>CM061133.1:93343527-93943527 GCA_030789695.1 Scilla litardierei | reverse complement strand
TAAGGTTTCGCCTTCTTTATTGGAAGTTTCCTACGCCTGCTACTTCCCTTACCAGCCTTCCTCTTCAATGTAGGCTTCTCCGTCACCTCGGCATGCTGATCAGCAATCGACGACACAAGTGGAGCCTTAACAGGCTTCCTCCTCACTGTAGACTTCTCAATCTCATCCGCAAGCTGCTCAGAAATCACATCAACCAGTGGAATAATTTGCATAAGCGTGTCATCCATAGTATGCCCCTCCACCACCCCATTATACCCCTCATGATCCTCAAAATACATAGCCACTGCATTCTCTTCCTCCATCTCAGCAGTATGCTCATCAACAATTTCTTCCACCATCTCCACCGTCTCCACCGTCTCCAATGTATGCTCCGATTCCTTAAACTCATCAGCATCTGCCTTCTCATCCTCCTCATCTGCCACATTCATCTCAGCCACCTTCGGCTCCTTGTTCACATCAGCTGCCTTCTCCCTCTTATCCTTCTCATGAGTCTGCTCATCCGCATTGCAGTCTCATGTCTCCACCGTCTCCACCATCTTCCTATTATGCTCCTTTGCATTCACCTCGGTAGCCACTGCATTCTCATCCTCTTCCTTATTCACCTTCTCCTCATCCACCGTCGGATCCACATTCTCCTCCGCTGCATTATCCTCCTCCTCCTCCTCAGCATTCTGCTCCTACACAGTAAGAGCCACCTTCTCAGCATTCTGCTCCTTCACATTAAGAGCCACATCCTCCACCTGCAAATAAGGAGCCACATCATTCGCCTCCTCCGTCTCATCCACCTTCTCCTCACCCCCCTTCTGCTCCTTCTCCACATTATGCACATGCTTCATTAGCTCATCACCCGCAATTCTATACGGTGATGCTAACTCCTTCAACTTGTTTACAATACCCACACTCTGCCCCCTTAGTAATCGGTTACGTGCATTATAAATTGATTTGATCGTGTTTCATTGAAGGATTGCGTTTCCTTCAGGCCTTTCAAAATTGCTGAAGGCCGAACCTTTCTATTTGCCAAGTCTCGCAATACTTCCATCTCCTTTCCCTGTAATATCTCGTCATCGGAATGTCCCTTGACATAATTAGCAGCTTGATGGTTGTGCCTGCCATCAACAACTGTTAACCTCCACTCCTCAACGCCCTCGCCCACCTGATTACCACGCAATTTGAACGAACATCCTCACTTGTTGGTTCTAACTGGCATGTTGGTCTTTTTTACCGGTCGGTGTCCCCTATATTCACCGCTTCTTGCACATGCATAGTAAGATTCAGGAGTCCTATTGGACGATTTACTCATACTCGACGCACTGGTAACAATCACATGCCTCTGTTGTCGCCCGACGCTCTTTATCCACTGAAACAGCTCGTCCCTACTATTAAAAAGTTGCATCGTTGTAAATTTGTTTGTATAATCCATATAAACCTATATCAAACAATTCATACAACTAATTGGACTTGGAATCAAAAATTTACTGCATTATTGTCGAAAAGATAAATCAATATTACCTCGGATTTTTTTTACCATCTCCATCAATCTCAACTGTATCTTCATGCAAGTAAAATCAAAAAATTTCTACTTCTATTTCTACACATTTGAATAACAATATCAAATAAAATGTACTTAAAAGTATATACTTACCAAATCTCGATTTCAACAAATTTAGGTTTAAACCCCTAAATTGATTGCTATCGCTTCACCAATTTATTTGAATATAGCAGTTGACACCGTGATGTATCTTTCGATCCCAATAATAAAAATCAAATCTATGGAAATTCGGTCTGTGCGCCTTGAGCAATCTTTAAAAACCTTGTCGTTTGATTTTTCGCCTTCAGCAATATGTGGAAGGGTATATCTGTGCACAGTGAGCAGAACTTACCAAGGGGTGATATCGGGTCAAAATTTTGACTCGTTGTGTGCTAAGAGTAAAAAAGTTTAGTTTGTATATTTTACACAGTGCGCACAACGGTTATAATTTTACACGATTTGAAGCATTGTGCGTTGAGTAATCTTACATGGATGGACATCAGCAACTATAAACGTTAATAATCGTGATGCTCAGACCGATTTTACTGGATGTACACGCTGAGTAATACAACTCCTCTCTAACCCTTTTTACCTAACGTGCAAAACTCGTTATAACTTAGCACGTTGAGCGCACTAAGGAAATTTTTATCGATAGCATGGTTTTTACTAGACGCGCACCACAGTTCAAGTCTTGACTAGTTTTACATGCAGTTGTGCGTGATGAGTACTTTTACTCCCCCTTAACCCACTGAATTATACATGAATTTTGTTTTTAAATATATTCTATTGGATTACTTATATTCTTATGCCGATGTTAACAACATTATTGATACTAATAAAATAATATAATATCAACGTTATAACTATCATAATTTGAATTAATTAACAGCCTAAACTATAAGAAATACTAGAGAGATTGTGTGTGTTATTAAGCATACAAAATTTAGTATGTATCTGTTTGTACCAGTTCACCAAATAGTTAGTATGAGACAAACTTGATTATTTGGTCTATCTTTAAGCATAACTTATAGTGAATTGAGTGTGCGTGGAGCAGTTTTGTTTCTGACTAACAAAATTGCTCAACGTGCACAACATGCCAATATTATAGTTGATGTACGCGTTGAGAAAATTTATAACCAATAACAAAATTGCTCTAGTCGCACAATAGCAAAACTTATCACTGGGAGTGCTCGTGAGCAATTTTGTCATACAATAACATATATTATACACTATGCTAAATTTAAATATCTGATACAATAACAATGATACATTCACATCGCTTAACAATTTGGTGTTTTGCGTGTGTTATAGAAAATTACACAGAGCGCAAACCGGCACTAATATTGCATGTTTTGCGTGTTGAGTAATTTTTACTATACAGAAATATTTACTGAACGAGTAAACCCGACATCATTAGTGACGGTTTTTTGTGCTCTGAGTAATTTCTTATTAACATATGGGTTTACTCATAGCATAAAACAATCTCGGCGATACAATTACGCATTACATATCTGATACACTACACTACACTCTGCTCCATTGAACTATATGATACAATAACAATGATACACTATGATACAATGAACTATATAATACAATAACAAAGATACATTCAAATCGCTGAACAATTTGGAGTTTTGTTTGATGTTAAAGCAAATTACTCAGAGCGCAAAACCGGCACAAATTTTGGCCGTTTTTGCGCCTTGAGCAATTTTGTAGGTAAACACATATTTACTCAACGTGTAAAACGAGCAATATTACTACCGTTTTGTGCTCTGAATAATTGGTATAATACATAACAGCAAGCCATACCGTTGATAACATTTGCACATTTCGACAGACATGATAAAATTTCATGCTACAAAGATGTCAATATGAAACAAATAATTCATATTACAATGATACAATGTTTTATCCTTCAATATTTCAATAACTTCAACGGTTGCGATATCGTGACCAAATACTATTGACTGGAATTAATGCATCCTATCCTCATAAGCAGCCGGCCATCCTTCTGACACATCGGAATGGTATCTTAGCCACATACTTGAAGTCGGAGGAACAGGACCATTTGGGGCAAGTTTAATAATAACAAAGTGATTATTGTTTACAGACCCAAGGTTGTGGGGCGTCTTGAGGATATGGGTACTGGAAGAGTTCTTAAAGGAAAATATGTCACACACTGATAAGGTGCAAGAATATGTACTGCATAGTCGTAGCATGAGGCAATTACATGTGCCATTTCTGGCAGCTGTATCCACCATTTAGCTTTTGGACAATCTAGCAAATGGCCCAGTGCCACTACATTCTTTTTAAATTCTACAGCACCCATAACTTGTCGGTACAAGCCGCTGTATTTCTTCGTCTCTTCTTGCAAGTCATTTTTGACCTGCCTCCATTCGTCCTCACCTAGGCCCAATTGAGCTACCACAGCCCTATACCCACAGTTTCCATCTACTTTCACATCTACGACGTGCACTATAAAGGGTCGTAGACACTCAGGAAAATCCTTCCAATAAGGTATTCTTATGTCTACAGCCAATTCCTCATCACTATCATCATGTGTAATTGATTGTTTTGGCTTCTTTATTGTACGTTTCCACAACGGTCTACTTCTTCACTTACCAGTCTTACACTTCAATATAGGCATATCCGTCACCTCAGCATGCTGCTTAGTAATCACCGCAACCAGCGTAGAAATTTGCAGACGCAGTTCATCCATCTTTTGACACTCCTGCTCCTTCTCAAAATACTTAGCCACTGCATTCTCATCCTCCTCCATCTCAGCAGTCTGCTCCATCTCATAACGATCCACCTTATCATCCTCCACATCCATCTCCCCAGTATGATCATCCTCCTGTAACTCAGCAGGCACTGCATTCTTCAAAAACGCTGTATCCACCTTATCCTCCTCCACCTTCTGATCCTCCACCTCATTCTTCATAGCCTTCACATGCTCATTACCCACAATTTTATCAGGTGATGCTAACTCCTTCAAATGTTTTACAATACCAACGTCTTCCCCCTTTGTAACCGGTTTCGTGCATTATAAATTGCTTTGATTTAGTCATAACGGGTCATAACGGGTCCGCAATAATTTACTCGTTGTGCGCATTGAGTTAACAAGTGTAGTTTGAAATAATATTACTCAGCGCGCACAACGTGTATAATTTAACATGAAATGAACCGTTTTGCGCGAGGAGAAATCTTACACGGTGATATGGTACTACTACTATGTGCACAACGGTGCAAATCGGGAGTAATTTTACATGCCGTTATGCGCGGTGAGTAATTTAAATCCACTGTAAATATGGAAGGCAATTCTTCCCACGGGTAGGGATACACCCAGATACCCTACCGTTGTGCGCATTGAGTAATATCGATTGCATTAATTTTACTAGACGCCACACCCTTAGGCACAGGTCTGCCCCGGCTAGACAGTTCATAGCTGGAGTAATTTTACCTTTTTACCATCACGTTGTTCGCGATGAGTAATTTACACTATGAAACAATATTTTTACTCATCCGCAAATACAAATACATCATAACAGCTTCCATATCTGAACAGTATTGTGACCAAAGCTACGAAAATCAAACGAGATAGGGTTTGATCAACAGAAATTATTCTAATTCACTTATCTATAGAGACTATAAGAGTTCATGCTTAGATATAAAAAGATCCTTAAGGCAGAGCAAAAGATATGTGTCATTGGGGTGCCTTAAAATAGTCGACTGCGGACGCAATGCATCGTAAAGTTGGTAAGCCATTAATTAATGCTAATTAATTTGGTATTTATTAATAAGTTTAGAAATTGATTGCTGCAATCTACTGTTGGAACATGAATGCATAGAAATTACGAAGATTGAGATGGACTTGGTACACATTGAGGGGATCTTTGATGAAGCGGACAAAGAAGCAAAGGTTAGAAATTATTTCGCTTTGTTAACTGACTAATTTACATTAAAAATAAAGGAAAACATTTAGTGACTATGTTGGTATGTGGTAATTAATTCAGTGTAATGTAGAAGGATCAGAGCTTACTGAAGATTATACAAATCAGTTCACAACAAATAAAATTTTCGGCAGCATAAAAGAGCTTGTTAAATGGGTAAAGTCGGTCGGTGTGAAAACATGGAATGTGGTTGTTACAAAATCATCAAATATGAGTACAAAGGGCAATATGGTCCCAACTATTATTTTTCTTGTGAAAGAGGTGTGACATATCGGCCACACAAGCCGGATATAACGGCCAAAAAAGCAACTCGAAGCACGAAGTGTACATGTCCCTTCTACTTGACGGCTAATGGGGTGGCAACCGATAAGTGGATTTTGACAGTTTTACATGGCAATCACAACCATAAACACACGATATATATAGAGGGACATCCATATGACGGGAGGTTAGGAGGGGAGAGATGGACACAGTGAGAGACTTGTCAAATAGATTGGTTAGGCCAAGGGAAATCTTGAAATACCTGAAGGATAAGGATAAGGCAATATCTACCACAATAACAATATATATATAAAGCCAGACAGAGGATGAAGGCAGGGAAAATGGACGTGCGAGCAGAAATGCAGCTCCTCCTTAATCTATTGGGAGAGCATAATTACATTGTATACCATGAAGTGGATGAAGAGACAAATGCAGTGAGGAATATATTTTGGGCACATCTGCAGTCGGTTGATTTATTACGAAGATTTCCAAAGATTCTGTTATGGACTGCACGTTGAAGACCAACCGCAACAGGCCACCATTGATGGAGATGATTGGGGTGAGATCCACAGATATTCCGTTCGCAGTTGCATTTTGTTACACGGCGTCCGTACGGGAGGATAACTACTTCAGTATTGGAGAAGTTGAGCTCATTGCTACATGAATACAGGATGCCATGTGTAATTTTGACAGCATTGGAGCTAGCACTTATGAATGCCATTGGCCATGTATTTCCCTCTACGATGCACCAATTATGTAGAATGCACATATCCAAACATATTGCCAAAAATTGCCAGCCCTATTTTGAAGATCATGAAAAATGGTTAGGTTTCATCTCTAGCTGGAATTTATTGGTGGGAGCATGCAAGGAGGAGGAGTATGTTGCAAAAATGAAGGCATTGGAGACAGAGTACAAAGATTACACAAGGGCCGTGAGCTATGTGAAGACATCTTGGCTGCACAAGTACACAGAGAAGTTTATTTCTGTATCAATCTGCACAATGGAAATGTCAGTACCAATAGAGCGCATACCAAAAGAGCACAGAATGAACATTCTAAGCTTAAAAAGGCATTGGTTTCATCGGCCTGCCGTTTCTCCTCTTCTTGGCCAACCATACATGAATCATTAGAGGGGCAGCATATCGAGATCAAGGCCTCATTCGAGAAATCTAAGATCTTGGTGCAACATAAAGTGCATGTGTACTGGTTCAGAGAGCTGATAGGATTTACATCCGCTGCGGTGTTGAAGATAATGTCTGTGGAAGCTGATAAATCTGACTCAATGGGGACGGACCAATGCGCAGGTGATTGTCTAGCAAGAATGATTTATGGAGTACCATGTGCCAATGAGATTGGCGAATTCACAATGGAAAATTGGACCATTCCCTTAGATGCCGTAAATACTCATTGGAAGAAGCTAGACATGGAGGCTACGAAGGAATTGAAGTCTGAAGAAGATGTACTTATACACGATGAATTAGAGCACATACATAAGTTTTATGTTCAACTTGATGGGACGAGGAAGAAGGAGTTGTTAATTAAGTTGAAGGAGCTAGCTACCCCGGCGACAAATCTGATTACGGAGCCAGAAGTTAATGTCATTTTGAGTGATAGTAGAAAAAGGGGGAATAATTTGAAAACTACAGATATATCCACCACCATTGAACCAGATCATTTTGATCATGTCTTAGCCGATGCGGTTAGTTGCTCCGCTCCAACTCTACTTGAAGTCTCATTGAAACAAGAAAGCGTCGGCCTTGTCCAGCCGAGACGGTCTCAAAGGCTCAAAAATACATATGCTCCAAATCCACCTCAACATGCTAGAAAGAAACCAACTATCATACCTGTGCCATCTAGCAGTTTTTCTGTTGTTTCTGCTACAGCTTCATTTGCAGCAGCAAATTATGCAGCTAATGACGCTAGAGCCGTTGAAGCAGTCATACCTTTTATTGAGCAATTTCCCACTACATTCACCAAATATATATGGAACGTCACAGATGTTACGGCAGATGGGAACTGTGGTTACATGGCTTTATCTTCTCATCTGGTCATTGGAGATGACAATTGGATGATGGTCAGAAAAGCATTGCTTGTAGAGCTGCTTGACCACTATGATCTGTACAGTATGGTGATGGGTGAGGAAATTGCACAAGAACAGAAAAAGGCAATGAACTATCTGGATGACCAGCCCCCGATCCAATATTGGATGACCTTCCCAGAAGTTGTACATATAATCTCAAGTTGTTATAACTGTGTATTACATCTGCTGTCAATGGAACAATGTCATTCATTTTTTCCTTTAAGATCAGGACTAGTGATGGCAATTCTACCCACGGGTACGGATACCCGCGGATACATGCCCATTTGGATACAGGTATGGGTAGACTTTTATACCCACGGGTACGGGTATGGGTACCCATGTTTTACCCATAGGTAAAACTGGACTGGTATGGATATATAATATCCATACCCGCGGGTACCCGTATCAAGTCATTTTAATATCAAAATATTATTCTTATAGAGTAAAATACATATAAGCCCTAATTACATATTTTATAAAAATAATAACTAACTAATATTCGTATAGAGTAAATTCAAAAAGCTTGTATAAATAATTTTTTACGGGTAACGGGTATAGATACCCATACCCATCCGGTATATGGATATTCATACCCATACCCATCGGGTACACGGGCAGCCACGTGTATCTGTATACCCGATGGGTCTAGGCATGCGTATAAAAAATTACCCATCACAGGTATGGATACGGGTATGGGTATGAGTAAATTGAGCGGATACGAATATGGATAGTGCATATCCATGCCCACCCGCCCGTTTTTCCATCCCTAATCAGGACCAGACCAAGGTAAGAAACGTGGACCCTTCACCATAGGTTTTGTAAATAATAATCAATTTGTAAAGATTCAACTTAAAGATGGAAGCCCGGTCCCACCAGTAGTATGTCATTAGACGGAATACCAATTTCCTGTGGCAAAAGGATGGGTGGAAAGCCTTGAAGAGAGGATGAGACAATTCGTGAAATTAATCGGTAAATATGTAGCCAAATATCCCACTGTACATAATATATCATCAGGTGATTGAATGCATAGTTTTGTGCTAATGTAGTGTTTGAGTTTATAATGTAAGTATATACTGAAATTTTTGGGATTTGTGGACAAACTTTTTGGGATTTGTGCACAACGGGAACTCAATGTGCCATAATGTCTTTTCTTGTTGTGTGCGTTGAGAATTTATGTTATGGGATACAAAATTGCTAAATGTGCACAACTGGATTAATTTTGCCAGTTGTGTGCTTTGAGCAATTTAGTTACAGCATTAAAAATTTGCTCACCGCACACAAAGGCCATAATGTAGAATGCTAAGAGTTGGTTGAATAATTGTGTCCTTTGGTATGTTATTGATGATGAAGACCTAAGGTATACTGCATTAAGGGTGGTATTTATGTTGCATGAAGTGATTTCTACCTCTTGGTATTCTTGACTCTTGGTCTCCTTGACTCTTGGTCTAATTTATGGCAGAAGTCCAATAGCCCAAGTTCGTTTAAAAGAAAATTCTATACGTAACAATATCAATGCATGTATATGTTGTGTGAATGCGGTAGAACACGACTCCAATGAAATCATGTTAAATGTCAACGAACACACTGCCAAATCAGATTCATACATACACATCAGGCAAAAGGCATGACCGTTGTGCACGATGAGAAAAAATTGTATATTTGGTACATTGTGATGCTCACCTCAATTCCTACACACATTCACGTGCACTATGTATATTCCCTGGCACCTTCGATATTTCACACCATCCATGTCCATTTCTGTGATGGATTTATGCTAATAGTTTTAATAGACACCAAAAATTAAGCAATAAGTGTACTAAGATCACTAATTGTTGGCAAACAGCTATTTATACTAACAAGATGTAAAAGACTGCACCAGACGGTGTTCATTACCAATTGAATGTTCGGGGTTCATTACCAACGCGTACACCATCACATATTCACCTCTCAAACTATAAAACTACCAAAGATGCCACGATTCACACAGACGCATCACCGGAGGGCTTGTACGTAGCCAAACCGTCCGAAGTTTGGGCCGATCCTCCACCGGACTCCCGACCAGATCGCTGATGCTTCCTCGCCTCAGCCTCCTGCCTCACGTCTTCAATCAAGATTGGAGGAAGAGAGTTTCTCTCCAACTCGGCTATACGAGCCAGGAGACTGCTCTTCTTTACGTACCAGCGCTCTTCGGAGCTCATCCGAACCACTGACATTGTGGCCGCCCGATCTTTAGCTTTCACACCCTCCCACTCCGCCTGAGATCTGGGGTCCCTCTCTTTCATCAGCTGCTCCTCTAAATCCTTAACTTGAGATTCGAATGTAGCCGCCATTTTTCGCTCAACCATCAATAATTGTACCACTCGGTGAAGCAATTCCGCCCCGACCAATGATGTCTGCAGGGAATCAAGGATCAGTAAGAGTAAGGCAACAACACAAAGAGAATAAATTAGTATCTAACCTGGTAACTGCCATAAACAACTGAGTTAGCGAGCCTTTCAATGTCAATTTGACACATGACACTTTGGTCAGTGGGAAGGATGGAGTTCTCCACCAGCCAACTAGCCAACCCCTATCCACCAAGGCAGACTCTCCGTCCTAGACAGGGAAGAAAGGTTGGTGACGGTTCCCCCTAGTACTTTCCAAGGGAATGCCAGTGGGTGGATTCAACAGCAATACCCCCTCGTACTCCGGGGGGACATAGCCTGCCGGAACGAGACCTTCCGATGGCCACGTATCCCTGAGATGATTCTCAGGCAACTGTGGCCTCACATCCCCCTTGTCATGAAGGGAATGGGGAACATCTACGTCACCGTCTCTTTTTTTCCCTGAAGACTGACCTTGCAAAGTTTCTTCGTCCCACTGACACGATTTCTCAGCTATATCTGCAGTAAAGGCATAAATCAACCCGAATGGTTATTTGATCTTTATAAGAGCAACTCCAACTGACGGTAAACCCCAAATTTGGCAGGATATATATCCTCCACTCGAACGGACAGATGGAGGGGTTTTTTGAGGACTTCGATGGGTTTTTTGCGATGTGCTACATTAACACTCCGTATTTGGCAGCAACTCAGTTTTTTGCTGGGGGTAGCATTTTGGAAGGCCATCTCCCTCTCTCTCTCTCTCTTTCGGTTGTTATTAAAAGTATAAATAAACTGAGACTAAATTACTCAACGTGCACAACGGGCCCATATTTGAACCGTTGTACGCGGTGAGCAAACATAATTTCTCAATGCGCATAATGTGCGCAAATGTGATCATTATGCGCGGTGTCCGAGTTTGTTTTATAATACGAATTTTACTCATCGTGCATAAAGGACATAACGGCATACAGTTGTGTGCGATGACCAATTTTAGCTTCACATAGAAATATTTCTCAACGCGCACAACGAGACAACATTGTTCTACTAGTTGTCACAATAGATACAAATATTCGTAGGTATGGCGCTTACATGGAAGCAAAATTATCTCAATCACATTCTCCGCAAATTCCGCGGATGACCCGTCGAATTCTGGTTTGTGGGCCCACCAACATCTCAGCTCATCCGTCTCGTCAAATCAATAAGGCAATTTCCAATTTATTTATTTATAAATTTTCGTCGTATTAATGGCAACACGATGGTTTTTGTCATTTTGTTGATGAATAAACAGTGTGTTAAACTGTTATGTTATTAATTTTTTTTACAAAGTTAAGGATATTTCAACCCCACTCAATTCATTAGTTTAAGCCTTGAAATGGACGTGGACATCACACAAAGATTTTTTTTTCCTATTGATAAGTGAAAGTGGACCCCACAGAGGAATGACGATAGAATTTTTGTTTTTATCTATTTGTCCTCACTGTAAAGTGCAAACCTACTGCATCCAACTTGCCCAGTTCATACCAACATTCCAACGCGAAGGCACACAAGATGGTTTAGCGGGCCCCACAAGATTTTCTCAACTCCACTTTCCATCCCCGTTGAATGGCGTAGGTAGGTGATATTCTAACTAAATATGGTATATGATGTGACAATTAATTTGATATACCATACACGGTAACACTGGATATCCGGGTATATATCAATTCTCTTACCCAAAAAAACACCCCACCAATTATCTCTCCCTTCAACAAGAGACTATCCCACTTTCCACCTAAAGTACATGGTACAGCCGTACAGGTCTATTTATTGGATGGGTGCAGAAGAACAATTTTTTCTATTTATGTTAAACATGACATTGATGTGACGTTCAGACACATCAAAAACATTGTTTTACACCAATGATGGAAAAAATGGGGTCTGCACCGCAAGCATGCAGTGAAGATGATTGGTTGCCATTCTAACGTACAACTTCTTTGGCATCAACAATTTGGTCATGTTCTTTTCAAGAAAATAATAATGTAAAAAAGGTGGCACCATATCCCGATCTAATAGACCAGGTGCCGTGCAAAGCCACGTAAAGCTGGAGAGTACAAGCACCACATGTGCATTTACTTTCCATGGGGCCTACATACCGATTGTGTCTTGCACCTGATCTATTATATCAGTTGCCACCTGATAAACATGAATCCCTAACCATAGAGGATAATGTAGAAAAGGTGGCACCCAATCTAATAGATCGGGTGCCAAGCCACGTAAAGCTGGAAAGAACAAGCACCACATGGTCATTTACTTTCCATGGGGCCTATATACCGATTGTGTCTTGCACCTGATCTATTATATCAGTTGCCACCTGATAAACATGAATCCCTATCCATAGAGAATGATGTAGAAAAGGTGGCACCCGATTTAATAGATCGGGTGCCAAGCCACATAAAGCTTGAAAGAACAAGCACCACATGGGAATTTACTTTCCATGGGGCCTACATACCGATTGTGTCTTGCACCTGATCTAATATATCATTTGCCACCTGATAAACATGTATCCATATCCATAGAGAATAATGTATAAAAGGTGGCATCCAAAGTAATAGATCGGGTGACAAGCCACATAAAGCTGGAAAGGACAAGCACCACATGAGAATTTACTTTCCATGGGCCTACATACCGATTATGTCTTGCACCTGATCTATTATATCAGTTGCCCCATGATAAACATGAATCCATATCCATAGAGAATGATGTAGAAAAGGTGGCACCCGATGTAATAGATCGGGTGCCAAGCCATGCAAAGCTGGAAAAACAAGCACCACATAGGCATTTACTTTCCATGGGGCCTACATACTGATTGTGTCTTGCACATGATCTATTATATCAGTTGTCACCTGATAAGCATGAATCCCTATCTATAGAGAATGATGTAGAAAAGGTGGCACCCGATGTAAATGTGATGTTGCAAAATGTTTAGATGCAGTATCTACTTTGTTGTGTTATGTACATTTGAATGCATAAATGTTATAGTTTGATGGAATACATACCTTAATACAATGTCATTAAATTCGATACTATTGCAACACATTGCAAACTTTCGTGTTACTAACTTAAAGTAACCATAATTACTCAGTGTGCACTACTGGCCCAATAAGTGAACGTTATGGGCGCTGATCAAAACTGTCTACAATTACCAACAATAACACAACGCGCACAACTAGCAAAAGTATATATAGCAGCTTGCATTTACACCTGGACGCTAATTACCCGCCACCCAAAATTGCTCAACGCGCACAATGGGCATATATTTGGACCGTTGTGCGCGTTGGGCAAACACAATTGGTCTAATGCATTAAATGCAAGGGAACCTACTCTGCTACATTAAGTGCAAATGTGTGAGGGTGACTAGTGCATGCAAAAGCATTAAACGAGCCCTCGGGCCGAGGTAAAATAGGGTCAGCTGCATTTTTCCATACAGTATTATTTATAATGAGTTTTCCAACCAAATTTTTTTTTGAATGTTCTTTGCGTTGAGAAAATTTTTTAGAGGCTAATAACAATTTTGTCCAACTCGCACTACAAAGGTCAACCATTCTTGGGTACATCAACTGGCTAGTATCAATCTGCTATAGATTCACGAGCACTATTCTACTTTCTTTAGATACACGAGCACTCAGCTGTTGACACACGTGTTCTCTTCTGTAGCCTCACAGTAACTCTTCTGTAGTCTCATCCTCATCCGTGGGCATGTCCAAATAGTCTATAAAAATGGCTTCCCTACCAACAAGATCTCATCAACCGCTACACTTCGTGATGATAGTCCATTATCTGATTCTAGCTAATTCTACTTATACAATATTTTTTCTTCAACTTGCTATTTTGTTGTTGTTCATGAATGCTTCCTCTACAACCCGCAAAGATGGCCAATATAATAGCGGCAAGTGACGTGTTGTAGAAATTGAATATATCACATATATATGGACTCGAAGATGTTCTTTGATCCTTCAGAAGCACTCAATGTACTCGAATGCTTCATTACATTGCCAGTTAGCTTGGTAGGTTCAATTTTGGGACCTTCTCGTAAACTGTGCAGACACCTTCCACTGGCTGCTCAGAAACTGTTCAGCCACCTTGCGCTATATGCTCTGAAGAATTTCATACCTGTGCGCCATTATTGAATTTCATACCAGTGCCACAAGGTGATGTTGCAATATTCATTATGATACAATATATTTACTTAATTATGTTTTGTATATGTTCATCAATGATTCTTCTTCAACGCATACAGCCTACGGGTGACATATGGCCAATATACTAGTGAGTAGTGGCATGATAAGCAAAGAAGATCCCAAGTTCATTAATTAAAGGAAGTACTCCTCACGTGTGCAAGTGGCTTATGCATGCTTCCAGTAAGAATAGGTCAAGTTGTTAGCTAGTCTTTTGCATTCTGTTATTTGAATTATTGTTGGTAATTAGTTGCCACTAGTTGTTGAAGTCCGTAGGATTTGGAAAAGTTGTTTAGTCTTTTGCATTTAAACGCTGTCATTTGGCAGTAGTGGGGAAATCAAACTATCAATTTTAAAGTTATCCAATTTTGTTTTCACCTCAAGTAGAATTCAATCAATCAATTCCTGCAATTGATGTGATGCATAAATTGGAGACATCACATATATACGGCCTCGAAGATGTTCTTTTCTCCTTCAGATTTTCTCAAATGCTTCATTACATTGCTAGTAGTTCCAGTTTCCATCCGGAAGTGCTCAAACTGGCATTTGAAGTCCCTTGCTACACTTCTCACTTTTCTCAAGCTGCTTAGAACTGTGCAGACACATTTCTCTATGTGCTCAGAAGAAGGAACCCATGAGTAAATTTCATACCCCTGCCAAAATATGATGTTGCAATATTCTTTATGATACCAACTGGTCTATCTGATTATACAATATATTTACTTAATTATGAATTTTTCTTTTCATCACTGATTATTCTTCAACGCAAACAGGGGACAGAAGGCCAATATACTAGTGGCAAGTGACGATGGTCCGCACGGATTGAGCTGTTGATTAATGCCATTTTGCATGAGCGGTTTAAAATGACTTTGAACAGTTTCTCGTATTCGGAGTCCATGTATCCATATAAAAGACACGTGATTGAATTTCATACTAGTTCCAAAATGTGAAGTTGCAAAATGTTTAGATGTAGTTTCTACTTTGTTGTGTTATGTATATTGGAATGAATAAATGTTGTAGTATGTTGGAATTTAGACCTTAATACAATGTCAATTAATTTGATACAATTGCAGCACATTACAAAATTATTATAGGTGATATATACATTGATGCTAACTTAAATCAAATTCCAACATTGAAATTTCTTTGTAAAAATTGTTGAACGTAATATATATTACTTGCACGCACAAAGGGCAAAAGGTGTGACCGTTGTGAGTGTTTAGAATATTTTATCGAGGCCAACAATTTTGCTCATCGCTCACCACGTCAGTCGATCATTAATGGGAACAACATCTGTCTAATATCAATTTGCTTTAGATTCACGAGGATTCTTCTGTATATTCTCGAGACCTCCTCTGTTGACTCCTGGATTAAATGGAGAGACGGGTATAATCACATGTAAGGAGTGACCATTGTGGGAACTGAGCAAAAATATATACAATTATGTGATTTGTTAAAATATGACCCGTTTTGCGTGGTATGAATTATTCCCCAGTTCGAATACGGGTTAAATTATAACCATTTGTGCGCATTGAGAAAAATTTTCTACATAAACGAAAAATTACTCAAAGCACATGACGGGCAAATTTATAAGTCGTTGTGCGCGTTGAGTAATTGTTAAAACTGTCTTTATTTTACTCAGAGCGTGATTGCGATCCATAACCCGTAGAAAAGATCGAAAAGGTACAGACCTAGGGTTTATTCACTTCATATGGTTTATAAGATTCTTTGTCGATACTAGTTTATGGTTTATGGTTTATGATTTATCCATGCTTCCCTGAAAACGAGGGGTTTAATGTACTGTTGGTTGAATTTATACTATAATAAAACACATGTATCACTATGTAATTTCATTTCTTTATTCTGTAGAAGTGATAATTTTATTTATATCAGCTTGCATTTACACCTGGACACTAATTAATCACCACACAAAATTGCTCAGCGTGCACAACGGGCAACAAAAATGAACATTCTGCGCGCTGAGCAAAACTTTCTACAATTACCAAGTTTTGCTCATCGTGCACAACTGGGTTATTTAACATTCTGTTGTTCGCTCGGAGCAAAACTGTATACAATTACACACAATTACTCATCGCGAACATATACAGAAGATAATTCTCTTCAGCTCTTATTCTACTTCTTCTTAATCGTTAAGCAAATTAAATTTCTTGACAAATTGCAGGATATGCATCAACATAGAAATTATAAGATATGAGATCGACATCAGCAGAAAGATTTCTCGAATGATAGGCATCTTCCTAATACGATCATAATTAAAAATTTGGGTTTTATGGTACAATTTGGGCTGGGACCTAATTCCGACAATGCCCATAGGCTTGTATCAGGGAATTGACCCGTTCAGTCTTAGCTCATTTTAGGTGTGTGGTATCAACTGTCCCCCATTGCTCGGGCTGTTCGGATTTCTACGGTTGGGTCCGAGGAATGTGATTCGTATGGATTTGACGGGCACGTCAGTCTAGGAAATCGCATTGAATGAAGGGCAGTAGCAAGAAGTTGGAACTCTCCCGCCCTCATGACACTCCAACGACCCAAGTCTACTAAAATTACGTCGTTGAGGGGCCACAAACATGCGCACATATCTAAACACTGACAAGGATTTCAAAAAAAAACATTTCAAAAAAAAAGCAAAAATTTTCTGTTGCAAAAATTCTCTTCATTAAATTCTGGACAATTACATATGACTCGCTCGAGAGCAGTCTTACAAAATTAATGATTCACAAAATTTAGGAAGACGAGGCATCGTCGGGTGTAAAAAGGTCCTTTATTGCTCTCGCCACCCTATCCATCTTGGAGGTGGTCCGAGCCTTGTAAGAATCGACCTCTTTCCCCTTCTCAAGAAGCTTGACCTAAAGGTCAGCAACCTCATTCCTCGATGCCTCAAGCTCAGCACGGAGTTCAGATCGCTCTCTCCCCCACTAAGCATCCACCTGCTTCCTGGTGCTTGACATGGAGGCATAGCTTGATTTTGCCTCTGCGACCTCCCAAACCGACGTGGCCTTGGTGGACATGGTCGTCCCCAAGTCCTCCTCCAGCTTCCTCACCTGAGCACTGAGCTCAGAAGCCTGGTTCTCGGCCGCCACCAGCCGGCGCTGCCCCTCGATCAGGTCGAGGGCCCTGCGGCGCAAGCATGCATCGAAAATGGTCACCTGCAGAGGGCGACAATCAGCAAAACCAGAAGGGGAAGCAAAGAAGGAAGGCACAGTGGCAACGAACCTGAAGGCCACTGAGGACGAATTAGTTGGCCATCGTCTCAAGATCGACCCCATACAGGAAGTGAAAATCCCTTGGCAGAATGATATTCTCAGCCAGATGAGCCCCCGTCCCAAAGTCTCCCAAAGTCCAGGAGGGCCGACTTGTCCCTCCCCACGACGAACGTGGGCCGATAAGGCTCCCCCTGAATCTCCACAGGATTGCCACACGAAATGCGGTTCGACAGCAGAAGGTAGCCGAACTCTGGAGAATGGGGCGGACGGAAGGGACCAGAGGAAAAATGTCCTCGTATGGCCACCCGTCGTGAGGAAAGATGGCGGAAGATTCAGCCCGACCTCAAGGATCATAAGGATCAGCCTTCAAAGCCCCAGCCGCTTGACTTGAGGAGCCTCCAGCCTCCCCCAAGTCCAGAATGAAGTGCTCAGCCTCCTCCTCTTCCTCATCTTCCTCCTCAGCCCTCTTCCTCTTTCGGCCTTCTTCATAGGCCCGATCCAGCTCTGAAGTCAAATCTCTGTATGCTCCGCCCACCATTTTTTATTGTTGGAAGCAAGGAGAAGAGATGAGATTTTCTCGAGTTACCAAGAGACAGGAGCACAAACCCCTTTGCTTCACAACTCCAGTTTCTTATATGCAGAGGAATTCTGCTGGTTTAGCACCCAATGTTCGACATACGTCGAAAACTTGCCAAAAAACAACGATTGAGATCAACTGAAGGTGAGAAGTTTTGGCGGCATGAATCAGCTGCTCTGAATGCCGTGCCCCATTTAATGAAAGTACTCATCATTCGACCTCGATCAGCACTTGAATCCATGTATCCCTAGTATAGTCCAGTGCTTGAATTGCTTACCAGTTCCAAATTGTGATGTTGGAAAATGTTTAGATGTAATTTCTACTTTGTTGTGTTATGTACATTTAAATGCATAAATGTTGTAGTATGTTGGAATACAGAGCTTAATACAATGTCATTAAATTTGGGGTTATTTAGTACTGACCCCCTGTGTTTTCTCAGAAATTAGTAGTACCCCCCTATGGTTTCAATAATTAGTAAGACCCCCTGCCATAGGGGGGTAATACTAATTTTTGAGAAACCCTGGAGGGTGATACTAATTGTGGAGGGGGGTCTTACTAATTATTGAAACCATAGGGGGGTACTACTAATTTCCGAGAAAACACAGGGGGTCAGTACTAAATAACCCTTAAATTTGATACAATTGCAGCACATTACAAAACTACGTGATGCTAACTTAAAGTACCCACAATTACTCAGCTCGCACAAACGATAACAGAATTGAACGTTGTGCAAGCTGAGCACAACTGTCTATAATTACCAACATTTACTCAACGAGCATAACCGTCGAAGGTAGTAACCATTGTGTGCGTGGAGCATAACTGTTTACAAATATCGAAATTACTCAGCACGCATATGCGGTAAAATTATTGAAAGTTGTGTGCGCTTAGCAAAACTGTACAATTACCAAGTTTTGCTCAGCGCGCACAACAGGCAAAAGTTGTAACCGTTGTGCGCACGGAGACAAATTGTATACAATTACCCACAATTACTCATCACGCACAGCTACATGCCTCATTCTCTTCATTCTCTTCTGCTCTTCTGCTTCTTCTTCTTACTCCTTAAGCACATTAATTTTCTTGACAATTGTCAGGATCTGCAGCAACAGTGAAATTATAAAATATGAGATCGACAGCAGCAGATATAGGTCTCGAATGATAGGCATCATCCTCATACGCTTATAATCAAGACTTTGTGTTTTAAGATTCAATTTGGACCCACAGTCCTATGAATTCAACGCCACAATGGCTGTATTTTGGACTAAAATATAGGAGGCTGCCATTTTCAGATAACCATTTTTAAAGAGAACCAGTTTAATTTCATCGGATTTATACTGATATCTCCATGATAGATGCATGTAGTATATTTCTTTCAATCTAATACAAAATTGTTGCCTATAGTATATAAAAATGTCGGCCTTCATATCAAAGCATTGTTAAGTCATCGGGCGAAAATTTTTCCGACAGAAAATATGGAGCAATGATGTTAAAATAATTTATACTAGTATATAAAATAGTAAACGTTTGAGCAAATATACCTTCTTTCTACTAGATGTACTCATACGACAAGTTCTCATGTCATGACTCTTTTCTGCACAAACACTGCAAGTCCTTGTTCTTGCTTGACTTTGTTCTTGTGAGGCTTGTATTCCAGACAGAATCATTGTATTCCAGACAGAATCATTGACACCACTCGTGGTCGGCATTTAGTTCTTCTTTTGCATGATCATGCAAAATTACATCATTTACTCCCACGTCTTGTTTGATAGGTGCATTAGACCCCACCTGAGTGCTTGGATCTTCAGAAGCAGTTTGCGCTTTATCATTCATATTATGTTGGTCCAAAAACTGTTTGCCCACCCAAAGACATCATCAAGTAGAAGGGGATCTCTTGTAACTGCCTCCATGAATTTATCGAATGATGAACGAAGTCTCCAAGTTTGAAGTGGAGTAATTTGATTTGGATGCACTCCATGTACTGTACTAGTCGAAGAGGCCCCAAGACTCATGATGCTATGTCTTGCATTTAGAGTCCACCTTGGTAAAATATATCTCTTAGGGATGGCTTGCATATCAAACTTTTGCTTCATGATATATAAAATTTGTGTGCATAGCAACCCTTCAGTCTCAGCCCTTGCACACGTACACCTGAACATTCCCGTAGATATATTGCATTGAACATTATGCAAGTAGCTCTTTCCATCAATCCGCATAGTTACTTTATATGTGGTCGTATCCCCATCAATGCTCACTCTCTCATGCCGACAGTATAAAGTATTTTTGAACCGAATTTGAAAAAATAGAAAATATGTTTCTAGTATATACCTTTGCGGCATGAACCTCTAACTCATGCATGCCGCTAAATTCTGGTTTGTTCCTTATACAAAAAGTATATTCTCTCTCCCCTTTGGCTCGCTGAAATTTTACCGCTTTAGCATATTGATCAATGAACTCGTATAATGGAGTCATACAGTTTACCTATCGATCAAAATACACGTTCATGCTTTCACTCCTTTGGCTGGACGACATGCCTTCACACAAAACAAGAAATGAATACCATATGATTAGTTTATTTTGATCATATATTTTTACAACAATCTCCATCGTATTAACATTTTCATACCTGCAAAAAGAGTATCCAGTAGGTATGCCTTAATCCAATGTTGTGCTTTCTCATACATCGTATGTAACTACTTCCAGGCTTTCATTTCATTTTTTTGTTTTACTGTCAATGGCTCCAGAAATTCCTTTTGGTATTCTCCTTTAAGATGCCCCAACAATTCTCACCTTCTTCAACATTTTGACTGTTCTTGCACCAATTCGCATAGTCTTCATCAAATTCAGGGTTATAAGAGGACAGCAATGAACACAGATGCTCATCTTCATGCAGACTGATATGCCATATGCAATACATGTGCTTTGTATTTGGATAAACTCCTTTGATTGCATTGCATATTGCTGGGTCTTGATTAGTGATGATAGCTCCTGGTGATTTATCCCACATACATGTTAACCACTATCCAAATAACCACACAAAGGATTCTGCCTTCTCATCAGCATGAAAAGCACATCCAAATAAAATAGACTGTTTATGATGATTGACACCTGTAAAAGGTGCAAAAGACAACATGAATCTATTTGTCTTATAAGTGACATCAAATACAACAACATCTCCAAACTGGTTGTATGATGTCCTTGCCCTTCCATCAGCCCAAAATATACTCCTACATACATTATCTTCATCATGCTCAATAGAATAATAGAACTGAGAGTCTGTAGCTTGCCTTTTAATAAATTGCTCTATTACTCTAATGCATTCCTTCCCAATATTGTTCTTTCTTGCTACTCTCCCATGATCAATGCATTATTGCGTAGTAATATTGACATTACTACTACTCGTGGCATTTAGAATCCTTGCAATCTTTGCAGGTCCTACTCCACAGCCACGCATCTGATCAACTAAATTCCTACATGTTCCTTCCATATGCGATCTTTATGTGACAGTAACATTTGGATCTTCGATGGGCTTTTTATCAACTCATGATTATGATCATCATCAAAGGTGTTTATGCGCCATACTCCATCGGCGATTTTATGAACTATCATTCGAACCATACAGCCTTCTCTCTCATTTTTCCTTTGATTAACTTCCCTCCCTATCTCCCTCTTATCTTTTAAAAATGTATACCCTTCTTTATTGCACGTATACTTCCTCCTCGTGGTATTGCCATCTTTTCCCTTTCCCGTAGATCCCTTTCGGGTTGGAAAACCTTTTATTGCTGCATATGTATTATAAAATTAATATGCATCTTCTTCTGTTTGAAATTTCATTCCAATATGCTGTGTCAATATAGGAGGTGGGTGCCGATGTTTTGGGGGTTGGGTTGAAGGCTCTTGATGCGGGTGACTTGGTGGCTAGATCTGCAGGGGTGGATGACTTGAAGGGGGTGGCTGCCAATGTTTTGAGGGACGGGGGGAAGTCTCTTGATTCAATCGAATTGGGGGCAAGGGGCGGATCTGAGGCCCAATCATCCCAGGCTGATCAGACTTTAGAGGGGGCAGATGACCGTTCTCGGCCTCCTGACGAGAGGGGTTGGCAGTTGGTTTCGAAAAAAACGAAGGGGAAACAGGTGCTTTCTTTTGGAGGAGGGCCTGGTCCTGCTCAGGGGAACCACGGAATTGGAAGAGGTCTGTGTTCGTCAGGGTATTACGATGGTAGAGGCAGGGTGCGTTCTAATCCCTGTGTTGGTGGTCAGCAATCGGGCATCAAGCCAGTGCAAGGGCATGTAGGCAACTCTGGGAATGGAGGCAAGGTGTTCGATAGAATTACCGTAAGACCAAACAGCCCTATTAGGATTAACACTGCAGGGGCTACGCCTTTGTGGTCGGATGTCTATGCCAATAAGAGAACTTATGATGAATCTCTCACTAAGTCGTACATTCCTCCAATAATTAAAGAAGATGGCTCAACTCTTGGAAGGGTTTTGGGAGCCATGTTAGAGAGATGTTCGTAGTGTTGGATGAACACTCTTGTTGGGTACGTGGTGGGGGATGTGCCATATTACGGCCAAATTCGTGCTTGGGTAGACCGGTTGTGGAGGCTAAAGATAGGAGTCCAGATTTATAGTAGCGATAACAGATTCTTTTATTTCAGATTTGATAATGAGGAGGAGTGTGTAAGGATATTACATGGAGGGCCATGGCTATTTGATGGGAGATTAATGGTGCTACAACAGTGGCGTGCTACTCTTAGACATGATCGGGATATGCTAGCCACTATCCCTGTGTGGGTTCAGCTTCATGGGATACCAATTAACAAGTGGACGCTAGAGATACTCAACATTGCGGCTTCTGTTGTTGGTATCCCTTTATGTCTTGATAGGGCAACTGCTAAGCATGAGTGTCTGTCCTATGTGAGATGCCTGGTTGAAGTTGATGCTAAGAAGGCCCTTCCCCAGACGGTGGGCCTTGAGTTGGATGATGGTACTGTTATCACTCTGGAGACCAAGTTTGAGGGGGAGCCTCCACGATGCAATCATTGTGTTTGTTTTGGACATGCAGATTCACAGTGTCCGGACTTACTAAAGCTCTCTTCAATCCAACAAGATTGTGGAGTAAAACACCCCCAGGTTGTCAATCATAGAGGGAGCCTTGGTTCGGTTGGGGTTACCGTAGGTAATAATGATACGGTTTCAACATCCAGTCGTATAGGTATGGAAGGAGCCTTACCAAATGATATGTTGGTTCAGTCTGGGAGGGTTGTGTCTGAGCCGGCTTTGTTAGGGAAGGGGGTGTATGACAGGGGGGTACAGATAAATCTATGAAGGAAAAATTGGGTTCTAAAAGGAACTACCCAGATACAGTATCTGCATTCTCCGGTGCAGATGATATTGGTGGGAGATCTGTTATAGAGGTCCGGGCAGAGGGAGAGGTCCATGTTTCGGCTGTCTCTTTGAAGCCAGTAGAGGCGGGATTGGTAACATAATCGTTTCCTACGGACAATAGGGTTGCTGCGGGGACAAATGGTTGGTGCTATGAAGCTCCGGTGTATCCTGTATCACTACCGGGACTTAATGGAGCATCAAATCATGATATAGGGAGAGGAGCTATGGAGTTGGATGGGGCTAAGACTGGAAAGGGGTATGACTCTGTGGATGCAGCATTGGCCCACGTCCTGGTAGAATATCCTACAAGGTTGCAGACATGATGTTGGGTCATGTTACTGCTAACCATGGGTATGTACCTCATGTCAATAATAAGCCTGAATCGTCAAGAAGGGAAGTGGCCAGTCTTCCTGATGCCACTGTGAGCGGGGTCCCGGAGTTGGTAATTGCAGGGCAACCGGACGTCCCTTATTCTGGATGTAACAACTCTAATGTGGGGGCTGGGAGCAAGGTTTCAGTAGCTTTTTCTTGTACTCTAGGTGGTCCAGGACATGATGATGTTCCTATTCCTAAGGCTAATCCTTCACCAAACAGGGTCCATCTCCCACATCTATTAACTAACACTAACCCTGAATGGGAAGTTTTGTTAGCGGAACACAAGCTAGAGGGGAATACAAATGGGCCTGCTAAAAAGAAATCTACCTTGCAGATGGCTACTGGAGGTGGAATACGGAAAATTTCGCAACGTATGGACGGGGCTTCAGGGAAGCCAAACCAAATTCTAAATTAAACGAGTATTTTTGTATGGAATGCTCGGGGACTGAATAATCCCGTCAGAAGGCGTGATCTGAGTGATAGACTATCTAAAATCAAGCCATCTATTGTAATTCTACTTGAAACTAAGTTGAAGCATATGAATTTTATCTGGAAGTCCTATTTTTCCAAGGATTGGATGGTGTATGATAATTTCCACTTGCAGCGTGGGGGCAGAATTCTAGTTGGGGTGGACATCTCGGTTTGGCAGACAGTTTTGCATTCCATCTCTACTCAACATATCTCTCTCCGTTGCAAAAATGAGGGTGGATTCGTGGCGGTTATAACGACAGTGTATGGTTCTAGCTTGAGATGTGAGTGGAGTATCCTTTGGACCAATCTGGTGCCTGATGCTGTTTTGATTAGATGGGTTCCTTGGCTAGTAAGGGGATTTCAATTGCATAAGGTTCATATTCGAGAAGATGGGCGGGCGTCAGTGTGATCCTCACATGTTGGATGAGTTTAACTCCTGTCTTCAAAATTGTTCTTTGGTGGATCTCAAAAGTGTGGGGCATCTGATGAGTTGGTGCAATAGGCGTGAAGGGTCGTATTACGGCTAAGATCGACAGAGTTCTATGCAATTCCCGTTGGCTAACCTCTTTGACTGAGTCATTTGTGGAATATTTAGATCCTTTGATCAGCGATCACTCGCCCATGAAGATTAACTTGCACTCTGAGGTAAAAACTTATCCGAAACATTTCAAGTTTTTTAATTCATAGGTTGAGTGGGAGGGCTATCATGATCAGGTGGATAGGGTGTGGGGCCAACCTGTGGCAGGTTCTCTTATGCACAGGGTATACATCAAGTTGAAAAACCTCAAGTGTGCTTTGAGGCAATGGGCGCAACAGCACCAAGCTGTTAGCAAAATTTCGGCCTGCAAAGCTGAGCTGGAAGTTATTCGGAATGCGGCCACTCTTAATATAGATTTCTCCTTGCAAAAAAGGGAAAATGAGCTTGCTGTCAACCTTGCAAGATTATTGTCTACGGAAGAGTCGATGTTGAGTCAGAAAATTAGATAGGATTGGCTAAGCTTGGGGGATAAAACTTCCAAGTTTTTATACATGGCTATGAAAACAAGGCAGAGTCATAATAATATGGGATACCTGGTTGATGCCTCTGGTAAGCCAAACACCTCGTTTGAGGAACTCAGAATCACCGCCCCAGAATTTTATAAATCTCTATATAATCAAGATTACTACTGGAACGTGTTTCCTAAGATTGTTTCAAAGCGTATTCTAACCCAGGAAGCTTCAGCTTGGATGGAAAGAGGAGTAATGTGGATTAGTCGACCAAAATCCTTTTAAATAAAATCAGAGAATAAGTAATGTGGATTTTGAAAACAAATAGCCAAATAAAAATTCGATCTTCAGAAAATAATATCTCAAAGAAATTACAAGATCAAGAATGTAAAAATAGATTTGGCTAAAGAGAGAATGAGAGTTGAGAATTTGAGAACGTGTAGAACTTTTGCGCAAGAAAATTTTGATTTCAAGAGTTGTGTTATTTTATCAAAGAAACAGTCCTCTATTTATAGGTGAAAATGGAGAATTCAAAATTCAAATTCTTTTGACTTTGCCCCGAAAATCATGGGAATAATAAATTAGAGATATGTCAAAAGTCAGGTCAAACGTCGAATTTTGACAGCTGGTAGTCGACTCCCTGGGATTGGTAGTCGACTCCCAGTGTGTTTCAAGAGAAATTAATTCTCAGCTGGTAGTCGACGCCCACTCCTTGGTAGTCGACTCCCAGAGGAGTTTCTTCTGAGACACGGCTAGTAAAACATGCTGTAACTCCTGGGTGTAATGGAGTTTCACTACGAAAGTGCAAATCGACTAGCAAAAGCTCTCAATAACTTTGAAAGTGTTTTAAAAGGTATTTTAAAATGTTTAGCTTCGAAATCATTTGTGTGTGTGTTGCCTATACGTTTAGCTTTAACATATCACTAAGAAGGACACAACTCACACACTGTAGACTAGGACACATCTTCGAAAGCTTGATCAACTGATGATGATGTAGATGTGAGCTTCTGTTCCATTTGAGCTTTGGGCTTTGTTTCAGAGTGTTTTCTCACTACAAATCGTTGACCGTAGAGAACCCGGTCAACGTGGTCAAGGGGCCCGCTTGGGTCCCTCGGGGGCTTCGAATCGGTGCAGATGGGGCGAGGGGTAGCCTCGGCCCTGGTTGAGATGCTCGGCCTCGGACAGACGAGCACGGCCTCGGAGGTAGGACGACGAGGGGTAGCCTCAGTCGCCCAGCTAGATGCGTGTTCGGCGAAGGGCGAGGGGAAGCCTCGGCCCGGGTCGAGACGCTCGGCCTCGGTAGGATGCGCTCGGCCTCGCCTAACGGACGGTGAGGGTTAGCCTCACTCGTCCAGTTGACTGTGAGGTTGGAGAGGGGCGAGGGGGAGCCTCGGCCCGTTGATCAGCTGTCCACCTGCGTAGACGAGAACGCTCGTCAGGGGGCCGGACCTAGGTTCCGGCCAAATCCCCTCTGATGCCTAAGTCAGATAGATCTGAAAGAGGAGGCCCGGCGGAGACGGTTCGACTCGTGAGGAGATCGGAACGGTGTCTCACGGCGCGAGCGGGGGAGGAAGGAGATAGGATGGGGAAGCTAGGTCGTTGATGGAGTACCTTAGGTTTTTGATACCTCAGATGCGGTCCTGTTCTTCGTCGTCCTCCCACCCCTTTTGTAGAGCTCCCAGCGTGACATCCTCTGGCCCACGTCCCACGCCCGCTCTTGATCGTGCTTCATCAATCCGCCCCCTCGCCGCCGCTCTCTTCGCCATGCCAGCACCTCCCCATTACCACCATTTAGTGGCCGCGCGTCTGGGGGAGCGGTTTTCGCAGGAGTGGGCGAGTGACCGGCGGGTTATCGGGGCCGGGTCGGATCGACATTCGAGAAGACCCCTTATAAGGCCTTTGTTGAATGGGCTTGAGGATGCAGATGGGCTCTCGACCAGTAGTCGGGCTCCTGGGCTCGTGTCTTTTGGGTCTCGGTCAAATTGGCGTAACAATTGCCCCCATCGGTCGGGTTGATCGGCCTCGGCCGGTTCGGCTCGGCCGATGTGACTTCTGCCGATTTTGACAAGCTCGCCAGTCGATGCCGACTCATTTATTAGTCGTCATCATGAGTTGGCCCGCTCGATATTTTTAAAGCGCGGGCTCCGAAGCGCCGTCGTTCTTCTGATGCTGCCACGTGTGGCTGCAAGCCTATCCCCACCATTCGTGGGGTTGTCTTCAGTTGAGAAGCTGAGGGGTTCGTGAGCCGCCCTTGGTGGGGTCGATCATCCTTGGCTTGCTCGGATCAACCGTTATGCCTCCTGGGATTCCGAGTGGCGCTTCAATCGAGGCGTGGTCATAAATGTAGGTCATGATGAGACAGATCGATTGGACTTCCCCTGGCGCCGATTTCGAAATGCCGCCGGTTCTTCGAGTCCTGCCACGCGTTATTGTCAGGCGCTTCGAATTCGTCCCTGTGTCCGATATATAAGATCCCCAGCTGTGTTGATCTCCTCTCCTTTCTTGCTCTTCCCATTGCTCTAGGCTTTTTATAACTCGGAGTCTCCCGTCGCCGCATCCCCGCTTCCGTCTCCAGGAATCGGAGCTCTTTTGGCGGGCCATATGGCTTCCCTCGATGTCGCCCCCGGGAGTTCGGTGTTCGTCGACCGGGCCCTGTCCCAGCAGGTGGCCGAGAGCTCCGTCTTTCCCCGGGACCGCAGCACCCTCGAAAAGATTCCCGCCGACAAGGTGTCTGATTCTTTGGTTTGGGCCCTTCAACAGGTTTGGCCATCTTGCAGTCCTTTCTTTTCCTTCACTCTCCTCTTAGCTCATGTCCCGTCTCCCAGGGTTCCACGCTCGCCGTGGAGTTGCAGCGGCGAGTCGTCCACTTGAGGAAGCTGGAGGAGTCCTCCATGAGGGCCCAAGAGCGAGCCGGGGCGGCGGAGGTAGCGATGGTGAAGGCCCAGATGGAGTCCCGGCATCTCCAGCTTCGCGTGACCGAGCTGGAGGGACGAGTGGGTGATCTCCGGGGAAAGTTGGAGGACGCCCTGCAGTCGGCTGAGGAAGCGGCGGAGTCGTTCCGCCTGGAGAGGGAGGAGCTTCAGAGGGAACTGTCGGATCGGCGCCAGGTGATGCGGCTTGCCGAAGAGGTGGAGAAGGGCGTCGTCGAGACACTGGGGAAGAGGATCTTCGAGGTTCTCAGGGAGGCCTTCGGTAAGTATGAAGACCTCATCGCCCCTCGGATCGTCGAAGTCGTCCAGTCTTCCTTCCGGGAATGTGCAGAGCGTGTTCGGCAAGCCCCACCGCCTGTCGATCCCCCTCGCTCCGAGCAGGGCGAAGTGCCCGAGGATGTGTCCTCCCGAGCTCGGGCTCCCTAAGCCGTCCCTCCCGGCCTTATCCTAAAATTTTTAAGCATCCGCTTCGCTTTGGGCCAGTCTACTTGAAATGGATCCCTGGCCCCCGCTATCTCCTTCGGCTTCGTTATCGGCTCCGAGGCCAATAATTGCTGGTTGCATGGCTGCTAGCTTGGGCTAACTACTTTGAGTCTTTTGTCAACCAATTTTGCTCTGTCGGTGTCGATCTAGCTTTTGTAGGTGAAGAACTCTGTCACTCCTCGCGAGTGGATCATTTGTAGAGTGTTTCCTTCGCCTTGATTCCCTGTAAATAAGACACATTTTTGTACTCTGGTTAACTATTATAAACGAAATTGACTTACTCGGACTTCTCGTGTATTTTGCGTTGCCGCCTCGTTCTTGGTCTAGGATTGGATGGCGTTCACGTCGGCTGGGGGAATTGCCCCCAAACTTATGGGCGCTGGAGTCGGTCGGCAAGGGTAAAACTCCTCGGCTTAGGTCCGGTCGGCGTCCGTGCCTGCTGGGGGAACTGCCCTCAGACTTATGAGCGTAGGAATCGGTCGGCGAGGGCAAAGCTCCTCGGCTTAGGACCGGTCGGTGTGCCTGCTGAGGGAACTGCCCCAGACTTATGAGCGCAGGAGTCGGTCTGCGAGGGCAAAGCTCCTCGGCTTAGGACCGGTCGGCGTTCGCGCTGTCTGGGGGGATTGCCCCCAGACTTATGAGTGCAGGGGTCGGTCAGCGAGGGCAAAGCTCCTCGGCTTAGGACCGGTCGGCATCCGTGCCTGCTAGGGGAACTGCCCCAGACTTATGAGTGCTGGAGTCGGTCGGCGAGGGCCAAGCTCCTCTTCCTCCTCCAGCGAGGCGGCGGTCTCCATCCTTTTGCGCTATTGGTGACATGTCAACTCCGTCGGAGATTTAAGAAAAGACAAAAAGGGAATGCATTTGTACTCTCAAGAGTCTTGTCGGACCGGTACATTTGGAGAAAAAGGGAAAAAAAGGAAATGAAGCTAGACAGAGGGATGTAAGCCTAGATAACTCCCTCTTACTAGGCTGCAACCGGGGGGAGAGACATCGCCCGCTCACTCTATGATGCGGAGGGGACCTTGGACGGTGTTGATCTTCTTCCCCTTGTCTGGCTGCGTGGAGGTCCCTTCTCCGTGGGCCGGCTCGTCGGCCTGGTTCCTGGCGTGCCCCCGGCTCATCAGCTTCTCAATGTCCTTCTTCAAATGCCAGTAGTCTTCAGTGTCATGGCCATCATCCTTATGGTACTTGCAGTACTTCTCCCTGTTCTTCCCACCTCTTTTAGCCTTCGGTGGGGGGCGATCAGCTCGCTCTTCCTTCTGTACTTGGGCGAGGACGACGTCTAGGGTGGTGTCCCTCGCGCTTTCTCCCCGCTGTCGGTTCCTCGGCCTCTTCTCGGTCCGGTACCCTTCGGGGCTGCCTCGTCCGCCGTCGCCGCGCTTGGTCCCTCGAGTGGCTTTTCCTGCATCTTCGGCCAAGGCCTCCTCGGTCAACATGAAGCGTTCGGCCCTCGCCATGATCCCGGGGAGGTCCTTCGGGGGATCGTTGTGCAGGGACTTCTTGAGGCCTCTGTGGCGAAGCCCTTTCTTAAGGGCCGTCTGGACCACCAAGTCAGGAGGGCTGTTCACGTTCAGCCTTTCCGCATTGAAGCGGCGCATGAACTGTCGGAGCGGCTCGGCTGGGCCTTGCACTATGTTGAACAGGTGTTCAGCACCAGGCTTGATCTGCCTCTCCGCCATGAACTGTTTGCAGAATAACTGGGTGAGCTCCTCGAAGCTGTCGATGGAGCGGCCGGGCAGGCTGTGGTACCAGGTCCTCGCCGCTGCCCTGAGAGTAGAATAGAAGCCCTGGCAAAGTAAGTCATCGTCAGCTCCCTGGAAGGACATGTCCCTCTCGTAGTCCATCACGTGATGTCCCGGGTCCCCTATCCCGTCGTACTTTCCCAGCACCGGGATCCTGAATTGAGAGGGGACCCGTGCGTCGGTTATTCTCTGTGATAAGGGGCACCGGTCTTCGTGGATGCCCCCAGGGATGCGGTAGTCGCCTGCCTCTGGCTCGTTCGGGGGTGGAGGAAGCACAGGCGCCAGCGGGGCTGGCTCCACGGCCCTCGCCACGCTGGGGGTCGGGCTGACCCGGCGCTCCCGACTCCTCCTGCGGGAGCTCCTACTCCGCCGCGATCGGTCTCTTGAGTGGTGTCGTTCGCTTCTCCTGTGGCGGGACGACCGTGACCGACGAGATGATGCCGTCATCGATTCGCCCTCCGTCCCTTCGGTTTCTCTTCGGCCCCTTTCACGATAAGGGGAGGAGGCGCGTGACCTCGCCTGACGGGAGCCGGACAGCGTGAACCGACGCTCTGTGTTCGGCTTCTGGGTCCCGTGGTCGTCGACCACGGCGGACCGCAAGTGCGGGGGACCCCCCCGCCCATCGATGGCTGTCGTCCAACGTGCCTCCGTTGGACGGCGCAGGGCCGACGAGCTGTTGTACCGTCGCGACCAACGTCTGGAGGCTCGCGTTGGTCTCCTGAGCCAGGGCGCGGAGCTGTCCCTGCGTGGCCAGTTCTGAGCCGCCGGTCTCTTCGGTTGAGAGGGCGGGGTGGCCGTTGACGGGCGTGTCCTCGGGGTTGCCGTTTGATGTGCCATTCCCCTCCTCCGGGATGGGGGGCATGCGCTTCCTTCCATTGTTGGCTCGTGCCATTGTTGGTGTGGTTTGCTTCTTCGTGGGACGGTTTTCGTCCCCGGCAACGGCGCCAGATGTTTCAGAGTGTTTTCTCACTACAAAGCGTTGACCGTAGAGAACCCGGTCAACGTGGTCAAGGGGCCCGCTTGGGTCCCTCGGGGGCTTCGAATCGGTGCAGATGGGGCGAGGGGAAGCCTCGGCCCTGGTTGAGACGCTCGGCCTCGGACAGACGAGCACGGCCTCGGAGGTAGGACGACGAGGGGTAGCCTCAGTCGCCCAGCTAGATGCGTGTTCGGTGAATGGCGAGGGGAAGCCTCGGCCCTGGTCGAGACGCTCGGCCTCGGTAGGATGCGCTCGGCCTCGCCTGACGGATGGTGAGGGTTAGCCTCACTCGTCCAGTTGACTGTGAGGTTGGAGAGGGGCGAGGGGGAGCCTCGGCCCGTTGATCAGCTGTCCACCTACGTAGACGAGAACGCTCGTCAGGGGGCCGGACCTAGGTTCCGGCCAAATCCCCTCCGATGCCTAAGTCAGATAGAGATCTGAAAGAGGAGGCCCGGCGGAGACGGTTCGACTCGTGAGGAGATCGGAACGGCGTCTCACGGCGCGAGCGGGGGAGGAAGGAGATAGGATGGGGAAGCTAGGTCGTTGATGGAGTACCTTAGGTTTTTGATACCTCAGATGCGGTCCTGTTCTTCGTCGTCCTCCCACCCCTTTTGTAGAGCTCCCAGCGTGACATCCTCTGGCCCACGTCCCACGCCCGCCCTCGATCGTGCTTCATCAATCTGCCCCCTCGCCGCCGCTCTCTTCGCCATGCCAGCACCTCCCCATTACCACAATTTAGTGGCCGCGCGTCTGGGGGAGCGGTTTTCGCAGGAGTGGGCGAGTGACCGGCGGGTTATCGGGGCCGGGTCGGATTGACATTCGAGAAGACCCCTTATAGGGACTTTGTTGAATGGGCTTGAGCATGCAGATGGGCTCTCGACCAGTAGTCGGGCTCCTGGGCTCGTGTCTTTTGGGTCTCGGTCAAATTGGCGTAACAGGCTTCATCATCGATCTAGCAACGTTCGTCCTTGTCTATTGAGCGTAGATTGTGCTTCTCTGGAGTATGTATAATGCTTTTCATTTATCACACAACCTGCACATTTAGTCGTAGTGTAGTTAGTACACTAAGCTTCATTTGGTGTGCTCATCATCAAAATCACTTGGGGGTGGAATTCAATTTCCATCAGAAAATACGGGTGCATCCTTAGATATTATCTCAGGAGGCACCCTAGATCCCTTTTTCCTATATATTTACACACGCACACACACATATATATACATATATATGTATATATGCATATATATACACACACATATATATATATATATATATGCATGTGTGTGTGTGTGTGCATGAACATCCACTCGGGCTAGGCCCACCAAGGAAGATAGAGCTGCCTATTAGGCCCATCTAGCTGACCAATCTTATGCAAATACTAGGCCGTTTACTCGGTCAAAGACAGTTCGAATCACGCCCACCAAGCCCCCACATCCCTAAGGAAAAGTGGGGAAATGTGCCCAATAAAGACATAGTTGTCACTCGTGCACTACGCCCGAGATGTAGGGATGCACATGCCACGATTGGAAGGAATCTGTTATCCCACGATAAGACTGAAGGGATACAGCTCCTATAAAAGGACCAAACCTTGGAAGAACAAATGGAAAGACAGAGCTACTAATTGCTAGGTACTCTGACAACACTTGCCCTTTACTATCCATCATATATTTCTTCCTACTTGACTCAGTCGGCCAGCCTCATAGACGATCTCTCGCTAGATCGATCTCGTTACCTCCGAGCCTTCATTAAGTTCCCTACTAACTTAAGCATCAGATGGGATTTGAGACGGACCCAAATCCAACCCTCCTGACGTTTTCTTGTTGCGCAGATAGCTCTGCAGGTGACCCTCAACGAGCTCGGAGCTCCTCTGAGCTAGATCGGACATCTTCCTAGTAGCTCGACCGCCACCTCGCAGACCCGAGCTGCCCAACAGAAGAGCCTGATCACCTCGGCTGACGAAGACACTGGTTAGCTCAAGGGGTCAAGTCAGTGCACTTATTGTTGACCGGTAACTTTCAACAACTTCAATTTGATTGCATGAAATCTACCGAATGATCTTAATTTAGTTCGTCTGCTTTTACATTTCTAACTATTACACAGACCAAAATTTTGCTCAATGGGCACAACATGCAAACATTTTGTCTGATGCGTGCAATGAGTAATTTTCGTCTGTTCGTCAATTTTTACTCAGTGCGTACAACGTGCAAAATGTTTACATGTTGTGCACGGTGAGTAATTTCGGTATGTGCATCATTAATTACTCTACGCACACCAGAAAAAATAAGCGTGGGTATTTAGGGGGTTTTCACTATTTCGTTATTTTTCAAAAAATTAAAGCGGCCGTGCACAGAGTAAAACGGTATGTACGCGTGTTCCAAATTTTCAGATGTAACCCAACAACCTATTTCTGACCAAGTCCACCCTCTTTGTCCGTTCAAAAGAAACCACAAAGCCCACAAAGCACTTAGAATTCGTCAGAATATAGCATCATTAGACCCCATGTAAAGACCCTCTTTGTCCGTAGCAATGACTGTATAGAAGAACGTGAACACATGCAGAAGAGCTAGAGCGAGGATAGAGACAATTAGGTATCTTAACGTGTGCAATAGAGTGAGAGAATAGAGACAATTAGATAACGTGTCCTAGTTTTCTTGCAAAACTTGAGCCTGTGGAATTAACTGAGTACAGATACATTGAAGACGGTGGTCAGAAGCTAAGTCCTTGGAAACATAGTGTTCTTCCCTTTCAACTTCAGTTTGATTAGGAAAGGATGAGCCTTATTCGGAATCGTTTGTGGTTGATATTGGTGGCTTGACCTGCAAGCAAATGGGGAGCGGTCTCCGTGTGCAATACTGTTTTGCTTCATACGGACATGAACAGGGCTAGGACGTGGACAGACTCGAGCGGTTGCCTACCGTTGAACTGCTAAAATGGACGCCCATGCCGGGCCGGGCAAAATAGGTGCCCAGTATAGACCAACGGTTATCGGGCCTGTCCAAATCTAAAATGGGCTTCTTCAAGAATACCCAAGTGATCTTAAATGGGGCTTTGGTTTGACCCATTGTCCCTAGCTTTTTTTTATTTTTTTGAGTAAAATAGTAATAAAAAGAGTACCATAATAACAGAGTACGTGTGCAGGCAAAAGTGACTATTTAGATATTGATTTATGGATATCCACAAATAGCTTTCAAGAGAGCAAGAAAATGTTTATATTCTAGAGGTTGGATTTTCTGAAATATAATGTTGCACATTTCTGCTCACATGGGAATGCAAACAAGGCTGTCATGGCAAAAGTTACAACCAAAATGCATGGTTGAAAACAAAACATGCTTGGTTTTGGCCAATGTGAAACTATGTGACAAACAACTAAATTTGAACTGAGGTATGGTCTCACTACAATTTTAACCTGATCAACTATAATTTAGATTGTCATGTACAAAACCCCATTTATACTTGTTGACGGGTGGCATGATCTGATGCAACCTTTGTGCCGACCAACAGTAAGGTGGAGCTAACGTGGACGTCCTTGGGGACGTGGACCTCCTTCAGCTGATGATTGAGACCCACGACGATGGAAACCCGAGTCAGGAAGGTCGAGTCCGAGCCACAAAGGTGAGGCTTGACCCAACTCTGTGGTGCTTTGAGCTATCCGAGTTACTTGTTGTGTCACTTGTCGAACTGCCTGCAACACAGACAAACCTAAGGGTGGTCGGATCTGGGTTCCGACCCAAATCCCCTCTGTGCTTAAGTTAGTATGGAACTTAAAAATACTCAGGACAACAGGATCGACCTAAAGGGAGATCGTCCGTGGAGCTGTCACTCCGAGTGAAATAGGAAGAAATATAAGTGGAAGTAAAGAGTATGAGTTATCTGACTAACTAGTACTTAGTATCTCTGGAATCTGAACACTTTTATAGTTGTCGTCTTCTCTATTTATAGGCGACGATCTCCTTTGTTAGCACGTAAGGGCCATTCAGGGTGGCGAGATCCCCTCCGGGAATTTAGATAACGGAAACTCATTTATTCCTCCATTATTAACCATTCCATTGACCTTAGCGAGGGCTCAATGGCCGGGTACGCTAGCGCCTTGACTGGGTGATTAACTCCTTACTCTTGGTGGACCCAAGGGTTATTGGGCCCAGGCCCAGTGCCTCAATTGGGCCCTTCTTTCTCAGAAGTGTATTACTCTCCGCTTCATGGGTCGGTCACATGTATCAAAAATGGCCCATATTACATAAACTCAAGCATAACATTGATTAAGATTGAGTGATGTGAGATCTCGTTAAATGGGCACGGCAGTCGAAGCGGAAACATTTGATTTAAACTGCCAAAATCTTTGGTCCTTTGCTTCAATTGTTGCATCGAGGTGATGTTCGGAACATCATTGACACCCGATGTTGACATGTATCTCCATCTGAACGGCGAAGCTTGGCTAGGGGATAGGTTCATTAGCATAAGTATGGAGAGCGACACCAAACGCCAAGCGCTTCTTCACATTTGAGAAACTTCGCCTCCGCTGAGGCCATGTTCCTTTTCTGTAATTTCTTTCTGGATGTTGGCATTAAATTCATAGTTATTTTGTTGTTTCTGAAATGCATGCAAGTTTTTGTGTATGGTTTTATTCACAGACGCTTATTGGGTTTGAGCTTCACTGCTTCGGTCCATGCGGACTCGTTCCCGTCCTCGCTTCCAAGTATAATGGGAAGCATGGCGTGATGTTGAGTATTGGTGTTTCATACCAATCTTATTTTGATGATGATCACAACATTATGTTGTTGCTAATGAATCTCATGTCTTAGTCTCTCAGTTTATTTCAAGGATATCTTTCTTGGAGACTAATCACTTGGTGTAAGGATGGACATCATGTGAAGAAGGGCCAAAGTTTGGACTCAAGGAGTGCCAAAGCTTGGAGATGATGGAGAGCTATCAAGGCATCAAGATTGAAGACTTATACTCTTTAGAAAGCATTGTAATCCATGTAATTTACTTTATTGCTTTCTCTCTCTTTTGAGTCTAGGGTTGATGTAATGACTTGCTAGATGGTTTGCTCATTCATGCACAAGCATTTAACCATCTTAGTGAACCTTAGGATTATCATAGAATCCAACCCAATAGGTTCACTCTTTCCGTCAGTCACCTGTTGCGGGAAACACAGCCAACTGGGTGATTCCAGTCACCTGTAGATCCTTCTACAGTCGCCTGATATGCACTGCTCAAGTCAACATTTCAATTGACTCAAACTTGAGCTTTACGCACAGTCGTCTGTCGATCGGTTTCCAGTCGCCTGTATATTTACAGTCACCTAGATATTGGCCAACAGTCGCCTATCTAGCGTAAGTGCAATCTCTGCATCTCTCTGTCTTCTCTCCATACTTTACAGTAGTCGACTGATGAAGAATGTACAATCGCCTGACTATTTGACAGTCGACTGTATTATTAACATCAGTCGCATGTGCGAAGAATTGGAGAAAGAGTGCAGCTCTCTGTTTTGATCCATCCCCTGCAGCAGTCGTCTGCTGAAGGATTAACAGACACCTGTCATGTTTGTCAGTCGACTGTATTGACTTCGTCAGTCGACTGTCCTGGCTCAGATTATAGCCGTTAGATATTTTCTAGCCGTTGATCAGTCGACTGTCTTATGATCATTAGTCGACTGTTCCTGTCGTTTTCACCCAGTTTCTAGCCATTGCAGATTGGATTATTTAGCTGTTTCTTTGGGGTGTTGGGCTTGATATAGGATTCATATATATATGAGTGTGATGCCTATGATTAAACTTCTTGATTGATTCTTGATTACTCTTGATTCTATTGAAAATCTCAAGAGATCTTTAAGCCTCTCTCAAGCTCTCTCATTTCCCTCTATTGAGCATTCATCTTCCTTCATGCATTGAAGTCCAGCTTAAGGGAAATCATCCAAGTGCTCTCAAGCATATTCCAACACTTGGAGATCCTCTTCCATGCCTTGCATTCATTCATGAGTAAGCATCTCAAAGCATAGGTAAGAGTATTTACTTTACAGGGTGTAATTTGTTTTCCTATTTCTCTTTGTCGGATTAGGATACTCTCTTTGTGGGAGTTTCTCTCTTTGTGAGAGGTTGTCTCTTTGTGGGACTAAGGAATTCTCTTTGTGGGAATTAACTCTCTTTGTGGGAGTTCGAGTGTCCTAGTGTAGGGCTAACCCTAATTCTTTGAGTGGGAGTTAGCGATTCTCTGTGTGGGAGTCTTGATCCTTGTGTAGGATTGATTGGGTCCTTGTGTAGGGCATAAATCCTCTTTGTGGGGGTATCTCCTTGTGAGATTTGTATTCACTTCTCTGTGTGGGAATATAGTGAATATTGGTGTGGCTGGATGTAACCAAGTTTGGTGAACCAGGGTAAAACTTTGTGTTTGCGTTTGGATTGATTGTGCCATTTAATTCCTCTTGCATTTATAATTCCGCATTTGCAAGTTAAATTTTATTTGGACAATTTTATTGTCATTACACTATTCACCCCCCTCTAGTGTGTGTTGTTAGTACTGCAAGGGTTAGACGATCCCTACATGTGACAGACACCAAATGCCAAGTGCTTCTTCACATTTGAGAAACTTCGCATCCACTTTGGCTACCTCCGCTAGGTGAGTCTTCTTCTTTCTTGCTTGTGTCCATTTAGGTCGTTTCCTCTGTACAAGCAATGTTAAGAATCAGGGAGTCATCCCACCAGGAGGCCATGAGTGGTCGCCGGTCTTCCCAACGTGGTTCAGTTCCGGGTAAGGGCAAAGAACTACTCATGTAGCCTAGATTTTCCATTCTCAGGGCATGCAAATCACATAGTGAGCCCAAGGAAATCTTAGACTTCGTCCCTGAATTATCCTTTTCTCTGACCGACAAAGTCTGAATGAACTACATTTCCCCCATTATTGGCTCAGGATTCCCGAGTTAAATGAGAGGATCTGCTTCCTAAAGGGGTGAGAAGTTGGGGTTTACTTGAGAGTGATGTGTCCATATTTTCCATCTTTTCATGGTATCATTCCATTGCATTTCATATCATATTCACATCCAAATCCTGTATTTTCCTACGATATTGCAATTCTAACGTCATATTCGAGTTTCGTAGAGTTTTGTGGATTTTCAAGGATTTTGGAGCGATTCGAGGCCCCTTTTGGATATGGACACATCCGACATGTCCGTGAGCCGGCTGGTGAAGCTCTACAGGAGTTCGCCAAGTTTTGGAAGCCTACGGAAGGAGCAGAGAGATTCACAGGAGTAGAGGAGGAGCTGGAAGCTTCTGCAGCAGTTTTTCCAGGCGACTCGACCGAGCAGAGTAGTCTGCTCGACCGAGCTGATGCACGAGAAGAAGCAGACATGTATCCGACTCGACCGAGCAGTGTGCTGCTCGGTCGAGCAAATTTTATTATTTTCGAAGGATCACCATCAACGTCCTTCTCGACCGAGCAAGACTTATTCAGCCGAGTCAGATGGTGACTCGACCGAGAAAGGCCTACTCGGGCCGAATAGGCAAAACGACAATTTTTGGAGAAGATGGATCCCTGACGGACTCGATCGAGAAAGTGGGTTGTGTTGGATCCTATGGATGGCAAACACCACTAGAAGGGGGGTCGAATAGTGTTGTATAAAAATAAACTTTTTCTTTCTAATTGATTTGCACAATTCAAAGCCTTCTAATATTGCCTAAGAAACCAAGTAGAGTGATCTACGCTTGGTTTATAATCAACTTAAGTAATCTTCAAAAAGGCAAATCAGAGATAAAACTCTTCTGGTAGTTGACTCCCTAAGAACAGTAGTCAACTCCCAGAGGGATTTATGCACAGCTTAGTTAAACGAATACTTAATGAAGATATAAAAGATTACACAGAAATATAAGAAAGAAGCAAATACTGATTTTGCAATATATTATGAATGAGTTACAATATAATACTCAATGAATTGAGATAAACAGATAGAGATAAACAATCACAGAGAATGCAAATGCAACCACAATGATTTTTATCCTGGTTCCCACAACCCTGGGTACGTCCAGTCCCCGACCAATCCGGTACGACATTTCCACTATCTGCCTTGGCAAATACACGCACATAACTTCATTCGTTAGGATTTTTCCACACACCTAGCCCTGACCAGGATTTCCGATTGCAACACTGTAATATCTCAATACCGAGACTTGTTTAGGGTTTCCAACACCCTTACAACAAAGGGCAAACACAAAATGAAAATCGATATCCAACTCACCAAAATATTTGGTAGAGTTTGGATTTACACCCAAATTCTATAGCCAATAGTAAGAGATAACAATGTATTCGTGGCTTAATAGAATATGATTTTGGATAACACAAAGATACGAATTAAGTCTTTGGGATCAAAATCAATGTTTTCAAAAAATCCTTTCAAATAGAAATCATAGAATAGAGAACATGGATTTTTGAAAAACAATAGCCAAAAAAAAGTTGATCTCAGAAAATAATATCTTAAAGAGACGAGATCAAGAATATAAAAACAGATTTGGCTAAGAGAAATGAGAGCTGAGAAATTTGAGATCCTTAAGAATTTTGCACAAGAGAGTATTTGATTTTAAGTATTGTGTGTTTTGATCTCTCAAAATAGTCCTCTATTTATAGGTAAAATGGGAAAATTCAAAATTCAAATTCGTTTGACTTTTGCCCCGAGAATTATGCGAGCAATAAGTTAGAGAGATAACAAAAGTTAGGTCAAACGTTGAATTTTGACAGCTGGTAGTCGACTCACTAGGATTGATAGTCGTCTCCCAGTGTGTTCCAGGAGAAAACAGTTCTCAGCTGGTAGTCAACTCCCACTCCTTGGTAGTCGACTCCCAGAGGAGTTTCTTCTGAGACACGACTAGTAAGACATGTAGTTAACTCCAGGGTGTAATGGAGTTCAACTACCAAATTGAAAAGTGACTAGCAAAAAAAAGCTCTCAATAGTTTTGAAAATGATTTTAAAAGTATTTAAAATATTTAACTTCGAAATCATTTGTGTGTGTGTGTTATCTATACTTTTGGCTTTAACATAACCCTAAGAAGGACGCAACTCACACACTGTAGACTTATGACACGTCTTCAGAAGCTTGATCAGATGATGATGTAGACGCGAGATTCTCTTGAGCTTCCATTCCATTTGAGCTTAAGCTTCATCATCGAGCTAGTAACATTTTCCCTTGTCTTTGCTAATAGAGGGTAGATTAAGCTTCTTTGGAGTATGTATAAAGCTTCTCATTCATCGCATAATCTGCACACTTAATTGTAGTGTAGTTAGTACACTAACTTCATTTGGTGTGCTCATCATCAAAACCACTTGGGGGTGGAATTCAATTTCCATCACTCTCCCCCTTTTTGATGATGACACCAAAATGAAAAATGAAGTAAGTTGACATAAATAATATGACATACAAATAAACTTACTCCTCATGCTTTGATGTGGTTCTCCACCTGCATCGAAGCTGTTAGCAAAACAATATGCAAATTATTCATTTTTGCGTAAAGATTTCTCCCCCTTGTCATCAACAAAAAATGTGACATATCATTTTAACGAATAATTCATCCAAGTTGTAATCAACAATTAAGAATTTTGATAGAATGGAATTCAATTCTGCAAAAAAATTTGTTAGTATATGATCAACATATGTTTGGCAGAATATATCAGATAAGTTCATCCATAAGCATAGTAATATAAGAGTATCATGCATCACACCATAGAGTAGTTATTAAAGACCGGGAAGTTTTGAAAAACATTGTTTTAAAACCATTGTTTAAGAAATCAAGAATGACCGCCATTCTTCTCTCTCTTCAGCGACTTGATCTCCTCAAGGATCGCCTTGAGGGTTTTCTCGGTCATTTCATTTCTACTCACCACCAGATCCTTGAGATAATCAACCTTCTGGTTGAGAGCTTAAAATCCTGCTTTCTGAGAAATCTTCAAGTTTGAGATTTTCTTAAGCAACATGTCTTGAAGTTCCACAATGTAGGCCGGTGGCACCTCATCATCTTCTTCCCCTTCGATATCTTTTTCTTCCTCTTCTTCATCAGGATCTGAAACAATAGGTTTCTTACCCTTTCTTGAGGATGACGATCCTCCTTCAGCAGGGAGCTTCTCTTCTGGAATGCTCTGATCAAGATCTGTATGAAGATTCATTCGACCGAGATCATGAACATCAAAGATGCGTGCCGGATCTAGAATAATGGTTTCATAATCCAAAGGCACATTACAACCAATAAACAGAATGGTGAGGTAATGGCCTGTGCAAGGGTAGATGAAGGTCTGTTAGAGGCAGCAGATGCAAGGATGGAGTCCATGATAACTTTGGCCCAATTGACACGAATATTCCCTAGCATTGCATAGTTGCACTTAGCTTGTTTCTCAGATAATACAGAGTGGCTTCCAGATTTTTGAGTTATATTGTAAGACAATATATTTGCAAGGATTCTTCCTGGATAACGAAGATCGCTACATGGAAGTTTTGTTTGGAAATATCTTCCAGGCAAATACATTCTCTCCATAATGTTTTCATCAACCATCTCTATATTATCCAATAACACACCAGTGTACGGGATTCCTAAAGCTTCTCCTAGAGATTTCACAGTTATAGCAAGTTTGGTGTCAAGTACTTTGGTGATAAATCTACTTTTGACAAGGTCATAGTCCATATTGGCATAGAAGAGATGCACAAGTCTATGATAGCAGAAATACATATTTTCAGTAGAAAAGAGGTTTGCCAGGTTTTGAAATTCCAAAATGCTGTCAATGCCATAGTTTTCTACCTGATCAATTTTTACGAATCTCTCATGAAGAATTTGCTTTTTGGAAATTTTAACAAAATGCTCATAGGTAGTGGTTCTGAAGAGATAGTGCAAGATGGTTTCCTTCTTAGAGAGGGATTCATTTGTGACCTTCCTCTTCTTTGAAGCCATTGCTTGAAAGGCATCTAGATAGAGTAAAAATTACTTACAAAACTAAATATGCAAGAATATGGAAGAACATCAACAAATAAATGAAGTAAAAGTTGAAGAGAGGAGATTTTACTTTAAGTAAACTTGGGAGGATGATGAAACCAAGTGATGGCACTACAACAGAAAGGGTGATTTGTAGCAGTTAAATTAGCAGCGGTTTTTAAAACCGACACTAATTTTATGTGTTTAGCGGTTACGACCCGCTAATAAAAAAATCATCTGATCAGATCAAGCGGGAAGAACCAATTAAGTGGCGGGGGTAATTAATTTTCGTTGTAGCGGTTCCGAAACGCTACAAATGGAGACCAAGTAATACTAAAAAGAAAGGGCGGGACGAGGACTCGTGGCGGGAAATTTTTTAGCAGCTTAAAGTGGGTTAGAACCGCTACAAAAAACGAAATAATGTTTCTCCCAGCTAAAACTTTGCTTATAGCGCGTCGAAATCGCTATAAAAGTTAACAATTATAGCGGTTTGAAACCGCTACAAATTAAAAAAAAACAGAAAATAAATTTAGGTTTATATCGGTTTAGAACCGATAAAATCGTGTTAGTAGCGGGTCGGAACCGCTACTAAGGCTACCAAAATTACATTGGATCATCGCTCAAAATTACATTCGGACCCGCTAAGCCTCGATTACTAAGCCTAGATTACATTTTCCGTAGAAAAATCCCACCGATTTTTCATCCTCACAAAGCTTAGGGCGAAAATTTTGTTCTCACAAATCCAACCAAGTTTCGTTCTCACAAATCTCACAAACCCCAAATTTCGTTCTCAGCAACCCAAAGCCTTCCTCAAAAAATTTAGGTTGCGAAAAATTTCCGTTGGGAATCGACGAATTTTCGACCGACAACCATCGAAGAACCACCGACGTTCGCTGGTTCTTTACGATAATCGAAGTTCTTTGGAATCTTTTGGATCGTCGACGTTCGCTAAGGTTTGATTCTTTGGGATCTTGTTCTTTCCACTCTCAGAAAATTCCTTGGGATCTTGTTCTTTCCATTCTCAGAAAATTCTTTGGGTTCATTTTTCGCTAAGGGTTGATTCTTTGGGATATCGTTCTTTGCGTTCTCAGAAAATTCTTTAGGATTGACGTTTGCTCAGGTTTGATCATCGACGGTGTCAAGAAGTTTTCTTTGGGATTGTCAACGCTCTTTGCGATCATCGAAATTCAACAACGTTCGCTGCATTTACCCGGGCCATCGACGTATTTGTTGCAGGTACCATAGACGTTATTTTCGTAAGATTTTTCAATTTTGTTTTTCATTGCTTGTGTGTGCGTGTACTCCTCGAATTCTTAAATTAAGGTACTCTAATATTTCCTAGTTTGTTCACTCCCTGTACATCACCCCTTGTGCAGATTTTTCTACGGAAGAGATCTAACAAAGAAAATTAACCCACTACTAAGGTACAAATTACTAGTCATTTTCTTCATTGAATGTATTAATCAGAGTTTAAATAATTTAATGCTAGTTTTTTACATTGAAGTTAAATTTGAATTATTTAAACAAATAGTTAATTACATGCTTTACAACAAGTAAGTAATGTCTATAAATTAATTGGAGATCCAAAGTTGACTATCACTTTTGTTATAAATTATTTAAGGTTTTCTCTTTTTTTTCCACTTAGTTTGCTCCTCCTCCACCAAATTTTGGGGGCATCTAAGACATTAGCCCACGATCCTCAGTTATGTGGTTAAGGATATGACTTAATTTCATGGTTGGAAGATAAATTGCTTGCGGACTATTAATATATTAATTAATTGGTGGTGGTGTTTATATGGCTTCTTGATTTGTTGCGGTAAATGTAATCTAGGCCATTAATATGTATAATGTAATGCTTTCATGTAATTTTGCAAAGCATGTCTTTTATCGGATTCTTAATTAATAAATTGTTTGCCTTGTATGCATTTGTAGCTTAATTAATTAATTATATCTTTTGATTTATTCGTGTTCATGGAAAACTCATCCGTGATGTCTGTTGTTCATGGGTGCCCTCATTTTTTGTATGTTTTTAACTTACATTGATCACTTCCTTTTTAGTGCTTGATGCAGTGCTCTATTATTACTTTTAATAATGCTTGTTTGCCACTAAGGGTTGATTAAAAATGTTTGATCAAGATGAAGCATGTAGATCATTTTGGATATTTATACACGAAGCTATTGGTAGGTCTAATTCTATGAGAGTGATCATCATCATCACCAAGTCTACTTTGTGTTTGTGTTTGCAAAAATACCCGATTTTCTTGTGCTTTCTAATTAGGGGGGTTTTGTAATTCATTTTTGTACACACGCCCCCAGATTTGCCTATTGCTTGTCTTTTGGAATGAACACACACACACACACACACACACACACACTAATTTGTACCTTTTGCCATGGTTTTACTTTCTTGATGTGATTGGTTCAAAGTTAGATTGTCTATAGATTGCTCAAAATGTCTGTGTTCCTGTTGTGATCTTTTGGTTCCTTCATTAGCACCTGCCATGATTTAGCTTATTGATGTGATTGATCCATTTTAAACCACTGGCTTATTGTTTGCTCTAAATGACCGCTGTTCCGTATGCATATTTTTCGCACAATTATAATTTCAAGTTATTACTGAAGGTTATACTTAATATCCTTTTTTCCTGAAAAACTGAAGGTCACACTGAGTATATATTTCTTCTCTGTGGGTGAGGGTGAGTAAACAAAAGAATAGAACTCATACATGCTAGCATTTGAAACACGTATGTTTTTCCCAACTCATCAGAGCAATGGCTTCATATTTTCTTAAATCTTCATGCTATCTTTCGAAATATATTGAATGCTGACTTCTTATTATGTCATAAGAATAAATATGTAAAACTAAATCAGAAAAAACATCAAGCTACTAGGTACAAGCTACTAGGTACGTTGACATGAATATGGTGTATTCTAAAGGTTTGCTTGTATGAAGAGGCCAAGAACCATAAAAGATGATAAACAGCAAACAAGCAATCTTCCATTGCACTGGAAAAAGAGCAAAGTTTGGATAAGAACTCTTGGGTATCTGTAAGAGATATATTGTTTTCATATCCATGTGTATACTAGTTCACATAATACCTTGTAATTTCTTACTTGAAGCATGTTCCTTCTTGGACCAAAATGATGTTGGTTATGGAGATCAATTCTACTTCTGTTAATAGCAGGATGCTCTCTCTTCTGAGGAAGTGGAATGCATGTTTTGGTTGGGAAGTTCTATTATTAAATGATTGAGTTAGGCTTTCCAACATATGTTTTTCTTTTTCGTTCCTTTGTGTGTAAAACTGTAGCAGCAAATTTTGTAGTATGTTTCGTGAGCTAATATGTTAAACATATATCTTATTTGAACTTAGGTGACCCATATTTCTTCAGCCAGGGATTTTCAGAGATTTTTTTCCTTGCAAGCTTGAGAGCCACTCATATTTATGACATGAGAAAAAGATCAATTGAATGCACATAAGAGCCAGGAATCCCTCCTTTGTACCTAGCCTTAAAAGATCAATGTATTAATGACTGAATGAAGCCAGCGTATTTAAGTTTATGTGTTAATACATTTGCTTATCTGAATAGTCCGTGGGTTGTTTATGTGTTAATATGTTTGCGTAATTTAAGTTTTTCGTGGTAGACCTACTGTGTGGACCGTTTTTATTGGTTTTAATCCATCCATGATTTCTGCATTTCAAAACTCCATTATCATGCCATTTTATCAGCAGTTTCTAGCTAGTATTGAAGATCAATCTGTAAATTTTAACTATTTCCCTCGGCACTCCATTTATTAAAGATTGGTTTTATGCCTAAAAGGCTTGGAGTATTAAAGGATGATCTTTTTGTACCATATATGACATGTATCTTAGTGTAAAAATTGTTCAAATTTTAAGAGAAACATAGTTTAGCCGGTATTATCTTTTGGTAATATATATGACATGTTTGATTTTTTTTCCTTTGAACAGTCCCATTTGTAAATGTCTGTTGGGTGTGATGATATTGATAAAAAATGATCTCATTGAAGTTTTGGTTCATGCCTACATGGTTATTTATAAATGATATGTAGTTTCAGTGGTGATGATTCTCTTTGTTTGATGTTATTGCTTGCCTTTTGAAAGAGGTTGGCAAATCCATACATAATTTATACTAAATTTTGACTCCTATGGATTATGAAGAATAGTTTGAATGTCGCAGCATGATAGGTGTTCACCTAAAATGATATTCACATTTCTCTGCATGTTTTCAAGTTATGATTCTAATTGGTCTTATACTGCTTTGTGTTGTATCCATTGTTGATTACTAGTAACTAGCTGTAGTAGACTAGGGTTTGCTAAATGCAGGCATATTACCTTGTGCATTGTGCTATTGTGCTATTGCAAAAATGAAGTGCAACATCAAAGTTCAGGAAAAACCTGCTTGATAAGGGACATCTCACATCAACAAGAATAAGATACCATACACACGATACACGTAGACAATTTGGATCTGCGTATGCAAGCGTTGCAGTCTTAGGAATCCTTCAGTTCATTTGTCTGACAACAAAAAGTATTTCTAACATGTCAAAAAAAATTCCAAGCTAATGTTCATGATACAAATATTCATAAATGAAACTTTACAAATATCGTATACAAACTCAACCAGGTTTGATGCCAAGTAAACCATATCAAGTAAAACAATCTTATATGTGGTGTGATATTATTGAGATTTAACACAAACATCACTTGAGTCCATTTATAATGTCTTCATTCTTAACAATGAAGTCTTATAGCTCCGCATATTTCTTATTAAAATCCCAAATATCTGTGGTGTTGTAAGCAGCAATCAACTTGTCATAGTGACCATGTAGAGAATATTCCTCTTGGGCTTACATGTATACTATTAAGAAATGGAAAGACAACCTAGTCTGGGCCATGGATGGATATGAATGATTATGTTCACACTTAAATGAATCTCCTAACAAAAAATTATAATGAAGATATTTGAAATCCAATCTCAACTGTAAGCATTGTTCTTTTCAACGATCTTAACTGATATATTCAAATGCATCCAATGTTGATCAACATCTTTGTAGAAATTTAATGTATAGTCTATATAAAGAATTGGGAATAATGTCTATGCATAAGTTAGTTTACCTTTGTGTTTCCGTATATGCTAGAAAGCATGATGAAAATCATAAAAGACAACCTCTTCAAATTTCTCTCGGAATTCTTTGACCTCTCAATGAATTGCTTGTCACCAACTTGTTTGAACTTTTAATTTTACAATAAAACTCTCACCGATTGTGTCTTGTTTGTATGCTTATACATATATATAGTGTTTTTGTTCGTGACTGTGAAAAAAATATTTTTTGTTAATTAATGGACATACCCCTAATAACACTAATTAGTGTTTTCTTGTTTGAAGGATGGATAAGACTTGGATTCAACTACCAAAAGGTTTGCATGAATACGTAGGAGGCGTGCGTGCATTCTTGGATTTTTCTTTTGAGCACAAGGCTATTCGTGGGAAAATTTTGTGTCCATGTGAACATTGCAAATTTTTAAAGTCTGGCACAAGGGACGAATGTTTCAACATTTACTCCTCACCCATTTTCCCAGAAATTACACCTTCTGGGATTCACATGGAGAGGTGGAAACATTTTGTAATGTCGAACGAGTGGCTCCAGGTTCGCATCTTAGAAGGGATACAACTCCCCCAGCAACGGATTAAATACAAGAAATGGTATACGATGCCTTTAGACATGGATTGAATAGTCAATGGACAACTGAATCGGTCGCTGATGGAGATACAAATACTAGCCGAGAGTCAAGTGGTGGTAATGCCAGAGAGTTGTATGACTTGTTGAAAGATAACGAACAACCATTATACGATGGATGCACCAAGTTCTCGAAACTCTCATTTCTAATTAAGTTATATCACATCAAGTGTTTGTGTGGTGTTAGTGACAAGGCTATGGATATGGTTTTTAATTTGTTGCATGATGCGTTCTCATTGGCAAATATCCCTCCATCTAATTACGATGCAAAGAAGATCATTAACAAACTTGGTCTTAAATATGAAAAAATACATGCATGTCCTAATGATTGCATGCTATATTGGGGGCCGGATGCGGATAGAGAAAATTGTAAAGAATGTGAGGTGTCTAGGTGGAAGAAAAACTCTAAGAAGAAGAAACAGCCCGTAAAGGTATTGCGCTACTTTTCCCTAAAATCTAGATTACAAAGATTGTTTATGTCTTCTAAAACTGCTGAGAGTATGCAGTGGCACTCAAGTGAACCAAGTGTTGATGATATGATGAGACATCCAAGGGATTCTCAAGCTTGGAAACATTTCGATTCCATGCATACTGAATTTGCTTCTGAGGAACGTAGTGTTCGACTTGCATTAGCTACTGATGGTTTTAATCCATTTGGGAATTTAAGCACAAGTTATAGTATTTGGCCAGTTATTTTGATCTCATACAATAGTCCCCCGTGGATGTGCATGAGGTCAACTGAATTCATTGTTTCTATGTTGATTCCTGGAAAGAAAATGCTCGGAAACAATATTGATATCTATTTGCAACCTTTAATTGCTGAGTTGAAAGAATTGTGGGAAAAGGAGGTTGAGACATATGATGCATATAAAAATGAGGTGTTTGTGCTGAAGGCAGCTCTATTGTGGACTATTAGTGACTTTCCAGGGCTTGGAAATTTTTCGGGTTGGAATACACATACTGGTTATGCTTGTCCCTCATGTAATTTTGATCACATTCCTCTTTATTTGGGTTGTAGTAGGAAGAGGTGTTTCATGGGTCATCGTCGATTTTTGAGGCAAGGCCACAAGTTCCAGTTGAATCGTCTTCGTTTTGATGGACGTATAGAAGATAGGGATCCGCCTACATTATTATCTTGGTCAGAGATTTTGAATCAAACAGAGAATATAGAGTTTTCCTTTGGAAAGCGTTCATCAACTAGTAGCACTACTGAAAGCAGAATGCGGAAGAGAGCAAATGTTGATCAAGCTTCAAAGCAATGGAAAAAGAGGAGTATATGTTTCCAACTTCCATATTGGGAGTCTAATTTATTGCGTCACAATCTTGATGTGATGCATATTGAAAAGAATGTATGTGATAATGTGTTATTCATATTGATAAATGACAGAGGGAAAAGAAAAGATAATTTAGAGGCTCGAAAAGACTTGCAAAATTTGGGTATTAAAAAGGAACTCTGGCCAAAAGAGGATGGAAAATCTTGTCCAGCAGCGTTGTTCACAATGAAAAGGCTAGAGATTGACACATTCCTTGAGACTTTGAAATGTGTCATTGTGCCAGATGGTTACTCAAGTGATTTTTCTAGATGCATTGACCTTGTGCAGCGTAGAGTATTTGGACTGAAGAGCCATGATTCACACATCCTTATGCAGGAGTTGTTGCCTCTGGCTATTATCTTACCTCGTGCAGTGTCTTCTGTGTTGGTTGATTTAGGTTACTTCTTCAAACAATTATGTTCTAAGGTTGTCAATCCTGCTGAATTGAGCAAACATCAAGAACGAATTGTGCTAACCTTGTGCCATATGGAGATGTTGTTTCCACCATCATTCTTCACAGTTATGGTGCATCTAACAATTCATTTGATTGATGAAGTTAGACTTGGAGGTCTTGTACATTATCGATGGATGTATCCTATGGAAAGGTATGTTTCATATGCAATCCAATAATTTTTTGGTTTAATTACTTGATCAGACACTTATCCATAGATGTGAATGTAGGTTTTTAGGAAAATTGAAACAATTTGTTCGCAATAGAGCCCAACCTAAAGGCTCGATTGCTGAGGGATGGCTTTCTGAAGAATGTATGACCTTTTGTTCGAGGTACTTAGAGGATGATATTGAGACTAGATTCAACCGTAGGGAGCGTGTGGATGATGAACATATGCTGCCTGAAGCAAATTTAACCATGTTTCCTCCGTTGGGTAAACTAGTTGGAGACGGTACACTTGTTAGATTAAGTGACATAGAACTCCTGCAAGCACATCGCCACATATTGATTAATTACCCTCAAGTAGAAGATTTTATTGGGTAAGTAAGACATTGATTTATTTTAATTTTATTATAGTAGATTGTGACAAATCATTTAGATGTTTTCATCTCTAATGTATAGTTGGCGTGTGCCCCGGCTTGCTATCCGCAAATGGCCGGGGGACCCGCGTGGGGGTTTAGAAATTTGTAACCGCAAGCGCACAGTGTAGTAGTGTGGCTTGGGGGTCGAACATAGGAAGGCGAGGTTGTGCTTGAGTCAAGTAGGACCAAAATCACCCCGAGGGCGAGCTAGCCCGAATCGGTGGATGGTTGTCACGGAAAGGAATAAAGGGTATGAACAATAAGAAAATAAACCCGGGACTTTGGTTTCCACTCCGACGAGAGACTCTCGCCGATACGGCCTACGGGCATGGATAGCGATCGGAATTAGGGTCTAATGGTGAGACGTTGCCTCTGAAAGTGGTACCGGTGTCCCATGGACCCGATATTCCGGTCGGTGCCCAGGATGATACACCGGACTTCCCGGATTCGATCAGTGGGCACTCCCGTGTCCATTAACACTGATCGATCCCGGGAGCACTAAGCTTGCAACGATATCTCCCAACGTCTCATCCTGCCGCTCCCGCGTGCTAGGATTCGACGTCTACGCTATGGGCGTGAGCTACGGCTAGGGAGTCAACCGCCAAGTTTATTCCCCCTTGGCCCAATGGTCAAAGGCGGTCTTTTTCCCGCCGATGACAATGAAACACCCCGCGTAACCGTTGGATTCCTAATCCCTATCGATTTCCTAACCCTATGGACGCATCGGGAAGAGCCCCCGAAGGGGTTTCCACCAAAATCCCAGATTTGGGAACTACTCACAAAAATTCATTGAAAAGCGATCTAAATAAAAATTAACCGTTGGAATCATAATCGGACGATTGGAATGCGGAAGTAATAGAGTAATTAAGACAATACTAAAATTTGAGAAAGATCCGAAAACTTACAAAAGAGCAATAATTACAGCCGTCACAATGGGAGAAAACAGTAAAAACTAGCAGCTCTCCCGTTTCTGGAACCCTAGGGGTTCTATTATAGACTCTCGCATCACCCGATCGGTTGACAAGTCAACCGATCGGGTGACCCGTTACAGATAATGAACAAAAAACGGCGAGCTTTCACCCGGTCATATGAACCAGTCGGGTGAGTTCTTGGAGTGACCGGTTGGATCTTGGCGCCATCGGGTGAAGTGATCGGTTGGGTGCTCGTGCCTTCAGCTTCTCATCATCAGCTACAGATGAACCGATCGGGTGAGAGTCACCCGATCGGTTGGAATTCTGCTCGAAAAAACAGAGAACATGCCCCCGCTGAACCGGTCTGTGAACCGGTCGGGTGACTTCCATATGAGCTCCGGCTGAGACCGGGTGGTGCACGCGTGCATCACCCGATCGGTTGGAGATGACCAACCGATCGGGTGAGGGGCTGAAAGATGTATTCTTTGGCGTTTGACCTCCTGGATCATGCGTGACTCCTCCCGTTGCTCCGGGGACTTGAGATATCGTCGTTAAACGTCCCCTACACGGTCAATCTCCTGCAAACATGGATAAACAAAGAAAAGTGAAAGAAAACGAGAAAATACGAGAAAACGAATAAAAGACGGCGAAAAACACGGAGAAACACAAAAGAAAACGTGCGTGAATATATGAAATATAAACGCACGTCAAAATCCCCCAAGCTGAACTCGTCCTCGTCCTCGAGGAAGACGAGTGAGAGTAGGAGCTCGGAGGGAGAAAATAGAGAGGAAGAAAGAAAAAGAAAACTCTATATCCTAGATCGTCCGTCAGAGCCAACAAAATCAAAAACGACACACCAAGCAAGCAGACGTCAAATCACACCACTAAACCTAGGAAAACGAGTCCAAATAAGTGTCGTGGGCCCACGCGGTGAATCGCGAGTGAGTGCGGTCGTGTGCTAGCAAATGGTGTCGCTTTCTACAATGTGCTATGAGCTCATATACGCAAATCCAGGAAATGACCCAAATACCGATTCGAATTTGAAATTGTGGTGAATATTAGTTCAAGCATGCATGAGAAGAGTAAGAATAGAAGCGTATCATGCATCGGGGACTCAACAACTAGGGTTAAGGAAATCACGCCACTATAGCCTAGATACTAGCTAAAAAGTTCCTAAGCCAAGTGTTTTCGAAAACGATGGGGGTTGAGATGATGTGGAGTAGAACACTCGGTGCAAATTCTCGCCTTCCCTTTATTCTCGGTAAGTAGGAAAAAATATTCACACGGGAATTTTTTTATTTTTTGGTTTTGGGCATTTGTATTTTTTTTTGCTTTTCGGCTATACAAAAATTTTCTTTTCTTCCTTTTTTCTTTCTTTTTTTTTGGATTTTTGGGTTTTTGGCTATACACATGTGCACTCTCCCAAGTGGGAGAACGGTACACGACGAGGGGATTTGCACCAAGTAAAACAAAAAAGAAGTCGAAATCTAAACAGTCTGGCAAAGGAAACTATTCTCGCTAAATAGAGCATAGGCTAAATGGGTTATCCTAGTCCTTAATTGTGGAATCCCGACGCATGCGAATTGAAATTTACGATATAAATATAGCATGCATATAATGGAAGCAAGTACCGCATATTCAAATCGAAGTATGATAATCTAGGGGTCATTCCTGGACAGGTATATAAAGTAAAATCACCAAGTAGAAGCACATCAAATAGCTAGTCACGACGCACGACTCACAAAAAAAGCTAAGTGGACCCACGATGCGTGAAATGCAAGAGGGCTCGAAATCCTAGTGTTAGTGAGCGTGATTATCGATGCAATGCTAGGTGTGTGTGATTTTGTGGCGATTCATCATAGGATTCATCTCTAGGAGAAAGAGCTAAAAAAGAAGAGAAGAGAGAAAAAAAATAAAAAAATAAAAAACACGATGAAAACGACACAAAAAACGAAAAAGAAGGACTCAAACGACGCACACAGTGCGACTCCCCCAAGCTGAAGTTTGCATTGACCTCAATGCAATATGAGTGAGAACGGGAGGGCAATGAAGATGGGGGGGGGAATACGCACCGACACAAAAAGAAATGAAAACGAGGAAAACACAGAGATGAAACTGAAAATAAAGAACGATCAAAATCAAAATCAAATGTCATGAAAATAAAAATAAAAATAAAAATAAAATAAAATGACACGACACTCAAAAAGTGAAAAACAAGCACACACACAAAGATGAGAAAAACAACATAACACGACAGCACACCAAAAAGACGTCCCCCAAGCTAGACCTGACAGTGCAAGCGAAATGATATGATCAGTGAAATGCAGAGATATGCAAGTGGGAGTCAAAAACAAACAAGGTGAAATCAGAAAGCGACACGCGAATGGTCCCCCCCTCCGACAGAGACAAAGCAGGGCCCCGAAAAGACAGATGGGCACAAATATGGGGGGGGGGGCAAAAGAGGGAAAGAAAGATCAAGCAGGGGCACCACCCTCTGGAGGTGGTGACGGGGGCCTGCGCTGTGGACCAGGGGTCATGGGGGGGAGGAGGGAGGGGAATAGTGAATGAAAGAATCCTCAGAGGAAGAGGAGGGTGTGCCTATGGGTGAAGGAGGGGCGACAGGCTGGAGCACGGGAGGATCGATGTGCACCGGGGGGCTGTGGTGGAGAAAGATCGTACCAGGTGGGCCGACAGTTGGGTGCCAATCGGGAGGATCCAAGGGTGGTAGATGCACTAATGGAGAATACCAAGGATCGGGGTAAAACTCCCAAGGCAGATGAGATGGGGGGTAGGGTAGCCGCAAAGGGGCCAAGGGTGGCAGGATCGCGAAAGGTTCGCAGGCGGGGCTATAGAGGTAGACAGCACGGTCTTCACCAAGGGAGTGAGCATATTGATATCGATCAAGTAATCGCGATCAATACGGCTACGTCCAGGCAAAATAGGGAGGTCGGGTGGTACTCTCAGAACACAGCTGACAATAAGAGTGATCATCCCACCACAACAGATGGAACCAGAAGTGGCGTGGCTAACGGCAAAAATTTCGTGGACGATCCAATGAGCGGCGTTTATGGGCATAGGGATGTGCCCAAGGATCCTGTCATCGGACATGGCATAGAGAAAGAAGAGCTCATCCCTGGATACAGTGGACACATCCACGCGGGCGAAAACAGTGTTGGCGATGATGCAATGGGCGAGGCGGTAACATGGGTGAATAATGTAGGAGGCAGGAGCCTCGGGTGGAAAGGTGGTGTACCGGGTAAATCGTTGCCAAACACCATCAGCCCGAAATTGAGAGTAGATGTCAGTTCGATCGTGGGTGGAATGTTCAGTATTAAGATCGGGGTGATGGAGATTGAGGATATTGTTCAACTCGATGAAACCCAGAGAAAAGTCGCAGTTGAAAGCGCGGAAGGAGAAACCCCCATCAAACAACTCGAGGGAACTAAGGAATTCAAGCGTGAGATTTCTGTGTGTGAGAGCATGGATGTGAGAGAGGGTATGGCACCCAATACAGTTGAAAATTCTGGCGACACCGTTCGAAAGCCCTAGAGCCTCGAGTGTGGGGCGATCGGCGAAGAGTGTAGGTCTCATCGGGCGATGAAGTAGTGCTCGCAAACGGTCAGACTGCTCTTCTGTAGAAGGGTTTATGCCAAGGAAAGAGGGGGAAAGGGGCCGTAGAGCGGATCACGGCGCGAAGATGATGCAATCTCTTTCCCTTTCTTAGACATGGCGACTATGTGGGTGGTGAAAATGAAAGTGGGGGTGTGCCTAAGATGAATATAGAGCAAGCGAAGCAGGTACAACACCAATTTAGGATATTATAGATAAAGTAAAAGATGTGTAGAGTGGAAGAGTGTTACCCATCGATGTAGCAAGATCAAGTGCCCGGGGGTCTCGCGTATTAGGAGGAAACAATTCGGGAAGCCGCCGCTCGCTGATCCGACAAGAAACAGAATTTTGAAAATTTTTGGGGCTAGGGTTAGGGTTTGGGGGTTTTGATGATGGAATGTCGACGATGGCGAGGTGGCGGGGGTGGGGAAGTATGGGAGTGAGTGTGGATGAGGGTTTAGGGATAGTATGTAGGGTCGAGGAGGTCGATTCTACAGCTGGAGGGTGTGAAACCGCGTGAAGGGAATTTTCTGGGGTCGGGTGGCGGTCACCGTGCGGTAGGGGTATTTATAGGGGCGAAACTGAACCGATCGGGTGGGTTCTCACCCGATCGGGTAGGTAAATTTCGAAAGTTCCTATCGGCCAACAGCTACAGGTGAACCGGTCGGTTGACTTGTCAACCGATCGGTTGGCCGCCTCCCAAATTTTTCCCGAGAATTGAGGGCTGCTCACCCGGTCGCTTCAACCGATCGTGCTCGAACTCAACCGATCGGTTGATATTCCCCAAAAATTTCCCGAGAGTTCTCCCCAGCTCACCCGGTCTGTCACCCGGTCTCTTCATTCTTCACCCGATCGGTTCATTTGGGGACAGTTGCGGCTTGTATCTGATACATCCCAACCGATCGGGTGGGAACTCACCCGATCGGTTGAGGCCTTATTTTTCTGCAAAACCCAAGAAATTGTCTAAGTCCCTGAACGGATGTTCTCTCGGCTGATTTTATTTATAAAAGTAGATAAAATAAAGTTAAAAATAACACTAAAAAGTGGGGAAAAAGTTTAGAACATGGGTTGCCTCCCATGAAGCGCACTTGTTTAACGTCGTTGGCTCGACGCCTCTAGCGGTGGTCAATTAGGATCCGGAGGGTTAGAGGAAGAGTTGTCGCTCGTTGGGGATCTGACCAGAGAGAATTCTGGTTCTCCAACTGCATAGTGTTTCAGACGCTGCCCGTTCACTTTAAACGGCTCATCCCTTCCCATTATCTCGATAGCCCCATGCGGGAAAACCTTGGTGACGCGGAACGGTCCCGACCATCTTGATTTGAGTTTTCCAGGAAAGAGCTTCAGCTTCGAGTTGAATAGGAGAACTAAGTCCCCTTCTTTGAATTCCCTCTTCAAGATCCGTTTATCGTGCCACCGTTTGAGCTTCTCCTTGTAGATCTTTGCGTTCTCATAGGCATTGAGCCGGATTTCGTCGAGCTCGTTGAGTTGTAACTGCCGGTGCACTCCTACCTTCTTGGTGTCGAAGTTCAGATTCTTAACTGCCCAATATGCCTTATGCTCCAATTCCACATGAAGATGGCAAGCTTTCCCATAGACAAGCCGGTAGGGAGTTGTGCCGATAGGAGTTTTAAATGCCGTCCTGTAGGCCCAAAGCGCGTCAGGAAGCTTCGATGACCAGTCCTTTCTAGAATTGGCCACCGTCTTTTCTAGTATGCTTTTAATCTCCCGGTTAGAGACTTCCGCCTGACCGCTGGTCTGCGGGTGGTAGGCACGCCCCACCCGGTGTTGTACCACGTATTTTTTCAAGAGGGCCTCGAATTTCTTCTCTATAAAGTGGCTCCCTCCGTCACTGATCAGGACACGAGGTACACCGAACCGCGGGAAGATGTTGCTTTTAAAGAACTTGGCCACCACTCTGGAATCGTTGGTTGGACTGGCCACCGCTTCAACCCATTTCGACACGTAGTCTACGGCCACCAAGATATACCGGTTCCCCGAGGAGGAAGGGAACGGTCCCATGAAGTCCACTCCCCATACATCGAAGATTTCTATCTCCAGGATGTAGTGTTGAGGCATCTCATTCCTTTTGGAGATATTCCCAGCTCTTTGGCATTTATCGCAGGCTTGGACATAAACATGTGTGTCCCTGAAGAGTGTGGGCCAGTAGAATCCGCTTTGGAGAATTTTTGCGGTGGTCTTGTAGGTGCTCGCGTGCCCCCCACATTGCTGCCCATGGCAGTGGGAAATGATGGAGGTCGCCTCAGTTTCAGGGATGCAACTTCGTATCACCCCATCATTGCAGGTTTTGTATAGGTGGGGGTCATCCCAATAAAATTTGCGGACCTCATGGAAAAATTTCTTCTTCTGCTGGAAACTCACGTTGTGGGGGGCGATGGCACAAGCCAGATAATTTGCGATGTCGGCGTACCAGGGGGTCCAGGAGGAAGAGACAGAGAAGAGATGCTCGTCGGGGAGTGAATCATCGATCGGTGTAGCATTTAAATCGAGAGTGGGCATCCTGGACAGGTGATCGGCAACAACATTCTCCGCCCCCTTCTTGTCTCTGATTTCCAGGTCGAATTCCTGGAGGAGGAGAATCCATCTAATTAGTCGTGGCTTAGCTTCTTTCTTGTTCAATAGGTATTTAAGAGCCGCGTGATCTGTGTGCACGATCACCTTGGCGCCAATGAGATATTGTCGGAATTTATCCATGGCGTAGATCACCGCGAGCAATTCTTTTTCCGTGGTAGTATAATTTCTTTGGGCGGCATCAAGGGTTTTGCTCGTATAATAAATGACATGAAGATTTTTATCCTTCCTCGTAGCCTTGTTCAGCTTTCTATAGTCAATGCACATCCTGTACCCCGTGACAGTCCTTGTTGGTATTAGCTCGTTCTTCTCATTGCGAACCACCGTCATTCCTCCTTTCTTGGGTACGACGTGCACTGGGCTAACCCAGCGACTATCGGAGATAGGGTATATAATACCGGCATGTAGAAGCCTAACAATCTCTTTCTTTACAACCTCCATCATTATGGGATTCAACCTCCGCTGTGGCTCAATCAAGGAGGCTTGCTCATCTTCAAGCAGAATCCTGTGTGAGCAGAGGCCTAAGCTAACCCCTTTTAAATCCTCAATTGCATATCTGAAAACTCCCTTAAATCTTTTTAGAACACCAAGAAGTTTGGTCATTTGGTCTTCGGGCAGTGAAGAGTTGACTATGACCGGAAGGGTCGAGCCAGCTCCCAAATATTCATATTTAAGCCCCGGCGGTAATTCTTTCATCTCAACTTCTTGAGGCCCTGACGCATACTTCTCAAGCTGAGCATCCTCAAGGGAAAGGAGTTCTTCGTAGATTTCTCGGAAGCCAGCATCCGGAATCTCACCCTCGGCTGTGGCTCCGCATGACAAAGTTTCGCAAGGTATTGTGGGAATGATCGAGGGAGGCACCGGGTCTCTTCCTAACTCATAATAATTGTCCGAGAAGAAGGCTTGTAGGTGAAAACAGGTTTCAATCATCGATGATTCCCCACAACTGTTCCTAGCTTCCTCATTGTCCAAAGACCGGGGACGCTCAATAGAAGTCTGCAAGGGATAGATTGATTCCTGTCCAGCGTAGCCTACAAACCCGGTCGGATGGCTCCCCTGACAAAACTCCACGGATAACTCTTCTTCACTACATTCGGGATCATGGTTGTTGATATACGCCACTTCACCGTGAGGAAAGGGAGTTGCCATGGCAAGGCGCTCCTGCGCATCTCGATATCTCTGGCCTTCCACGGCGGCAGACAGGAGGGATAGTATATTCGAAGTATTCAGTGATTCTGCTAAGCTCTGCGCCAAACATCGGATATGGTGAGAGTGATCCCAGATGTCTCCTGAAACTGCATGCAACATCCTCGCCGTGGGGCCAGGATCTTATACGAAAGGAGAGAGAGAGAACTGCACAAGTGGCAAACACGTCAAAAGCACAGGTTGCATAAATGGGAACCGCAAGTTGCGATGGAAGCACGGCGATTCAGTCAATTAGCACTATACAATTACTATCCACAGTATGTCCAAGTAAAATCTAAAAGTGTAGAGTGCGAAAATTATCGCGAGGTAGGGATAAGAGCTAGACGCTAGGGTTCAAGAGATCCTAAAATAACAAACACGTTGCCTCCCCGGTAACGGCGCCATAAACTTGACGTGTGCCCTGGCTTGCTATCCGCAAATGGCCGGTGGACCCGCGTGGGGGTTTAGAAATTTGTAACCGTAAGCGCACGGTGTTGTAGTGTGGCTTGGGGGTCGAATACAGGGAGACGAGGTTGTGCTTGAGTCAAGTAGGACCAAAATCACCCCGAGGGTGAGCTAGCCCGAATCGGTGGATGGTTGTCACGGAAAGGAATAAAGGGTATGAACAATAAGAAAATAAACCCGGGACTTTGGTTTCCACTCCGACGAGAGACTCTCGCCGATACGGCCTACGGGCATGGATAGCGATCGGAATTCGGGTCTAATGGTGAGACGTTGCCTCTGAAAGTGGTACCGGCGTCCCATGGACCCGATATTCCGGTCGGTGCCCAGGATGATACACCGGACTTCCCGGATTCGATCAGTGGGCACTCCCGTGTCCATTAACACTGATCGATCCCGGGAGCACTAAGCTTGCAACGATATCTCCCAACGTCTCATCCTGCCGCTCCCGCGTGCTAGGATTCGACGTCTACGCTATGGGCGTGAGCTACGGCTAGGGAGTCAACCGCCAAGTTTATTCCCCCTTGGCCCAACGGTCAAAGGCGGTCTTTTTCCCGCCGATGACAATGAAACACCCCGCGTAACCATTAGATTCCTAATCCCTATCGATTTCCTAACCCTATGGACGCATCGGGAAGAGCCCCCGAAGGGGTTTCCACCAAAATCCCAGATTTGGGAACTACTCACAAAAATTCATTGAAAAGAGATCTAAATAAAAATTAACCGTTGGAATCATAATCGGACGATTGGAATGCGGAAGTAATAGAGTAATTAAGACAATACTAAAATTTGAGAAAGATCCGAAAACTTACAAAAGAGCAATAATTACAGCCGTCACAATGGGAGAAAACAGTAAAAACTAGCTGCTCTCCCGTTTCTGGAACCCTAGGGGTTCTATTTATAGACTCTCGCATCACCCGATCGGTTAACAAGTCAACCGATCGGGTGACCCGTTACAGATAATGAACAGAAAATGGCAAGCTTTCACCCGGTCATATGAACCGGTCGGGTGAGTTCTTGGAGTGACCGGTTGGATCTTGGCGCCATCGGGTGAAGTGATCGGTTGGGTGCCCGTGCCTTCAGCTTCTCATCATCAGCTACAGATGAACCGATCGGGTGAGAGTCACCCGATCGGTTGGAATTCTGCTCGAAAAAATAGAGAACAGGCCCCCGCTGAACCGGTCTGTGAACCGATCGGGTGACTTCCATATGAGCTCCGGCTAAGACTGGGTGGTGCACGCGTGCATCACCCGATCGGTTGGAGATGACCAACTGATCGGGTAAGGGGCTGAAAGATGTATTCTTTGGCGTTTGACCCCCTGGATCACGCGTGAATCCTCCCGTTGCTCCGGGGACTTGAGATATCGTCGTTAAACGTCCCCTACACGGTCAATCTCCTGCAAACATGGATAAACAAAGAAAAGTGAAAGAAAACGAGAAAATACGAGAAAACGAATAAAAGACGGCGAAAAACACGGAGAAACACAAAAGAAAACGTGCATGAATATATGAAATATAAACGCACGTCAATAGTCGGTTTCGACGCAACATGCCGACGAAAATGAGGAATCGTAAAAGGAATGTCAGTTCCAATGAAATAGAGAAGGAAGTCCATCGCAATGCTGTCCAGACATTTAAGATCCACGTGAGTACGACTTTCTGTCTATTGCTAGGTTATTATAGGTATTTTTTGCAAGCTATTGACATTGTCTGTGATGTTTTCATAGATTAATGATAATACCAGAGATCAAACTTCAAAGGACTTTTGGCACTTGCGCAATGACCATTGAGACAAGCAAGAAAATTTACTGCTTATAATGTGAATGGGTTCAAGTTTCGAACGATTGAGCGAGAGAAGAACTTGAAAACTCAAAATAGTGGTGTGTTTTGTAACTTTGGAACTAAGAGCTATGCAAGCACACGCGACAATAGGCCAAGAGAGGGCACAATACCATATCACAGCAAACTGGTTGATATTATTGAGCTTAATTACCATGATATTTTTCATGTAACTGTATTTAAGTGTGCATGGGCCAATACTATGAACCAAAGGTTTATTATAGATGATTTTGGGTTCACATCAGTAAACTTCTCTCACTTGATTCACTCTGGTGATCACGAGGATGATGAACCATTCATTCAAGCTGCTGAGGCTCAATTAGTATTTTATGTAGAGGACAAAGCTGATAAAGGGTGGACTATTCCTATTCATGTAAAACCAAGAGACTTATACGATATGGGTGAAGAGGATGCTAGCTCGCCTTATGATAACACGATTAATCAAGCTCAAATTTCAGATGTGGTATTTCCAGATGATGATTCACTGTTTGTTGCGAGGACGGATGTTACTGCAGAGTTTGAGTAGGTGGTGGGCTCCGAAAAGGTGCTCTCTCTCAAGTGCAAGAGTCCGTACAATTAGTAAAATCTGGGAGTCCAGATGTCGAATCCACGGGAAGAAATCTGTTGCAACCACAATTCAAATCAAATAGAAATCTATCGGAAAGAGACTAACCACTTCCCAAATGACGACGGTAATGGTGATGTGAACACGTGAAAAATGCGAACAAAGAAAAATACGTGTACGAAAATACCTATAAAGAGTATGCACTTGGTATGGGTTCGTTAGGATCAACGATTCGTATTAATTGGGTTGATAGGTACAACGCAATGAATTCTCCTTTTGGGAGCAATTCACCGGAAAATACCCAATATAACTCAATGAATTCTCCTTTTGGGAGCAACTCATCGGAAGATGCCCTTTTGGGGGTTCAAACACAATATTCAAAACGATCGTCTCTAAAGCTATAATACGATATGAAACTCTCTTTTGGAGAGATCAAAACTACGGTATGAAACTCTCTTTTGGAGAGATCAAAACTCACCCTTTTGGGGCAATCATCAACTTAATTAATTCTGTTGGAATCTAAAAAAGTCGATTTACGAACAAAGATTACAATTTTAGCGACGTTTTAACGGTTTAGCACGAGGAATACAACCAAAATAACACAAATTATATCCCCTAACTACTCTATACCAAGCACACTTAAGTTTTAGCTACTCATAATATCAGAATAAACAAGATCCATAGCCAAATACATTGAATTCATAGCAAAATACGATGAAAAACACTAAAATACGGGGTAGAAGTTGAAGAAAATATCACCAATTCTCCTTGAAAACACTTCAAACTCTCTGAAAATAATAAAACAAGCCTCTGGAATTTCACAGAATTTTTCAGGGGGAAGATACGGCTCCTAGAGCCTCCAATACGCCCAAAATACGCCCCAATCTGCTTGAATACGCCCAAAAAACCCTAAATACGCTTATATAATAAGATTGCGGGTTTGGGTTGCTTAACGGGTCGAAACCCGCATCCAAAATCGCACCCGGATCATCTGGACCGCTGATCTAAAGCGGAGTAAACGAGAACCGTCGATCCAAGCGGGATTTGATTTTGTGCCGCATTAAAAATCGTGCACAACCCGCATCCGTTCGATTTAAAGGCGGGTTTGATTTCGGCCGTTCGATCATAATCGAACGGCGCCAAGCACGCCACGTCGCCCCCAACTTTCGCTGCCGGTTCGTTCGCTTCGGGCGTGATCGCCTCCGTCCGATCGGGATCAGACGTCTGTAAGTGAGCCACGTCGCCCTCTAAAATTTCCGCTGCTTCGTCGCGATTTGCTTCAATGTAGGCCGTAGGATGAAGATCTAACCGCTGCTGTCTTGCCACGTAGCCCGTATGTAATTCGATTCAGAGATGATTTGCGACCGTTGGATGATGATCGTGCGGTCGTCAAAACGCCGCGTCGTCCTTTATTTACAGCCGCAGGATCTGGGCGGGAAAGCGCGGATGGCGGCCACGTCACGCGCCAAGATTCGTGCGCCTATTTTCTTTTTATTTCTTCTTTTAAATTGTATTCTGCATTCAAAAATTCATAGTAATTAGCACAGATCTCAGAAAAATACAAATAAATAGTCGTTGGAATCGTGAGATCGAGACGGTGCTAGGAAAAATATAAAAAGTGCAGAAATGCGTCGTTAAATGCTGTTTTGTGCTCAAATAGTGTGTTTTCTCTAATAAATAAATGTGTAGAAAATACGTATGAATTAGAGAACAATGTAGCATCACATGAGCACAAAATAGGGCTAAATGGGGGGTTAAATATGTAATATTGAACCCGAATCACACCCCCAACTAGCGATTTGCTAGTCTCTAGCAAAAATAGCGATAAATACGGATGAGTTATAAAACAATAAGTTCTATCAAATCGCTCATGGCATGGCTCAATAATACGTATTCCAACATGATCTTGACCATCAATATACACATCCATGAACACAATCAATCACATGATATTTTCTCTAATTTAGTGTGAATAAATAACATGCAAGCATCGTTTTGCGCAAGCGAAAGTATAACACGTCGTTTTTCTCTAGTTTTCGTGTTTCCAAGGAATTGGCCTATCAAAATAATCATTCAAGAAGTTGCTTAGTATATTCACCATCTCTTTTCTTTTATTCGTTCCGCGTAACGCGCATCAAGCAACATTCGCAGAAAAAAGTATAACTTGGAACGCTCCATCAAATGAGTGAGTTTCCGGTCAATGGCTCCCAAATCAGACGATCATAGGGCATTAGGCCAAGAAGGACCCCTCGGACTGTACTACTCGAGCCAACCAAGTTATTTATTAGTGACATACTTATTCATTTATTTTTCATCATTCATTTTTCTTTTCATTTTCTTTCTTTGTAAGCAACTCAAAACCCATCAACATGAATATAAACATTAACGACCATGGCCAAATTCCTCTTCAACTTGAAAACTATTCTAATGAATCGTGTATACTTAAGCTTTTTCATCACATTAGCACGCATGAAATATATTCAAACTATTTCGAGATATTAATCATGGAAATTGAAAATTTTCATGAATAGCATATTAACGGCAATTCCATGAAGGAAAAATAATTAATCAAGCCATAAACAATTTTTAGAACTCAATTAACGTATAATCATCCGCATTTGAGGCATATGAAGGAGTTTTAAAAGATGAGATTTGGTGATTTATTCTTCTCAAAAAAAAAATCCTAAGGTCTCATACACACCCCCCAACTAAAGATGGACATTGTCCTCAATGTCGGAAGAGGTACGAGTTTATTCAAGCAAGCAACCTAGAAAGCATTTAAAAACTACACTACTGGAATGAACACACCGTGATCAAATGGCGGATCCCGAATCTTTGATGGTGGAGGAAGTTGTTCAATTTGCTCCTTGCGCTCCTCGGCGAGTAATCTTCCTCCAACGACTAAACTGGATCCCAGCAACGTAACTCCCAGCATCTCTATAAGATGTCCACCTATATCCTGCAAGAGATGAGTCACGTTAATCCATTTTAGTTTAAGATTCTTCGAAATAAAATTATTCCAAATGTAGTCATCAAAATAAGTTAAAGAAATTAAAATAAGTTGACGACTACTCCCTGAAAGATATGCACTACTCTCTGTACGATGCTCGTTCATTGTGGAGAGGGATAAATGATTTTGGGATAAAACTGGAAGAGGGAATGGTTCTGGCTCCATGGCGATAATCTCAAAACCCTTGTCCCTAGCTGTCTCCTCCTCTCGTTCATCCAAAATTGCTAGTTCGTCCTCTCTTTCGCACACACTTTTTGCCATGTATATATTTTTATTCGTGTCCTCGCTCGGTATACCTGCAATAGAAGATGAACTCGTATTAGATTCTTGAAATCGAGTTTCAAAAGCATTACCTTCTTCTAAGCAAGCGGCAATCAAATTAAGATTTTCAATGGAATTTTGAATCTGCCGGCTCCGAGCAAGGAAATTCTCCTGGAATTGATGGGCTGTGGCCTCCTGTGTCTGAATAGTCTGGTAAGCTTCCTCTCTCAAGGATTGCAAAGGTACGTCTACGCTTTGCTCTTCTTGATTGGGGCACGAAGGCTCCGTTGAATCGCTCTCTGAAGCCTCTTCCATGGTTTCTTCGTTTTCTTGCAGAGACTCCATGTATTCCCACGCCACTGTCGGCGTCATGTCTCCCAATAATTCCTGCAGCTGGGGTTGTAGTCCATCTAGGAAGAACTCCATAAGCTCGTTCTTTGTGTAACCATGCTGCGGATAGCTCGATACGATGTCTGTGAACCTCCTCCAGGCCTGAAAGAAAGTTTCACAGTCAGTTTGATTAAAATTAACAATTTTGAGCTTTTCCATTCTATGTTTGTGTGCATTAGCATATCGTGCATCATAAAGATTGTTTGTGCAATAGAAGTTCATAAATTCCATTTTGAAATAAAATAAAATAAAAATAAATAAAAAAAAGTTTATGTACAGTAAAGTGGAAAGATCTCACCGAAGGTCCTCTAAATGAAATAAACCGTAGTCAAAAACCATTCCTCCCCGGCAACGGCGCCAAAAACTGGGTGGGCTCCGAAAAGGTGCTCTCTCTCAAGTGCAAGAGTCCGTACAAGTAGTAAAATCTGGGAGTCCAGATGTCGAATCCACGGGAAGAAATCTGTTGCAACCACAATTCAAATCAAATAGAAATCTATCGGAAAGAGACTAACCACTTCACAAATGACGACGGTAATGGTGATGTGAACACGTGAAAAATGCGAACAAAGAAAAATACGTGTACGAAAATACCTATAAAGAGTATGCACTTGGTATGGGTTCGTTAGGATCAACGATACGTATTAATTGGGTTGATAGGTACAACACAATGAATTCTCCTTTTGGGAGCAATTCACCGGAAAATACCCAATATAACTCAATGAATTCTCCTTTTGGGAGCAACTCATCGGAAGATGCCCTTTTGGGGGTTCAAACACAATATTCAAAACGATCGTCGCTAAAGCTATAATACGATATGAAACTCTCTTTTGGAGAGATCAAAACTACGGTATGAAACTCTCTTTTGGAGAGATCAAAACTCACCCTTTTGGGGCGATCATCAACTTAATTAATTCTGTTGGAATCTAAAAAAGTCGATTTACGAACACAGATTACAATTTTAGCGACGTTTTAACGGTTTAGCACGAGGAATACAACCAAACTAACACAAATTATATCCCCTAACTACTCCATACCAAGCACAATTAAGTTTTAGCTACTCATAATATCAGAATAAACAAGATCCATAGCCAAATACATTGAATTCATAGCAAAATACGATGAAAAACACTAAAATACGGGGTAGAAGTTGAAGAAAATATCACCAATTCTCCTTGAAAACACTTCAAACTCTCTGAAAATAATAAAACAAGCCTCTGGAATTTTACAGAATTTTTCAGGGGGAAGATACGGCTCCTAGAGCCTCCAATACGCCCAAAATACGCCCCAATCTGCTTGAATACGCCCAAAAAACCCTAAATACGCTTATATAATAAGATTGCGGGTTTGGGTTGCTTAACGGGTCGAAACCCGCATCCAAAATCGCACCCGGATCATCTGGACCACTGATCTAAAGCGGAGTAAACGAGAACCGTCGATCCAAGCGGGATTTGATTTTGTGCCGCCACGTGTCGCATTAAAAATCGTGCACAACCCGCATCCGTTCGATTTAAAGGCGGGTTTGATTTCGGCCGTTCGATCATAATCGAACGGCGCCAAGCACGCCACGTCGCCCCCAACTTTCGCTGCCGCTTCGTTCGCTTCGGGCGTGATCGCCTCCGTCCGATCGGGATCGGACGTCTGTAAGTGAGCCACGTCGCCCTCTAAAAGTTCCGCTGCTTCGTCGCGATTTGCTTCAATGTAGGCCGTAGGATGAAGATCTAACCGCTGCTGTCTTGCCACGTAGCCCGTATGTAATTCGATTCAGAGATGATTTGCGACCGTTGGATGATGATCGTGCGGTCGTCAAAATGCCGCGTCGTCCTTTATTTACAGCCGCAGGATCTGGGCGGGAAAGCGCGGATGGCGGCCACGTCACGCGCCAAGATTCGTGCGCCTATTTTCTTTTTATTTCTTCTTTTAAATTGTATTCTGCATTCAAAAATTCATAGTAATTAGCACAGATCTCAGAAAAATACAAATAAATAGTCGTTGGAATCGTGAGATCGAGACGGTGCTAGGAAAAATATAAAAAGTGCAGAAATGCGTCGTTAAATGCTGTTTTGTGCTCAAATAGTGTGTTTTCTCTAATAAATAAATGTGTAGAAAATACGTATGAATTAGAGAACAATGTAGCATCACATGAGCACAAAATAGGGCTAAATGGGGGGTTAAATATGTAATATTGAACCCGAATCAGTAGGGCCAATGATATTTGTATGCCTTTGCATTAATTTTTGTAATGATAGTTGTAATGATCTTATACTTTACATGGAATGGAAGAAGGTACGTTTCTAATCGATTCTACCTCATAATATATGATCCTAATTGCTTCTATCTTTTAATTAGCATGTGTACAAGTTTTAAATTATGATGATCATGCTGTGAAGACTCTAACAATATGAAGTGCCGTGATTGTAATTTATACCTTCAGGGTAATAGTTGCTCTCTTAATTTTCGATTCATGGTAATAGTGCCATGCATGCGGTTCCTTATATACTGCAAATTTGTTATAGATACATGCATGGGTTCAAAGGAGAAGAAGTCATACTTAGTTTTAAATGCTATAGGTTGTCTTGGTGTGTCTTCCTTTAGCGATCTGGTCAAAGAGGTATGCTTAATTATTGAGTAACAAATCTAATTTCATGCAATCATGTGCATCTCCTCAAAAAATCCTTTGGTATCTAAAATGATGCATGCAGCAAAAGCATGCTAGTAGGCATGATACCATGAGTGTATTTGCTTCTCTTAAATTGTTGGTAACTACTTCACAGTTCATAATCTAAAAGTCTTGACCTTTTGGGAAAGGGTCACCTATATTTATCATAAGTAGGAGTAGTTTCCTAGGTTTGAACCTGGAAAGAGAATTCCCTCCCACATTCTCCATACATGATGTGTTTCAAATGAAAGTTGAGGGGTTGTCTAGTGTCTTCATACGAGCTAAGAGCACAAAAAAACAACGCCCCCGAAAAAACAGTTTCCTAATCTTATATGGCAGCTAAAATACAAACATCCTATGTCGTGAAAAAATAGTTTATTAACCTTTACATGGTAGGGAAAATCTCGTCTCATTAAGACACATAATCTCTAAGTCATTATAAGTTGAGGGGCATTTGTAATCGGCAGATAGGTGGCTGTTGTATAATTAATGTTGGGATATGGAGTTATACTAAATTCACCTTTTTAAGTTCCACTATGTAATTCTGGTACATGGGACTGGTGTGTTTATATATGTATGAACTCAGTTATATTATAATTGTGTGGAATTCATGTCATAATTATTAAAGTTTGCTAGCAGGCTACCTACTGTGACCAGTGTCACGTAATTACTGTATTTGATTAATCCAGCTATCATTTGAGACATGATTCGAGTCTAATCCGACAAAATTCTATGTTAAATTCATTGTAAATTTGAACTTCTCTATTCAGTGTTTGCATAATATTTAAATTCATTGTAAATTTGAACTTACAATATTATGCAAATAGACAGTGCCAAAGCCAATTAATAGATTATAAAAAGGCCATAGAAAGTTCATTGAAGACAACCCCAAGGATTTGCATAATATTGTAAGTTCTCTAGTAGGATAGAATATTGCCAGATAACACTATGAGATAAACTCATTTCAGTTGACGTACGAACACACATTGTCAAATCAAAGAAGTCCAAATTGGGACTCTTCAATTGCTCAAGCATTATCTTATAATTTGTCATCTCTTTTTCCTCAGCATTATCTTAAATATTTAGGGTTTTGGTCTGTAATTATCCAGAGAGTTTGAGACAATACAAGCTTTCCCATGCTAAAGTACTTGCATATATAGTGAAGAGATGTTCCAATAGTTGGCCAGTCTAGCCAAACATCAGATGAGACTGGCTTTAAACTATTTCTTCTCATCAGCTCTTTCTACTTTGATGATTAAGCAACAGACTCTTTATGCCTTCACATGTATGCTGCCCTTCTCTTTAGCTCATGGACCACTAGGCCAAATCTAAAACTAGAAAAAATGACAAAAAACTACAGGCCAGCTCTTTCTACTTGGATGTTTCATTGGTACTCTCACTCTTCATTCACAAGAAGTATGGGATGAGCCTTCCTTGAAAATTTGAGCCATTCACTCTTTCCTACGTTTCAATAACATTTGGGTTATAAAGTTCTTCTTGTGTTATTTTGTCCTCATTTTTGGTGACTTCTATGTGTGTGCTCTTTTGATTGCATCACGAGGAGCATTTGATCCATGATCAATTAATTTTCGATAGTAGAATCTTTTATTTACATTCATTTAAAAGTTTGTTTATTTGCTTGTTTGAAAGTGGATGAAATATGCTTGAGTTTCAAATCATATTTGTGTTCTTACTGAAAAATGCATACAAAACCTGTGCAACTAGAATTTTTACACCAATAAAATGACTCTTCTTACAGTATTTTTAACAATGTAATATCAAATGACTCATATTCAAAACCTGAAATGATTTTTTTCCTGAAGTTGTACTGAAGTTGTAAACATGTATGGTAGGTTGTAATATGGTATGCTACTCCATGATCAGAAATGAATATGAACTTTTGGGTGCATCTACATTTTGAGTGCATTTATTTGTGTTCATTATTTATTCTCACTTGTGAGCAAAATAAAATGTCTTAAAGAGAATTTCAGTTGTGTCTCTGTCACACCTTCCCTAGCTCGTATTATTATAACTAAACCGGTGCAAGCGTGTTGGGCCGATTTGACACAATACAGACCATCAATTGGTGTTTTCATGTGCTCAATCTACTTAAAGTTGATTCCCAGATAATGCTGGTTGAACTAGCCATTGTGACTTAAATCACATATGTGACAAATTGCAGTTCATAGTACTGTTGATTTGATTGTAATTGCGTTGGTTGAAGAAGAGCATACATGGATACTTGGTTCCCAAGATCTATTGGTGATTTTTTACTGCTAGTTGCAATAGCCTTTGTTTAATCAGTCAGCTTATAAAACTACCATCTCTCAAATTCCTGGAAACAGTGAGAAGTTTCTTTCAAGTTTGTACAAGGTTGGTTCAGAGTGACAGTGTTGAGTGCTGCTGAACAAGAAAAAAATGTGGAGTCCTGCCAACTAACTACCACCTTAGATGGTTTCTCACTATTTCTGTATTCAAATTAGGATGTAAATGACTGGGGCTATGCCAGATCATGATCGTCATCATCTGGAGTGTTTTACTGTCAGAATTTAATAATCTTTTTAATTTAGCAAAACACATGACAACCCATCTTCATAACCTATGTTCCTGTCCTTTTCCTTAGCTTTCCTTATATGCTTTTTTGTTCAAAGTGGTTTAGTGAGTGATTAGTGTATAAGATAGAGAAATAAATTCCACTATGTAACATGAGAACGAAACGTTACTCCATGTAATTCTCAACAGAAAAATTGTTCTTTATAAACATATGAACTGTTCAACCACCATTTTTTGTAAATGAAATTCAACAAAATCTACTTAAAGTTGATTCAATCAATTGGTTTTGTAAGCTTATTTTTTATTATATATTGTTATGTTTGAAGTAATATTCTTTCATATATTGATTAATAATTTATTTGAATTAAGATCAAATTGTTTTCTGAATGGCAACATTTGTTTTCAGCAAAATTAGGGTCGGAGATAACGAAGTGAGTACAGAAATCAAGCATTTGTTTCCAGCAACATTTGTTTTCAGCCAAATCTTTCTGTCCGTTACTTTTAGCAACATTTGTTATCACTTATAACTTGTTTAATTTGTGAATTTAACGCAGATACATATGGCATTAGAAGGTAGCACTTCAGTATGCAAGCGCAAGAGAGGAGCTTCATCTGTGTAGAAGTCCACGGAGATTTGTGAGCTAATAGGTCTGGTTTAAATTCATTTCATGATTATAAAAGTTTGCATCTTGAATATAATTAATGAGTTTAATTATGTAGATATTTCTAATCCTGAAAATCCACAAAAGTGTGGCTCAATCATTTTGAGAAATGCGAGGGACATTCATGATAAGGTCTCCTTCCATAAGAGGGTAGTGCTCATTTTTAAACCAAGTGGCCCTGGTATTGTAGGAGAGTGTGTTAAGCCACTCCACTCTATTTTGAGGGAGGTGATATCAAATAGTGAACATTATCCTGTGGGCGTAAATGATTGGACGGTAATACCCCAGGAGATCAAAGATAATGCGATCCAAAATCATGTTCTGGTATGATTTCGTGAGACAATTGGTTTTTTACCATTTTCAATCTCAATATCAATCTAACTTATTTTTCATTTATTTACAGACTAAGTTTTACATTGAACCTCCTGAGCACAAAGCAGTTGCTTGCCATGAAATGAAGATAGCAATGGGCGTTCAATGGAAAAATAGGAGGATCAAGTTATGGAACCGACATTATGATTACACAAAAAGTCAGAAAGATAATGAGGAAACACCCCCTGATTGCGTTACTAAAGATGATTGGGCATGTTTCAATGCTCTAAGATTTTTAGCAAAGTGGCTGGTAAGTTTATAAATTGTTATACTTTAAGTAATACATTTTAGTAATTATATATTTTCGAAGATTATAACATTGTGTCAATTCTTTATCTGTATTGAAGTATAACCGTGAGAAGAATAGGGAGAATGCTCTCAAGCAAGACTGTCATCCAACTACTGGGTCACGTCCAGTGGCTCAACTTTATGGTTTAATGGTAACAAAAACTTATCACACCATATATTGAACTACATAAAATTAAGATATTTTGTTTTCTATTCCATGTAGTTTAGATATTGCCCTAACTAGTGAAGTGGATTCATTAGGCTGAACAAAATGGAGCGGACCCCACCCAGACAGAGATAGTGTTGTTGACACGTTCCAGAGATGACGGGTCTTATCCAAACGATGCCGCGAGAGATATCATTGTAAGTATCTAGTTTGTTGCTGTGACGAGCTAATTTTTCTTTTAGCTTTCATGAAGTATTTCAGATTTTGAACATTTTGAACAGTAGATTGCATTGATCAAAAAAATTTTGGTTGTCTGATAGTTAGGTTTGAACTTCTGTGCGTCAGTAAACACCCCATGATTGTTGTTCTCAGTTGTAGTCAATGCCATATATATATATGTCTCCTAGCACTGCAGAAATTTGTGCTGAATAATAGCATTTTAGTTAAGTTAGTAAATGAGAAATTATTAATGCATCTGAAGGACCAAAAAAGGAAAATAAGTGTGAAATTGGTCGAGATGCTTGCAATCAAGCAAGAGGTAATCAGTTTTAGCCTTTAACCAACATAGTTAGGAGGAAGTTTCTATGCTAGGGGCGGATAGGGTGCATGTTATTTGTGAAAGAACAGTACGATTATAAAGTTAAGAACATCTGTGTATTTCATCCATTGAGTTAACAAGTCACTCATGATTTATTTTGAAATCATTTTATTGTCAGGGTTTGTGCAGATGCAATATTCATTGTTAAACTTATATACTATATTTTATGTAGAGATAGTATTTAATGTGGAGATGACATCTATAAATGACCATATACGGACATATGCAAGTATATTCAGCTTCTTAAGCATGCATAATAGAAGAACTCTTTTAAGAAAACACAGATAGAAAGACTTGTGCAAATATAGATTAGCACTCTCCTGATTTCGGCATGTATTTTCATTTATTTGCTCTGCACATGCCTATACACAAACTAGAATCTCTGACAAGAGCAAAATCACATGGTTTTTCGTAAGGAGAATTCTGGTAATACTTGAACTTTAAAAAATAATACACAATCTTCTTACAATTAATGTGTCTTAAGTTTTGTTTTGGAAGGCACATAATAACTTCAGTTTAAAGATGTACATATATGGTTTAATGCAAGTCATCAATCATCATAGCCGTATGATATGAGTACTTGAATATAAACTGTTTATTAATAATCGTGTGAACAGATGATTATACAACTTGTTACGCCTATTTGACCGAGACCCAAAAGACACGAGCCCAGGAGCCCGACTACTGGTCGAGAGCCCATCTGCATCCTCAAGCCCATTCTACAAAGGCCCTATAAGGGATCTTCTCGAATGTCGATCCGACCCGGTCCCGATAACCCGCTGGTCACTCGCCCACTCCTGCGAAAACCGCTCCCCCGGACGCGCGACCACTAAATGGCGGTAATGGGGAGGTGCTGGCATGGCGAAGAGAGCGGCGGCGAGGGGGCGGATTGATGGGGCACGATCGAGGGCGGGCGTGGGACGTGGGCCAGAGGCAATCACGCTGGGAGCTCTACAAAAGGGCAGGGAATACGACGAAGAAGTGGACCGCATCTCAGGTATCAAAAAACCTAAGGTACTCCATCAATGACCTAGCTCCCCCATCCTATCTCCTTCCTCACCCGCTCGCGCCGTGAGACGCCGTTCCGATCTCCTCACGAGTCGAACCGTCTCCGCTGGGCCTCCTCTTTCAGATCTCTATCTGACTTAGGCATCGGAGGGGATTTGGCCGGAACCTAGGTCCGGCCCCCTGACGAGCGTTCTCGTCTACGCAGGTGGACAGCTGATCAACGGGCCGAGGCTCCCCCTCGCCCCTCTCCAACCTCACAGTCAACTGGACGAGTGAGGCTTACCCTCACCGTCCGTCAGGCGAGGCCGAGCGCATCCTACCGAGGCCGAGCGTCTCGACCCGGGCCGAGGCTTCCCCTCGCCCTTCGCCGAACACGCATCTAGCTGGGCGACTGAGGCAACCCCTCGTCGTCCTACCTCCGAGGCCGTGCTCGTCTGTCCGAGGCCGAGCGTCTCAACCAGGGCCGAGGCTTCCCCTCGCCCCATCCGCACCGATTCGAAGCCCCCGAGGGACCCAAGCGGGCCCCTTGACCACGTTGACCGGGTTCTCCACGGTCAACGCTTTGTAGTGAGAAAACACTCTGAAACATCTGGCGCCGTCTGTGGGAACCGAAAACCGTCCCACGAAGCAGCAAACCACGCCAACAATGGCACGAGCCAGCAACGGAAGGAAGCGCATGCCCCCCATCCCAGAGGAGGGGAATGGCGCATCAAACGGCAACCCCGAGGACACGCCCGTCGGCGGCCACCCCGCCCTCTCAACCGAAGAGACCGACGGCTCAGAACTGGCCACGCAGGGACAACTCCGTGCCCTGGCTCAGGAGACCAACGCGAGCCTCCAGATGTTGGTCGCGACGGTACAGCAGCTCGTCGGCCCTGTGCCGTCCAACGGAGGCACGTTGGACGATAGCCATCGATGGGCGGGGGTCCCCCGCACTTGCGGTCTGCCGTGGTCGACGACCACGGGACCCAGAAACCGAACATGGAGCGTCGGTTCACGCTGTCCGGCTCTCGTCAGGCGAGGTCACACGCCTCCTCCCCTTATCGTGAAAGGAGCCGAAGAGAAACCGAAGGGACGGAGGGTGAATCGATGACGGCATCCTCACGTCGGTCACGGTCGTCCCGCCGCAGGAGAAGAGAACGACACCACTCGAGAGACCGATCACGACGGAGCAGGAGCTCCCACAGGAGGAGTCGGGAGCGTCGGGTCAGCCCGACCCCCAGCATGGCGAGGGCCGTGGAGCCAGCCCCGCCGGCGCCTGTGCTTCCTCCACCCCCGATCGAGCCAGAGGCAGGCGACTGCCGCATCCCCGGGGGCATCCACGGAGACCGGTGCCCCTTATCACGGAGAATAACCGACGCACGGGTCCCCTCTCGATTCAGGATCCCGGTGCTGGGAAAGTACGACGGGATAGGGGACCCGGGACACCACGTGATGGACTACGAGGGGGACATGTCCTTCCAGGGAGCTGACGATGACCTGCTTTGCCAGGGCTTCTATTCTACTCTCAGGGGAGCGGCGAGGACCTGGTACCACAGCCTGCCCGGCCGCTCCATCGACAGCTTTGAGGAACTCACCCAGTTGTTCTGCAAACAGTTCATGGCGGGGAGGCAGATCAAGCCCGGTGCTGAACATCTGTTCAACATAGTGCAAGGCCCGGCCGAGCCGCTCCGACAGTTCATGCGCCGCTTCAACGCAGAAAGGCTGAACGTGAACAGCCCTCCTGACCTGGTGGTCCAGACGGCCCTTAAGAAAGGGCTTCGCCACAGAGGCCTCAAGAAGTCCCTGCACAACGATCCCCTGAAGGACCTCCCCGGGATCATGGCGAGGGCCGAACGCTTCATGCTGACCGAGGAAGCCTTGGCCGAGGATGCAGGAAAAGCCACTCGAGGGACCAAGCGCGGCGACGGCGGACGAGTCAGCCCCGAAGGGTACCGGACCGAGAAGAGGCCGAGGAACAGACAGCGGGGAGAAAGCGCGAGGGACACCACCCCAGACGCCGTCCTCGCCCAAGTGCAGAAGGAAGAGCGGGCTGATCGCCCCCCACCGAAGGCTAAAAGAGGTGGGGGGAACAGGGAGAAGTACTGCAAGTACCATAAGGACGATGGCCATGACACTGAAGACTGCTGGCATTTGAAGAAGGACATTGAGAAGCTGATGAGCCGAGGGCACGCCAGGAACCAGGCCGACGAGCCGGCCCACGGAGAAGGGACCCCCACGCAGCCAGACAAGGGGAAGAAGATCAACACCGTCCAAGGTCCCCTCCGCATCATAGAGTGAGCGGGCGATGACTCTCCCCCCAGTTGCAGCCTAGTAAGAGGGAGTTATCTAGGTTTACATCCGTCTGTCTAGCCTCATTTCCTTTTTTCCTTTTCCTCCAAATGTACCGGTCCGATAGGACTCTTGAAAGTACAAATGCACTCCCTTTTTTTCTTTTCTCAAATCCCCGACGGAGTTGACATTTCACTAATAGTGCAAAAGAATGAGGGCCACCGTCTCACTGGAGGAGGAAGGGGGACACTGCCCTCGCCGACCGACTCCTGTGCTTGGAAGCCTGAGGGCAGTTCCCCCGGCAGGCACGCCGACCGGTCCTAAGCCGAGGAGCCACGCCCTCGCCGACCGACTCCTGCGCTCATAAGCATGGGGGCAATCCCCCCAGCCAGCGCGAGCGCCGACCGGTCCTAAGCCGAGGAGCTTTGCCCTCGCCGACCGACTCCCGTGCTCATAAGTCTGGGGCAGTTCCCCCAGCAGGCACGGACACCGACCGGTCCTAAGCCGAGGAGCTTTGCCCTCGCTGGCCGACTCCTGCGCTCATAAGTTTGGGGGCAATCCCCACAGACAGCGCGAACACCGACCGGTCCTAAGCCGAGGAGCTTTGCCCTCGCAGACCGACTCCTGCGCTCATAAGTCTGGGGCAGTTCCCCCAGCAGGCACGGACGTCGACCGGTCCTAAGCCGAGGAGCTTTGCCCTCGCCGGCCGACTCCTGCGCTCATAAGTCTGAGGGCAGTTCCCCCAGCAGGCACGGACGCCGACCGGACCTAAGCCGAGGAGTTTTGCCCTCGCCGACCGACTCCAGCGCCCATAAGTTTGGGGGCAATTCCCCCAGCCGACGCGAACGTCATCCAATCCTAGACCAAGAACGAGGCGGCAACGCAAAATACACGAGAAGTCCGAGTAAGTCAATTTCGTTTATAATAGTTAACCAGAGTACAAAAATGTGTCTTATTTACAGGGAATCAAGGCGAAGGAAACACTCTACAAATAATCCACTCACGACGAATGACAGAGTTCTTCACCTACAGAAGCTAGATCGACACCGACAGAGCAAAATTGGTTGACAAAAGACTCAAAGTAGTTAGCCCAAGCTAGCAGCCCTGCAACCAGCAATTATTGGCCACGAAGCCGATAACGAAGCCGAAGGAGATAGCGGGGGCCAGGGATCCATTTCAAGTAGACTAGCCCAAAGCGAAGCGGATGCTTAAAAATTTGAGGATAAGGCCGGGAGGGACGGCTTAGGGAGCCCGAGCTCGGGAGGACACATCCTCGGGCACTTCGCCCTGCTCGGAGCGAGGGGGATCGACCGGCGGTGGGGCTTGCCGAACACGCTCCGCACATTCCCGGAAGGAAGACTGGACGACTTCGACGATCCGAGGGGTGATGAGGTCTTCATACTTACCGAAGGCCTCCCTGAGAACCTCGAAGATCCTCTTCCCCAGGGTCTCGACGACGCCCCTCTCCACCTCCTCTGCAAGCCGCATCACCTGGCGCCGATCCGACAGTTCCCTCTGAAGCTCCTCCCTCTCCAGGCGGAACGACTCCGCCGCTTCCTCAGCCGACTGATGAGCATCCTCCAGCTTTCCTTGGAGGTCAACCACTCGTCCCTCCAACTCGGCCACGCGGAGGTTGAGACGCTGAGACTCCATCTGGGCCTCCGTCATAGCCACCTCAGCCGCCCCGGCCCGCTCCTGAGCCCTCATGGAGGACTCCTCCAGCTCCCTCAAGCGGACGGCTCGACACTGTAACTCCACAGCGAGCGCTGAACCCTGAAAAGACGAGACATGGGCTAAGAAGAGGATAAAGAGAAAGAGAGGATAGCTAGATAACCGAACCTGTTGAAGGATCCAGACCAAGGAATCCGACATCTTGTCGGCCGGGATCTTCTTGAGGAAGCTGCGGTCCCGCGGAGGGACGGAGACCTCGGCAACCTGCTGGGCCAGGGCTCGGTCAACAAACATCGAACTCCCAGGGACGACGATCGAAGCCAAGTCACTCGCCAACAAGGCCCCGACCCCCGGTGATACGGGCGAAGACGCTGCGAGGGGGGTGGCTGACAAAGCTACCGAAGGATCCCCGACGGTCGCCACGGGAAGTGCGGAACCTGCCGGACTGGAGGGATCCACGTCCTCCCTCCTCCTCTTTCCTCCGTAGGGCTCCGAAGGCGCCGGAGGGGAACGCTTCCGCCTTGCACCATCCTCACCCCCGGGAAGGGGATCGCCAGAAGAAGAGGCGGGAGGCGCGGCCACCACCTTACCCACGGAAGGCTCGGCTCGGCGCACTTCTTCCTCAACGGTCCTCCGAGGCGCCCTTCCAGAGGTACTACCTCGGCTCCGAGCGGCTCCACGACGGATCAGCTCATCGACGTCACGGACGAATTCGCGGCCTGCCATCCCTGCAAAGGAGACCGAAATCAGGATGAGTCATAGGGCGATCCGAGGATGAAAAAGCGACCTACCCGGAGACCACAAGACGGCCTTCAGGAGTAGGTCGTCCAACAAAGACCATATGGACTTCGATTCCAAAGGAAGAGCCAACAGCAGCGCAGCGGCTGCCCGGTCGACGTCTGAGAGAGCTAGCGACGGGCGAGGATGGACAGAACCGCCCCAGCTTGTTAGAATCTGGGCATCACCCAAGAAGACCACAAAGACATAATCCCAGCTTGTTATTCTTCCGTTCCTTACGCGGTAATACTCGATTCCTTTAATTTCAACATAACCCACATTGACATTGTGAAACCCTAATAAAATGGATTGATTAGATGATTAGGGTTCTAATAAGAAACTTATTTAGGATCTTTATGCTAATGATTGTTTTGCCATAACAGCGAATCTTTCCGTAGTTAGCTTGTGTGACGATCTTCATTGCTCGTCAATCCCGGTATCAGGCAAGTGAAACTTGCATCTCTTGATTTGGGCCATGTCTTAGGCCATTTACCTTGCTTTAGTGTAAAAGAGACTAGACGGTGAAAGGATAGCCGTTTAGACGCCTTTGACCTAGCTTGACAACGAAGCTTGGTCCGTCACCCTCATCATGCTTGTATGTCACGTTTAATTTCCCTAAACGGTACGCGTATTAACTGTTCATGTCATCCATGCGTCCTTAACTGCTATTGCATTTTTAACTGCCATGTTTAATTCAAATAAACGGTACGCGGATATCTGTTCATGCCATTGCATTTTGCCTGTCACGTTTAAATACAATTAACGGTACGCGAATATGTTCATGTCATTGCATTTTGCATGCTTGAATACTCATCGTGATTGTGTAGCTTCGCTACATACTAGTGCTACTTGTTCCGGCTAGGTGCACCCCTACGCCATACTTGTTAAATACACTTTCTGGCTCGTGTTCCAGAAGACAAGCTCATCACAGCCTGAGGGCATAGGGCACTCGTTGAGTGATCCCTTGTACTTGACACTTGAACACAGCCTGAGGGCATAGGGCACTCGTTGAGTGATCCCTTGTACTTGTACTTGTTACCTGACGCTACTTGCCACAACAACCACTAGCCACTTGTACTCTCCTTTACTTTACTTGTTACTACCTTACTTTACTTGCCATGCACCATATTTTAACTGCTAGGTTGCTAGTTTATCTTTATTCCTGTTTCCTTGCACAAGTCGTTCGACTTGCTGACATGTGCCCCTTCTCTCTTTTGGGTGACACATGTTAGAGCCCGAGCCCGAGTTACTTACTGAGGACGTGGTGTTCGCTGACGCTGAGTCAGAGCCCGCGTTGATTGAGGACTACGTTGACACTGGGGATCAGTCCTAGTGTCGTTGTTTAGCTACTTTTGTTAGACTGCTTAGTTGTCGGTGCGTGGCACCTAGTTGATACTCTGTTATGTTTGTGTTATTTTGTTGGCCTTGTGCTGGGCCTTAGACTCTTTTTCTGTTAGCCTGGTGGCTTTTCTGTGATGTGGAATATTTTGTGGACGAACTTTGGGATTGGTATTTTTATCCGTCTCTTTATTATTATTGTTGTTGTTCCTTTTTGCGATTACAGGGACCTGCTTATACTAAATTGAACGCTTATCGGGTTTGGGGCTTCACATCTCCACTCTCGTGCAGACCTTCTCACGTCTCGCCTCCATTTTAGGGAAGCGGGGCGTGACAGGTTTTAGTGGTGGCCCATGCAGGTCCTCTGTAACTGCAATTATCAGGGATAACAATAATGATATAAGATTGTCCAACAAATAAATTCGATATCCGAGTCATAAGCTATGAGTCTAATCTGCTTCGTTTTCTGTGTCACTAGATGGCAGGAAGGCGATTCACCCGTGGTGGAGGTAGTGGTGCGATCCCTCATGATGAGGAGCCTGAGCGGGAACCCACTAACGGTGAGATGATGCGGATGATGATCCAGATGATGCAAGTTCAGCAGGGTGTGCTTCTGCAAGTCCAGAATGCTCCACCTGCTCGAGCTGCCCGGGCTCTTCCGGATGCCCCTCGCTCCGAGCCGGGAGCGAAGCAATTTCGGGAGCTGGGTCCCGCATATTTTGATGGATCTGAGGGTCCCCTGGCTGCCGACGAGTGGATAAGGAACATTGAGGATAACCTGGCGATGGCGAAGATTAACCCGGCTGGATGGATTGATCTGGCTAAGAGGCAGCTGAAGGATAACGCCAGGAATTGGTGGGATGCTGAAGAGAAGATGCTGGTGGAGCCGATCGTTTGGACTACCTTCAAGTCCAGATTTGATGGAGAGTTTTTCCGAAGGCTGCTAGGCAGGTGATGCTGCAGCGCTTTATAGATCTGAAGCAGGGGAGCTTGTCGGTGGATCAGTACCACCAGGAGTTCACGAGGCTCAGTCGGTTTGCACCTAAGTTGGTGCAAGATGCCGATGAGAAAGCTCAGCGATTTCTTCAGGGACTTGCCTTGGAGCTTCAGAGCTTTGTGACCTCTTCTGACTTGGAGACATATCAGAAGGTTCTGATTGCTGCGAGGCGGCAAGAGTTGAATTTGAATCAGAGGAAGGGACTTGTTTCCGGAGCTGGGAAGAGGCCTATGGAGCAGGCCAGGGCGGTGGTTAGGCCTGGTTTCAAGCCTAATCATCCGGTGCAGTTCAAGAGGCCAGGAGGGCCTATTCTGAAGACTTGGCATTTCTGTGGCAAGACTGGACACCTCAGGGATCAGTGTAGGAGGTTTCTGGGACAGTGCATTGTCTGCGGAGATCCTGCCCACACCATCCGGGAGTGTCCGAAGTCGAGGCAGCCTTGGCGGGCTCCTATTGCAGCACAGCCATTGCAGCAGCGAGCTCCTGTGCCCGTTGTACGTGGAGCGCCCCTTGTTCCACAGAGACAGGCATTTCGGCAGGCTGTTCCGCCGAGAGGGCAGGCCTTTCTGATGACTGAGGAGGAGAGCATGACCGTGGATGAAGTTATTGCAGGTAACGCTCATTCTAGCTATTTATCTTCCTTAGTTAGTTTGATTTTTGATTATATTGGTTGCTTGCTCATGATTGTTTGCTAGACTAGGATTTGATTGTTAATTGCTTGTTAGGTGTGGTTTTGGTTTGCACATTTCCTGCGTGAGTCCTCTTTGACTCTGGTGCATCGATGTGCATTATTTCTCGGAGCTTCGTGGAGAAGCATTTCTTGTCGACGTCCTCTCTTCCTAAGAGTTGGAATATCGTCACAGGGAATGGCGTGGTCTCGGTGCATCGTGGGTGCAATTCTTGCCCGTTGGTGGTTTGTGGACATGAGCTTTGTGCTGATTTCATTGTCCACGACATCATCAACTATGATGCAGTTCTTGGTATGGACTGGCTTGCGAGCTTCTATGCTACGATCGACTGTCGGAGGAAGAAGGTGGTGTTCGAGATTCCCGGACATCCAGTGTTTGAGTTCAGTCGTGGTAGCAGTTCGCTTGGTCCTGTCAGATTTCGGGCCAGGCCGGTGGAGGCTGTGGCTATGCAGATGGAGCTGGAGTGGCCAGCTGTGGTGCGAGATTTTGGCGACGTCTTCCCCGAGGAGATGTCTGGATTGCCGCCTGATCGGGCTTTGGAATTTTCTATCGATCTTGTCCCAGGTGCGCAGCCGATTTCGAAGGCGCCGTATCGTATGGCACCTGCAGAGTTGGAAGAGTTGCGGAAGCAGTTGGATGAGCTTTTGCAGAAGGGTTATATTAATCCTAGTGTGTCTCCGTGGGGAGCACCGGTGTTGCTGGTTAAGAAGAAGGATGGTTCGCGTCGCATGTGCGTGGACTATCGGGAGTTGAATGCGGTGACCATTAAGAATAAATACCTGTTGCCTCGCATCGATGATATTTTTGATCAGCTTGGAGGTTCGAGGGTGTTTTCTAAGTTGGATTTGAGGAGTGGTTACCATCAGTTGAAGGTGATGAAGGATGATGTTCCGAAGACAGCGTTCAGGATGAAGTATGGACACTATGAGTTTGTGGTTATGCCCTTCGGCGTAACTAACGCGCCCGCAGTTTTCATGAATCTGATTAACATGATTTTCTACGACTTTTTGGATAAGTTTGTCGTTATCTTTATTGACGACATTCTGATCTATTCGAAGTCGGAGAAAGAGCATGCCTCGCACTTAAGGACGGTGTTGGAAATTTTGAGGAAGCATCGGTTGTATGCTAAGTTTTCGAAGTGTGATTTCTGGCTGGATAGAGTTGCTTTTCTCGGGCATGTGGTGACTGGAGATGGTATTTCAGTGGATCCTGAGAAGATTATGGCCATCAGGGAGTGGCCTGTTCCGTCGTCAGCGTCTGAGATTCGGAGTTTCCTTGGACTTGCTGGTTATTATCGGCGATTCATTAAGGACTTTTCCCGTATTGCTGAGCCGATGACCAGGTTGACGCAGAAGGATGTTGCTTTTGCTTGGTCGGGTGATTGTGAGAGTGCTTTTGGTATTCTGAAGGAGAGGTTGACGACTGCCACTATTCTTGTTGTGCCTGACCGCAGCGGTGGATTTGAGATCTTTTGCGATGCTTCTGGCAAGGGTCTCGGTTGTGTGTTGCATCAGCATGGGCATGTTGTGGCGTATGCATCTCGTCAGCTTAAGGTTCATGAGAAGAACTACCCGACACATGATTTGGAGTTGGCTGCCGTCGTGTTTGCTCTTAAGATTTGGAGGCACTTCCTGCTGAGTGAGAAAGTGAAGATTTTCACCGATCACAAAAGCTTGAAGTATATTTTCACTCAGAAGGAGCTCAACATGCGACAGCGTCGATGGTTGGAGCTTATGGCGGATTATGATATTGACTTGCAGTTTCACCCTGGCAAGGTGAATGTGGTTCCTGATGTGCTGAGTAGGCTTCCAGCGGTGATGATTTTGACCTCGCAGTGGAGATTGCATCAGGATTTTTGCGAGTCTGGTGTTGAGATTGTTCTTCCTGGGGAGGCTTCTTCGTTGATGTACATGCAGGTACAGTCGACGATCGTGGATCGGATTAAGGCTGGCCAGGCTGAGGATCTGAAGCTGGTGAAGATTCGGGAGCAGGTGGAAGCCGGTCTGCGGACTGACTTTTTGATTCATGAGGATGGCTCGCTGAGGTTTGGAGCCAGGTTGTGTGTGCCAGCTGGGGATATTAGAGAGGAGTTGATGGTGGAGGCACACAGTTCGCCGTATTCTGTGCATCCTGGTGGCACCAAGATGTACCAGGATCTTCGTCTGAATTATTGGTGGCATGGTATGAAGAGGAGTGTGGCTCGGAGTGTAGCCAAGTGCTTGGTTTGCCAGCAAGTGAAGGCGGAGCATCAGCGTACGACCGGGTTGCTACAACCGCTTCCGATTCCGGAGTGGAAATGGCAACACATCACTATGGATTTCGTGACTGGACTACCTCGGAGTCCGAAGCAGAATGACGCGATTTGGGTGATCGTAGATCGATTGACCAAATCGGCGCACTTTATTCCGTTCCGAGTGGGACAGTCCACTGAAGCGCTAGCAAGGAGATATATGGAGGTAAAATTCTTTTACTCTCCGTTTTATTTCCTTTTCCTAGTTTGGATAGTGATGTAACATGAATCGTGCAGGAGGTTGTGCGACTTCATGGAGTCCCCGTGAGTATCGTGTCTGACAGAGACAAGAGGTTCACATCTCAGTTCTGGCAGAGTTTTCAGAAGAGTTTGAGTACGCGTCTGAGTTTCAGCACGGCGTACCATCCGCAGACGGATGGCCAGTCCGAGAGGACGATTCAGATTTTGGAAGACATGCTGAGGGCGTGCATGTTGGATTTCAAGGGTTCATGGGAGGAACATCTACACTTGGTGGAATTTTCCTACAACAACAGCTTCCAGGCGAGTATTGGCATGGCGCCTTTCACCGCTCTTTATGGGAGGAAATGTCGATCGCCATTGAGTTGGGATGACGTTGGAGATCGGGAGTTGTTGGGACCTGAGATGATCGTGGAGGCCGTGGATATCGTCAGGAATATTCGGGAGAGGTTGAGAATTGCTCAGGACCGTTTTAAGCATTGGGCGGATGCTAAACGTCGTCCTTTGGAGTTTCAGCCGGGCGACCATGTGTTCTTGAAGATTTCCCCGAATCGTGGTGTGATTCGTTTCGGGAAGCGCGGGAAGTTGAGCCCGTGATACATTGGACCGTTTGACGTTTTGGAGAGGGTTGGCGAGGTAGCTTATCGCTTGGCCTTGCCGCCATCTTTGGAAGGAGTTCACAATGTTTTCCATGTGTCGCAGCTTCGTCGATACATTAGCGATCCATCTTATGCGGTGGATTTTTCGGAGATTACCGTTCGCCCCGATTTGACGTATGACCAGCATCCAGTGCAGATTCTGGACAGGCGTCAGAAATCGCTTCGGAACAAGATTGTCAATCTTGTGAGGGTGATGTGGCGACACGGCTCACCTGGAGAGTCTACTTGGGAGAATGAGGATGAGATGCGAGAGCGTTTCCCACTTTTGTTTCCGGACTCGTGAGAATTCGGAAATTCCGAGGACAGAATTTTTCTTAAGTTGGGGAGGATGTAACGACTGCTTTTCATGTATCTGGATTTATTATAATATAATATATGTTTTGGTGGATTTTCCCCTCACGTGTGGTTTTCGTCTCCGTAGCTTTCGTTTTCGATCGATTCGTCGTATTTTCTCGTTTCTTCCCTAGGATTGTCAATTTCGAAGTATGTCATTCGTGACGGACTTCATAACGGTCGTATCTTACTATTGGATCAAGCCTAGGAGTCTTAGGAATCGATCCCGGGGCCCCGCGCTCCGTATCGGAACTTTTGGTGCACATTAGCCGGTGTAAGAAGGGCCACCGACCGACTAGATGACGATCCAGTCGGTCGGAAATCCTTCTTGAACCGACTAGTTGGCCTTCTAAAATTGTTCAGGAGTTACTGTTTATCGTTAGTCGGTCTAAGAACGTTGGTTGACCGACTAGGTTGCAAACTAGTCGGTCGGCAATGCTTCTTTAACCGACTAACACATCAACTATTTTTGACACTAGTTACTGTTTACTCTTAGTCGGTCTAAGTTCATCCTTCGACCGACTAGTTATCAAACTAGTTGGTCAAGTTATGTACTCAGACCGACTAACTCTTAGTTCAGGATTTCGACTGGAGTTACTGTTTACACTTAGTCGGTCTACGTTGTTCAACCGACCGACTAGATCTCAAACTAGTCGGTCAGCAGTTGGTCTTTGACCGACTAAGCAGTGCAGGAAACCCTAGTTTTGCCATAGCCGCCACCAAACTCTATAAATACCCCTCCAAACGTTTTCTTCTCCTCCCTCACGACCTAAAACCCTAATTTCTTCCCCCTTTGAGCCCCCATCTCCCTCAAACCCTATTTCCTCCATCCAAGCTCATCCTCCATCATCCAAACCCTCCCTCCACTCATTCCACCTCTCATCTTCCCCAAATCTCCATCAAAATCCCCAAATCCCCCAAAACCCTATTTCTCCAAACTTCCCCAGTCATTTCCAGATCTGAACCCTAGGTTCCCCGGAGCGTTTCTCCCGTCGCCGTGGTTGCTCGGCGTTATTCTTCCGTTCCTTACGCGGTAATATTCGATTCCTTTAATTTCAACATAACCCACATTGACATTGTGAAACCCTAATAAAATGGATTGATTAGATGATTAGGGTTCTAATAAGAAACTTATTTAGGATCTTTATGCTAATGATTGTTTTGCCATAACAGCGAATCTTTCCGTAGTTAGCTTGTGTGACGATCTTCATTGCTCGTCAATCCCGGTATCAGGCAAGTGAAACTTGGATCTCTTGATTTGGGCCATGTCTTAGGCCATTTACCTTGCTTTAGCGTAAAAGAGACTAGACGGTGAAAGGATAGCCGTTTAGACGCCTTTGACCTAGCTTGACAACGAAGCTTGGTCCGTCACCCTCATCATGCTTGTATGTCACGTTTAATTTCCCTAAACGGTACGTGTATTAACTGTTCATGTCATCCATGCATCCTTAACTGCTATTGCATTTTTAACTGCCATGTTTAATTCAAATAAACGGTACGCGAATATCTGTTCATGCCATTGCATTTTGCCTGTCACGTTTAAATACAATTAACGGTACGCGAATATGTTCATGTCATTGCATTTTGCATGCTTGAATACTCATCGTGATTGTGTAGCTTCGCTACATACTAGTGCTACTTGTTCCGGCTAGGTGCACCCCTACGCCATACTTGTTAAATACACTTTCTGGCTCGTGTTCCAGAAGACGAGCTCATCACAGCCTGAGGGCATAGGGCACTCGTTGAGTGATCCCTTGTACTTGACACTTGAACACAGCCTGAGGGCATAGGGCACTCGTTGAGTGATCCCTTGTACTTGTACTTGTTACCTGATGCTACTTGCCACAACAACCACTAGCCACTTGTATTCTCCTTTACTTTACTTGTTACTACCTTACTTTACTTGCCATGCACCATATTTTAACTGCTAGGTTGCTAGTTTATCTTTATTCCCGTTTCCTTGCACAAGTCGTTCGACTTGCTGACATGTGCCCCTTCTCTCTTTTGGGTGACACATGTTAGAGCCCGAGCCCGAGTTACTTGCTGAGGACGTGGTGTTCGCTGACGCTGAGTCAGAGCCCGCGTTGATTGAGGACTACGTTGACACTGGGGATCAGTCCTAGTGTCGTTGTTTAGCTATTTTTGTTAGACTGATTAGTTGTCGGTGCGTGGCACCTAGTTGATACTCTGTTATGATTGTGTTATTTTGTTGGCCTTGTTCTGGGCCTTAGACTCTTTTTCTGTTAGCCTGGTGGCTTTTCTGTGATGTGGAATATTTTGTGGACGAACTTTGGGATTGGTATTTTTATCCGTCTCTTTATTATTATTGTTGTTGTTCCTTTTTGCGATTACAGGGACCTGCTTATACTAAATTGAACGCTTATCGGGTTTGGGGCTTCACAGCTCCACTCTCGTGCGGAGCTTCTCACGTCTCGCCTCCATTTTAGGGAAGCGGGGCGTGACACGGATCCAGGCCGCGGGTGCAGCAGAGCGTGGCGAAGCCCGTCAGTACCGCAATCGAGCAAGGGGTAAACTGACAAAGAGGCACCATGAGATACTCCATGACCTGGATAAGGAAGGGATTGAGCGGGAAGCGAAGACCCAGGTGAAACATTTCGACGTAGACGCCGACTTCATTGCTCCTCAGAAGGCAAATCCGCTCTTCGACGAATGGAACTCGGACATCGTACGGGAAGCAGAGATACCTTTCCCGGATCTCCGAGACCACCGAAGGAGCGGTCCTCGACGGTGTACGGAGGATGACCGGGGGCACGTTAAGACGCACGGCAGCCGACGCCACGTCATCGCAGGCGTAGTCTGGGAATAGCTTCCCCTTCCCCTTATCTTGGAGGGGACGACTCCCGGAAGAGGAACTTGATCCCACTGGCCGGGGCCTACTCCGCCTCGACTCTGGAGAATCCCTCGCCCCTCGGCCAGAACCGCCTATCCTAAGAGCAGCCATAATACGAGAGCGAGAAAGTAATTACCTTTTAGCTAGGTTGAAGGAGGCGAAGAAGCGAAGGCGACGGGAGACTCCGAGATGTAGAAAGCCTAGAGCAATGGGAAGAGCAAGAAAGGAGAGGAGATCAACGCAGCTGGGGATCTTATATATCGGACGCAGGGACGAATTCGAAGCGCCTGACAATAACGCGTGGCAAGACTCGAAGAACCGGCGGCGTTTCGAAATCGGCGCCAGGGGAAGTCCAATCGATCCGCCTCATCATGACCTACATTTATGACCATGCCTCGATTGAAGCGCCACTCGGAATCCCAGGAGGCACAGCGGTCGATCCGAGCAAGCCAAGGCTGATCGACCCCACCAAGGGCGGCTCACGAACCCCTCAGCTTCTCAACTGAAGACAACCCCACGAATGGTGGGGATAGGCTTGCAGCCACACGTGGCAGCATCAGAAGAACGACGGCGCTTCGGAGCCCACGCTTTAAAAATATCGAGCGGGCCAACTCATGATGACGACTAATAGATGAGTCGGCATCAACTGGCGAGCTTGTCAAAATCGGCAGAAGTCACATCGGCCGAGCCGAACCGGCCGAGGCCGATCAACCCGACCGATGGGGGCAATTGTTACGCCTATTTGACCGAGACCCAAAAGACACGAGCCCAGGAGCCTGACTACTGGTCGAGAGCCCATCTGCATCCTCAAGCCCATTCTACAAAGGCCCTATAAGGGATCTTCTCGAATGTCGATCCGACCCGGTCCCGATAACCCGCTGGTCACTCGCCCACTCCTGCGAAAACCGCTCCCCCGGACACGCGACCACTAAATGGCGGTAATGGGGAGGTGCTGGCATGGCGAAGAGAGCGGCGGTGAGGGGGCGGATTGATGGGGCATGATCGAGGGTGGGCGTGGGACGTGGGCCAGAGGCAATCACGCTGGGAGCTCTACAAAAGGGCTGGGAAGACGACGAAGAAGTGGACCGCATCTCAGGTATCAAAAAACCTAAGGTACTCCATCAACGACCTAGCTCCCCCATCCTATCTCCTTCCTCCCCCGCTCGCGCCGTGAGACGCCGTTCCGATCTCCTCACGAGTCGAACCGTCTCCGCCGGGCCTCCTCTTTCAGATCTCTATCTGACTTAGGCATCGGAGTGGATTTGGCCGGAACCTAGGTCCGGCCCCCTGACGAGCGTTCTCGTCTACGCAGGTGGACAGCTGATCAACGGGCCGAGGCTCCCCCTCGCCCCTCTCCAACCTCACAGTCAACTGGACGAGTGAGGCTTACCCTCACCGTCCGTCAGGCGAGGCCGAGCGCATCCTACCGAGGCCGAGCGTCTCGACCCGGGCCGAGGCTTCCCCTCGCCCTTCGCCGAACACGCATCTAGCTGGGCGACTGAGGCAACCCCTCGTCGTCCTACCTCCGAGGCCGTGCTCGTCTGTCCGAGGCCGAGCGTCTCAACCAGGGCCGAGGCTTCCCCTCGCCCCATCTGCACCGATTCGAAGCACCCGAGGGACCCAAGCGGGCCCCTTGACCACGTTGACCGGGTTCTCCACGGTCAACGCTTTGTAGTGAGAAAACACTCTGAAACACAACTTGATTACACAATTGTTGGATAAATATGTTCATTTTTCAAGATTTAGGGCGTTAAAAACGACTGAAACACAAAAATTCTATTATGTCACTGTAGTTGGATTAAGGAATGAGCAAATACATGTAATCCTATCAGACACATATGTGTTCATCATCCTATCAGACACACATGTTGTCATTGAATCCTTCAGTTTTTTTGACAGGTCTTGATGCTTGAATATTTTTTATTGCTAATGTTGATCATAATTGTGATGGTTGGTTATCATCCTAAATAACATTCTTGTGCAATTGCTCTTTTAAGGACTGCAGTCTGTTTCCATTTTTGTAGAATGTTGTTCAATAAATTAATGTCTGGTAGCAATCATGGCACTTGAAACTTGACTTACATTATCAAATTAAATTCTCATTGCTTTCTGAAGAGTCCCATGACAAATCCTCCTCCTCATCTCCTCCCCTGTTCGCTTTCCATTCAAGAAACCCACCAGATTAACTTCAAACCCCGAGAGAATTTCAGAGATATTGAAGGTGCTCAAACCTAACTGTTCAGTTGGCATACTGAGACATTTCATTCGTCATCTTGTTATTTCTCTTGATTTTGTAGACTATTGTGGTTTAATTCGAAAGCTCATATTATATTAGCCGGTGTTTCAGAGTGTTTTCTCACTACAAAGCGTTGACCGTGGAGAACCCGGTCAACGTGGTCAAGGGGCCCGCTTTGGGTCCCTCGGGGGCTTCGAACCGGTGCAGAAGGGTCGAGGGGAAGCCTCGGCCCTGGTTGAGACGCTCGGCCTCGGACTGACGTGCTCGGCCTCGGCTGATAGGGGGACGAGGGGGAGCCTCAGTCGCCCAGGTAGATGCACAGCCGGCGGGTGGCGAGGGAGAGTCTCGGGCCCGACTGGACGCTCGGCCTCGGTAGGGTGTGCTCGGCCTCGGCAGGCTGACGGTGAGGGGAAGCCTCACTGTCCGGTTGATCGAGTGGTCGGAGAGGGGCGAGGGGGAGCCTCGGCCCGTTGATCAGCTGTCCACCTGCGTACACGAGAATGCTCGTCAGGGGGCCGGACCTTGGTTCCGGCCAAATCCCCTCCGATGCCTAAGTCAGATAGAGATCCGAGAAAGGAGGCCCGGCGGAGACGGTCCGACTCATGAGGAGATCGTGACGGCGTCTCTCGGCGCGAGCGGGGGAGGAAGGAGATGAATTGGGGGAACGAGGTCGTTGATGGAGTACCTTAGGTTTTGTTACCTGAGATGCGGTCCCTTTCTTCGTCGTCTTCCTGGCCCTTTTGTAGAGCCCCGGCGTGATCGCCTCTGACCCACGTCCCACGTCTGCCATTGATCGTGCCCCATCAGTCCCCCCTTGCCGCCGCTCTCTCCGCCCTGCCATCACCTCCCCATTATCTCTATTTAGTGGTCGCGCGTCCGGGGGAGTGGTTTTCGCAGGAGTGGGTGAGCGACCAACGGGTTATTGGGGCCGGGTCGGATCGGCGTTCGAGAAGGTCCCTTGTAGCGCCTTTGTCGAATGGGCTTTGAGGACGCAGATGGGCTTTTGACCAGTAGTCGGGCTCCTGGGCTCGTGCTTTACGGGTCTCGGCCAAATAGGCGTAACAATTGCCCCCATCGGTCGGGTTGATCGGCCTTGGCCGGTTCGGCTCGGCCGATGTGACCTCTGCCGATTGTGACGAGCTCGCCAGTCGATGCCGACTCATTTATTAGTCGTCATCATGAGTTAGCCCGTTTGATGTTTTTAAGGCGCGGGTTCCGAAGCGCCGTCGGCCTTCATATGCTGCCACGTGTAGCGGCAAGCTTATCCCCGCCGCTCGCGTAGTCGCCTTAAGTTCGAGAAGCCGAAGGGTTTGTGAGCCGCCATTGGTGGGGTCGATCAGCCTCGGCTCGCTCAGATCACCCGTTATGTCTCCTGGGATTCCGAGCGGCGCTTCAATCGAGGCGAGGCCATAAATGCAGGTCATGATGAGGCGGATCGATTGGTCTTCAACTGGCGCCAGTTTCGGAACGCCGCCGACTCTTTGAGCCTCGCCACGCATTCTTGTCAGGCGCTTCAAATTCTCCCCTGGCATATAAGATCCCCAGTTGTGTTGATCTCCACTTCTTCTTCGCTCCTCCCGGTATTCAGGGCCTTCAGCAACCCGGAGTTCCCCGTCGCCTTCGCTTCTTTGTCCTCTCCAAAATAGTTGAAAATAGGTAATTCCTCTCTTGCTTTCATCCTATGGCTGCTCTTAGGATAGGCGGTTCTGGCCGGAGGACGAGGGGTCCTCCGGAGTCCGGGCGGGGCGAACCCCGGCTAGGGGAGTCTGGTTCCCCCGCCGGGAGTCGTTCTCTTCAAGATAAGGGGAAGGAGAAACTTTTTCCAGACTACGCCCGTGATGACATGGCGTTGGCTGCCGTACGGCTTAATGTGCCCCCGGTTGTCCTCCGTACGCCGTCGAGGACCCCTCCTTCGGTGGCCGCGGAGATCCGGGAAAGATATCTCTGCTTTCCATACGAGGTTCGGGTTCCATTTGTCGACGAGCGGATTTGCCTTCCGAGGAGCAATGAGGTCGGTGTCTACGTCGAGATGTTCCGCCTGGGTCTTCGCTTCCCGCTCCATCCCTTCTTCATCCAGGTCATGGAACATTTCACAGTGTCCCTGTGTCAGTTCACCCCGTGTTCGATCGCGGTACTGACGGTCTTCGTAACGATCTGCTGTACCCGTGGTCTGGAGCCGACTCTCCCCCTTCTCTTCTACTTTTACCAGGCCCAGACGGTCGGTCCGGGGTCATGGCTGCTACTCCGAGCTCGTTTGAGGAGGGAATGCCTGATCGGGTTACCCCGCTGGTCAGGGGATTGGAACTTGGATTATGTCTTCGTGGTCTTCTTGGGCGAAGCCCGGATTCTGACAAGCTGGGGCAATTCTGTCCATTCTCGCCCGTCGTTGGTTCTCTCAGACGCCGACCGGGCAGCCGCTGCGCTTCTGTTGGCTCTTCCTTTGGAAACGAAGTCCATTTGGTCTTTGCTGGACAACCTACTCCTGAAGGCCGTCTTGTGGTCTCCGGGTAGGTCGCTTTTTCATCCCCGGATCGCCCTATGACTCATCCTGATTTCGGTCTCCTTTGCAGGGATGGCTGGCCGCGAATTCGTCCGTGATGTTGACGAGATGATCCGTCGTGGAGCCGCTCGGAGCCGCTCAGAGCCGAGGTAGTACCTCTGGAAGGGCGCCTCGGAGGACCATTGAGGAGGAGGTGCGCCGAGCCGAGCCTGCCGTGGGTAAGGTGGTGGCCGCGCCTCCCGCCTCTTCTTCTGGCGATCCCCTTCCGGGGGGTGAGGATGGTGCGAGGCGGAAGCGTTCTCCTCCGGTGCCTTCGGAGCTCCACGGGGGAAAGAAGAGGAAGGAGGACGTGGATCCCTCCGGCCCGGCAGGTTCCGCGCTTCCCGTGGCGACCACCGGGGATCCTTCGATAGCTTTGCCAGCCACCCCCCTCGCAACGTCTTCGCCCGTATCACCAGGGGTCGGGGCCTTGTTGGCGAGCGACTTGGCTTCGATTTTCGTCCCTGGGAGTTTGATGTTTGCTGACCGAGTCGTGGCCCAGCAGGTTGCCGAGGTCTCCGTCCCTCCCCGGGACCGCAGCCTCCTCAAGAAGATCCCGGGCGACAAGATGTCGGATTCCTTGGTCTGGATCCTCCAACAGGTTCGGTTATCTTGCTATCCTCTCCTTCTCTTTATCCTCTTCTTATCCCATGTCTCGTCTTTTCAGGGTTCAGCGCTCGCTGTGGAGTTGCAGTGTCGGGCTGTCCGCTTGAGGGAGGTGGAGGAGTCCTCCATGAGGGCTCAGGAGCGGGCCGGGGCGGCCAAGGTGGCCATGATGGAGGCCCAGATGGAGTCTCGACGCCTAGCCCTCCGTGTGGCTGCGTTGGAGGGACAAGTGGGTGACCTCGAGGGAAAGCTAGGGGATGCTCATCAGTCGGCTGAGGAAGCGGCGGAGTCGTTCCGTCTGGAGAGGGAGGAGCTTCAGAGGGAACTGTCGGACCGGCGTCAGGTAATGCGGCTGGCGGAGGAGGTGGATAAGGGCATCGTCGAGACCCTGGGGAAGGAGATCTTCGAGGTTCTCAGGGGGGCCTTCGGTAAGTATATAGACATCATCGCCCCCCGGATCGTCGAAGTCGTCCAGTCTTCCTTCCGGGAATGTGCGGAACGTGTCCGGCAAGCCCCTCCGCCAGTCGGGTCCCCTCGCTCCGAGCAGGGCGAAGTGCCCGAGGATGTGTCCTCCCGAGCTCGGGCTCCTTAAGCAGTCCCTCCCAGCTTTATCCTCAAATTTTTAAGCATCCGCTTCGCTTTGGGCCAGTCTACTTGAAATGGATCCCCGGCCCCCGCCATCTCCTTCAGCCCCGCGGCCAACAATTGCTGGTTGCATGGTCGTTAGCTTGGGTCACCTACTCTGGGTCTTTTGTCAACCAATTTTGCTTTGTCGGTGTCAATCTGAACTCTGTCATTTGTCGTGAGTAGACTGTTTGTAGGGTGTTCCCTTCGCCTTGATCCCCTGTAAATAAGACGCATTTTTGTACTCGGGTTAACTATTATAAATCAAATCGACTTACTTGGAATTCTTGTGTACTTTGCGTTGTTGCCCTGTTCTTGGCTTGGGAATGGACGAAAACTGGCGTTGGGGATTCTCCCCAGACTTATGGGCGCAGGGGTCGGTCGGCGAGGGGAAAGCTCCTCGGCTTAGGACCGGTTGGCGTCCGTGCCTGCTGGGGGAATTGCCCCCTGACTCATGAGCGCTGGTGTCGGTCGGCGAGGGGAAAGCTCCTCGGCATAGGACCGGTCGGCGTCGGTGTCTGCTGGGGGAATTGCCCCCAGACTTATGAGCTCTGGAGTCGGTCGGCGAGGGCAAAACTCCTCGGCTTAGGACCGGTCCGCGCCCGTGCCTGCTGGGGGAATTGCCCCCAGACTTATGATCACTGGAGTCGGTCGGCGAGGGCGAAGCTCCTCGGCTTAGGACCGGTCAGCGTCCGCGTCTGCTGGGGGAATTGCCCTCAGACTTATGAGTGCCGGAGACGGTCGGCGAGGGCGAAGCTCCTCTTCCTCCTCCAGTGAGGCGGCGGTCCCCGGCCTTTTGCGTTATTGGCGACACGTCAACTCCGTCGGGATTTTAAGTAAAGACAATAAAAAGATTGCGTTTGTACTCTCATGAGTCCTGTCGGACCGGTACATTTGGAGGAAACGGAGAAAAGGAAATGAAGCTAAACAGAGGGTTGTAAAACTGGATAACTCCCTCATACTAGGCTGCCGCCGGGGGAAGAGTCGTTGTCTGCTCACTCTATGATGCGGAGGGGGCCTTGGATGGTGTTGATCTTCTTCCCCTTGTCCGGCTGCGTGGAGGTCCCTTCTCCGTAGGCCGGTTCGTCGGCCTGATTCCTGGCGTGCCCTCGGTTCATCAGCTTCTCAATGTCTTTCTTCAGATGCCAGCAATCTTCTGTGTCATGGCCATCGTCCTTATGGTACTTACAGTACTTCTCCCGGTTCTTCCCGCCTCTTTTAGCCTTCGGTGGAGGGTGATCAGCTCGCTCTTCCTTCTGTACTTGGGCGAGAATGGCGTCTGGGGTGGTATCTCTCGTGCTTTCTCCCCGCTGCCTGTTCCTCTGCCTCTTCTCGGTCCGGTACCCTTCGGGGCTAGCTCGTCCGCCGTCGCCACGCTTGGTCCCTCGAGCGGTTTTTCCTGCATCCTCGGCCAAGGCCTCCTCAGTCAGCATGAAGCGCTCGGCCCTTGCCATGATCCCGGGGAGGTCCTTTGGGGGGTCGGTGTGTAGGGACTTCTTGAGGCCCCTGTGGCGAAGCCCTTTCTTAAGAGCCGTCTGGACCACCAGGTCGGGTGGGTTGTTCACGTTCAGCCTTTCGGCATTGAAGCGGCGCATGAACTGTCGGAGTGGCTCGGCCGGGCCTTGTACTATGTTGAACAGATGTTCAGCACAAGGCTTGATCAGCCTCCCCGCCATGAACTGTTTGCAGAACAACTGGGCGAGTTGCTCGAAACTGTCGATGGAGCGGTCGGGCAGGCTGTGGTACCAGATCCTCGCCGCTCCCCTGAGAGTCGAATAGAAGCCCCGGCAGAGCAGGTCATCGTCAGCTCCCTGGAAGGCCATGTCCCCCTCGTAATCCATCACGTGGTGCGCCGGGTCTCCTATTCCGTCGTACTTTCCCAGCACCGGGATCCTGAATCGAGAGGGGACCCGGGCGTCGGTTATTCTTCGCGATAAGGGACACCGGTCCCCGTGGATGCCTCCGGGGATGCGGTATTCGCCTGTCTCCAGCTCGAGCGGGGGTGGGGGTAGCACCGATGCCGGTGGGGCTGGCTCCGCAGCCTTCGCCACGCTGGGGGTCGGGCTGACCCGACGCTCCCGACTCCTCCTGCGGGAGCTCCTGCTCCGCCGTGATCGGTCTCTTGAATGGTGTCGTTCGCTTCTCCTGCGGTGGGACGACCGTGATCGACGAGACGATGCCGTCATCGATTCGCCGTTCGTCCCTTCGGTCTCTCTCCGGCTCCTTTCACGATGGGGTGAGGAGGCACGTGACCTCGCCTGACGGGAGCCGGACCGCGTGAACCGACGCTCTGTGTTCGGTTTCCGGGTCCCGTGGTCGTCGACCACCGCGGACCGTAAGTGCGGGGGACCCCCCGCCCATCGGTGGCTATCGTTCAACGCGCCCCCGTCGGACGGCGCGGGGCCGACAAGCTGCTGTACCGTCGCGACCAACGTCTGGAGGCTCACGTTGGTCTCCTGAGCCAGGGCACGGAGCTGTCCCTGTGTGGCTAGTTCTGGGCCGCCGGTCTCTTCGATTGAGTGGGCGGGGTGGCCGTCGACGTGCGTGTCCTCGGGGTTGCCATTAGATGCGCCATTCCCCTCCTCTGGGATGGGGGTCATGCGCGTCCTTCCATTGCTGGCTCGTGCCATTGTTGGTGTGGTTTTCTGCTTCGTGGGATGATCTTCGGTTCCCACAAACAGCGCCAGATGTTTCAGAGTGTTTTCTCACTACAAAGCGTTGACCGTGGAGAACCCGGTCAACGTGGTCAAGGGGCCCGCTTTGGGTCCCTCGGGGGGTTCGAACCGGTGCAGAAGGGTCGAGGGGAAGCCTCGGCCCTGGTTGAGACGCTCGGCCTCGGACTGACGTGCTCGGCCTCGGCTGATAGGGGGACGAGGGGGAGCCTCAGTCGCCCAGGTAGATGCACAGCCGGCGGGTGGCGAGGGAGAATCTCGGGCCCGACTGGACGCTCGGCCTCGGTAGGGTGTGCTCGGCCTTGGCAGGCTGACGGTGAGGGGAAGCCTCACTGTCCAGTTGATCGAGTGGTCGGAGAGGGGCGAGGGGGAGCCTCGGCCCATTGATCAGCTATCCACCTACGTACACGAGAATGCTCGTCAGGGGGCCGGACCTTGGTTCCGGCCAAATCCCCTCCGATGCCTAAGTCAGATAGAGATCTGAGAAAGGAGGCCCGGCGGAGACGGTCCGACTCGTGAGGAGATCGTGATGGCGTCTCTCGGCGCGAGCGGGGGAGGAAGGAGATGAATTGGGGGAACGAGGTCGTTGATGGAGTACCTTAGGTTTTGTTACCTGAGATGAGGTCCCTTTCTTCGTCGTCTTCCTGGCCCTTTTGTAGAGCCCCGGCGTGATCGCCTCTCACCCACGTCCCACGTCCGCCATTGATCGTGCCCCATCAGTCCCCCCTTGCCGCCGCTCTCTCCGCCCTGCCAGCACCTCCCCATTATCGCTATTTAGTGGTCGCGCGTCCGGGGGAGTGGTTTTCGCAGGAGTGGGCGAGCGACCAACGGGTTATTGGGGCCGGGTCGGATCGGCGTTTGAGAAGGTCCCTTGTAGGGCCTTTGTCGAATGGGCTTTGAGGACGCAGATGGGCTTTTGACCAGTAGTCGGGCTCCTGGGCTCGTGCTTTATGGGTCTCGGCCAAATAGGCGTAACAGCCGGCAAATTGTATATGTTACGCACGCAATAAGAAACCATGGCAAGTTCTTTGCCTTAAAATGTATAACACACTACTGTCAATTTCTATTGAATTTTTTCTAGAAAACAGAGACAAAGGAAAATCAGGCTGGCATATTAGTGAATTATTACATGAAGTGGCAAACTGAAATCCTACTATCAATTACTTTAAACACTACTGTCAATTTCTATTAAAAAATTACATGAAGTGTCAAACTGAAAATCAGGCTGGCATATTAGTGAATTAACACACTACTGTCAATTTCTATAACACAATTTGGTGAAGAAGTTGACAAAATCTTATCTTTACTCGAGTCAGTCGCTTACTTTAAACACTTTCTATGTTATTTAACTATTACATGAAGTTTCAAACTGAAATTCTCTCTTCATTTAAACCACTCAAATATAAAACTTTTGTGAACAAAATTCCAGTGAATTATTGTAACATCAATGAATGACAAACAAACTATAAAAATGAATGCTAGATTGTTTGAATTTTCTAGCTTAATGCTTATTATGTCATGTCTCTTTCTCTATATGTTCTTGAATGGTATCATATAAGCAGATGACATAGGGAATCAAAAACAAGGTCCAAGTGAGTAGAGCTCGCATAACGGTTGATTATTAAAATGATTATTAAAATATCTGTCATTTTGTTATTTTGTGTGTCCTTTGCAATGTCTGTTATTTTTTATTTTGTGTGTCCTCTACAACGTTGCTCATATGTCTCCTCTATAAAATTGGGCTTATCTTTCGGGGTTTCTTTTGCTTGTATACTAGTTTTTTAGCATACTTAATGCATTCAATGAAAAATTCTGATACTTTTTTGGTTCCTTTGAAGTCAGTTTTTCGTTGTATGGTTTGTATGGTTTGTTTAGTCACAACATTCTCAGTTATATAATCTCATGTCTCATTTATTATTTTATTTTACAGGAGAGCATTCGAGTAGAGTCACAACAGGAGGGTGTGGAGAGGCAAGGAAGAAATGATGCTGTCGCTCGTGTTCTAGGTGAAGATCACCCAGGACATGTGTTTGGATTTGGATCTAATGGGTCTCAATCCCAGTTCTTTGGGATATATAGAAGATTTGTCCCATCTCCTTCCTTCACGTCTGACGCTTCATGAAGTCATTCGAATCTAGTGACGCGGGAGGAGTTAGATAGTCAGAAACAGGAGCTTGAGCAATGTAGGTCTCGGTTTGATCAATGTACATCTCAGCTTGCTCAGTGTACATCTCTTTTGAGCTTCTTCTTGACCCAAAACTATAGTCAAGAACAGCTGCAGAAGTTACATGAAGATCCGCAGTATCGAAACCTCTTCCCTTCGCCATCCAGTCCTTAGTTTATTTTGATGATGTAGGAAAGATTTTTTGTATTAAAAACTGTCGTGTGGTTTATTGCGTTGTAAAGACTTTCGTTTAGGTATGAATTATTATTGTAAATAATTTTATGTTTCATTTTTTAAATTATTAAATTCACGTTTTGAGGTTTTTATTTTTTTATAAATTAATTTGGTTAGTGACGGTTCGAAACTGTCACAAATGGTGAGTTTTACGCAGTATAAAACCGAAATTAAAAACCACAACGAAATATTTGTAGAGGTTAACAACCGCTATAAATTGTTTTCGATATTAATTTTTTTAAATATAATTTATTCTTGTTGTGACGGTTTCGAACCGCCAAAACCAAAAGCATCTATGTCGGTTTAGACCCGCTACAAATGTTTTTTGCGGTTAATGTTTTAAAAATAATTTATTAATGTTGTGACGGTTTAGAACCGCCACAAATCTTAAAGTTTTCGACGGTTAAGAACCGCCATAACCGGTTTAATCCGAGTTCGCCCTTGCCTCTAGATATGCTGTTTTAGCGGTTCGGAACCGCTATGAACAGTGGTTGCATGCGGTTTCTTTTAAGCAGGTTTAAACCTCTAAAAAGGTGTTTCTCACCCCCTATTTTGTGGCGGTTGAAAGAACCGCTTGCACCTTCAGTTTTGGCGGTTCCGACCCGCCACAAAAAAATTTTTAAACCGCTAAACCTGTTCTACTTCCTTGTAGTGTGGTAGAAGGTGAATAACCAAGAGAGCACCAAGCGCCAAAAGAAATTTTCTCAAGAGGATGAAGGAATGGGTAGTCGGCTACCTAGGGTTTTGACTATGGGGGTTTTAACAATGAGGTGAAAAGAGATGAAAAGTAGTGGTTTAGATCATGTGTGCTTATTGGGTTTAAGTTGCCTTTTCGATGTGAACCCATTAACTCAATGAAAACCCAATAGGAGTTAGAAAAGAAACACAAAATCAAACCCAGAAATCCGCACAGCACGCTCGTAGTCGACTCCCTCATGTAGGTAGTCGACTCCCTGCTGGGCTGAGTCGTTTTCTCATCCCGAAGGGTTTTGGTCCAAAGCTGTGTGTGTTTCTGAAAGAAATAAATATAACACAAACATTTATAATCAAATAAAATATTTTAAAATATTTATTTAACCATTAAAACAAGTCAAGCATAGAATTTTGCAAAGCGATTTACTCGCAAAAACTTTTTGATGCTGGTCTGGTTACCAAGTGTTGAATCTTGTTTCTCCTCTTCGTTTCTTTAAGAATACCATAGAAGATAAACCTTTATGGTACTCTTTTGCTTTTGAGTCCAGAGAGTTAGTCTTTAGGAAACCAAACCCAATATGGTTTAGTTCCTTCATGGAAAATATATTTATAATTTTTGTTTAAATGAACTTGCTGAACAAAGTTTGTAGCGTACCTTTTCTTCCTTTGGTCGGACAAGTTCTTTGGTATCTAGATGCTCAGAAAATTATTGTTAGAATGATGCACCTTAGTATGTTTAACCCGTTTCTTGGTATGATTTGAATCATATCCGAGTCCGGTTTTGCTAGATGAGGCTTTTAGATTTTCTATTAAACTATCTAGCTTCCCTTTTTCTTTGTTGAAATTTTCAATAATTTTCATCGTAGCGTCATATTTGTCTTTGACAGATACGAGAAGATTATTCAAATTCTCAACCTTTTCATTTACAGAAAGAATGTCTTTCTGCAAAGAGCTATTCTTTTCTTTAAGAAAGCTATTTTCCTTAATAACTTCTTCTTTTTCTTTAACATCCGTTTTAATATTCCTAAGTGTTCTTCTATGTTCTTTTATGAGCTTTTCATGCATTTTGCATAGCTCCTTATATGCTCCCCTATAATCCATGTCTTCATCATCACTTGATGATGAATCACTATCATTAGATGAATCATGCATGATGCTTACCTTAGACAATGTGGAGGCCATAAAACACATATGTGCTGTCTCTCTTCTTCCTTCATTGTCGTCTTCTGAGGATTCTTCGGATGAAGAAACGTCGCTCTGGTCGAAGGTTGTGTATGCTTCCTTCTTTGGTAGTCGAAACTTATTTCTTCCATTGTTTCTCCTCTCGTGGCTTTCTCAGTTCTTTCCATGTTCTTTGGAATCATGATTGTTTCTTTCCAAAGGACAGTCTCTTTTGACGTGACCTGGTTTATTGCAACCAAAACAGAAAATACTGTTTGTGGGTCTAAAAGAGCGTTTGCCATACTTGCTTGTGATGAACTCTTTAAAGTTCTTTGAGATGAAGGCATTATGGTCTTCTTTGTCCGTGTTGTCGGAATCTTCTTCTTGAGCTTGGAAGGCAAGATTCTTCTTCTTTGGTTTTTCTTCGATCTTCTTATCTTCTTCAAGTTCAATCTCAAATGCCATGAGATTTTTCATTAGTTCTTCGATGGTAAGATCTTTTACTCTATGTGCTTCTCGGATGGCCGTTGTCTTTCCCTTCCATTCAGGTCGGAGAGATCTTAGTATTTTCATCACTTGCTCGTATTCAGGAAGTTTCTTTCCTAATCCTGCGAGCTCATTTGTAATGTTAGTAAAACGAGTATTCACATCAGTGATACTCTCTCTTTCTTCCATTTTAAAAGATTCGAATTTAGAATGCAAAACGTTTATGCGGTATTCTTTTACCTTTTCAGTTCCCTCGTTACTTACCTGAAGGGTGTGCCATATTTGATGTGCTGTCTTGCACTGGGAAACTCGATTGAATTCATTTCCTGTTTCGGCGCAAAATAGTGCATTTATTGCCTTTGCATTGAGATTTGCTCTCTTCTTGTCGTCGACTGACCATTTTCCGAATTCAACTTCGGTGGGTGCGATGTATGGACCTTTAGTGACGGCCCATGCTTCGATGTCTAATGACTCTAAGTGAGTCTTCATTCAGATCTTCCAGCTGGCGTAGTTAGTTCCGCTGAAGAGCAGTGGTCACATGGTGTTGAGTCCTTGAGAGTGAAATGATGTTGACGCCATCACCTTTATAGTCTCGCTTTGATACCAAGTGTTGGATCCTATGGATGGTAAACAACACTAGAAGGGGGGTTGAATAGTATTGTATAAAAATAAACTTTTTCTTTGTAATTGATTAGCACAATTCAACGCCTTCTAATGCTGCCTAAGAAACCAAGTAGAGTGATCTAAGCTTGGTTCTTAATCAACTTAAGTAATCTTCAAAAAGGCAAATCAGAGATAAAACTCTTCTGGTAGTCGACTCCCTAAGAACAGTAGTCGACTCCCAGAGGGATTTTATGCACATCTCAGTTAAACGAATACTTAATGAAGATACAAAAGATTGCACAGAAATATAAGAAAGAAGCAAATACTGATTTTGCAATATATTATAAATGAGTTACAATATAATACTCAATGAATCGAGAGAAACAGATAGAGATAAACAATCACAGAGAATGCAAACGCAAACACAAGGATTTTTATCCTGGTTCCCCACAACCCTGTGTACGTCCAGTCCCCGACCAATCTGGTACGAGATTTCCACTATCTGCCTTGGCAAATACAAGCACCTAACTCCGCTCCTTAGGATTTTCCCACACACCTAGCCTTAACCAAGATTTCTGATTGCAACACTGCAATATCTTAACACCTAGACTTGTCTAGGGTTTCCAACACCCTTACAACAAAGGGTAAACACAAAATGAAAATCGATATCCAACTCACCACAATATTTGTTGGAGTTTGGATTTACACCCAAATTCTATAGCCAATAGTAAGAGATAACAATGTGTATTCGTGGCTTAATAGAATATGACTTTAGATCACACAAAGATACGAATTAAGTCTTTGTGATCTAAATCAATGTTTTCAAAAACTCCTTTCAAATAGAAATCATAGAATAGAGAACATGAATTTTTGAAAAAAAATAGCCAAAATAAAAGTTGATCTCAGAAAATAATATCTTAAAGTGACGAGATCAAGAATATAAAAATAGATTTGGCTAAGAGAAATGAGAGCTGAGAAATTTGTGATCCTTTAGAATTTTACACAAGAGACAATTTGAATTTAAGTATTGTGTGTTTTGATCTCTCAAAATAGTCCTCTATTTATCGGTAAAATGGGAGGATTCAAAATTCAAATTCGTTTGACTTTTGCCCCGAGAATCATGGGAGCAATAAGTTAGAGAGATAACAAAAGTTAGGTCAAATGTTGAATTTCAACAGCTGGTAGTCGACTCCCTAGGACTGGTAGTCATCTCCCAGTGTGATTCATGAGAAAACAGTTCTCAACTGGTAGTCGACTCCCACTCTTTGGTAGTCGACTCTCAGAGGAGTTTCTTCTGAGACATGGCTAGTAAGACATGTAGTTAACTCCAGGGTGTAATGAAGTTCAACTACCAAACTGAAAAGTGACTAGCAAAAAAAGCTCTCAATAGTTTTGAAAATGATTTTAAAAGTATTTAAAATATTTAACTTCGAAATCATTTGTGTGTGTGTTATCTATACTTTTGGCTTTAACATAACCCTAAGAAGGACACAACTCACACACTATATACTTAGGACACGCCTTCAGAAGCTTGATCAGATGATGATGTAGATGTGAGCTTCTCTTGAGCTTCCATTCCATTTGAGCTTAAGCTTCATCATCGAGCTAGCAACATTTGTCCTTGTCTTTGCTAATAGAGTGTAGATTGCGCTTCTTTGGAGTATGTATAAAGCTTTTCATTCATCGCATAATCTGTACACTTAATTGTAGTGTAGTTAGTACACTAACTTCATTTGGTGTGCTCATCATCAAAACCACTTGGGGTGGAATTCAATTTCCATCAGGTTGCGCGACCGAGCAGCCCGACCGAGCAGCCCGACCGAGCAAGCGTCTGCTCGACCGAGTCACTAACTCGGTCGGCGACAGTGAAGGCTAAATTTGGAATTGTTTTTGTGGGCCCCAGGGATGCACGCAGGAGTAAAGTGTGGATCTGAGGGATGCGATCTGGGGGGAGCTCATTCTTCTGATGTTTTTGAATTAGTTTTGGAGAGGGAGAGGAGATTAGAGAGGATTGTAGATCTAAACCTAGTTTAGCTTGATTTTTGAATTAATTATTGGGAGAAATTTTCATGTGCTATTGCTCTTGCGTTTTGGAGTTTATTTTGATTATTGTTGGTTTCATTCTTTCTCATCTTCGGTAAGTAAGTTATTCATTTCTCATTTTGATTCAATTGTTATGACGTCTTCTTTGATAAAAATCGTATTTTTATTCGTTAAAATAACCATGTGTGAGTAGTCTCCTCTAGGGTTGACGGGTTAGCCCTAAGACTTTAGGAGGGAGATGTATATCTGGATCTCAAGGTTGAATTGGGAATAAATGGGCGTATTTCGGTTGATCCTTCCGAACCCCTAGAATAACTCGTACTGAGATCATGCCCATGGTCTGTGGAATTGATGAGCTTAAGGAGTATCCTTGGGATTTAAATAGGGAAATTAGTGGATCCAACCAAGGCTCGTGACTATGCCCGGCTCGTGCCTTGAGAGGATCCACCGACGAACTATATCGCTACATTGACGGCTACCGCCATTGCGTCAATGAGAGCTATCGAAATACCTCGAAATTCTATCCCACGAGACTGGTATGAATTAAGAGCATAATTCCCTAAACCTAATGCAACGTAAGGATCCTATTCTAACATCGATCTCCGACGGTCTTAGCGGTGATCCCTAAGACCGTAGTTTTCTTTATTATCAAGCCAACAACAACACCACAACCAATCTTTCCAATCCGACAGCTATCTCACTTCGAGATCTAAAAATAATCTGAGACCTCAAATACGCTGTCACTGTCTCTGTGGGATCCGACATCTTTTATACTATAATTTGACATCGTCCGCTTGTGGATAGAGCCTGGGATTGACACCTAGGAGCCATACTACGCCTAGCTATAGTGACACAGCTAGGTGGAATTTAGGTGTATGTTCAGGGTGCATCAAGTTTTTGGCGCCATTGCCGGGGACGGCAATAGTGTATCTCAGTTTATTTTTATTTTGAAGAGTTTGCTAGAAAATCTTACCATTCCTTATCTTTCCATCCTTTTTATTCTTTTAATTATTACCTTGCTACTATTTGTATTTTTCTGAGCTGTTTTGGTGCATAAACACTCGCTTTGGGGCATTTAATCAAGAATTATTATTCGACCCGAGATAGAGAAGACGGCAAGGGCTGTAAGGGCCTCAAATAGAAATCAATCTCCCTCTGGTCAGATGGCAGACAATACTATTGCCCCACCTTGCACCAAGTCCATATGGGACCACATGAAGCCTACCTTCGGAAATAATTCTTCCATCCTGAGACCGCAACTGGCGGCCGCTAGCTTCGAGTTGAAGACAGGGCTTATCAATCTAATGCAGCAGGATCCCTTCTATGGGCATCCTTACGAGAACCTCAATCACCACATCGACACTTTTCTGGCAAAGTGTGATACGTTTAAGGCTAAAGATGTGAGTGATGATGCCATCAAGCTGATGCTTTTCCCATTCACCTTAAGGGATAAAGCCTCATACTGACTATGGGCCCATCCACCCAACCACTTTACTAGGTGAGAGAAACTAGTGCTCGCCTTTGTGGACAAGTTCTATCCACCCTCGAAGACGGTGCGGATCAGGGGGGCTATCTCTAATTTCAAACAGCTTCCACAAGAATCTCTTTACGAGGCCTGGAAAAGTTTTAAGGACCTTTAACATTAGTACCCTCATCACGGGATCCAGTCCTGGGACTTAGTTCAGAGTTTCTACAATAGGCTGCAGCCGAGCAAAAAGATGATAATTGATGCTGTCGCGCAAGGCGCCCTGCTGTACAAATCGCCTGAGGAAGCCATAGACCTACTTGAGCATATGGGGGAAAATAATCAGTAGTGGAGCAAAGAGCGAACCATTGTCACCCAGACCCCCGAGGTAAAAGCTATTAGCCACCTTGATTCTCACATCGAGACTTTATGTAAACATGTGGCTAGGATTGAATAACGTTTGGACTCCATCCCAACGACCGCCGGCACATCTGCTTATCATCCTTCAGAGGAATATGGAAAGCACAGTTATGTTCCTAATGAGGGACATTATGATGGTGCCAAATCATCTGAGTCCTTGCAGTACGTCCAAGGAGAGGGGCGCAATCAGTGGCAACATACGGCTGCTAGAAATCATCCAGAATTTTCTTACATGAACCTAAATAGAGGGCTGCAACCTCCACAGTTTTAGAGACCGCCACCCCCTCCTCAACAATAGCAAGGGCAGCCGCCAAATCAATAGCAGAGTGGGTTTAGGCCAGCTGGGCCATATCGACCACCAGGCTACCAGTTCAATCGCCCACCTCAGCATGGCTATGCACCATCTCTGCCTCGGTCCAATTTGGAGACCACATTGGAAACATTCATGAGTGGGCATATCAAGTTCAACCAGGACATGTCCGCTCAGTTCAAACATATAAACACGTCGCTCGACGAGCTGAGGGGCCAGATGTCCCAGCTACTCAAGAACCAAGGGAGGTTGCCTTTGCAACCGGAGCCGAATCCGAGGGCTCAAGCCAATGCCGTCGTCTCCGTTACCACACGTGGACGACGGGCAACTTACCCCGTTATGATTCCAGTTGAGAACAAGGAATACGTCATAACTGAGGAGGCCATCATTGACGGTGATAGTGAAAAGGCTACAGAAGAGCCTACCAAGAATGAGGAGAAAGCGGATTCACCCTCCACCACACCCACAACAACACCGTCTCCTAATGAAGTCGCAATGAACAAAGGAAGCCGACCTCCTCCGCCGTATCCACAGAGGATGGCTTTGGCTAAAATGGAGAAGAAGTATTCCAAGTTCACGGAGCTTCTGAAGGGCATCCAGCTCAACATCCCATTCATGGATGCCATCACTGAGATTCACATTTATGCGAAGTTTTTAAAGGACCTCATCACAGGGAAGAGAAAGCATAAGGAGATAAAGCTTATGGAGGACTCTACCTCAATTATAAAGAACCATCTACCGAGGAAGCTACTGGATCCAGGAAGCTTCACTTTTCCATGCTCTATCGGAGGCATGCCCATCAGCCGTGCTTTGATCGACCTAGGAGCGAGCATCAGCTTGATGCCTCTTTCTATATTTGAGAGACTGCAGACCAGAAGTGAATTGGATCCGACGAACCTGTCCATACAGCTAGTGGACCATTCGATCACATATCTGGTAGGCATTGCCAGGGACATTATTCTGCAGATACTTCCCTGGGATGTGTGTGCCAGTAGATTTCGTTATTATGAATATGCCTGAGGGAGGGAGTTCCCAGCTTATACTTAGCCGCCCCTTCATGGCGACGACCGGCGTCTTCATAGACGTCCGTGAGGAACTCTCTCGTTGAATGTCGGCAATATTGAAGTCGAATTCAGGCTGCAGAAACCGATGAGGGAACATGCCAGAGGAGAAGGAGCTAGCTATCTGGAGCTCCTAGAAGATGATGCAGTAGAGGAATATGCTACTAAATGGGTTATAAAGGACATGGTAAGAACAAGTATGGATGACGACTGCGACCCAGTTTACAACAAGGCAGTTACCGCCTATCTTCGTGTGTTGGATGAGGAGCTCTTGGATCATTCTTCGCACCACGAAAAGCCGGAGGCCATTAGTGACGCCAAGGAAAAGCCTGGAGTGGAAGGATGCCAAATACCGCCACACGGTATCGTTGGCAAGAACGATGCGCGAATCTCATGCGCACCAAATAACTATTGATAAACCAGAGGGAGTCGAGCTCATGATTCAAAACGAGCGCTTATTGGGAGGCAACCCAATCTTTTATATCTTGGATTTTCTTTTCCATTTTCTTATTTTTACTTTATCTATTTGAGAAAACCAAATAAAAATGCCATTTATTTTTCTTAAAAATACAAAAATCATAAAAAATCTGATGGGTTCTTCCTTTCTACAGGTTGAACATGAAGGGGCACACAAATTGATGCGTCTGAAATGTAACCCTAGAGCGACCTAGTTATGGCACGAATTACACGGAGATAAATCTCCGACAACGGCACCATAAACTTGATCGAGCCGGAATCAACTCCGAAACGATGTCGTTTACCGCAAGCGCACGGTATAGTGGCAAGCGGGTATCGAACACGGGAAAGTGGTGCTATACTACCATCTACTCCTAGGTTGAGTTAGACTGGCAGGTTTATTGGTGGATGTAGAATATGGAATGTTGTAATGGTGATGGATGTGAAAGTCATGTCACTCAATGTCGTAAACAAGAGATTCCACACAATATAAAAGAATAAAATATAAAAGAATAGGGCTTGAGGACTCGCCGCTAGGACAGTCGGACATCGACGCTAGACTAGGACTCTTACGTTATATTGGTTTTATTAGGGGATTGTAGCATCTAGAAAGTGAATTCATGCGTCTGTGCATCATGAATCTAACGTATTGCATAAACCCTGCTCTCCCGATAGGTGCATACGATACATGCATTAAGGATCTACAAAGTTCTCACCACTCCCGTGGTTCGAATGCTCTCAACCCGTACACTCTCGTAGGTTAGAGCTTCGAGATATTTTGGTGGCTTTTATTGACCAATGGCGGTAGCCGTCAATTAGTGATATAGTTCGTTGGTGGATCACATCTAGGCACGAGCCGGGCGTGGTCACGTACCTTGGTTGAATCCACTAACTCCCTAATTAAATCTGTGGGACACTCCTTAAGCTAATCGATTCCACCGACCGTGGGCACGATCTCAGTACGAGTTCTCCTAGGAATTTTGCTAGATCAACCAAAATACAACCCCTTTTATACCCCACGCATCATAAAAATCCTATCTTTGCATCTAGATCCTAAAATCTTAGGGCTAATCCATTAGCCCTAGATAGAACTACGCATGCATCATAGGAAAAACAATATAAGATTCAATAATAGCAAGAGAATTCATCATTGCATGCATCAAAGAGATATTCAATAATAAATCAATGAGAAGAACTGTGATAGAATTAAAGAAAAGTAAAATACTTATCTTGATACAAAGGAGAGGCCTATGGCATAGCCTAACTCCAAAAGATCGTCTCCACAACTCTCTAAAAAATCTCTAAAAAACCTATCCAAAAAGTCCCCCCAAAAAGTCCCCCTTAACGGCTGCCAATTCCCCCCTCAAAACCCTCACAAAACAACCCCCAGAAGCCCTCTCCAAAACGTCCCCAAAATCCGGACGCAACTCAAAATCTGGGCCCACGACGACTCGGTCGAGTAGGTAGCTACTCGGTCGAGTCGTCAGAAAATCTGTAATTACTGCCCAAATTTCGCTCTGCCTGCTCGGACCGAGTAGGGTCTGCTCGGTTGAGTTATCACTCTGCTCGGTCGAGTAGGTGGCTGCTCGGTCGAGTCGTCAGAAGTCTGGATTCATCGCCCAAAATGTCACTCTGTCTGCTCGAACCGAGTAGGGTCTGATCGATCCAAGTAGGTAGCTACTCAGTCGAGTAATAGGCTTCTCAGTCGAGTTGTCAGATGTCTGGATTCATCGCCCAAAACAACGCACTGCCTGCTCAGACCGAGTACGTAGCTGCTCGGTCGAGTACGCAGTTGCTCGGTCGAGTAGCCAATTGCTTGGTCGAGTAGGTTGATGTTCAGCTGAATTTCAGCACTGCAGCACTCTGCTCGGTCTAGTAGGGTGCTACTCGGTCGAGTAGGGTACTGAAAACAGATTTCAGCGCTGTAGCATCAGCTTGCAGAAATTCCCCAGAGCTCATCCAACCTCCGATTGGTGTGTTCTTCATAGCGTTAGAACCACCTTGAAGTATACTATCTGGAAAAAATATCGAAAAAATACTTAAAAAATCCCAAGTGATAGCAGATTTGAAAATAGTGCACATCAGTCCTGTTTCCAGCACTTTGGGTCGCTCGATTCCTTCATCGCATCCTAGCTCGATTGAGCGACTTGGAATCCATGAGTCATGATATTATAGAACCATGCTTTCTTCATTCTCCTATTTCTCGTCCCATCTCTCTTGCCCCTTTCTTGCTCTCCAGCAGCTTTGAGTCACCGAACACTGTTCCTCAGGAGTTCCGGTGTCAAAGCATGCGCTCTCCCCCCCAATATACTCCCAATCGCTCGATATTCCCTGAAATGCAACCAAACACTCTTAAAGTATAATGGTTCTAATAATGAGCATAAAAGCGTATGAAATGTGTAATTGAGCAATCATTTTGACATGTAATCATATAGATAAAATGTGGAATAAAATGACACATCAAAATTCCGCCAAGCTTACCTCTTACTCGTCCTCTAGGAAGACTACTAAGAAGTTAATACGGGAGAGGGATACATTGGAAATTTGAGACGGTGGCATGTATTGGAGAAAAGGGGTTCAACCTTAAATTCAGAAAATACAAGAACCCAAAGCTGTGCAAGATCTCGTGCACGCACGTCAATTTGAAATTAGAACACATATACACAACAAATAATAAAATCTCGCTCAAATTAAAATAACATGGATTTTAATAAATGTGATGAACTCGATAAGTAATAAATTGAGAGTAGAGTTATATCATATCATAGTTTATCATGCAATATACTATGTTCACAGAAATAAAACCAATGTCCACAACTCATTCTCTAAGCAATATAATTTTTCATGATCAAACGTTTTCAAGCATGCGTGGTATTTTGTTATGCTTCATGGAATGAATTTAGCAGATTCGATCAAGGTGAGACATCACCACACTACGACCATTTCAAGACTCCTAGAACCCATCAACTTTGTCATGTCTTTGTTCTATATAGAAATGGAGATAAGGATATGGGATTTTTGTACTTTTATATTGTTTTTGGCTATATGAATATTTCATATATATTTTTCTTTCTTTATATACACGAGATAACTCAATATATACAAAGAGCGGCCTATGCATCCCAGACCAAACGGTCTTAGGGCATCGGGTTACGAAGAACCCTTAGGGCCTTTTATTCAGGATACTTGTTTGATTTTTGCATATTTGAGATTTTTTGCAAACTCACTAAATGCGATGGAATGCAAAACAGGATCAAAGATCATTTATTGTCTATTCACAAAAAAAAGAAAAAGCATAGAATCTAGACATTGCTCGGTTTCAGGAATCCTAATCATCGCTACTTTGGTTGTCGTGGGGTTATCCTATCTCTTTTGAATCACTAAACATCCATGAAGCAATAGAATTATCAATCAAATCACGCAGGAGTCAAATGATTTTCAGATTTGATTCATTCATTTTTAGCTTATCTGTTTCGAGAATGTGGTTGTGAAACTATGGATTCTACTATGAAAAAGCTTATTAATAAATATACACTAATCAAGGAATCGAACTCTAATCTAACAGATATCAGAGTTCATAAAAAAATAAATCCACGATATTTCATAGAAAATGAAGCATATGAGACATAAATATAGAGGTGAACATGATTCATATGGAAATTTCGAAGTGTGTTTCACGATGAAGCAAAGTGTGTGCACTATGCACTATATTTCATAGAAAATAAAGCATATGAGGCATAAATATAGAGGTGACCATGGTTCATATGTAAATTTCGAAGTGTGTTTCACGATGAAGCAAAGTGTGTGCACTATGCACTCCCCCAAGCTTAAACATCACATTGTCCTCAATGTGTGCATGATATAAATAGAGGACAACGACAAGATAGTGGGGGCCACTTAAAAAAATAGTTTCTCTCCCCCCAAGCTTAAACATCACATAAAAATTGGGGAGAGAGGCGAAATAAATGCCAAATACAAGGGTCCAAAAGATAATTGAGCCATCATATGGGGTGAATTTATTAAACTCTAAAAAAATATAAAATCCTCTACGGTCCTCTCGCTGCCGAGAGGATTCGTGACTATTGAAAGCACAAAATACTACACTACTAGATTTGTACCACCTGTAGCAAAAGGCGGGTCCAAAATCTTTGCCGGTGTAGGCAACTGCTCCATCTGCACTTTCTGTGGCTCTGCCAGGTGTGTATCTCCATAGGCTTCATCAGATTCCAGCAATGCGGCTCACATCATCTCTCCAAGGACTCCACCTGTACCCTGCAAGAGATAAGCCGCATCAATCTGATGTGGACAATTCTTTCCCAAAATAAATGTATTCCAGATAGGGTCATCAACATAAGTATTTAAAATTAAGGATGGTTGACAACACTTCCCTATAAATAAATCTCTACTCTCGAGCACCACATCGATCAACTCCTCGTTGTTTTCCTCTAATTCCTCAGGTAGCTCTGGCATAATAGTGTGGGTCTCGTCAGGATGCTCCTCATCATCGTCAGACTCATCCCAGCGACCTCATGATCATATTCAATAGCATCTATGGGTGCTAAGTCCTTGCTTTCCTCCTCGTATACGTCCTATCGTACCTCTTGATCATATGTATGTGTATCCTGCAATAGGCGCGATGAGTCATCAAATTCTGAATCATAAAAAACATCATACACGTGAGGAGAATCAAATGTAGAAGATGAAGGGGTGAAGATATCTCCCTGAAGGGGAGCAGTAAGCTCTGGTGGGTGGGCCTCAGAGTCAGTGGAAGGATGAGATGGATGCTGAAGCCCTGAAAGAGGAGGGTGATGCTCGGGATCCTCATGAATGGCTGTGTCCTCGTCCCGACGCACGACCTCCTTAGCGAAAATCTCTGGCTCCGCGTGTAATATGTAAAATAAATATAGCTCGGCCTCCTCACGATGCACTACTTCGGCCTCCTCCTTGGGTTCCTCTGGTATAGTAGGCAAAGTGAATTTCATCTTCTCCTTTTTACGCCTATGTCTTCATTTTCATCCTGAAACTCGAGGCACTGGATGGTGTGGCTTGGCCCTCTCCACGGTGGGTGCAGGTGGCTTTATGGGCTCCTGTATCTCGGCCACAGTATAAAAGTGGGTTTGTGCCCCTCAACTAGAGTGTAGACTCCATCATCAATTGTGCATGTGGAAGAGATATGATGAGTAATAAAGTTTTGAAATCCAAGCTCAAAAGGGTCACCTGCCATTATTGTTAGTGGACCGGTGCATCGAACTGTAGGATCCCGTCTCGCGGAGATGGAGGATCGAAGAAACTTACGTTAGCGTATGTTGCGCTGTAGTCTCTGAACTTTGCCCTCGGATTCGCCACAACGGTCGGTACTTCGTCACAGAGGATCGAAGCAGCGTTTCCACCGTCTAAATCTCTATTTGGAAGAAGAACTAAATCGAAGGGAGAAGAGGAAACATTTTGCCTTATGCAAACTTATGGCATGAAGGATTAGTGTAAAATGCCTTACCCTTGGGTCCTATTTATAAGCTTTAGGGGTAGTTATTGTAGGAAATAACCATATATAAGCTTATTAGCCTATATTAGCACATTTCCTTATCCTCTTCCTTATGCACTTATCAAGTGCCTTTATGCACTTATAAAGTGACTTTTTCCACTTATCGAGTGATCCTTTTCATACATGAAAAGGTTCCCTTCGCACATGCTTTCATGCACGTGACATCTGAGGTCCGTATACCCTCATACATCCCCTCATGGGTGTATACATGCCGTCCATATCCAACATCTCCCACTCACACTTGAGGGGATTGTAAGGAAACATCTTTTCCTTTAGTTCTTCTATTTATCATACCGAGAAATAGACAGTGTGACCGTCATGCGCATAGAGTCCGCTGTTGTGTACTTGTTAGAGATACACAACACTCTTTGGGGTGCAAAGTTGAGTAGATTAACGCATGTTTTACCCGAGATTATTTCGTCACATTTCTTTTACTTTATATTAAACAATTGAATCCCATCTGGATTACAATAGGCTGGACAGCTTTGAATCTCTAAAGTCCAAATGTGAATATGAAATTAATCTTCCTCTTCTTGCGATCCTTTCGATCTTGACTTGACTCGCTTTTCTAACATGCCCCGCCGGACCGAATCTACCATATTCCATAAGCAACATGCTAAGATAGCGATCACCCAGTCAAATCTAAAGGAACCAATTAGAGTCCATAAGGGTAAGAAGTTAAGACCCATGTGGTCTTTGGGTCTCACATAATAGTAAACACAATTACTATTCTAACCCAATGGTCAAATGCATACGTAGTATGAATACGTATTACAATATCACTCCTTTCCCAGGGAGCGTATGTCTTAATGATGTTGTAAGGATAATGATTAGACACCACAATGTCTGACTTTGAGTCCCTTTTACTACTCAGTAATCTCCTGGACCCACATCTCGCATAAGACAGATAAGATTAAAAAATCTTCTTAGATCTTTTGTAAGCATCCACATGATGCAGATCTTTCATACGACCGTCTTGTATAAGTCATGACTCTAAATCATCCGTCTGACAATTTTGACTTTAAACAGGTCTCATCTTTATCTTATCCGTCTGATAGAATAAAGGTGGTTACTCATGTGAGAGAGCCAACCTCAATCTGTCCGACATAAAAAAATATATACCTGAGATTAAAAGAAATGTACACAAACATTTTCAAGAAACTCATATGCAATGTCAAAAAAAGAACTTATTCTTTTATTAAATTTGATCTTTCATAGACATGGAAATACATTGATACAACTCAGCTTTTATGCAATCCTTGAGATGATAAGTGTTTATAAAACACATCTCTGGGGATCGCCTTCGTAAGCGGATCCGCTATCATCTCATGCGTAGATATGTATCTAATGTCTACCTTCTTGTTCTTATCATAGTCTTTTGCAAATTTGTAGTAGATATCAATGTGTTTGGTCTTACAATGGAATTTTGGATCTTTGACATAGGCTATAGATGCTTGACTGTCACTGTATATTGGTACAGTACTTGAGTCACTTGCATCAATTAGCTTGTCTAAGAACTTCCTAAGCCAAACAGCTTCTTGGACCGTCATGCTAAATGCTACAAATTCAGCTTCCATAGTTGAAAGTGCGATGCAGGATTGCTTTTTGCTACTCCAGTATATTGCACCAGATCCGAGTAGAAAAACATGTCCTGAGGTCGATCGTCGCTCATCGAGATCACCCGCCCAATCAGCATCAGTGTAGCCTTCGAGCCTCAAGGCATTTCCTTGATAGCATAAAGCATAGTCCGCAGTCCCTTTAAGGTACCGCATTATCCTCTTAACCACTTTCCAGTGTGTTTGCCCTAGATTGGATTGGTAACGACTTACCATTCCAACGGCAAAACAGATGTCCGGTCTTGTACACATCATAGCGTACATAAGACTACCAACTGCACTGGAATATGGAACTTTTTCCATAATTTCCTTTTCCTTTTGGTTCTTAGGACACATTTTCAGACATAAATTATCGCATTTGCTTATAGGAGTATCAATGGACTTACAGTCCTGCATATTAAAACGTTCTAGAACCTTCTTTATATAAGTCTCTTGTGAAAGAGAAAGAAGTTTCTTCGAACAATTCCTTGAAATCTTAACTCCAAGGATATATGCGGCTTCTCCCTTGTCTTTCATCTCAAATATTGATGAAAAGCCAAGCCTTGATATCCACCACAAAGCCCTTGTCATTTCCGGCTATTAAAATGTCATCTACATATAGAGACATAATAACATACTTGCTTTTGATCCTCTTCATATATACACAGCTATCTTCATCAAGCATGGTAAAACCATTTGATAAGACAACTTCTTGAAATCATATATACCATTGCCTCGAGGATTGTTTAAGACCATATATGGACTTACGAAGTTTACAAACCTTATGTTCGTTTCCTTCTTTTACAAACCCTGTTGGTTGTTCTATATAGATCTCATCGTCCAATTCTCCATTGAGAAAGGCAGTCTTTACATCCATTTGATGTAATTCGAGGTCTAGGCAAGCTACCAAAGCCAGAATCAATCGAATCGAGGTAAAACGAACAACAGGTGAGAAGGTCTCTTCGTAGTCTATCCCTTCCTGTTGCGTAAAACCTTTCGCGACAAGGCGAGCTTTATATCTGTCTATAGAGCCATCAGCCTTATGCTTGATCTTGAGAACCCATTTGTTCCCAATAGCTCTACGTCCTCTGGGTAAGTTAACCAAGTCCCAGACTCGGTTAATTTTCATGGATTCTAATTCCTCCTTCATCGCTTCCATCCATTTGTCTTTTACAGGGCATGATACGGCCTGTTTGAAAGTAGCAGGCTCGTCATCATCTTGTAGTAAAGTCATAAAGGTTTGTGGGAATTCATCCTCAAATCATAGAGGAGTTAACCTTGTACGACTACTACGTCGTATTTGAGATTCTTCAAGTCCTTGTTGACTCGAATTTGGATCAATTCTAATATCACTCCCACTTGGAATGTGGTTAGAATTTCTCCCACTTGGATCATTATTCCCATATGGAATAGGATTCGCATCATTCGTATCATCCATTGGTGAAGGTTGAAACGTATTTTCGTCTTCACCACGAATTCTCCCACTCGAATGAGGTCATCCATCTTGATCATAAATATCAAATAGAGATAAGTCCTGACTTATCTCGCCCTGTCTTGGAAACTCATTTTCCAAGAAAGTAACATCCCTCGACTCAAATTCAATCAGTTCTCCATTTTCTTCCTGACCAATGAAAACATAACCTTTGGAGTTTTCTGCGTATCGTATAAAGATACATTTCCTCCCCCTTGGCCCAAGTTTGCCATACTTATGGGAGGAAATATGTGCGTAGGATGCACACCCCTAAGGTTTTAAAATGCTTAAGTCAGGAGACCTTTGGTTCTACAACTCATAAGGAGTGGAGCTAACTGATTTCGAGGGTACGCGGTTCAAGATGAAAGCAGCCGTCAATAATGCATCACCCCAAAAGGTGATTAGCAAGTTAGCTTGCGTCATCATTGAACGGACCATTTCCATTAAAGTCCTATTTCTCCTTTCAGCAATACCATTTTGTTATGGAGTATAAGGCATAGTTATTTGATGAACTATGCCCTTATCATCACAAAGTTCCTTAAAACTTGCTGATTGATATTCACCGCCTCTATCAGTTCGCAAGACCCTAATCTTGCGACCTAATTGATTTTCCACTAAACTCATATAGTTTTTAAAGCAGGTTAATGCTTCATTTTTGTGGGATATCAGATAGATATGTCCGAATCGGGTGAAGTCATCAATAAAAGTGATGAAGTAGAACTTTTCGCGTCTTGTCTTGACATTCAATAGACCACATATGTCCGAATGGATAAGCTGCAATGGAACCTTGGCCCTTGTGCCGGTTCCAAATGGCTTGCGACAAGATTTCCCTACAAGGCAATGTTCGCAAGTCGACATTTCGACCTTTGAAACATTGGATAGAAGGCCACGTTTGGCAAGTCTATCCATACATGTTGGTCCAATGTGACCAAGCCTTGTGTGCCAACAAAATACATCAGATTCAGAAATCGAAGAATTTGCAACAAGGAAATTTTCATTCAAATTAGAGGAATCGTACATAGTATTTAATACAATGAATCCCTTAAAACATACCCAGAACCAATTACAGAATTATTACAAGACAAATCCACATTACAATTATGAAGAAACCAACTATAACCAAGACCCATTAATACAACCACAGATATAATATTCCTTCGAATATCTGGAGCGAAGAGGACATCATGAAGTAAGATAGTGCGGCCGTTGTCCAAGACGAGCTTGCACGTCCCAACGCCTTTCACTTCAACACGTGTGTTGTTTCCTACATATATCCTCTTCGTTCCTTGGGGTATCCGGTGATACTCCACGAAGGACCGTCCGTCCCTTGTTATGTGGTCGGTGGCACCTGAATCAATTATCCAAAAAGGATTAGATTCTACAAGAAATATTGAACTAGAAACACATATGTAACTAGTATTATTACAAGTTACCTTGTCACCTCCATCGGTACATGAACGGGCATAGTGACCTAACTTGTTGCACTTGAAGCAATTGATCCTCTTCAAGTCTTTCTTCTTGTGCCATTTCTTGTTCCCACCCTTCTGTTTGGGTTTCTTGGTAGACCCTGGTTGCTTTTGCTGGTCATGAGCAAACTTCGAGTGATGTTTACGTTTCTTTCCTCCGTGTGAGGAACTAGCAACCATGTGCACTTCTGCACTTGGCTTGGCAGCCGCAAGCCGCTCTTTCTCTAACTCGAGGTGCTTAGAAACATCGCTGAAATTCTTGATGCTCTCATTATGAGTGAGATGCATCTTCATTTGTTCCCATTCGATTGGTAGGGAACATATGACCGCTTGGATTTGTTGCTCATTAGTGAGCACATGACCTGCATCTTTTAACTCTGAAATAAGATTCGCCATGTGTCGCAGATGCATTCCCATGGAATGATCTCGACGCTTTTTGTACGAATCGAATCTTATAGTTAAAGGGCGAAGTTTGGTCACCGAGATGCCACCAAACTTCTCCTCTAGCTTGGACCATATGTCCATAGCTAGGTCATGTTCTTAGAAGATCCGCATTATGTCGTCTGCCATACTTGACAGCAACGTAATGCGAGCAATCTTGTTCTTCCGAGACCAAGCATCAAAAGCTTCCTTGTCTCTTCTGTGTTGGGCCGTAGTTCCTAACTCAGGTTCAATCATTATGTTCTTCAGAGTTTTGAGCACATCTTGCTCCTCTAGAACATATTGTATCTTCATGGACCATAGCTTGTAATTATCGCCGTTGAGTTTTTCACCTTTGTTTAACTCAGCGACGATGTTCTTAGCAGCGGAAGACATTTCAGTTTTAAAATGCTGCAAAAGACATAAAACAAGTTTGATCAAAAACATTGCATAAAGTTTTCATTTGATCAGTTACTTTCGAAAAATATTGAAGATGTTGCTCTAGAATCGGAAAGAACATCACGATGCCAATCACCATCTAGAACAACTTTCAATATTTTCCCATCACTTGTCAAACAATAGTACTCTTATAGTACTTGCAGCAGAAAAGCGTTTTTGAAAAACGTATTTTGAAAACATATTTTGCAAACGTATTTTGCAAACGTATTTCACAGCGGGAGGTGTTGGCCTGCACCGGCCATTGTCGGGGTCGAGCCGTGGCCGTGCCAAGGCCGGATTCCCCCAAGTAGGGGAATTTGCCGTATGCAACTGCCACCGGTCTCGTATGGGTCGACAATGCAGAGCCCCTCATTCCTTTGGGGTTGTGGCCGAGGCCAGGGCACCTCTGGCCATGGCCCTGGCAGAGGCCAGGGCCGGCCTCTGCCCCCTGGCAGAGGCCCTGGCCGGCCAGGGCGCCACTGCCCTGGCTGGCCGGCCGGCCCTGGCTGATACCAGGGCCGGCCAGGCCTGGCCCTGGCCTCAGCCTGGCCTGGCCCCGGCCGAGGCCGGGGCCGGGGCCGGCCTGGCCCTGGCAGAGGCCAGGGCCGGCCCCTGCCCTAGCAGTGGCCAGGGCCGGCCAGGGTGGCCGGCCGGCCGGCCTCCTTGGAGTCCGGCTGCACACCCCCCCTATGGGGTGGTGGTCATGGTGGTTATTGGCCGAAGCCAACCCCCTTCCCAATGGGAGGGGGGTGCATAGCCTTCATGTCCCATATGGCTATGGTGCTCATGCACCAAAGAGAAATACTATTGCCATTGCAATCTTCTTCTCCGATGAGAAGTTTATAACTACCATCATCTTCTCCGATAAGACACCCGTTCGTCGAGAAAGTGGTTATGTTTTAATGGCCGTGTGCCAAAAAAATTATAACACACTTGGATGAACGGTCAGTTCTTCCCGTCACGGAGAGTTCCTGCCATATCCGTAATGACAGAAGACCCTAACGTGAAAAGAACAACTGATGTGTTCTCTCCGTCACGATGCGCTCATACCATATCTATAATGGTAGGAAACTCATTCGTGAAAAAGACAATGCCTTGTTCATCGGTGAGATCGGGGCGAACCCATGTGGCTCCGATACCATTGTAGAATCCCATCGCGCAGAGATGGAGGATCGAAGAAACTTACGTTAGCGTACGCTGCGCTGTAGTCTCTGAACTTTTCCATCGGATTCGCCACAACGGTCGGTACTTTGTCACAGAGGATCGAAGCAGCGTTTCCACCGTCTAAATCTCTATTTGGAAGAAGAACTAAATGGAAGGGAGAAGAGGAAAATTTTTGCCTTATGCAAACTTATGGCATGCAGGATTAGTGTAAAATGTCTTACCCTTGGGTCCTATTTATAGGCTTTAGGGGTAGTTATTGTAGGAAATAACCATATATAAGCTTATTAGACTATATTAGCACATTTCCTTATCCTCTTCCTTATGCACTTATCAAGTGCCTTTATGCACTTATAAAGTGACTTTTTCCACTTATCGAGTGGTCCTTTTCATACATGAAAAGGTTCCCTTCACACATGCTTTCATGCACGCGACATCTGAGGTCCGTATACCCTCATACATCCCCTCATGGATGTATACATGTCGTCCATATCCAACACGAACTGCGTCCACGTTGCTTCTCAATAGGTCCATATATGTTGTTGAGTATTGATTCCCCTGATTTGGTTTTGATGATGAACAAACATAAATATCATGCACTAATTCTCTTTGAGTGCAGTTATGGAGATCGTCGCCAAATTACTTTGTACATCTCAATCGACGTCCCAAGACTTCTTAAAGCGCGTGATCGTGTACCTGAAGCTTCGTTGAAGCTCAAGGAGCTATTAATGAAGTCAAGGGATTCGGATTGAAGCTTTGTAGACGGTTCGTCATGTTTATTTTATTGTCTTCTAGCTTCATCGTATAAAATGTTAAGCCTTGAGTAGGAATTACTTAACAATCTTCATAATGATCTAGGATTGCCTTAGAAGCCATTAGAAACTTTCCTGAAGCTTATCGCTTCATTTAACGGCTTCTTATGCATCTTAGTTGGTTCAAGAAGAAGAACCAACCGACTAGATGACAATCTAATCGGTTGGAAATCCTTCTTGAACCGACTAGTTCTCCTAGTTCAACTCAGCATATACACTGTTGACAAGTTAGTCGGTCAAAGAAGAATCACCGACTGACTAGTTGTCAAACTAGTCGGTTGGTTTCTCTTCTCAGACCGACTAGTTTTCCTTGTGAAATTCAGCTTACTTACTGTTGATCAATTAGTCGGTCCAAGAAGCTTCACCGACCGACTAGTTGTCAAACTAGTCGGTTGGTGTCTCTTCTTAGACCGACTAATTCTATCTATTGATTTCACCATCTTTGCTGTCAACCTTCTAGTCGGTCCAAAAAGGTTCACCGACCGTCTAGTTGCAAAACTAATTGGTCAGTGATCCTTCTTAGACCGATTAAGCAACTTTAGAAATAGATCCGTTGTGCATTTAATGTCACGATTTTTGTTGAACTCTTCTCTCTCTCATATATAAATTTGATGAGCTTCAAGCTTGCATTCAAGGCTGCCATTATTGAGATTTAGAGAATCAAAGAGAAGAGCATTAAACTCTCATTTCTAAGCTCTCTAACTTCACAAGAATCTCTCCCTTACTCTTTGACCCCTAATTCCTCAAGAGAGATTCTAATTCATTGTGAGCTACTCAAGCTAAGAGCTTGAATCCAAGTCACCAACTTCACCCTAGCCATCTATTGCTGCTCATCTTGGTGAAGCTAGGGTTTGGTGCTATCTTCTTCCTCAAAATCCTTCTTGCCCTAAAATCTGTAAGTTTTACTCAAGGCATAGGGTTTTGTGGTAAGTGTTTTATTATTTCATCTCATTTGATATTTGAGGTTATCTCTCGGTTTGTGAGAGAAGATCGTGATCCCGGTTTGTGGGAGTCACATTTCGATCTTTGTATGATTTGATCTTGTAGTAGTTTCTACAAGAATTTAATAGTGCAAACTTGAGTTAGAGGATTCTAGCTCAAGTAGCCTGAGGGGATCCGGGTCTGGGACGTAGGATCACCGGGAACAAGTCTGGGAGACTTGGGTGGATTCGAACCCATTAAATCGCCTGTTTGCATTGCTTAATTCTTGTTGTTTATATTTATTCCGCATTGTTGGTTGTGATTGCACAATAATTAGGAATTATACTCTTAACTATTTTAAAGTACTATTCACCCCCTCTAATACTTGTGCAGTAGCTATCAGGGCATTACATTTGGTATCAGAGCCAAGTTCATAGCTATGACTACCAACGACAACAAGACCTTTCGTCCACCTTCCGACTATAGCACCTTCAAGAATCATGAAGGAGCTTCTTCAGTGATGGAACGACACTCCTCAACTAGGCATCCTCACTTCAACGGTGCCAATTATGGGTACTGGAAATGTCGGTTGGAAACCTTCCTCCGGAGCACTTCACTTTGGAGAGCCACGCCAACGGAGTATGTCGAGCCTGTTGAAGAAGACTTCGCGAAGTGGACTACCGCGAAGGTCACCGTGGAGGTGAACAATGCCAAGGCAATGAATGCCTTACAATGTGCATTGGAGCCTGAAGACTTCAACAAGATATGCACATGCAAGAGTGCATATCAAATTTGGAACCAACTCCAAATCTTGCACGAAGGAACAAGTAGGGTAAAAGACTCCAAACTCACTGTTGCTAATAAAGAATTCGAGTTATTTCACTTGGAACAGGGTGAAAAGATGAAGGAGTACTATGCTCGCTTCGTGGATATAACCAACGAGTTGGAAGCTCTTGGGAAGACCTATACCCAAAAGGAGAAAGTCTTGAAGATTATTGACGGACTTCCTTCGAGTTGGGAAAACGTACCTACGCTATCGAGGAAGGTAACTATATGAATAAATGTACTGTCGTTCAACTAATGGGTACCTTAATGTCGCATGAGGTACGGAAGGACAGTAAGATAAAGATGCAGGACAAGTTGAAGTCGTTCTTGAAGCAAGAAGAGCCAAAAAGGCCATTGCTTTCAAGGCCGCTCCTTCTACATCTACCGATGGTGAAGAATCGGAAGAAGAGTTGGACATAGAATCCTTTGACCTTATGGCAAAGAAGTTCAAACGATTCTTCCGAAAAGGTAACTTTAGGAATAAATCTAAAGTTAATTCGACTAATGCTTCTGCTCCTTTGTGTTTTAAATGCAACAAGCCAGGACACATCAAGGCGGATTGTCCTCTCAACAAACACAAGGAGAAGTGGAAGGCACCCAAGTACGACAAGTCAAGAAAGTACAAGAAAGGGTACAAGAAAGGGCTTGTCGGCACATTCACCGACTCAAAAGAGGACTCCTCAAGTGGAGAGTCGGATGATGAACAAGTGGACCAAGCACACATGTGCTTCATGGAAAGAGAGGAACATGATCAAGAGACCTCTTCCGATGAAAGCGAGGATGAAGGCGAAGAGGTAACTATAGATGAACTTAGATTAGCTAACGAACAAATTTGGTCTAAGTATTCTAAATTGGTAAATAGATATACTAAGATTAAAGATGAGCTAACTAGTCTCCAAACCCACCTAAGCCTATCATCATCAACAACGACACCGTTGTTGAAGCTTTGAGAACTGAGATTGTAAATCTCAAATATAAACTTGAACATGTTAACCTTGAGGATTCGGAGGAACATGAGATAGCGGATTTGATTCCTCGAAACTCAACTTTGAGTATTGAGAATTGTTGAGTATTGATTCCCCGGATTTGGTTTTGGATGATGAGCAAACATAAATATCGTGTACTAACTGTTTGTGAGCGCAGTTAAGGAGATCGTCGCCAAAAGAATACGTATATCAAAAGCGACGTCTCAAGACTTCTCAATACGCGTGATCGTGTGCCTGAAGCTTCGTTGAAGCTCAAGGAGTTTTATTGAAGTCAAGAATGAAGATTGAAGCTTTGAAGACGGTTCGTCATGTATTATTTATTGTCTTCTAGCGTCATTAATTAGAATGTTAAGCCTTGAGTAGGACTTACATTATTATCTTCATTTCGCTCATATCTTAGAGCTAGGACTATCATAGAAGCCATTAGAATCTTTCCCGAAGCCTATCGCTTCTTCCCTCGGCTTCTAGTGCATGTTAGTTGGTTCAAGAAGAAGAACCAACCGACTAGATGACGATCTAGTCGGTCGACAATTCCTCTTGAACCGACTAGAATGCCTTGCTCATTTCAGCCCAGATTTGTTGATCAATTAGTCGGTCAAAGAAGAGTCACCGACCGACTAGATGACGATCTAGTCGGTTAGGAATCCTTCTCAGACCGAATAGTTATCATTGCCTAAATTCAGCCTGAGTTACTGTTTTGAGTTAGTCGGTCAAAGAACGTTTGTCGACCGACTAGTTGAGAAACTAGTCGGTCAGCATTTGTTCTTAAACCGACTAAATCAACTTGAAGTCAGCCTTCTATATTTCGACTGTTAGTCGGTCAAAGATCATTCACCGACCGACTAGTTGTGAAACTAGTCGGTCGGCAAGTCTTCTTAGACCGACTAGTTGTCATCTCCTGTACTTCGACCTTTTGGCTGTTCAGCCGTTAGTCGGTCTACGTTGTATCACCGACCGACTAGTTGATGAACTAGTCGGTCAGTGATCCTTCTTTGACCGACTAGTCTGGTTCAGAATAGAGCCGTTGGGAACTTTTCCAACACGATTTTCCTTGCCTCAATAAATACAAACCTGATTCGTTTGAGGCAAGGTTAGATGTCCTATTTCCAAGCAATTTTAGACCTAAGAGAAGAGCTCTCCTAAGCTATTTCAAAGCTCTCTCTCCCTCACAAGAATCTCTCCCTCAACACCTTGAGCCCTAATTCCTCAAGAGAGATTCTCTCCATTGTGAGCTTCTCAAGCCAAGAGCTTGATTCTAGTCACCATACGCCACCCTAGGCCTCCACTACTGGTCATCTTCAAGGAGCTAGGGTTTGGTGACATCTTCTTCCCCAAAATCCATCTTTGCCCTAATTTGGTAAGTTATACTCAAGGCATAGGATTTTGTGGTAAGTGTTTCATATTTCATTTCAATTGTTATTTGAATTGTGTCTCTCGGTTGTGAGAGAGGGTGTGATCCCGGTTTGTGGGAGTCACATGTCATTTGTATGATTTGGTCTTGTGAAGGTTTTCCACAAGAATTTCATAGTGCTAAATCTTGAGTTAGGGTTTCTAACTCAAGTATCCGGAGGGGATCCGGGTGGTTGGGACGTAGGATCACCGGGAACAAGTCGGGGAGACTTGGGTGGATCCGAACCCGTTACATGCTTTGTTTGTGTTTGATAATTCTTGTTGATTGTTGTTTATTCCGCATTGTCGTTTGTTTCTTGCACAATAATTAGGAATAACTATCTTGATTATTTTAAAGTACTATTCACCCCCCCTCTAGTACATGTGTAGTATCTTCACAGGGCACTACAATATGAGAATCTCAAGTCTCGTGTTTGTGAACTCACTACACAAATGTCCACTTTGGATGCTACAATACTTTCTCTCACCGAGAAGTATGAGTCCACATTAGGCCGAATTGATAAATTCAACAAAGGCAAGGACCATTTGGATAATATCCTAAATGACTTACTTCCGGCCAATCATCGTATTGGCTTGGGATATAAAAAGGAAAATTCATCCAAATCTTCCACCACCTTTGTAAGGCCAACTTCCGATGCATCAACTAGTGGGAGTAAACACCCCATGGGTAGTTCATCTACCAATGGTACTTCCACTAAGTATACATCCCCTCTTGGAAAGAAACCCACTTTGGGTGGCCCTCCAAAGAAGGGTCATGTATTTATGTACACAAATACTATGCCACGTAGGAACACACTTCCTACCCCAACTGTTCACACTTATGATGATTTCTATGCTCCACGTCCACGAGCACATACACAACAAGTGAGACACACTCACGCACGTGTTCCTCCACATGCATATGTTCACCCACATCATTACTATAGAACAATTACCATCATGCACCGTATCATATGATGCAACCACCATTTCATCATGTGCTGTATGCTTATCCACGTCATGCATACCCTAGGCCACTTTCTCGTAGGCCACATGCATCACGTAGAAATCAACCACATGTGCATGCTCCCGATAGGAATAGGGCTCCCAAGACATTCACTATTTGGGGCCCGAAGGACACAAGCATGCATGAAAAACAAGCATACATTAATTCTTATTTCATGAATGAAGTGCACAATGATGATTATATTGGGAAGTCTAAGTCCAATTGGACTTGGCTTTCAAAGGTCTAATCTATTAGGACCCAATGACCTTGGGTACCATGATACGATATTTTTTATCGTCAGGTACTCAAGATAAAGAAAAGGAGCAACAAATCAAAATTTGGCTCCAAGGATGGGTGGATACTTGATAGCGGGTGTTCAAAACACATGACTGGTGAAGCTCAGTTGTTATCCGGAGTGGTGCCCATTGAAAATGGAAACCGAGTGGTCTTTGGAGGCGACGAGAGCGGAACCATTATTGGTGTTGGAAAATTTGGTAACCCCTCTAAACCCCTTATAAGTGATGTATACCTTGTTAAAGGCTAAAATCACAATCTTATTTCAATAAGCCAACTTTGTGACAAGGGTTACAAAGTTAGTTTTGCGAAAGGAATGTGTCATATTTTGAGGAAAGATAATAATAATGTGTTATTCTCTGGCACACGCCATAAGGATATATATCCTAGATATTCCAAAATCACATGAACAATGTCTCATTGCCAACACAAGTGAACAACACTTATGGCATCGACGTTTTGGTCATTTGAACTTTGGAAAACTTTTCAAACTATCCGAGTTAAACTCTATAAAAGGATTTCCTAAGCTTGTCTTTCAAAAGAAAAGCTTTTGTGACTCGTGTCAACGTGGCAAACTTCCAAAATCGTCATTCAAACCTAAGAAGAGCATATCCTCTAAATGGCCTCTAGAGATTTTACATCTAGATCTTTTTGGGCCAACTAGAGTTGCTTCATTAGGGAATGCTCGATATGGACTTGTCATCATTGATGACTTTTCTAGATTTACTTGGTTATTTTCTTTAACTAATAAAAATGATGCTTTTGAAAACTTCACAGTATTTGTTAAGAAAGTACAAAATCTCATTGCAACCACCATTGTCACTATTCGTAGTGATCATGGAGGGGAATTTGAGAACGAGTCTTTCTCAAAATTCTGTGATGAAATTGGTATTACTCACACCTTTTCTTTCCCTCGCGCACCCCCTCAAAATGGTGTTGTTGAGAGAAAGAATAGGACGCTAGTGGAATATGCTCACACGATGCTTGATGATAGCCAACTTGGCCATCAATTTTGGGCAGAAACGGTACATACCGCTTGCGATGTGTTTAATAGGATACTCTTGAGGCCCGACACCAAACAAACTTATTATGAATTGTTGTTTGGTAGGTTGCCTCAAGTTAAACATTTTAGAGTTTTTGGTGCAAAATGTTTTATCAAAAACACGTATGGTAGTTTGGAAAAATTTTATCCAAGATCCGATGAGGGGATATTTGTTGGATATTCCTCCCATGGCAAAGCCTACCGGATATACAACAAAAGAACCTCAACGATCGAGGAATCTCTTCATGTTTCATTCAATGAAAATTTTGTCCCTCCTAGAATTATCAATGATGATGATTCTATGGAAGTAGTTTGTGACTCTATTGGTAAATCTAATCCTATTGATTCTGTTGATACTCACCCTACTAATGATTCTTTTGAGAATGTTCCTAGTGATCAGGGAGTTCCCAAACGGCTTCATACAGTTCGTGACCATCCCCATGAGCAAGTCATTGGCAACATACTAGATAGTGTCAAGACAAGATCTCAAATCAACTTCTTCGCTCATTGTGCCTTTGCCTCTTCAGTGGAGCCAAAGAATATCAACGAGGCGTGCGAAGATAGTTCTGGGATCCTAGCCACAGAAGAGGAACTCATTTAGTTTGAGAGGAATGAGGTCTGGGAGCTAGTTCCATTGCCTTCGAAGAACCACACCGTTATTGGAACGAAGTGGATTTTCAAGAATAAGACCGACGAGAACCAAAACGTCGTCCGGAACAAAGCTCGGTTAGTTGCTCAAGGCTACATGCAAGAGGAAGGTATAGATTTCGAGGAATCTTTCGCACTTGTAGCTAGATTAGAATCTATTAGGATGTTATTATCGTTTGCATGCCATAAAGATTTCAAACTCTTTCAAATGGACGTAAAAAGTGCGTTTTTAAACGGAGATGTCGTTGAGGAAGTTTATGTTTCTCAACCTCCAGGTTTTATAAATGAAAAATTTCCAAATCACGTTTTCAAACTTAAGAAAGCACTTTATGGTTTGAGACAAGCTCCTAGAGCTTGGTATGACTGCCTAAAGAACTTTCTTTTGGATTTGGGTTTCAAAATGGTTGAGGTATATTCAATGCTTTTTATTAAGTATGCGAATCATGATATTATTTTAGTTCAAATTTATGTAAATGATATCATTTTCGGTGCTACTAACTTCACTCTTTGCGAAGAGTTTTCTAATGTCATGAAGGAGCAATTTGAGATGAGCCACATGGGTGAGCTCAAATATTTCTTAGGACTCCAAATTCTCTAAATGCACGATGGAATCTTCATCCACCAAACCAAGTACACGGTGGAGTTGCTAAAGCGATTTGGAATGGAGAATGCTTCTGTCAAGAAGACTCCAATGAGCACTACTACACACCTTGATAAAGATACAGGTGGCAAAGATGTAGACATTCGTCTATATCGAGGTATGATAGGTAGTTTATTATATCTTACTGCCAGTAGGCCTGATATAATGTTCACCGTATGTGTTTGTGCTCGGTATCTGTCACAACCTAAGGATTCACACTTAATAGCGGTTAAACGTATTTTCTGCTATTTAAGTTACACACTCGACTACGGATTATTTTATCCAAAGTCTAGCACATATGAGTTAATCTCATATAGTGACGCAGATTATGCTGGATGCAAATCCGACAGGAAGAGTACTAGTGGCACTTGTCATTTTATAGGAAATTCTCTTGTCTCTTGGTTTTCCAAGAAGCAGAATTCCGTATCACTTTCAACCACCGAGGCGGAATATATTACCGCCGGTGCTGCATGTGCACATGTTCTTTGGATGAGACACACACTTAAAGACTTCGGTATAAACTGCGATACTTGCCCTATCATGGTGGACAACCTAAGTGCAATATGTTTCTCTAAGAATCCGGTACACCACTCCCGTACCAAACACATAGATGTCCGTCACCATTTCCTAGATTATCATGTTGCTAAAAAGGACATCATTTTAGTGTACGTTGAACCCCAGAAGCAAATCGTTGATATTTTCACGAAACCACTCAAGGAAGATTCCGTTGTGCGGTTACGTCGAGAATTGGGGATTATGGGTGAATCCGAGATTTAGGATTCATATTTTCGATAATCCTGCATGATAATGATATTCATATGCTCATGCTAGATTTGTTGTGATATTCTGGATTTATGATTGGTTTTTCGATTTGCGCGTCGGATTTATGATTTTCTTGTTTTATGGGGTAGAATAAGATCGTATGAGAGTGTTTAGATGATGTGTCCAAGTGTTCTTTGGAGAGAACTTAAAATTTCGTATTCTCAAATTTTTGGACTCACTTAGTCGGTCACAGTTCACTTGCCGACCGACTAGTTTCACTTCTAGTCGGTTAGTGATTGAACTCAGACCGACTAATTCATGCCCCAACTTTGGCCTTACTTCCTGTTTGCATTTAGTCGGTCCAAGCTCATCGGCCGACCGACTAGATTGCATTCTAGTCGGTCAGCTCTTGAACTTAGACCGACTAGATTTGCAGGGGCATTTGTGTCTTTGTCTCCCTGAATCGATTTATAACTCGTCTGCATCGATTAGTACTCATTCTAATCGGTGCGCAACTCTATCCTAAAACCCTAAACCTCGCGTCTCCTCGTCTTCCTCCGCCGTGTGTCGCCGTCTCCGGCTGCCGTCAGCCACCGCCGGTCCTCCAGAGTCGATCTCTCTTCCTCCTAGGGTATCTTTGGTATCTCCTCTCTCTCTTTCACTCCATTTTTAGGGTTCTATCTCGTTCAAATTTCATTTTCGTTCGACTTTCGCTCTATTCTAGGTCGATTTCGTTCGATTTCTTGTCTCGATCTCATGGCAAGAACTCGTATCCCTATCCGTCCCTCCGGTCCGTCTCCCATGACCGTCGAGCCTCCAACCAACCCTCCTCAACCCAAACGTCATGCCAAAACCACTCGTATGCCTACCTCTCCATCCTCTTCCTCGCCTCCTCTCAAGAAGAAGAGGACTGCTGCCTCCACAACAAAACCCCCATCTCAACCCAAGCCCAAGCCCCGGACCAAGGTCAAACAGAAGATTTTGACTCTTGGACCCTTCCATGCTCCCACTCCTCCCTCTGACTCCAATGATGACTATATCCCAGAGACTGAGGCTACCGAGAAGGCACCTACTCCTCCTCCTCACTCTACCTCTCGTCAGTCAGAGGGGAAAGCTCCCATGCCTTCGGGTGGGGTTGATATATCTCTTTGTCGCGATGACCCGTTGTGTCTTGCGGCATACAACCGTATCGAGCACTGTCCGTTGATTCTCGAGCATTTCGTTCAGTTCTCTAACTTTCCTCAGCTTACAAATCTCCTCTCTTATAGCAACCTCCTAGATTATCTTCGCCATGATCCCAAGGCAAATCATCATCCCTATCCTAGACTCGTCAAACTATTCTATGCCAATCGAGTTCGGGGTGAGTATGATGACACCCACTGCATTGAGACCACTGTCTTGGGGACACCCATTGTCCTCACGACAGAGATCTTAGGGCAGTTGCTCGATGTCTCCTCCTCTGGCCTGCTCCCCTCTGATATCTCTGTGGTTGACATCCACGATCTTGACCAGTCCATTCTTGCTGAGATGTTCCATGTCATTCCTCCCGCCATGATTGGCGTTCCATCGAAATCATTCACGCCTAATGCATGGGTCCTAAATCTCATTCTGAAGTCGTGTCTTCTCCCAAAGTACGGCTCCTCCAGCTTGCCATCCCAGCCATTCCTTAAGCTTATCTACGCTCTTTTTGCTGCGAGCGAGATAAATTGGGCCCGCATTATCTTAGACAAGATGGATTCCTTTGAGTGCATCAGGAAGTCCACCAAGTCAGCCCATATTCCTTATCTCTTCCTGCTGACTCTTGTCTTCCGCCACTTTGGCGTTCCTCTCCCTCCTGATGATTAGCGTCCCTTGGGTCCTCCCCTGAACGCGACTACCGTCAAGATGTCTATTGCGGCCTTGCGTCATGTTCAGAGGACTACCCCTCCAGTTCCTCCTCCACCTTCTCGCCCTGACTCTTCTGCTTCCATGAGCCGTCAAGAAGCTCGTATTGCACGATGTGAGGAGATGCTTGCACGCATCTGCGAACATCTGGACATTGAGGTTCCTCCTACGCTTTCTGATGAGGAAGCCATGGACATTGATGAGGATGAGGAGTAAGATGATTCTCCAGCTCGTGCCCCTGAGGGTACTTCTGTTGGCACAGATTCTTCTGCTCGTGCTCCCGAGAGCACTCCTTCTGCCACCATCCCTTCGATGGACACTCCAGTCATTCCAGAGACCACCACTTCATCTGCACAGCCTGTTGCTGGTGTTGATCCTGCCTCCGCCTCCTGAGCCTTCGTTGGAGGACTCTCCACTGAGCATTTGGATGATATATCTAGTTGTGAGAGAGTGGAGTTAGGATAGATGGGTGGATGTATTTTTGTATGTTTTGTGACACTTTTTGATGTCTGTTGTGACATTTGATGTTGTATGATGAGCACTTCTCTGCTGGCTGGATGTATATTTTTTTGTTGGCTGGATGTATATTTTTTTGTTGTATCCATATATATATACTAGAAATAACCCGTACACATAGTGCACAGACAACCCAAAAACCAACCAACACAATCAGGATGCGGGACCCACATGAGTGTTTCGATGAGTGCAAAAACAGGTGAAAATGAGAATACTGGGTTTGAGTGTGTGTATTGTCTTGGAGTTTTTGGTTTTTTTGATTAGGGGTATGATTTTGGGTGTTTTGGATTTGGATGTGATTTGGGGGGTTGGGTGTGGTTTTGGTTTTTTTTGGGTTTTTGGTTTAAAAATGTTGTCACATGTGGCGATGTGACATTGCCACATGGGACAAAGATTCAAAAACATCCCTCAATTGTAATATATACTAGAAATAACCCGTGCACATAGTGAACAGACAACCCAAAAACCAACCCACACAATCAGGATGCGGGACCCACATGAGTGTTTTGATGAGTGCAAAAACAGGTGAAAATGAGAATAGTGGGTTTGAGTGTGTGTATTGTCTTGGAGTTTTTGGTGTTTTTGATTAGGGATGTGATTTTGGGTGTTTTGGATTTGGATGTGATTTGGTGGGTTGGGTGTAGTTTTGGTTTTTTTGGGTTTTGGGTTTAAAAAGGTTGTCACATGTGGCGATGTGACATTGCCACATGGGACAAAGATTTAAAAACATCCCTCACTTGTAATAAGGATATATATATATATATACATCGTGTTGCCATTCGTTTCTGTGTGCACATTGTATTTCTGTCTCTGATGTTTACTTCGTCGCTCGACGATTATGTTGATTAGATAGCTTTGTTTGTATGAAAACATAGAATTGTTTTCCATGCATTCAATTTGCTAAAAATGTTGATATTGGAGAGTATGTTCCTTTACTCAATACGTGAATTTGATTTTGAGTTTTGATGATTTCTCTTTTCATTTTTCGACTACGGTCTCGTTTGCACGCTTTGATATTCTTCGATATTTGTCCTGGGTGTCATTTGGACCGTTGTCGTTTTCTTCGACTCCCATGTTTAGATTTTTTGTTTAGCCATGGTTGTTGTCGTTGTTCTCCTCCCGCTCTTTTTGCTAATGCCAAAGGGGGGAGAGAATTAATAATGACTTTGAGCTAAATGATAATTTAAAGCAATTTACCGTGAATCTAATTTGATATGTTAGATTCAGGGGGAGTGAAGATATAAAAATGGATTCCGATCCTATATTTCAATAATTGGATCATGTTTTATACTTTTCTCGTCTGCTTGATGCTTATGTTTATTATTTAATACAGAACTAACGAGTCATCAATGCAGGGGGGGAGTAAGTAAATTTCATTTGTATCATTATTATTGATTTATATTTATGTTAGTTTGTCATCACCAAAAAAGGGGAGAATGTTGAGTATTGATTCCCCTGATTTGGTTTTAATGATGAACAAACATAAATATCATGCACTAATTCTCTTTGAGCGCAGTTATGGAGATCGTCGCCAAATTACTTTGTACATCTCAAGCGACGTCACAAGACTTCTTAAAGCGCGTGATCGTGTGCCTGAAGCTTCGTTGAAGCTCAAGGAGTTATTAATGAAGTCAAGGGATTCGGATTGAAGCTTTGTAGACGGTTCGTCATGTTTATTTTATTGTCTTTTAGCTTCATCGTATAGAATGTTAAGCCTTGAGTAGGACTTACTTAACAATCTTCATAACGCTCATATCTTAGATCTAGGATTGCGTTAGAAGCCATTAGAAACTTTCCCGAAGCTTATCGCTTCATTTCACAGCTTCTTATGCATCTTAGTTGGTTCAAGAAGAAGAACCAACCGACTAGATGACAATCTAGTCGATTGGAAATCCTTCTTGAACCGACTAGTTCTCCTGGTTCAACTCAGCATATACACTGTTGACAAGTTAGTCGATCAAAGAAGAATCACCGACCGACTAGTTGTCAAACTAGTCGGTTGTTGTCTCTTCTCAGACCGACTAGTTTTCCTTGTGAAATTCAGCTTACTTACTGTTGATCAATTAGTCGGTCCAAGAAGCTTCACCGACCGACTAGTTGTCAAACTAGTCCGTTGGTGTCTCTTCTTAGACCGATTAGTTCTATCTATTGATTTCACCATCTTTGCTGTCAACCTTCTAGTCAGCCTAAGAAGGTTCACCGACTGACTAGTTACAAAACTAATCTGTCAGTGATCCTTCTTAGACCGATTAAGCAGCTTCAGAAATAGATCCGTTGGGCATTTAATGCCACGATTTTTGCTGAACTCTTCTCTCTCTCCTATATATACTTGATGAGCTTCAAGCTTGCATTCAAGGCTGCCATTATTGAGATTTAGAGAGTCAAATAGAAGAGCATTAAACTCTCATTTCTAAGCTCTCTCACTTCACAAGAATCTCTCCCTTACTCTTTGACCCCTAATTCCTCAAGAGATATTCTCATTCATTGTGAGCTACTCAAGCTAAGAGCTTGAATCCAAGTCACCAACTTCACCCTAGCCATCTATTGCTGTTCATCTTGGTGGAGCTAGGGTTTGGTGCTATCTTCTTCCTCAAAATCCTTCTTGCCCTAAAATCTGTAAGTTTTACTCAAGGCATATGGTTTTATGGTAAGTGTTTTATTATTTCATCTCATTTTATATTTGAGGTTATCTCTCGGTTTGTGAGAGAAGATCGTGATCCCGGTTTGTGGGAGTCACATTTCGATCTTTGTATGATTTGATCTTGTAGTAGTTTCTACAAGAATTTCATAGTGCAAACTTGAGTTAGAGGATTCTAGCTCAAGTATCCGGAGGGGATCCGGGTCTGGGATGTAGGATCACCGGGAACAAGTCGGGGAGACTTGGGTGGATCCGAACCCATTAAATCACCTGTTTGCATTGCTTAATTCTTGTTGTTTATATTTATTCCGCATTGTTGGTTGTGATTGCACAATAATTAGGAATTATACTCTTAACTATTTTAAAGTACTATTCACCCCCTCTAGTACTTGTGCAGTAACTATCAGGGCATTACATATGTGTCCTCCTCTGGCCGCTCAGATGTCTCTATTTGTGGAGTGTTGATGGTGTAAAGGTGGATATGATCACCTTCAAGTGAAGCATACCCTCCATCTATGATAGTACATGCTCCAGAGACATTAGCCATAACAAAATCGATGAATACTTGGTCGGATGGTTTACCTATCATAACGGTTAGCGAACCGGTAGATCGAGCATCATCTATCATTTGCTCCAAGGTTGCTACCAACTACAGATCACTGAACTTTTCCACTTGCATCCTCTTCATAAACTCACGTGAGGTTCCCTTTAGTCTTTCAGCAAAGATATCAAATAGCCTGGAACCATCCTACTCTTGGTCTGACTCCGTATGGAACATCCCTAACATTCTTTCGAACTTGCACAATGCTTCTCTGAAGGACTCTCCATCAGCCTGATAGAATGTAGCGAGGTATATATAGGATCGTATAGAACTCGGTCGCATCTTTGGAAGCACTATCGCTGCATCAACTGTACCTGATCAAGCAAAGTAGACAACCTAAAAATGACGTCAGTGGTACAAAGAGAGATAAATGTAATAATATTAGCAGGTGGTGGGGAAAATCTCTCTCGTTTTTTTGTTTTTTTTGTTTTGTTGTTTTGTTGTTTTTTTAAACGCAGTCTAATAAACCTAATTATGGTAAATAGATAATATGGCAGAACGCCTCCCTGGCAACGGCGCCATAAACTTGATCAAGACGGAATCAACTCCGAAACGATGTCGTTTACCGCAAGCGCATGGTATAGTGGCAAGCGGGTATCCAACACGGGAAAGCGGTGCTATACTACCTATCTACTCCTAGGTTGAGTTAGACTTGTGGGTTTATTGGTGGATGTGGAATATGGAGTGTTGTAATGGTGATGGATGCGAAAGTCGTGTCACTTGATGTCGCAAACAAGGGATTCCACACAATATAAAAGAATAAAATATAAAAGATTAGGGCTTTAGGACTCGCCGCTAGGACCGTCGGACGTTGACCTTAGACTAGGACTCTTACGTTATATTGGTTTTATTGGGGGATTGTAGCATCTAGAAAGTGAATTCATGCGTCTGTGCATCATGAATCTAACGTATCGCATAAACCCCGCTCTCGCGATAGGTGTATACGATACGTGCATTATGGATCTACAAAGTTCTCACCACTCTCGTGATTCAAACGCTCTCAACTCGTACCACTCTCGTGGGTTAGAGCTTCGAGGTATTTTGGTGGCTCTTATTGACGTAATGGCGGTAGCCGTTAATTAGTGACATAGTTCGTCGTTGGATCCCATCAAGGCATGAGCCGGGCGTGGTCATGTACCTCGGTTGAATCAACTAACTCCCTAATTAAATCAGTGGGACACTCCTTAAGCTAATCGATTCCACCGACCATGGGCACGATCTTAGTACGAGTTCTCCTAGGGATTTTGCTAGATCAACCAAAATACAACCCCTTTTATACCCCACGCATCATAAAAATCCTATCTTTGCATTTAGATCCTAAAATCCTAGGGCTAATCCATTAGCCCTAGATAGAACTACGCATGCATCATAGTAAAAACAATATAAGATTCAATAATAGCAAAAGAATTCATCATAGCATGCATCAAAGAGATATTTAATAATAAATCAATGAGAAGAACTGTGATAGAATTAAAGAAAAGTAAAATACTTATCTTGATACAAAAGAGGGTCCTATGGCATGGACTAACTCCAAAAGATCGTCTCCACAACTCTCTAAAAAACTATCCAAAAAGTCTTCCCAAAAAGTCCCCCTTGACGGCAGCCAATTCCCCCTCAAACCCCTCACAAAACAACCCCCAGAAGCCCTCTCCAAATCGTCCCCAAAATCCGGACGCAACTCAAAATTTGGGCCCACGGCGACTCGGTCAAGTAGGTAGCTGCTCGGTCGAGTCGTCAGGAAATCTATAATTACTTCCTAAATGTCGCTCTACCTGCTCGGACCGAGTAGGGTCTGCTCGGTCGTGTTGTCACTCTGCTCGGTCGAGTAAGTGGATGCTCGGTCGAGTCGTCAGAAGTCTGGATCCATCGCCCAAAACGTCGCTCTGTCTACTCGGACCGAGTAGGGTCTGCTCGGTCCAAGTAAGTAGCTGGTCAGTCGAGTAATAGGCAGCTCGGTTGAGTCGTCAGAAGTCTGGATTCATCGCCCAAAACAACGCACTGCCTGCTCGGACCGAGTACGTAGCTGCTCGGTCGAGTATGCAGCTGCTGGGTCAAGCAGCCGACTGCTTGGTCGAGTAGGTTGATGTTTAGTCGAATTTCAACACTGTAGCACTCTGCTCGGTCGAGTAGGGTGCTGCTCGGTCGAGTAGGGTGCTGCTCGGTCGAGTAGGGTGCTGAAAACAGATTTCAGCATTGTAGGATCAGCTTGCAAAAATTCCACAGAGATCATCCGACCTCCGATTGGTGCGTTCTTCATGGCGTTGGAACCTTCTTGAAGTCTGTTATCTGGGAAAAATATCAAAAAATACTAAAAAGTCCCAGGTGATAGCAGATTTGAAAATAGTGTACATATGTCCTATTTCCAGCACTTTGGGTCGCTCGATTCCTTCGACGCATCATAGCTCGATCGAGCGACCTGGAATCCATGAGTCATGGTATCATAGAACCATGATTTCTTCGTTCTCCTCTTCCTCGTCCCTTCTCTCTTGCCCCTTCCTTGCTCCCCAGTAGCTTTGAGTCACCGAACACGGTGCCTCAGGAGTTCCGATACCGAAGCACGTGCTCTCTCCTCCATTATACTCCCAATCGCTCGATATTCCCAAAAATGCAACCAAACGCTCTTAAAATACAATGGTTCCAATAATGAGCGTAAAAGAGTATGAAATGTATAATTAAGCAATCATTTTGACGTGTAATCATATAGATAAAATGTGGAATAAAATGACACATCACAAATCGACGTTTTAAATGGAAGAAAGCTGGAGGAGAGAAGCTAATTTGAAGAGCAGACCAAAGGAGAAGAGTCAAAAGGGACACAGGTGACTCGACCGAGTAGCGGCTTGCTCGGTCGAGCAGCGCAGGCACAAGAAAAGCGGACGAAAACGTCGCTCTGCCTACATGGCCCAAACAGCCTTTGCTCGGTCCGAGTTGACACTGACTCGATCGAGCATCCACGTGCTCGGTCGAGTAGCACGGGCTCATGAAAACAAGGAAGAACGACATTCTGTCTACACGGCCCGAGCAGCCTCTACTCGATCGAGCAGATCTGCTCGGTCAGAGTAGCGATCTGCTCGATCGAGCAGACCATGCTCGATCGAGCATAAGAGGGAGTGTTCTAAACTTTTTTTTATGTTTGTCCGACTCGACCGAACAGCTTCGCTGCTCGATCGAGTCAATTTATCCTATTTTTTGGCAGGCCCCACTTCCAAACAAGTTGGATTATTAAAACCTAACTCGGTCTCATTTACCCCTAAGCTTTCTTGATTAATCAAAAACCATCGCCCGAGCACAATTTCCTCAACCCTACTCGACCTACCCCCGCCGTCTCCGCCTCCCCTTACTCCGCCCGCACCGCCAACCGCGTCGCTTGTCCAGTCAGTCTCCCTCTCTCCCTCCCTGTCTCCCTCTCTCTCTCTTTTTCTCTTTCCTCTCTCGCTCTCCGCCCCTATTCCCTTCCCCCCTTTCAGATCACCGATAGACGCCGCCGGTGCCACCCATGCCGACGGCGCTGCCCCCCCACAAAACCCCCCTTCCTATTAAAACACCCCCCAACATCCACCCTCCTCCACCCCCTCTCATCGTGCATCAACCCCCCATTCCCCTGCCGCCGATGCCCTAGGGCATCTCCGCCTGCTCGATCGAGCACCCATGGTGCTCGACCGAGCAGCTCGCCTCCTCCCCAATCATGAACGACCCAGCTGACCGAGCACATTTAATGCTCAGTCAGGATATCCCAAATGAGTAGATCTGTCAGTTCAGCTGCTCGGTCGAGCAGCGCCAACCCAGCATCCTCTCAGCATCTACGCTGCTCGACCGAGCAAAGCATGTGCTTGGTCGAGCAAATGCACACATCCCCTATTTTATTTTACAGCTCATCCTCTGACATTATATTTGTTTCTATTTCAGGCATGCTTTGCCTACGTCAGAGGACACATCTGGGATTATCTTGGGGGAGACCACCGATCGGCAGCAATCTGTGATCGCATTGTCGGTATATTCTTTACACCTTTTACTCTTTTTACCGACACTCCAGCATTGCCTCTTGCACGATGGTTCGCACTAGAGGGGCCCCCACACCTCCCCGTCGTGGGAAGAGGCCGGCCACTGGTGCCTCCTCTTCTCGACCTGCACGATGCCCTTACCGTGCCACTACTCCCACCTCCGAGGAGAAGCAGGTAGGCGATCCGTCGTCCGCGTCCGACTCTTCTCCCCCACGTCACACACACACCCCTCCGCAACTTACGCACCTATCCCCACCACTGCACCTACCGTCCCTCCCCCACCTCCTGTCATTCATGTCGCTCTGCCGCCACGTGTGCAGACATTCGGCATCACCTTCCATGACGACGAGCACCGCAAACGCTTTGTCTGACTGTCACAGCATCGTCTCGTTCCCACACTATTCATAGACGTCCCCACCCTCTGATCCCTTAGACTCCTGCAGGGAGTCCATTGGCTTTACCGCACGATTGGCTTCGAGCGACTCCTAGCCGTGCATGCCCCAACCTATATTCACCTTGCTCTGGAGGCATTGAGTTCCATCGCTCGCACCAATGCAGGAGATGGCATTACTTTCCGTCTTATGGATCACGACTTAACGATCACATATACCATGATCCGCGACCACTTCCACTTCCCAGCCATCTCTGACCCCCGAGCCGCCTTCTCCCCAGACTACGACATTGGCACGTTCGATGCCTCAGCTTACTGGCATCGCATTTCAGGTCTGAACCAGTACTGCCCTAGCCGGGCGAAGGCATCATGCAATGTGCATCCTTGCCTTCGCTACGCGCAGAGACACCTTGCCACCACCATCTTTTGCAGGCCAGAGGTCGGGACCATGTCCTTACCTAAGCTTACCGATCTTATGGGGATGACCCGACCGATGCGCTTCCACCCCGACGGCTCCATCTGCCCCTTCGTACTTTTTGACGCAACCCACTGGCTGTGTCATCGCCTTGTACAGACCGCCCGCACACACTACTCCACCAATATCTGCTGTGGCGGATTTTTCACCATTTTGCACATATGCTTGGTATTGATCTTCCCGATGATCTGGTGGCCCCTCCTGGCCCCACACATTTGACTCTAGGTGTGCTTGAGCACATGCATATCATTAGGCCTTATGGAGCCCGTCACTGGACCTACCTTGTTGGCACCCACCACACACCCCACTTCGTCCTTCCTGTCCCTCACCTCGCTACCATAGCACCTGTCCAGCAGAGCTGGATGATTGATAGGGTCGACCCACTTCTAGCACTCCACGTACTCGAGCCACCGGGAGCTCCCGTCGAGGCAGCCACTGATGACCGGGTGCCTCGCTCTTCCAAGGATGAGGAGCATGACTTGGCAGCCATTGTGGGCGCACTTCCAGCACTGCCTGCACACCCACCATCCACAGTATGCACTTCTTCTTCCACCTCTGTCTCTACCACCTCCACCACAGTTGGACCTCGGGGACTGTCACCACCTTCGGCCCCGAGGCCAGTGCTGCTGTCTCTTCTGTACCCGTGACTGAGGGCACTGATTTTTTTTCTGCTCGAAAGCCTAGTGCTCTAGCCCTCCCTGAGCACGATCCAGCCACCATCCTTCCACCTCTTAGGGACCTTATAGCTTCACTGCCCATCTCCTTATGGTCCCATATTCCACTCGGTGGCACCACTTCGTCACCAGCAGCAGCTATCCTTACCGAGAGCGTCTCGACTTCTGTCCACACTTCTGTGTTGACAACTACTCTACCTCTGACCACTTCCACTGCTGAGATCCCATCGAGTTCACCCTCTCCGACCTTCCCGCCCAGGCACCGTGGATTACCTCCATGGGGCCGCTTTATGAGAGTGGTGTCTCACGGTTCTCGTCCTCCCTTCGACTCATGTACCACTGACAGTCGTTTGACTGTATTGGAGGACTCAACTTCTTGCCTTCGGCGGGATTTCGATACCTTCGTCTCCTCGAAAGCCACACATCATGAGAGAGTCGAGGCAGACTTAGCCTCCATCATTGACCTGCTTCGGACACGTGGCCCACCTCCCGTGATCCTAGCTCACGCCCCTCCACCCAAGCCAGCCCCTGTGACGACCGCTGCACCACTCAGTGCTCCACATTCTCAGGCTTCTGCAGGGCCTGCTTCCTCCACACCTGAGTTGGTTACCACAGTCCAGTCCACTACTGCTATTGTACTATTTTCAGTTGTGCCTGTCACCACCACTCCTGGCCTCCCTATCAACCCACCTGTCGAGCCATAGCCACCCTCCACATTTTCTAGTCCACATCAGGGGGACCCATCACCACCTCCAGAGGGTGGTGCCCCTGCTTAATTCTGTCCAAACTCACTTTTTGGCTCCCTCATATTATATTGTGCCCATCTATCTTTTTAGGGCCCTGGTCTTACATAGCTTGGGGGAGAGCCCACCATGCATCATTTCTTGCATACGCATCATCTTTTCAGCATTGCATCATATCTCGTCTTATTTTCTTCTACACATTTTTATTTCTCATTCATTTTCTATCCCCTCACCTACCCACCATTTCTAGCATCATCTCCTGCATACTAGCGTTTTCTCAGCAGTGAGGACACTGCTGGGTTTAGCTTGGTGGATGAGTGCTATCGCTTTATTTTTATTTTTCTTTTATATTTTTCTTCCTTTTTCAACTTTTTAGTTTACTTTTCCACCCATTTGCCACCTTTTTATCTTTTTTTTCTCATTCAGCATCACGTTTTTCATTTTTGCCATGCATGCATGTCTGTTCTCATTCTCTTATTTTCTCCAACCTTTTTCATTTTGCCAAGGTTGTGCTGCATGATGATGCTCCTCATAGCCCTCAGTAGTTACTCACGGTGCTTATTATTTGATGACATGCTATTTAGGGTAGTTTCAGTCTTACTATCTATATGCGTGCATTTTCTCTTGCTGATCTCTCTAGATTAATGTCTGATATGAATTGAAATTGAATGCATGAAATAGGATGCGCTATGTTGGGTAATGCACCTAGGTTCACGCATCATTAGAACACTTGGATCACATGTTTGCTATATCATTCACTTCTGTTTGCATGCTTGATACTATTGTGCTTATTACTGCGTGCTTTTCAATATTCATCATGATGAATGAAAATATCCATGCTAGTTATGAGTTTAGTTAGAGTATTATCTTGTTGAATCGTTGTGCACCTCTGATGAGTGAACTGAGTGATTTATTATTTTCATTCTCCACATATCTTTATGATTCTTTACATATCATTTGGTTTCACCCCCTACAGCTACCTTCACCGCATTTACTTCCCAAAAAGATCCCAAAAAGAAAAGAATAACTTCTAAAAAAAGAAAAAAAAAGAAAAAAATGTGAAAAAAGAGAAAAAGAAAAGAAAAAAGAAAGAAATAAAATTGTTTTCTATATCCTTTTTTTAGAAGCTACTACAGATATTTGGGAAGAGACAAAATTTTCATATCATATTCATAGATGTGACGCCTCGAGCTAAGCTTGGGGGGTGAACCATTTGATCATATGATTGAGTATAACATTAGAGTGTAGACGGTGTACAACAGAGAGATTTGATAATGCTTGAACTTTACAAAATATTTTAGTTTTGGAGATTTTTCGTGATTCGAAATGAATATTTGAATAGCATGATTCCTTCCATTCTTTATAGCACGTTGGTGTGATTCTCTATGCTCCACTTGTATCTATTGATTGAAAAGTGCATTGCCAACTCTTTTATACTAGACTCTATAGATTGCATGAGATCGCTATGACTTGATGGCATTATTTTAGAAGATCCCCGTTTTTTGTCTTTATTGCATGCTAGCCATATGATTGGTAAAACTTGAAAATACCATTAGCATGCATTTTTACATTCGTAGCATCGTGATATACTTTTGAGGCTTGAGATCTGATTGAACGTTTCAGTACCCTCCTTCAATCTCTATTCACTTTTATTTTTGTTCCTTTTGTTTATCGCCCGGCATACCTAGTATTCGTCTTCCCCGAGGACGAGTAAAAGGTAAGCTTGGGGATTTTGATGTGTCCATATTTTTCATCTTTTCATGGCATCATTCCATTGCATTTCATATTATATTCGCATTCAAATCCCGTATTTTCCTACGATATTTCAATTCTAACGTCATATTCGAGTTTCGTAGAGTTGTGTGGATTTTCAAGGATTTTGGAGCGATTCGAGGCCACTTTTTGATATGGGCACATCCGGCAGGCCCGTGAGCCCATTGGTGAAGCTCTACAGGGGTTCGTCGAGTTTTGGAAGCCTACGGGAGGAGCCGAGGAGATTCACATGAGTAGAGGAGGAGCTGGAAGCTTCTGCAGCAGTTTTCCCAGGCGACTTGACCGAGCAGAGTAGTCTTCTTGGTCGAGCTGATGCACGAGAAGAAGCTGACATGTATCTGACTCGACCGAGCAGTGTACTGCTCGGTCGAGCAACTTCTATTATTTTCGAAGGATCACCATCAACGTCATGCTCGATTGAGTAGGACTTGCACGGCCGAGTCAGATGGTGACTCGATCGAGCAAGCGTCTGCTCGACCGAGTCACTGACTCGGTCGACGACAGTGAAGGCTAAATTTAGAATTATTTTGGTGGGCCCCAGGGATGCACGCATGTGTGAAGTGTGGATCTGAGGGACGCGATCTGGGGGAGCTCATTCTTCTGATGTTTTTGAATTAGTTTTGGAGAGGGAGAGTAGATTAGAGAGGATTGTAGATCTAAACCTAGTTTCGCTTAATTTTTGAATTAATTCTTGGGAGAAATTTTTTCGTGCTATTGCTCGTGCGTTCTGGAGTTTATTTGGATTATTGTTGTTTTCATTCTTTCTCATCTTCGGCAAGTAAGTTATTCATTTCTCATTTTGATTCAGTTCTTTGATAAAAGTCGTATTTTTATTCGTTAAAATCACCATGTGTGAGTAGTCTCCTCTAGGGTTGACAGGTTAACCCTAAGACTTTAGGAGGGAGATGTAGATCTGGATCTCTAGGTTGAATTGGGAATAAAGGGACATATTTCAGTTTATCTGTCCGAACCCCTAGAATAACTCGTACTGAGATCATGCCCACTGTCTGTGGAATTGATGACCTTAAGGAGTATCCTTGGGTTTAAATAGGGAAATTAGTGGATCCAACCAAGGCTCGTGACCATGCCCGGCTCGTGCCTTGAGGGGATCCACCGACGAACTATATCGCAACATTGACGGCTACCTCCATTGCATCAATGAGAGCCAACGAAATACCTCGAAATTCTAACCCACGATAGTGGTATGAATTGCGAGACTAATTCTCTAAACCTAATGCAACGTAAGGATCATATTCTAACATCGATCTCGGATGGTCTTAGCGGTGATCCCTAAGACCCTAGTTTTCATTATTATCAAGCCAACAACAATACCACAACCAATCTTTCCAACCCGACAGCTATCTCACTTTGAGATCTAAAAATAATTCGAGGCCTCAAATACACTGTCACCATCCTTGTGGGATCCGACATCTTTTATAATATAATTTGACACCGTCTGCTTGCGGATAGAGCTTGGGATTGACACCTAGGAGCCATACTACGCCTAGCGACTGTGACACCGCTAGGTGGAATTTAGGTGTAGGTTTCGGGTACGTCAGAGAGCCATCGAATTTGGTCTCTGCTTCCTCCTTCATCATTTTATCTTCGAAGTCTTGGGTTACGTACGGCTTTCTCTTTGTCAGCCTGCACCACATGTTGTCTCCCCATTGATCAGCTTTATTATGTTCTGCTTATTGAATTGAATAAGTCATACTCTTCTGCTTTTTATATTTTTCTTCCAAGTTGAAACAGATCTTTGAGGCATATGGCACCATATTTTTGCTCGTAAGAATCGAAAGGTTATTTGGGATCTCCCTGGCACCGCCCATAACTGGGAGAATACCTTTGTGTTTATTACTTTCCTGAGTGCTGCTTCATTTCTTACCCACTGATGTAGCCTTCATTCTTCAACTTCCGAGGAACTACGGCTATCTCCTGTCATGACCAAAAAGGCTAGGTTTCTGTTGTATCGTCCATGAGAAGAAAGATCGGTCGAGTATTTTTAGATGACAGTCTGATGAAGAAAGTCTTATAAAGCCCTGGTAATGTTTGTTGTCTTGACGCCGCCTCCATGATTGCTAACCTTAACCTTAATTCTCTTTGCAGATATGGCGGGCTAAGAATTCGGGAACGTGACTTCTGAGCTACTGAAGATTCTTATGGAGCAGCGTTAGAAGAGGGTCGGCAACTCGTCGTTTGCCCTTCACTTGGTCAGAGCAAAGGGTCATCAGAGGAGCGAAGATAGCCTTGTTTGACTCTTTGGTCGTCGCCTCAAGCCACCTTGCTAATGGCCCATGTCACGTCTTTTACCGAGACATGGCCATATTGGCCCACGGCCCCTGTCTTTTGCGTCCAAACTTTGTCCATGAGTCCAAGGCTAGAGGAACCTCTCCTAAGAAAGAGAGCCATCCTCATGATAGAAGGAGGAGGAAAGGATAAGAAGAGCAATGGAGATGTGGCGTCGTTATCGATCCAAACTTCATCGAAGGGTAGAGGAAGCATAGCTCATCTCTTCCTACTCCAATGACGACTCATGGGATAGAGCAAGGGGAGCATGTGTCGTCCCCAGATCGTTCCCGAGACGCTTGGCCTTGGGGTAGCCGTGTCATGCGTGCGCCCGTCCCCTTGGATTACGAGGGGATTTTATTGATGAACCTGCGACAATCCGTTACTGAAGAAGGCTCTCGAGGGGAATGCCACCAGCCTACCTTCACTATATGGGATGTTGGGTTTTGAGGGACCATTAGGGCATAAATCTATGCATGTCCTACGTCGAACGGACTATAGAAATATAAAATAACAGCGGAATACATATTTATTAAACACTTTAATAAAAGGCCCTAAGGTTGTCAATGACCATAGCCAGGAAATCTATCATCTTGGGGTGGGTCTGACCAGCCCCAAAGATAGATCTAAAACTAACTGAAACAATATAAATATGAAAGCATTAAAAGAACATACCCGGAACTTTTCTTCCGCAGAAAACAAAGCGTCGTTTTCAGCAACTACTTTAGCTCCCTGAATCAAGTCGCCTTCACGCCTCCAAGACTGGTCCACCCTAAGCGAGCCAACACCATGCCTCTGAGCCAATCACTTGCCGAAGAAAGTTTCACTTAAGTGTGATCCGGGTCAGAGACTTTGGATCGAATCCCATCTTCCCCCTCGCCTTGCTAGGAATCGAACGGAGGAATAGAAAGATTATTGGAGGAAAGAATAATTTTTGTCTCGGATCGAGCGTGCTCAAACTTTTCAGAGCTACTCGATTCGGAGACTTGGTGCAATTTTTCTAAGGGGAGCCAACCCCTATTTATATAGGAGGCCAGACCCCTTGCTCGTCTCACGAGCAATGTGGGACTAATAAATTAGGGGAGAAAATTAAACTAGTTTAGCCTTACACTAAGGCTAAACTTGAACGAATTTTCTCTCCCTCACTGTAGAGCTTCGCAAGTGATACAACCTATCAAATTGAAGAGCTATGAATGATGAACGCATAGAATCAAACGATGCTCCAATCCTACTTCGTTTGACCCCTCAAACAATAGCTCAAAGTTGAGCAAAAGTCACAAAACCCCAAAACCCCAACCGTTATTAAGCTGATTACGGTTTCTGGAGTGTGGGCCCGGCTTGTGGGACCTACCGGCCAGCTGGGCATTTCCAAAGGTCGGGCCCAGCCTGCTAGGCATGCCTGCCAACATGGGCAGGTCTGACCCGCCAACTGGGTGGGCGGGCTCGAGCCAGAGCCCAACAGGTGGGCTCTGACTCGAGACCGCCCGCACGAGTGGGCGGGCTTAGCCCACCTTGATGCACGGGTCTAGCTCGCCCACTCATGCTGGACAGGCTAGTCCAGCCCACATCGGCTAGGCTAACCCACCCAGTCTAGATTAGGCTGGGCCAGAACTGGGCAAAGGCCCAGTTCTGGCCTATTGGGCTATAACTTGAGCTTATTAGCTCCGATTGAGCCGATTCCAGATTCGTTTGAAAGCATGGTTCAAATGAGACTATCCCAAGAACCAATGTATCCTTTTGTATGCCTTTTGCTTGTAAGGTCCCCGGCTATGAGGCAAACACTAGAATGGGGGGTTAAATAGTGTTTATACAATTTAAAATGATAATTACACCAAATTAAAATCATAACCAACAATTAATGCTGAATGAAAATAAACTCTAAAATGAAATAATGTAAACCAAGGATGTTTCAAGGGTTCAGATTACCCAACTCACTTCCCTGTTGGAATTTCATAATGCCATTCCCATATGGTTTTGATATGACAAACACATTCAGTGCTACTAACTCTATGTATGCAGATACAAATCAATGCTGAGTTCCACACAATCAGATATCTTCATGCGTATTCAAACGGATATATCATTTATGAAACTGAAAGACAAAGGCACCTAATCCACGACTTGGATATATAATCACTTGATAATGATCTCCTGCAAAGAAGCTTCTCAGATTCAGTTGCAGATGTAGTCCTATCTACAGCTTTATGTAATCAATGTAAAATTTACTTTATTAGAGTCACAAAGCCTTGTGATAATATATCTTAGTCATCTAGGTTCCATTACTAAGAGATCTACACTTCCCAATTTCGAAAATTCGCAACTTTGAAAATTGGCAGCCAATAATCCCATTTTGGTCGACCAATTTTAAACCTTCGAATTTGGTTATGGGATTGCATGTGCAAACTCCTCTAACCGTGTAGATTCTAGAACTGTCTTCCAACGGTCAAAATTCTCTCTCTAAATTTTGGTCGACCAATGTGGTCATTTTGGTCGACCAATTTCAAAACTAGCCGTTTTGATCCCAAATTTTCAGGGACGGTTCTTGTCTGTTTTCCAACGTTAACTACAGTCCCCACCCATCCCTAAACACTATAAATAAAGGGGTAGACCCTCTCTTTTCTTTTACTCACTTTCCTTTTCTTTACTCTCTTAAATTGTTGAAATCAAGTCTTTCATTTTCTAAAGCTTTAGGCCATTAGTTGTTCTTTTCTTATTTGTAAGAAGAAATCATTAGATTTCCTTCTTCATTTAAGAACGGAAGAACTTGGATTTTTCAACATCATTTTGGAAAGTTGTTTGTGTTCATAATTGCAAGAAGAAATCGAGTGATCTCTCTCTCTTCTTTTATGAACCAGAGAACTTCAAGTGTTGCTCTTCATTACATATCTTTTACATCTTGAAGTTCTTCTTCTAAACACCATCCTTGAATTCATTCTCTGAAATTTATAACAAGGCTATAGGTGTTTTTCTATTTCAGTATTTAACAGGTTTGAATCTCTGTTTAGAGATTGTACAAAGTTTGGGACACGGGGAGTGTCGCCATATTTGTAAGTTTGTGCTTGCGGGGCAAGCGATTATAGTGGATTGAAAATCTCTACGGGGTAGAGGACTGGAGTAGGATCACAAGGATCCGAACCAGGATAAATCTCTGTGTTTGCGATTGATTTAATTTCAGTACTTGTCTTTTTATTTCTGTGCCATATTTGCAAATATTACTAACATTTTATGTGCGAAATTTTTTTTAATATACACTATTCACCCCCCCTCTAGTGTATTGATCCTTACAGGCTAAAATTACATTTGGTATCAGAGCAAGGTTAAGATGGCAGCAAGTTTCTCAAACATGAACGCAGTTCCACACAACTACAATCAGCATCCTAAAGGGCACTCTCAAACTCATCCTCCTCTATTTGATGGTTCAAATTACTCATATTGGAAAATACGAATGGAGATTCATCTCCAAAGTATGAATTATGAGATTTGGGACATCGTAGAGTCAGGATACGAAAAGCCAACAACTCCTGTTGCTGATTGGACCGCCAACGACAAAGCTGCAAAAACCAACAACTCAAAGGCCATGAATGCTTTATTTTGTGCTATGGATAAACATGAGTTTAATCGAGTATCTCAGGCCAAAAGTGCTAAGGAGATTTGGCACATACTCGAGGTAACTCATGAAGGAACCAATAAAGTGAAGGAAACCAAGATTGCCTCTTTGGTTAATAAGTATGAGTTGTTCAAGATGCAAGACAAAGAGACGATTGGAAAAATGTACATTAGGTTCACTAACATTATTAATTCTCTTAATGCTCTTGGAAAAGTTTACTCTTCTCTTGATCAGGTACGCAAGATTCTTAAAGTACTCTCCCCAGAATGGCGTCCAAAGATCACTGCTATTGAGGAAGCCAATGATCTTTCCACATTATCCATAGAAAATCTAATTGGTAACTTAATGGCACATGAAGTCACATTACAAGATGCAAAAGAGGAATCAGATCAAAAGAAGAAAGTACTCGCCTTTAACACAACATCAGATAATGAAGATTCAGATGATGACATGGCATTCTTTGCCAAGAACTTCAGAAAGTTCTTTCAAAAAGGTAAGTATAATAATAAATCTAAAAATAATGATTCTTCTCTTTGCTTCAATTGTAATAGGCCAGGACATATGAAGAAAGATTGTCCACTTCTCAAAGCAAAGTTCAAAACTTCCAACAACAACGATCAATCCAGAAGAGAAAGAAAGTTTGACAAGATGAAGAAAGCATTTGCAGCAACTTGGGATGAATCTTCAGATGATGAAGATGATCATGATGAAAGTGCTAATATGTGCTTTATGGCACAAAACAATGAAGATGAGGTAAGTACTTTTAGTAATGAAGAATTATTAGATGCATTAAAAGATCTCTATTTTCGTTTCAAAAATTTAAATAGTCAACATAAATCTTTGAAACAGAATAATGACGATCTTCTTATTAAATATCAGGAATTATCTTCTTCTAAGAACACTACATCAAATTCCATACATATTGAAAATACATCTTCTCAAAATTTGGATCTTAGTAAAGAGAATGATATTCTCAAAACTAAGAATCTAGAATTTCATACACAAATATCTGAAATGGATAAAAATATTTCATCACTAAAGTTGAAATACGACGAGATGTATTCCAATATTAATAAATTCAATAAAGGAAAGACTAATCTCGATGATCTGCTAAAAATACAATATCCAGCAAATCATAGACAAGTACTGGGATATTCTCATAAGGATGCACCCAAGTCTTGTAGCACTTCTTCTTCTTGTGGAAAAACTACTTTTGTTAAACCTCAAAAGAAGAATCACGCATTTATTTACACCAAGAAAGTAAACATTCCTGCTTCTTCTTCACAAAGAAATGTTACTAACATTTCAAAACCATTGCCTAGGAAACATACTACAATTAGTATATGGGTTCCTAAGAATTCATGCTTAGAAGATAGAAATTATTATGTTTCTCATTATTTACATTCTATTGTTCATTCGTATGATTACATTAAAAAGCCAAATTCCACTTGGGTTTGGCTTCCAAAAATCTAATCCCAAGGACCCTCAAATAAAGGGTACCAATGCTTAATGTTTATCTTTCAGGTACCTAAAAAGGAAAAATGGATTTTGGACAGTGGATGTTCAAAACATATGACAGGAAACGTCGACTTGCTTTCAACCATTATATATAAAGATGGAGGCACAGTTACCTTTGGTGACAACAAGAAAGGCAAAATCATAAGCACTGGAACAGTTTGCAATACAAATCAGCCTATCATTGAGAATGTTCAACTGGTTGACGGTTTGAAACATAATTTACTTTCCATTAGTCAGTTATGCGATAAAAATTACAAAATAGTTTTTGAACAAAATGATTGCATTATTTATGATTCTGATATGTCATCTGTTTTGTTCCGTGGTAAGCGTAAGAATAACATTTATATCTTATGTATGTCTATTACCACTAATAATCATTGTTTAATGATTACATTAGATGATACACTTTTATGGCATAAACGTTTTGGACACACTAATTTCAAAAATCTAGCACATATTTCAAAACACAAGTTAGTAAATGGAATGCCAAATATTTCTTTCAAAAACAAACATTTTTGTGATGCATGTCAACAAGGAAAAATGCACAAATCTTCTTTTAAATCAAAGGACGTTATCTCAACAAAGAGACCATCAGAACTTTTACACTTAGATTTGTTTGGTCCTTCAAGAATAGCTTCTTTGAATAGAAGTAGATATGCATTTGTCATTGTTGATGATTATTCAAGATATACTTGGGTTATATTCTTACAAAACAAGAATGATGCGTTTGAAGAATTTTCAATATTCTGTAAAAACATACAAAAAATCAAATCATCTAACATTGTCACTATTCGTAGTGATCATGGAGGAGAATTTGAAAATGAATCTTTTACCAATTTTTGTAATGAAAATGGCATTACTCACAATTTTTCTTTTCCTCGTGCTCCTCCTCAGAATGGAGTAGTAGAAAGGAAAAATAGAACTCTACAAGAATGTGCAAGAACAATGCTTTGTGATAGTAATTTACGGAAATATTTTTGGGCTGAAGCTGTCGCAACTGCATGTTACATTATGAATAAAGTTCTCATAAGGCCATTGCTTAATAGAACTTGTTTTGAATTATTCTTTGATCGCATTCCACGTGTATAATATTTTAAAGTGTTTGGATGTAAATGTTTTATTCTTAATACTAAAGATGCACTTGATAAATTTGATTCGAAATCTGATGAAGGTATTTTTGTTGGATACTCAACACGTAGCAAAGCCTACAGAGTATATAACAAAAGAACTTCAACAGTTGAAGAATCACTACATGTCACATTTGATGAGAATCCCTCATCTAATTCTCCCATCATTGATGATGAAGAGAATATATTACCTTTATCTAATTCTTTAGATAATATCAAACTTGATGAAATTGATGCTACTAATCATTCTGTTGAGTCTATTTCAGATAATACAGATCTTCCCAAGGCTTTTGCACAAGTTCCAAATCATCCATTAGAATTAATCATTGGAGATATCACTGATGGAGTTAGAACTCGTCGTCAAATTGAACAAATGGCGCATTGTGCTTACCTTTCATCCATCGAACCAAAGACCATCAAAGATGCATGTGAAGATAGTTCATGGATTATCACTATGCAGGAAGAACTCAATCAATTTCAAGGAAATGATGTTTGGGAATTAGTTCCCAGACCTACAGATCATTCAATTATTGGTACCAAGTGGGTATTCAAAAATAAATTGGATGAATCTGGTCAGGTAATTAGAAACAAGGCACGATCGGTTGCACAAGGTTATAATCAAGAAGAAGGTATTGATTATGATGAAACCTATGCGCCAGTTGCTTGTCTTGAGTCTATACGCATGTTGTTATCATTTGCATGTTTTAAAAATTTTAAATTATTTCAAATGGATGTTAAAAGTGCTTTTTTAAATGGATTTCTTAAGGAGGAAGTTTATGTTGAACAACCTCCTAGGTTTCATCATGAAAATTTTGAAAATCATGTTTTCAAATTAAAAAAAGCTCTTTATGGTCTCAAACAAGCACCTCGTGCTTGGTATGAAAGACTTAAAAGCTATCTTTTAAATTCTGGTTATAATATTGGTAAAATAGATTCCACTCTTTTTATTAAAAATATTAAATCTGACATAATCATTATTCAAATATACGTTGATGATATTATTTTTGGTTCTACTAATGAATCTCTTTGTCAAGATTTTTCTAAGATTATGCAGAAAGAATTTGAGATGAGTCACATGGGTGAACTCAATTACTTCCTCGGTCTTCAAATCAAACAATTGAAGGAAGGAATCTTCATTCACCAAAGCCAGTACTCTAAAGAACTCATCAAGCGTTTTGGTTTAGAAAGTTCTGCAGAAAAACATACTCCAATGAGTACATCTACATCTCTCGACAAAGACTTAAATGGTAAGAGTGTTGATCAATGTCTTTACAGAGGCATGATTGGCTCTCTACTCTATTTAACTGCTAGTAGACCAGACATTATGTTTTCAGTATGTTTATGTGCACGTTTTCAGGCAGATCCTAAAGTTTCACACTTAACTGTCGTAAAAAGGATTATTAGATATGTTAAGCACACTTCTGATTTTGGTTTATTTTATCCCAAGTAAAGCACATTTGATTTATTATCCTATAGTGATGCAGACTTTGCTGGTTGCAAATCAGATCGTAAAAGTACCAGTGGTACTTGCCACTTTTTAGGTCGTGCTTTAGTTTCTTGGTTTAGCAAAAAGCAAAACTCTGTTTCATTATCTACAACTGAGGCAGAATATATTTCCGCCGGTTTAGCATGTGCTCAAATCTTATGGATGAAACAAACTATTTTAGACTATGGTATTGATTTCTCTACTTGGCCTATTATGTGTGATAATACTAGTGCTATTCATCTTTATAAAAATCCTGTGCATCATTCTCATACAAAACATATTGATGTACGTCATCATTTTCTAGATGATCATGTTCAGAAAGGAGATATAATTCTTAAATTTATAGCTACTAAACATCAGACAGCTGATATTTTGACCAAACCTTTGAAATAAGATATTTTTATTAAGCTTCGTAGGAATTTAGGGATTATTAGTGAATCGGACTTATGACACATTCTTATTTTTATTTTTAGAATTTTTCTCAAATTTTTTCAACTTTGTCTGGCTATTTTTACAATTGGTCGACCAATTCACCAATATTGGTCGCCAATTGTCGAATTTTTTATTATTTTTTAATTTTTCGGTAAATACTTCGTCTTCCCGCTTATTCTCGTTATCCGTTCATTTTTGTTTCAGAAACTGAACCCATCCTTTCGTTTTCAAATTTTGGTGGGATTCGTTTCTTAAACTTCTCTACCGATTGGAATTTTGTCAGTTCCAACAACTTCCCGTAACTAATTCTCCTTCCTATTTAATTCTTGCCTAGGGAGGCTAAGTCTCATAAAAATATCTTCAGATCATTTTTTTCTCTCTTCCCAAAGCCACCATTCCCCCAAAAACTCCCGCCTGCCTCTCCTCTTCCCAAATCTCCACCGCCCTAAATCGACCGGCGATCTCCCTCTTTCCCGTCGGCGCCCTCCTCAAAAGTCCACCCCGTCGACCGATCTTCCTTCTCCTCTCCTCACTCGCCCTTCCGCCGTCCTCCTCCGTCGATTTCGCAAGCCTCGCCCGTCGATTCCGCCGGATCCATCCACCATTTCACCGGCGCTCACCCCGAAATCAACCCCCGTCGCCGCTATTTCCACGCACGGCTACGAATCCTCTCGTTTGGTCATCCTTCGACTTCACTCCCGATGGATCCGCCCCCACAAGATTTCATAGCAACCCCAGCACCGGCCTACTTTCGCTCTCCGACGGCTACGCAACACTTCCGGCTCTTGGAGAACATCCCCTTCCATCCCGAACGCCATATTGATTTCAGCGACCATGGGTTCTCCCGGCTTTTGAGCCCTCTTCATCCTGACGGATTGGTCGGTCTCTGTTCTACTTCCAACCGAGCCCCGTACTTCCCTGCTCTGGTTCGAGAATTTTATGCCAACTTAGACTCCTCCCTACAGGCTGGTATGCTATCTCTTACAACCATTGTCAATGGGTTCTACTTTCGCTTAACTGGTCCTATGTTATCACGTCTACTGCAACTACCACAGACCCATGTCCAGTCTCTGCCCACTACTCTCAATGACCCCGCCATTAAGCTTCTCTTGTTCACAGATTTTCGCCCCAAACGTTCTGCGGCCACCCTTCATCCCCCGGCCCCTATGATGGTTAAAATCATCCTAACCAATCTCGCTCCCAAAATCAGTTCCCTCAATTATGTAACCACCAAGACCGAACGTTGTCTATATGCTTTGATGGGTGAACTTCCTATATGTTGGGGTTCTGTTTTGCTTGACTCATTGGCCAAACCTGTTAAGTCTCATATTTTCTTGCCTTCCTTGATTACTAGAATCTTGGAAGCTTTTCAGATTCCAATCGCCAACTCTGCCCCTATCTTCAATCCGGTTGATTTCACTTCTGCAACACTGACTCACATGCAATTGGTCGTATCTGACACTTCTGACCCTGATGATGATTCCGATGCCGTTGCTGCTGATCATGACACATCTCCCATTCCATCCCGTCCAGTTACTAGATCTATGTCTCGCTCTCCACGCACTCGTACTCGCTCTCTGCGACCTCGTCCCACTCCTACCCCCCGACCCACTCCCACTTCCCATACCCCCGGCTCTTCTCGCACTCGTGGCCGTGTTCTGGTTCGGAAACGGTATTCCCAGTCTGCGGCTTCTCATACTACTCCCATTACCCCGACTTCTGGTCATGATGCTATCCTTGGTGAGATTCGTGCTTTGCGTCATTCGGTGACTAGGGGTTTTCAGGATATTCAGGGTGAGATGCATGATGGTTTTCGTGACATTCAGACCCACTTGAGTTCCGGTGATGCTACGTTACAGGATCATAACAAACGGATGGACGATCTTACCACTGTTGTTGCCTCATTGGCAAATCACTTTGAGTTGCTCCACTTTCGGGCCACTCGACGTTCGACTGATGCGTCTCCTTCCGGGCCTAGGTCTTCTTCTCGGCCGTAGTCATCTTCCGGCTCTGTTTTCCGCTGTTTTTTCGTGGGTCGCATGATGGTTCTGTTATGGTTGGTTTGGGTACTTTTGGCTACTCCTTAGTTAGGTGTTTGGTGATGGTTTCTGGCTTTGTTGGTGTTGTTCTATAGGCACTTTGAATTCTGTGGTTCAGTGGTCATGTTGATTATGTCTTTATGTTGGTGTTCAGACAGTTGGGATAGTTATGTTGTTTTTTTGTTGTTCTGTTGTAGTTCATATGATGTCTCTGGGATGTCTGTTGTTCAGTCGATGGGCTGTTTTGGTCACTTCGTCCTATGTGATGTCTGTACTTTCGCCTCAGTCTATGTATGATGTTGGTTCTTCACTTCGTTGGCAATTATGTACATGGTTGTTCTATTGGTCCTGTCCTTAGCATGTTGTTCCTTTGCATATTCTGTTAATTTGGAAAAGTATTGTTCATTAGCCTATGGGTTGTTCATTTGGAAATTTGAGACTCAATTGCACATTCTGTTACTATTTGTGACTTTCTTTTCCTGCATCCTGCTATTTGCATTTTTTTTAGCTGACTTGGTCTCATTTTTATTGTATGTTGCTTATATTTGGCCTCTTTTTTGGCAGTTTTAGCATTATTTTTTTCCCGGATATAATTCCATGCCCACATATTTTTTTTTCATAGGTTATATTTTGATCTGTACCCATATCCTGTCAAGTTATTTTGCTTCTATCTCCTGGTAATTTGTATACTTGTTTTCTAATGTTCATTTTGCCTCTGTAACCTTGGTATACATGGTTCTTTATTCTGTTTTCTTTAGGTTCTATTCTGTTGCATCACCAGCCCATTCTCCTTGGGCTCATTGCACATATACTTCATTACTACAAACAGGACTTATTTTATTTGGCCTGCTCTTACTATGTGACCATTTCGGCCTCAATATTTTTGGCATCTATTTTGTGGTCTTCTCCCTATTTTTTTAAAAAATATAATACTTTGGCAATTCATTTTTTAATGGCCTGCTCCCTTATTTGGCCTCCCCAAATGTTTTCCTCCAAGTATTTTTTCGGCCCATATATTAAGCCCGTATATACTTCTTATTTTGTCACTCCTTATATTTCTTTCCAAATTTTTTTTGGGCCACTAATCTATGCTACCTGTTTTAAATTTATTTTTCCCTAAACAACTACCGTACTTGGCTCAATCTTTACTGGCCTTCCAATTTCGGCCTGAATTAGTATGCATTTTTCAGTGGCCTGCCCACTCATTATTTTTTCCATGACCTGCCCATTCATTATTTTTAATGGCATGCTCTTTGTTCCGGCCTACACTTTTCCACCACTGTTCAAATTTTGTTCATTATTTTTACGGCTTTTACCGTTAATAATTTTTCTCGCTTATTTTCCGACTAACTCTAAATTTGCCTCTTTTTTAGGATTCCAAAGGGGGAGAATATATTTCATCTACTCAGGGGGAGTATTCACTAACTCCACATATTCAGGGGGAGTATATCTGATATGTTCAATTTTACTTATATATATTTTTTCTTGTTTGTCATCATCAAAAAGGGGGAGAATGTTGGAATTTCATAATTCCATTCCCATATGGTTTTGATATGACAAACACATTCAGTGCTACTAACTCTATGTATGCAGATACAAATCAATGCTGAGTTCCACACAATCAGATATCTTCTTGCGTATTCAAACGGATATATCATTCATGAAACTGGAAAGACAAAGGCACCTAATCCACGACTTGGATATATAATCACTTGATAAGGATCTCCTGCAAAGAAGCTTCTCAGATTCAGTTGCAGATGCAGTCCTATCTATGGCTTTATGTAATCAATGTAAAATTTATTTTATTAGAGTCACAAAGCCTTGTGATAATATATCTTAGTCATCTAGGTTCCATTACTCAGAGATCTACACTTCCTAATTTCAAAAATTCGCAACTTTGAAAATTGGCAGCCAATAATCCCATTTTGGTCGACCAATTTTAAACCTTCGAATTTGGTTATGGGATTGCATGTACAAACTCCCTTAACCGTGTAGATTCTAGAACTGTCTTCCAATGGTCAAAATTCTCTCTCTAAATTTTGGTCGACCAATGTGGTCATTTTGGTCGACCAATTTCAAAACTTGCCGTTTTGATCCCAAATTTTCAGGGACGGTTCTTGTCTGTTTTCCAACGTTAACTACAGTCCCCACCCGTCCCTAAACACTACAAATAAAGGGGTAGACCCTCTCTTTTCTTTTACTCACTTTCCTTTTGTTTACTCTCTTAAATTGTTGAAATCAAGTCTTTCATTTTCTAAAGCTTTAGGCCATTAGTTGTTCTTTTCTTATTTGTAAGAAGAAATCATTAGATTTCCTTCTTCATTTAAGAACGGGAGAGCTTGGATTTTTCAACATCATTTTGGAAAGTTGTTTGTGTTCATAATTGCAAGAAGAAATCGATTGATCTCTCTCTCTTCTTTTATGAACCAGAGAACTTCAAGTGTTGCTCTTCATTACATATCTTTTACATCTTGAAGTTCTTCTTCTAAACACCATCCTTGAATTCATTCTCTGAAATTTATAACAAGGCTATAGGTGTTTTTCTATTTCAGGATTTAACAGGTTTGAATCTCTGTTTAGAGATTGTACAAAGTTTGGGACACGGGGAGTGTCGCCATATTTGTATGTTTGTGCTTGCGGGGCAAGCGATTATTGTGGATTGAAAATCTCTACGGGGTAGAGGACTGGAGTAGGATCACAAGGATCCGAACCAGGATAAATCTCTGTGTTTGCGATTGATTTAATTTCAGTACTTGTCTTTTTATTTCTGTGCCATCTTTGCAAATATTACTAACATTTTATTTGCGACATTTTTTTAATATACACTATTCACCCCCCCCTCTAGTGTATTGATCCTTACAGGCTAAAATTACATTCCCGACTTGTTCCCGGTAATCCTACGTCCCTTCCACCCGAATACCACCTGATACTCAAGTTAGAACCCTAACTTGAGGTTTCCTTTAAGCCCACTTGTAGCAACCCTACAAGTGAAATCGAAGTACACTCGATGTCCTTGACTTACATAACTTGGGAGCAAGCAAATTACTCTCACAAATCGAGAGTTAATCTAATAAAGAAAGTTATGAAATATTGAAATGACAACACTTACAATTACATATGCCTTGAAGTAAAACTTGAAGGAGCAAAGCGTGTTGATGTGTTGATGTCTCTCTTGGTAGAGAGGAAAGCACTTTCTCTTGACAACACCAAATGCTTAGAAGATTTCTCTTTGGTTCTAGGTTGGAGAGCAAGAGAATGAAAGATAGGAATTCTAAGGCTTTAGGAATTTGAGAGCTTTGACGATGAAAGCTTAGGGTTTTAATAGATGAACAGTAGAGGCTATCTTTATAGGTTCCCTAAAACCCTCAAACTAAATCCCCAAACCCCCTTTGAAATCTGTGGAGAAAAATCCATCGGATAGATTTTACACATGCGACAATCGACTGTTGAACAAAACACAGTCGACTGCTGCACTGTGTAAGAGGGTAGGTGAGAATTCAAATGGTAACTTACCATGTGGACATTCGACTGATGAAGAGAAGACAGCCGACTGTAAATCCAATAGTCGAATGTAAATCCTTCTACAGGTAACTGACCGCAATATGGGTAAGCTGAGAGAATCTCTGAAAATACTGGGAAGACAGGATAGGCGACTGATGTGGAATACATAGGCACCTGTGCCATGGGCAGGCGACTGTGAAACCAACATCAGTCGATTGTCACAAATCCTAATATTTTCCAGAGAGTTGAGTCTGTAGATAAGATCAAAGACATGCGACTGTTGAAGCATTGACAGTCGACTGTGCCTCCGACAGGCGATTGTAAATGCAGCATTAGTCGACTGGCCAGTTGAAATGGAATGATCTTTGGGCTGAAGATAGATAGGCGACTGATTAACAAATCATAGTCGACTGTCTCTTGGACAGGCACCTGTAAAATGTACAGTAGTCGCCTGAAAGAGTTAATGCTTAGAAAGCCCAAAAATCAACTGACTACGTATGTGCATAACAGGCGACTGTTAAATAAATCACAGTCGACTGTTTTCAGACAGACGACTGTAAATCGTTCAGCAGTCGACTGTTGAAATCACAACATGCACATTCTTAAGAATTGTGAATTGCAGTATTAGGAAAAGCGATCTAAAGATAGAACTGAAAATAAGATGTGTGTGTGCTCCAACATAGTTCTAATTCTAAACTACATACAAGAAGAGAAAAAGAAGGTTACATTATGTTGAACTCTCTCTTTTTATCAAAGTATGAGCTTGAAGTCTTCTAGGAGCTTCAATCACCATATTTGATCATCCAATCCACTTTTCTTCATTTCATTGAGCTTTGAGTGACATTCATTGCTAATTGATCTTTATGATAAGCATATGCAATGGATTAACTACAAATAGGGGATTAGTCACAAATATTTATGTTTGCTCATCATTAACACCATGTAGGGAGAAGTCCAATACTCAAAATTCTCCCCCTTTTAGATGATGACAAACAAACAAAAACAAAAAGATAAATAATTGTGCTTAAAGAAAACTTACTCCCCCAAAATGGATGCCAATCAAGTTAGTCAATGAATATAAGGGCATCTATTGATCAAATGAAGCAAGTATGTAAGATATGAATGAATGAAATGATTTTCATGAAATCTTGAAATCTATGATTTTATAATCTAACTTCATTATATCTTACTCTCCCTGAATCACAGGCAACTTCAATCTTAGAGTCAAGTTTAGAATTAGAATTTACTTAGCACATATATTATGATATGTTTATTTCTCTCCCCCTATGGCATTATCCAAAAGGTGGGAGTAAAATAACAACAACAATCGTGCTAAATAAGCACTAAAACTATCTTCAGAGTATAAAGACAGGATGTATATTCAATTTGATGCCAATATATAATCGGAGAAAAACTAATCACAAAGGGGCATCTCATTGACATACATACCCAAAACTCATAAAACACAAGAAATCTTAGTTGACTAAAGGAATGAGAATCCAATATCAACATTTCAAGCCAAATGAGGAAAAACGTCTTACAACACATCATGTATATGATATTGCATAGAAAGAGACAATTTCACAATATTCACACATGATATTAACATTAACAATAAGACAATGTGTGAAGCAACATATGAAGTACAAAACATTTTCATATATATATATATATATAATCCAAAATTTACATGGAGTACAAAATGTATCCACAAATCCAAGTACATCAAAAGTATATGAACGTTATACATACATCATCCATACATCAGCACTAAAAAACACAAAGATACAAACAGACACTCCAACCAAAATAACGAAAAAAATCCTATGGAGAGCCTATCCAGAGCAGCATCAGTCAGCATCAGTCAATATGGATGACGGATGGGTCTGAAGGGCGACCATACTGATGAAACATCAATCAGGTGGAGCGACGAGTCGGGTACACACAAGCCTTCCTAGTCGATGACGACGCACCAGCAAAAGGAGACTCTACGTAATCAGGCACAGAGGGCTGAACATCAGTAGACAGCGGCGGAAAGCCTGGAGGAGGAGGGACAACAAAACAGGTAGTATCCTCTGAAGGAGAAAACATGTCCTGGAGGGTGGCCGGAATTGGAAAGCCGTGAAGCAGGAGTGACTTATACTGAAGTTCAAGGAGAAGCGAGAGCTTCTTATCTATGTTGGAAAATTGCGATTCTAGCGAAGAAACTCGGTATCAAAGATGAGTGAGGAGAAAATCATCGAGCGAAACAGACGGTGGAGGAGATGGTGGCTGGTCAGCGGGCGGAGGAGTGGGTTCAGTGACATTTGGCTGAGGGTATTGGGTTAGCGACATGAATACCCAAGTACTCCCCTGAAGACGGTGGACTCGCTGGTTCTATGGAGATCGTACGATAGAAACAAGGGCACAAACAAACGAAAAATCGACGAAGATACCGAATCGAGAAGATCGATAGAGAATGAGACAGTCGACCTAGCAATCGAATGATCGGAAGGAGTGATCATAGACTAGAGAAGATCGATAGAGAATGAGACAGTCAACCTAGCAATCGAATGATCGAAAGGAGTGATCGGAGACTAGGGCTTCGAATCAGAGAGGAATCGACAGCAACAGTAGAATTCAAAAAGAGAAAGACGAGGGAGCAAGCGTCGGATGAGAGATAAAGTAACTGATCGAATCGACGGCTCTGATATATGAAGGGGTCAAAAGAATCTGGTCCGTTGGATCGAAAAATCGACGGCTCAGATCAAGTTAACGAACTGCCACAGCAGTTGACAGTCGACTGATGAATAATTGTCAGTCGGTTGGTTGATAAGATAGACATAATCTTGGGTTGACAGACAGTCGACTATTCGAGTAATTCAGAGTAGCCTGTCGAAGAGACAGTCGACTATAACTTACACGACAGTCGTCTGACAGAGAATCAAAAATATGATAATAAAAACAGATACCTCTGAAGATTTCATAGGCACAGGATGACCAAATTGCAGTCGCCTTTCACAGAGACAGTCGACTGTAAAATCTTCATCAGTCGCATATGCGAAAAATACAGTCTGCTGTATGAAAAAATTTGAGTTGGGCAGTCGACTGTCGAAGGAATGATAGTCGTCTGTCCAGGTCTAGAAATGCATAGTAAGGTTAAAATCAAGAGGATAAAGACAACTCACCCTAGGACCTATACTCTAACATAAATCTAATCATGAAATCAATATCAAAATATTATAGATTTGCATATAAATCTTATAAATCAATCCAAACAATCGAAATCATCAAAATCTCAAATACATCTCTTAAAAAAATATGTGACACATATAATTTATCACAAGAAGAGAAGTAAAAATGATAATATGAGTTCAAGTATGATATAACATGAAATTATGAACTCCTGCAATTCAGATTCTCCCATAATCCCTAATTCTCCACGTAACCTCACAAATGAATCTTTTTTAAGAGGTTTAGTGAAGATGTCAGCAATTTGTTTTAGGGTTTCAATGTACTCTAAGAAGATGTCCTTCTTAGCTACATGATCATTAATAAAATGGTGTCTCACATCTATGTGTTTGGTATGGGGGTGATGTACCGGATTCTTAGAAAGACTAATAGCACTTTGGTTATCAACCATGATAGGGTAAGTATCATAATTGAAACCATAGTCCTTGAGAGTGTGTCTCATCCAAAAAACTTGTGCACAGTAAGACCCGCGGTGATATATTTCGCTTTAGTCGTGGACAATGATACCGAGTTCGGTTTCTTGAAAAACCAAGAAACTTGAGAATTTCCTAGAAAATGGCAAGTGCCACTAGTACTCTTCCTATCGGATTTGCATCCGACAAAGTCGGCACTATATGAGATCAACTCATATGTGCTAGATTTAGGGTAAAGTAACCCATAATCTAGTGAATGATTGAGGTAACGAAACATTCGTTTAACCGCAATCAAGTGTGACTCCTTAGGTCTAGCTTGATATCTAGCACAAAGGCATACGAAAAACATGATATCGGTGTCACGCCCCGCTTCCCAAAACAACGGAGGCGAAGCGTGACAAAGGCCCGCTTAGGCCGGAGCTGAGAAGCTTGGACCCAATAAGCGTCTGTAGGGGTAACATTTTAAAAAATTTCAGGTTCTTGCATTTATAAAGTTCGAAACAACAGAAAGTACAGAAAGGAAGTTGCATTCATTAATATAAAGAGTTAATATCCAACGAGTACAAAAGTCTAAAGAGATGGAAGCCTAAGCATGGCAACAACTATCTAAAGAGCAAACTAAAAGTAGTAACCTCTGAAAGGTGGCGACTGAAAAGTCCCCAAGGTCTGGTCCTCGTCAGGCACGTACTCTGTGTCGACGTCCTCGGGCTCCACGTACTCCGGTAAGTCTGCCGCGTCCACGAACTCTGGCTCGACACCTGACGTACAGGACCAAAGAAAGGAACTGTACGTCAGGTAAAGTCTACAAAAGAAAGTCAGACTCTACTGCAAGTGTACTGAACTATTAGACATCATTTTACTGGTTGATTAGCATGCTGGTGTTATAACTGAGAAGTAAAATAAGGAAGTAACGCAGTAGGAAAAGTAAAGCGTAGCAAGCAGTAGTCGTAGCGTGTGCTACCGACTACGAGACTATCCTAAAGGTGACAGGACCAGACGGAACTAGACAAGACAAGACGGACAGGACACGTGAGACACGAAGGGTTCACGCCTTACGGTTCGAGGGGGATCAGACCCTCTCCCCGTGCGCACGCTCAACCCTACCCCAAACCCAGGAACTCAGGACAAGAAGTACAGAGATCACTTCCGCTAGGGAAGCACCTGAAACGCCAGCATGCTTTTTGTGTCACGGAGATCACTTCCGCTAGGGAAGCATCTGAAACACCCGTAGGCTTTTTGTATCACGGAGATCACTTCCGCTAGGGAAGCATCTAAAACGCCCGCAGGCTTTTTGTATCACGGAGATCACTTCCGCTAGGGAGCATCTGAAACGCCCGCAGTCTTTTTGTATCACGGAGATCACTTCCACTAGGGAAGCATCTGAAACGCCCGTAGGCTTTTTGTGTAACAGGGACATGATATGACAAGTGTAAGGGAAAGTTATTCTAGGGTGTCCACACGCATACACGCACAAGATAATCTTATGGTGTCAAAAGTTGTTGTTTGTCGAGCTTAGACTTCGTCGTCATGTTTAAGTCGTCTGGGTGACCCGGGCGCTATCATTTCACGTCCGGTTCTATACACTCTCAGTCTAACAGTTCTAACAATTTAAGACCAAGACGCGGTCAAAAATGCAAGTGGGTACACTTGCCTGTGATGGCGAGTGTGTCGTCTATCCGGGGCGTCTCATCCAGTCGTCTCGTCCACGGTAGTCCGTCTGAAAAAGGGTCACGGCGACAGTGTCAGGTCGCGTTTTTCAATAAATCCTATTTAGGTTCATTTCTAGATTGGACGTGACTACCCTAACAGTCACATGTCAAGATGTCCATTCAGCATATACGACGATTCTATCCTATGTCCACGGTCAAAAAGTCCGATCGTCGATCTACGGTTCCACATCGTCTTAAGGGAGCAGAAAGTAAATTTAGTTACAGGTGTCCAATTTTAGTTAGGGTTCAGTTTTGCTACGGTGTGGGTTTTCGCTACGAGTTAGGGGAAACCAACCTCGTGATGTCGTCCAACAAGCGGAAGTCGGGTCTAAACGGCGAAACGTCGGCATCGTCTGGAACTCCTCGGCCACTGGTAGCACAGCGAGGTACCTCTGTACAATAGGGTGGTGGCACGAATTCAGCGAGCTAACATCGATCCTCCTCCCGTTGCGAGTAGCGCAACAGATCTTCACGGTAACGGCGACGTCGGCTAAAAGCACGTGCGTGCGGCAACACACATGAACTCAGAGAGTCCAAGGTGGATTTTGGCAGATGAAGTAGGACTAGAGGAAGATGCTCGGCCTGGTGGGTGGCCGACGGCGTGAGCGCACGGTGGTGGGCGGCCGTGAGAAGCCGGGAAGGACAGATTCGTGCCACGTCCGTTGTCACGCGTCTCAGTGAAATTTCAGAGACTAACAGAGGAAACGGGAAGTTTCAGTAGGTAAAGGACTTCAAGACGAATCCAACGGCAGTGGAGTTTTCACTGGGGGTGGTCGGAGGTGGCCGTGCGCGGGCGGCGAAGTTCAGCTTCCAGATCTGTGAAAAACAGTCGATACGGCGTGTTCCGACGAGGATTTCGGGAGCTACAGGTGGGATATGAGCATGAGGGAAGTTGCAGTTGGTAGGGGTTCTGATAGGAATCCAACGGTGGTAGGGTGGTCGTGGTAGGTGGCCGGATGACCGGTGGACGTGAGTTTTTCCGGCTGTGGCGCAGATCTGTAAAACTGTCGTTACGTCAAGTTCGAGAGATGTTTCGAGGAGGTAGAGATGAGGAAAAAGGGTAAGGGGAGTTGGAGATGATCGGGGGGTCAAAGAGGAGTTCGATGATGGTGGAGATCACCGGAGGGGGTGGCCGGAGGCGGGCGTGAGCCGGCGTGGAAGTTTAGCTTCCAGATCTGTGAAAAACAGCCGATACGGCGTGTTCCGACGAGGATTCCGGGAGCTACAGGTGGGCTATGAGCGTGAGGGAAGTTCCAGAGCGGAGAGGGGTCAAAGGGGAACAAAGTGAGGGTGGTGTTTGCCGGTGGGGGTGGCCGGAGGTGGCCGGTCGGTGGTGTTTTCGGCGTAGTTCTGGCCTGGGCTGTGAATACTTGGTGTTTTTGATGGGTTTTGGAGGTCTTGGAGTGGAGGAGATGGAGGAGGAGAGGGTGGCCGGAGTTGGTGGTGCTGGTGGTGCCTCGTCGGTGGCGAGGAGGGCGCAAACGAAGAAGAAGTAGGCGGCCAAAGATGGGTTTTTCCTTCCGTGCGTGCCTAGGTTATGGCTGAAATTTTGGGTTGTTTCTAAAAGATGGGAATATTGCTATTTGGGTGTTAAAAGGAGTGGACTTAGGTGACTAGGATAGATGGTATGTGAGAGAGGTGGGGTTTAGTTTAGGTGTGGGTAGAAAATGAAATCCCCCATGCTACGTATGAGGGATTCTCTAATGATTTGTTTAATATTTGAAATTTGAATTAGATTTGGGCTAAACGGGCCTCGAATTTGATTAGTGATTTGGGTGTGCTAGGAGTGTCGGAAAAATACGAAAAAAATATGGAGACGACTGTGACGAAGAGAGGCTTGGGGATACAGGGTCCGATCGCGTGCTACACCTACCAAAATTTATTGTAAAATCGGGAACCGCGTATTGGTGCCAAAAGACCAAAACGCCCTTCCATTCAAAGATGTTTTGCAAGAAGACGAGCCATGAGATGACGTTCCCAAAAGCTACCATAAAATTCTACACTTCCATACGGTCACAACGGCATATCACATCGTATATACCGAAACCAAGAAAGTGCCAAATAAAATACGTGCACGAAAAAGTACGTGCACGTAGAAAATACGAACGGTCGTAAAGCAGCCATTACAATCGGGCCTACTAGCAGTTAAGTAAAGTAAGCTACCGATCATACCTTGATATAGACGAACGTCTACATCTTTCTCGTTCTCATCCTTGTGTAGATGGGTTGTCGTACTCATGGGGGTCCTTTTGCTTGAAGACGATTCCATCCTGAATCGCTTGATAAGCTCCCCGGTGTACTTGGTTTGATGAATGAAAGTCACATCCTTCATTTGCCAAATTTTTTGTCCAAGGAAGTAGTTGAGCTCACCCATATGGATCATTTTGAATTCATTCTTCATAGACTTAGAAAATTCTTGGTAAAGATTAAAGTTGGTAGAACCAAATATAACATCGTCTACATAAACTTCAATTAATAGGATGTCACTTTCATAATCCTTAATAAAAAGAGTTGAATCAACTTCACCCATTTTAAAACCTAAATCCAAAAGAAAGGTTTTGAGTCGATTATACCAATCTCTAGGAGCTTGTTTCAAATCATATACTGATTTTTTAAGTTTGAAAATATGATTTGGAAATTTTTCGTGGATGAAACCGGGTGGTTGAGAAACATAAACTTCTTCATTAACAATACCATTTAAAATGCACTTTTAACATCCATTTGAAATAATTTAAAATTCTTATGGGATGCAAAAGATAAAAGCAATCTAATAGCTTCGAATCTAACTACGGGTGCAAAAGATTCTTCGAAATCAATACATTCTTCTTGCTGATAGCCTTAAGCTACTAACTTTGCTTTATTCCTTGTGATGACCTCGTTCTCATCGGTCTTGTTCTTGAAGACCCACTTGGTCCCAATCACTTGGTGACCACTTGGAAGAGGAACGAGCTCCCAAACTTCATATCTCTCAAATTGCATGAGTTCTTCTTCCACTGCCACTATCCAAGAGCTATCTTCACATTTTTCTTGGATGTTCTTTGGCTCAATGGTAGAGACAAATGTGTAGTGAGAGAATTCATCAATTCTTGACCTCGTTCGAACACCCACACGAATATCTCCAATAATTTGGTCATGGGGTGATTACGAACGGTTGGGTAAGCTTTGGGAATCCCTGCATCATTTGGAACATCTTCAACAATCTCATTAGTATTGTTAGTCTCAATAATAGAATCATTAATCTTGACATTACTAAGAGAATCATATAAAACATCTACACTATCATCAACGATATACGGAAAATCAAAATCTTCATGAAAAGATACATGTAGTGATTCCTCGATCGTAGAAGAGGTTTTGTTGTATATCCGGTAGGCTTTGCTACGTATGGAATATCCAACAAACATTCTTTCATCGGATCTTGGCTCAAATTTATCTAAGTTACCATGGGTGTTCTTGATAAAACATTTTGAACCAAAAACACGAAAATATTTAACTTGTGGCTTTTGTCATAAAACAACTGTAAACAAGTTTTGTTCATTCGGTGTCTCACTAGGATCCTATTTAGCATATAACATGTCGTGTGCACTGCCTCCGTCCAAAATTGTAGTCCAAGATAACTATCATGGAGCATGGTACGGGCACACTCAATTAGGGTCCTATTCTTTTTCTCTACAACACCATTTTGTGGTGGTGCACGAGAAAAAGAAAAGTTGTGAGTTATCCCAGTGTCATCACAAAACTTTGTAAAAGACTCATTCTCAAATTCTCGTCCATGATTACTACGAATAGCGATAATGGTGGATCCTAAGAAATTTTGAATCTTCTTAGCAAATATGGTAAACTCTTCAAAGGCTTCATTCTTATTGGTTAAAAATGAAACCCAAGTAAATATAGAGAAGTCGTCAACGACAACTAATCCACAGTGAGCATTACTTAAAGAGGCGATTCTAGTTGGCCCAAACAAATATAGATGAAATAATTCTAGGGGGCCTCTTAGAAGTTATGACTTCTTTAAGTTTGAAAGATGATTTACTACGTTTACCTCTTTGACATGAATCACAAAAGTTTTTCTTACTGAAAGCAATTTTTGGAAAACCTTTGACAAGATCATGCTTAGCTAACTTATATAAGTGCTTAAAATGAACATGACCAAAATGGTGATGTCATAATAGTTGTTCCTTTGTATTAGCAACTAAGCAACGGTCTATTTATCTCGGTATCTCATACCCCTATAACATATCAGTCTCTACGGACGTTCATATGTCAAAGCCTAAAATTGGATCTGCTAAAACGTATCTATTATGCAGTATTACTTAGTCTTATTACTTATACATCATTGATCACACAAGGGTGATTCCACGAAATCATCTTTGGATCTCATCAGACGATTTTTTCTTTTCTCTTCTGTATAGCTAAAGAGTATCATATACTACTTTATATAAGAATTATCATTTTGTACTAGTCAGTCATATCATAGCATATTCCAATATCATGTGTCATTTATGTGCAACATTTTAATGACACCAAATATTCTATATCTCTGACATAAACAAAACCCTTTTGTTTGTATATCACATATAGACGTTTTTATAACTTGGAACTTTACTTATCCCAAAACAGAACCAAGAAATATACTAGATCCCACCGACTTTGAGAACTTACTAGTCTTAATTATTCAACTTGACTTTCTAAACCTCATTTAGAGTGTTGATTATTAAGTATAAGCAGCCCATTTGTGATGAATGAGTTACAATGGAATGTACTTGTGTCAAGTTGGTTTGACGAATAAGTTATATCAAAATCCTTCTATAGAAGTCTTGATGATAACTTACTCAATCATAACTACACACACAATATTTTCCTCTATATGCATTAATTTTCTAACTTGAAGTATTACAGGCATGACAACAAGAACTTTTCTTATTGTGCGGATTATCAAGATCTCATCTAATGTATATGCGCCTGGAATTTACTCGTTACTATAGATTTGAAAAAATACTGACTGCTCCAATCAATCGCATCAACTCAGAAACATACACAAAAACTCAGAAAGCCACAAGAGCAAACTCGTCAAGATATCAAAAACAATGACTTTACATAAAGAAAATTATTCACAACATTTTCGTTCTAAGTGACATTCACTTAATCATTGTTCAAATTCTCATCGTATCATTTATTCAAATATAAAATTAAGACAACATCCTTGATATCTTCGAAGTCCTTTGACGGCCCCAGCAGCAACGATTACTATGTTTCCTGACCGCACCAGGAACTTCACCCATCTATAGCTTCAATCACATGTATACAGATGTTTAGTAATCATACTGGTATCTCATACCACGTATTAAGCTTTATGGAAATTAATGTACTTTTAAACAAGATTTGTACCTGAGGTTGAGTCATCACTATGTCCCTTTTTCTCTGTAAGGTAAGCCTTGCAGTTCCTCTTCCAGTGTCCAGGCTTATGGCAATGGAAACATTCAAAATCAGCCGATGCCCCTTTCTTTTTCTTCTCCATCTTGCCATTGGCAGGTTGAGGGATCTGCCTCTTCTTACCCTTGACATTAGGCTGGTGAGAAGAAGCAGAGCCGACAACCAACACTGGTGGGTTCTTCTTGATTCTCTCCTCGAACTGCCAGAGCATGTTCAGGAGACCTGGAAGTTCCACCTCAGTGTTGTTCATTATAAAGCTTGTAATGAACAGGTTAAAGGAAGGGGTCAAATCCTTTAGGATTATGTCCATGCTCATCTCATTTTCAAGGACAAATCTTAACTGGGCTGCGTCCTCTACATACCTGATCATCTTTATCACATGATCCTGGACGGGGCCCGTCGTCATCTTCATTTCCCAAAGGTTGCAGGTGACCTCGAATCTGGCAGCCATAAAACGCTTACCATACAATTCTTCTGCATTTAAAAGCATGCTCTGAACATCCATATGTTCATGCTTTCTCTACAGATCGTTGTTCATCGAGGCCAGAGTAAGGCACCAGGCCTTCTATACATCCCTTTTCCATAGCTTGTAGGACTCCTTCTATTCATTGGTGGCTTCGTCATCGGGTTTCTCCGGAGTAGTTTTCGTCATTACATAACCAATTCCAGCTAACAAGAGAACAAGCTTGATGTTCCGTAACCAGTCCTTATAGTTGGTTCTGTTCAGCACATTCTTCTCGATGATAATCTTAAGTCCTGACTACATAATGCATATTAATAGAAGTTTGAATTAGCAAATGTTCTTTGATAGTTTAAAAGATTTTTATTAAACTATATCATCCGACTATTTTAATGAACAGTTAAGCCATACTATTGATCAATTTATTATATTTAAAATTTGTGGGAGAGGGTTCCAACCACCCTGAGCTTCATTACCTTGAGGACACTCAACAAATTGATCGGCTCTGTAATTGGTAGATGAACTTTTCATCGATCACATCACATATGACTCCCTAAAGGTTTTTTCCCCTAGTCACTTGTGATCATGAGGAGACTCAACAACCCATAATGACTAGTCTAGTCGAACACTTATTTTCATGTCTAAACTTAACTTACACCGATACTCGAGGAGACCTGATGCGACGGTTTGGGTTAAGACCAGACTTACATCATATGTGTGATGGAATCAGTTTCTAAAAGAGATTATGTCATAGCTTGAGGATTCTCACCAACCATGACAGGCATCTTTTAGTCCCCTAATCCAAAATTAAGGAGGGCTACGATTAATCTTGAAGAAGATTTTTAACGTATTATACTAGATGTAGTCGACGGTGTCACATAATCATAATTCTCATCCTTGCGGTCTAGCGGAACACTGCCAGGGATTTGGCTAGGCCAGGATCACTCTCCCCGATCGAGCTAGCATGATCTACAACACTAGTCAAAAACACTAGACCGGATCATGGTCCATTGAATGAAACTAATTATTTATATGTGTGCCATCGACTAGAAATGGCTTCATTAAAACTAGTTAATCCTATCAACTAGTTGAGTCCTAAAATTCGAAATTATTACGATTAATTAATAACTTTTATTAGAGTCCTTATCAACTATAAGGATTTATAGGTTTCAACGTGCTATCCTAATCATGTAGTAGGATTTTAATATATTCAAATTACAACAATTTATAATATATCCTTTTATCAAAATTACTATCAAAACGATTAAAATAATAATTGTTGGAAATGGCTACGCTAATCAAGAATTTCGAATTTAGTTGTTATAACAATTTATTAAACATAGCATGTCCATCTAAAATTTATCTTATAAGTTTTAGAAAATATTTAATAGCTATCATAAGAAGTTTTTTTAAATTATCACATAATATGCAAGAAATTAAAATTACTATTAAAACACATCAACGAATTTTTATCTCATAAAATTAGCATGATGACTAGCAACTTAAAATATCGCATAAAATTAAGTTACAATCCTTTTTCATAATTATCACATAATTATTTACATGAACAACAAATTGAAATTCATCTCATAAAGAATAGCATGAAATGTAAAATTTTATCCCGTAAATTTTAAGCACAATTTTAAAGTATGTAAAATTTTATCTTATAAAATTAAGGTGTTTCATGTTCAACAATTATCTCATAATCTTTAAAACAAGATAATTACATTATCAGCATGTTCTTAGCAAACATATATTCATTTATATCATTTGCAGTTTTTAGATCAAAATAGACCTGGCTCTGATACTAATGTTGGGTTTTGAGGGACCCATAGGGCATAAATCTATACCCATTCTACGTCCGACGGACGATAGAAATATAAAATATCAGCGGAATATATATTTATAAAACACTTTAATAAAAGGCCCTAAGGATGTTAATGACCCTAGCCAGGAAACCTATTATCTTGGGGTGGGTCTAACCAGCCACAAAGGTAGATATAAAACTAACTGCAACAATATAAATATGAAAGCATTGAAAGAAAATATCCTGAACTTTGCTTCTGCATAAAACAAAACGTCGTTTTCAGCAACCACTTTAGCTCTCCGAAGCAAGCCGCCTCCACGCCTCCAAGACTGGTCCACCCGAAGCGAGCCGACACCGCGCCCCGAATCAATCAATCGTCAACTACAGTTTCACGTGAGTGTTATCCAGGTCAGAGACTTTGGATCAAATCCAATCCTCCTCCTCGTCTTGCTAGGACTCGAAAGGAGGAACATAAAGATTATTGGAGGAAAGAATAATTTTTGTTTCGGATCGAGCGTCCTCAAAACTTTTTGAAGCTACTCGATTCGGAGACTTGGTGCAATTTTTCCAAGGAGAGCCAACCTCTATTTATATAGGAGGCCAGACGCCTTGCTCGTCTCACAAGCAATGTGGGTAGAATAAATTAGGGGAGAAAATTAAATTAGTTTTGTCTTACACTAAGGCTAAACTTCAACTAATTTTCTCTCCCTCACCATTGAGCTTCGCAAGTGATACAACCAATCAAATATAAGAGTTATGAATAATGAACGCATAGAAACAACTACGCTCCAATCCGACTTCGTTTGACCCCTCAAACAATAGCTCAAAGTTGAGCAAAAGTCACAAAAACTCCAAAAACGTAGCCGTCATTAAACTGATTAGGGTTTCTGGAGTATGGGCCTCGATGGTAGGGCCCACTGGCCAGCTGGGCACGCCCAAAGGGCCTGCCCAGCCTGCTGGGAGGGTATGACATGCCCGCTGGTTAGGCGGGCTCGAGCCAGAGCCCGCCCAGGTGGGCTTGACCCGCCCGCAAGAGCGGACAGGTTGTGCCCGACTGGCGGGCGGGCTTAGGCCGCCTTGGTGGGCGGGTCTAGCCATGGGCTTGGCTAGCCCCCCCAGTCTGGGTTAGGTTGGGCCAGAACTTGGTAAAAGCCCAGTTCTGGACTATTAAGCTATAACTTGAGCTTATTAGCTCTGACTGAGCCTAATTCCAGCTCCGTTTGAAAGAACTGTTCAAATGGGACTATCCAAGAACCTATGTATCCTTTTCTATGTCTTTTGTTATGCAAAATATTCTCGTAAACATTTTACAATATATTTGAAACCTTTTTGCATCACATTCAATAATCTTTTATAGCATTCCACTAATGCTTATATCGCAACCATTTTGTGACATTATTAATTCCCATTTAATATAGACTTAATGTGACAAACTCTTTGTAACTTTAATTATTCTCTTGCACCCAAGTACACTCCTTCTGAAACCTTCCTATTACTAAGACTCAAATCCCACTCGATGTGAGACCCTACAGACTGACCCTACTATCGGTTGGGGCTCGAAACCCTTAGATGACAGTGACCACGACCAGCAGGTGTTGTCCATGTTTCAGCATCATAATTACGTGATTGACTCATTGACAAAAGTGTCGTCGGGATCACTTTGACTGTGTCTGTGATGAATACCACAGTTTTAGTCCCTTCGTTATAACTATGTCACTGCATAGCCTAGGGTATGGTAAACCGTCAACCCTACTAGCTAGCACTGGTCAGCAACTTCGGTCTTTGGTATGTCTATGTTGTATTTCCTACAACATACTCGGCCGAGGTTTAGCATAAAGAACCGTAATGAGCATGTGACACTAACTTCCTATTAACGGAAGAGACGAATCCTATATTGATTACTACTTATCTTGTACGCTTCAAGTGTCACCAAACCTAAGACCTTTCAACGAGTGGAGACTCGAGGCTAGATGATAGATTTAAGTGACACCGCTCACGCACAGCTTCGTACACTGACCTCAAGTCTTTAGGACCAACTTGCATATCATCATTAGAGAGTTATCAATGACAGTATAGTTAAAGTTAACCATTTAATAACTCTTTATTGGTTCATTCAGTGTACTTATTCTCCAATGAGCACATGTGCCTTGTCTCCGACTTCGCCAGGTCGAATGATTATGATATCATCATTACCCTTTATGTAAATACAAAGACACAATGGTCTGTCTGATGTGTCGATAGCCTTTTCTCGACACATCTATGACCATGTAAGTTTTAAGACTTAAGTTCCTATCGGTCATTCACTTTCCATAATCGAGATCTCCATCTAGGTATGTGTTTGACCTTACTTTAAGTCTAAGGAAATTATCTGGGTATTTATAAAAAAACATTTTAATCATACTAGGATAATTAGTACCATTTATTCGAACAAGATGTTTTCTAGAATAAATTGCATCGATGGCATATATCTTCCAACCTGGGACAATAAGTCAGCCCTTCTAGACTTGGGCAGCCAGTCGGATGGTAGAAAACTCCATCTTGTCATGCGACTGTGTTACCCTTTATCGAGTTGATAGTGGCCGACTTCATTGTGGCTATCAGGTTGGTTGTCTCTTCCTCTACCTCATCTCCAAGTTGTCAACAAGTCTGACTTTTGTTTCTCGTAGATGGCCGTGCTCAACTATGTCGTTGAGTTGCGGAGAAGATAAGTGTTGAGGCTCAACTGGCCTCAGAGCATCAGAAAACAGCTGCATTTGAGCCCAGAATCAAAAAGCTGGAGGAGGAGTTAGAAAAGGAGAGGAGCGTACGGGCAAAAGCCACATTGGAGGTGGTGCAGGTTAAGGAGAGCAATGCGGCTTTATCTTCTGTGAGGAAGGAGGCATAAGATCGATGGCTGATGTGTCCATGTTTTCTATACTTTTATCACATTAATTCATATCGTTTTGGTCACTCAAAACTTGTTTTTATTGCTTTATCGATCATTTTTTGGATTATATGATTTTTGGAATTTTTGTTACATTTTCAGGAGTTTCGAGGTGATTTGGAGAAAAACGGAGCTATGGACACATCCCAGATAGCCAGAGCATCAATGGCATGGCTTGCTAGGTGCGTGACAAGGTGAAGAAGAAGATTCGAGGAGAAGAAGATGAAAGAAGGAGAAGAGAAGCAAAGACTTGGGAGCTGCCCAAGTCCATCAGCATTTCCAGTCTACTCAGACCGAGTAGGCCAGCCTACTCTGTCCGAGTATGTGTAACGAAAACTTTGATGAAGTCAAAAGACTTAGCAACTGATTGAGCTAAAAGAGCACTCGGACCGAGTAGCTTGGCCACTCTGTCTGAGCAGAAATGTAGGCAGAAGACCATTTTGAAGCCACTGTCACTCGTACCGAGTGCCTAGGTGACTCAGTCCGAGCGATTATGAATTAGATCGAGACCTAAAGGAGTTTTTGAGCAACTCAGACCGAGTATCTTGGCTACTCGGTCCAAGTCGGTTGCTTCGCTAGTAGCAGAATGACTTCGTATTTGGGTTTTGTTTGTTTTATTGGGTTTAAATCCATTTGTATATAAACCTAAACAGAAACCTAGGATTGGGAGGAGCAGTAAAGGATCAAATTATCATAAGTTTTGGGCATCAACTTATTTCTAGAGCTAGGATTAGGATTTTAAGAGGAGATCAAGCTTGGAAGACTTAGATTTCTTGTTGGGTACTTAATTTTCTTAATAGATTTCTAAGTTCTTCTTGTCGGTTATTAGGGATGGCAGTAATGGCCTGACCCGCCTGGCCCGACCCGGCCCGATCCGGCCCGCAGTCGGGTCGGGGCAAGCTTGGGCTTTGTATGTGCCCCGGCCCGCCCCAATAAACTATAGGTGTTCTAAAAAACCTTACTATTTTGATGCGGACCATACAGTCAGCGAATAACCCATAACTCATACTCTATTCCAATATTCTCCCAATTGGGCCAATTCCCAATTCCAAATTACCAAATAGATCAAAATTCTCTCAATTCACAAATAAAATTTTTATTTGGGATTCATATGGATGGCAGTAATGACCTGACCCAACCGGCCCGACCTGGTTTTGGTAAGAAAGTAACTGCCCCGGCTAGCGAACCGCCCCGGCATGTAGATGGGTCGGGCCAAGCTTGGGTAGTTAAATACCCGCCCCGGCATGTAGATGGGTCGGGCTAAGCTTGGGTAGTTAAATACCCGCCCGACCCGCAATATTGCCATTCCTATCGGGTATTGATTCTCTCCCTATCTTTATTGAATCTCTATTATTTTTAATATAAATTGCTGACAATATGTCAAATCTTCTTTTTAACATTGTTTTTATTCTTTTCATTATGATTAATGAGTATTTCTATCTAGGGCTAATGGATGAACCTTAGGATTTTAGGGTTTAGATGCTAAAGATATGATTTTCAGGTTAGATTAGTGATTAGGGTTGTGATGTGATTGATTCACCCAAGCTTGTGAAGGGTTTTCTGTGTCCTTATGGCTATAAAATCGACGTCAGGCCTAAGTCGGTCGGACGATGAAAACAAAAATGCAGCGGAAAAAACAGATTTAAAACATTTTTAAATCAAGCCCTAAAGATTTAAGCCTAGCCAGAATCTCTACTATCCCGGGGTTGGGTCCGACCAACCCCTAAAGATAGATCTATCAACCTATTTGCAATTATAAACGCATGTTTAATTAAACTATATACCTTTCACTTTGTTTCTACAGAATACGAATCGTCTTTTTCAGCAACATTTATTTGGCCCCGTGCCGCTTCTCCCAAGTCAAACCGCTTCTTGAGCCGCACCTCGTCCAGAGCCGAACCTTTTCCCGAACCGCACTGTATCCCGAGGCGAGAAACACCATTGTCACCGAGGCAACCACACGTCGAAAAAAGTTTCCTCTTGAGTGGATTCTCCGTCAAGACTTTGAATCCGATCCGAACTCCTTCGTGGCTTTGTTAGAGCCCGATCAGGAGCAAGAAAGAGTTTAGGGAGAAGAGGGAATAATTTATTTAAGCTTAGATCCGAGCTTGCTTACGTTTAATGGAACTACTCAGATCTGGAGCTTGGTGATGTTTTAAGGAGGGGGATTGGCCCTTACTTATATAAGCAGTTGACCCCTCCCCTTCTCTTCATATCCGATAAGGGACTAAAAGTTTTGTAGGAAAAATTAATTAAAGTATGCCTTTAACAAAGGCCAATCTTTAACGAATTTTTCATCCCTCACCATTGAGCTTTGCAAGTGATACAACCTATCAAATCGAAGATCACTGAACAGTGAACTCAAAGAAACAAACGGGGCATAATTCCGACTATGTTTGACCCCTCAAACGTAGTCACAAAGATGGCTTAAAACTGCATTTCGCAGAAAAATCCAGCTGTCGCTAGGGTTTTAAGAACCATAATTGTGGGCCTCACAATGGGGCCAACCTGCCTCAGCCCCTAGCTGGCACTTGCGGGGGCCTGCCCCCAAAATCTTTGCCCAGGTGCTGGGCACCTGGGTCCCGCCTGGGCCCAGGCCCAGGTGCCCAGCGCCTGGGCTCCCGGCACCCAGCACCGGGCGCCTGGGCTCGAGCGCCTGGGTGTACCCAGGCCAGCGCCTGGGCTTGCCAATGTTGAGCCCCTTTTTCAAAATAAAAAAATATTTTAAAACCACTTTTAAAATAAACTTTTAATGTTATGTTTAAAACCCCTTTTAAACATCTTTATTGGGTTGTTTGGACTCCGATTTGAGCGCGGTTTTCTCCTCAACTTTCGTGGAAAAATCCTCTTCTTCTCTATGCACTTTTTGACAAATATATTTGTGAACGATTTACAATATGTTTTATATTCCCATTGCATCATATGCAATATCCCATATCCTAAATATTAAAATACATTTGCATTAAATACAAATGAACTGATGGCATACATTCCCCATCTTCTCCTACTTGCACTCAGAATCATTTATCTCGAATCTAGAAGCTACCTGCAACGCTTTGCAGTTTTATGTCTTACATCGCAAACTCTTTGCGACTTAATTAATTCACATACATCATATATATTATCTCCCTTAATTCTACCTATTACTTGATGAAGGTATCACTCTATATGAGACCATACAGCCTAACCCTACTACAGGTGGGGCTCGAAACCCCAGACGGCTGTGACCATGAGCAGCAAGTGTCATCCCTGTTTCGGTATCATAATTATGTGGTAACTCATTGACATGAGTATTGTAGGGACCACCCTGACTATTTCCGTGATGAATACTGCAGTTATAGTCCCTTCGTCAAAACTATGTCACCTAATCAAGCCAAGGGTACGTTTAAAATGTCAACACTAATAGCTCAAAGCCGGTTAGTCTCCATCGGTCCTTCTTACAACATACTTTGGCCAAAGTTTTTCACTAAAGATCGAACCAACACATGCGACACTAACTCTCCATAACTGGAGAGATGAATTCTCTCTTGGTCATTACTCTCCTCGCACGCTTTAAGTGTCACCAACTAAAGACCTTTCGACAGGCCTTGCCTCAAAACTAGGTCAGAAATCTAAGTGATACCGTTAACATACAGTTTCATACAATGGCCTCAAGTCTAAGGACCAACGTTCATATCATCACAGAGAGTTATCACTGAAAAATATGTTATGTTAACCATGTGATAACTCTCGTTAGGTCGTTCAGTGAACTCATTCTCCAATGAGCACATGTGTCTCGTCTCCGACTTCGCCAAGTTGAACGACCATAAGATCATCGTCACCACTCCATGGTGAAGACAAAGACACAATGGTCTATCCGATGTTTCGTATCCATTTCTCGAAACATCTATGACCACGAAAGATTTCAGACTTATGCTACTAACGGTCAAACATATTCTCCGAGTCCTTTCTCGTGGTTAGACGTTGAGAGGATAAGGATTGAGATTCGACTATCATCAACAACTATAATCCGTTAGCTTGAGAAGCTAAATCAACTCACATATTTAAATTTGCACTAGTGGTGATGCTTAACCCTTGTCACCTTTCTTTATTTTCATATTTTTGCTGTAATTACCCCGTCTCCATTTCCTTTCGCGTAGCTAATTAGATACGTAATTTAGTCGGCACGCATACCACTGCCTCCCTGTGTTCGACCCGTGAGCTACACTCAATCCGTGTGCTTGCGGTAAATTAAAGCCTAACAAGGTTTTGGCGCCGTTTCCGGGGAGGCATTCAGCTTGATATCGATTTAGTTGTGTATTTATTAGTCTACACATTTTTTCTTTCATTTCCTTATTTTATTTTATTTCAATTTTTATTGTCCCATGCTACTAACGATTTTTTTCTAGTCTCTCTCTCTCTCTCTCTCTCTCTCTCTTAAACATAGTTGATAGCAGAATTCCGGTACTGAGCCTGCGGCAGATACAAAAAGAGCGAACATTAGGAGACGAAAGAAGGTAGAACGAGAGAAAGCATGTCCGATGTTATGGATCCCTATATATAGCAGCCTTTTCAGATTGACCTTGAGGCAGGCATATCAGACTTTCGAGATTATGACGCCGTTTCCAGGACCACTTGATTCAGATCTTTTACACAGGGTTATGACCTCACTAGCGAGACTTTGTGCAGATTATGAGCAGTGGAGAATTCTTCTCGTACACGGTTGAGGATAGTTGGCGGTCCTTGCAGAACCTATCAGGGAATGGCCAGACTGAGCAGCCCCCATCACTGTAATCTAATTCAGAGACTTTCATATAGAGCTTCATGGTCATCAATCACGATGCTAGTTACCCACCAAATTTTGAGTATTTTTTCTTGCAAAAGATGGACATCACGACACGGTAGTTGCTCGAGTTAAATGACTTACAGCAGGAGGTCTCTCTGATTTTGCAGGACACAGATTGAAAAATTAAGGAATCCCAGCTGGTTCGGAACATACCTAAGGAGCAACTCATATGCTCATCCTATTGCGACCTTTTGGGAGACTAAGAAGAGCATGGTGACGTGGTGCATTGGAACTATCACGCCATGCTTTCCATTATACTTGGGAGTGAGTACGTGAATGGGTCCGCATGTGCTTAAGCAAAGAAGAAGTACTTTTTTTCTTCTTTCTTCTTTGACTTAAGCACAATAAGTGTCTGTGATTAAAACATTACAGATTCCCCGCATGCAAACTCAAAACAATACACGTTATCATTATTACAAAGTCAACATCCATATTACAAGTACACAAATAAGGCCTAGCATGGCCATTAGGAACATATACATGAAATGAAATACACCTGAATAAGATTACAACAACAAATATTAATTTATAGCGGTGTTGCAAAGGCATGCCATTCCTCAGCAGGAGATCTCAGCGTGCGGGTATTCCTGGTCAACTAGCTCAGCCTCAAGGTATACTCCTCTGCAAAATCTGTCTTAAAACCTGACGTATATTTCTCATGATAACAAACAAAGACATATACGTTAGTGAGGGTCGCTCGGTAAAATTTAAAATGTTAGAAAAATGGACCATCGGCAAGGTTTAAAGCATTATAATATATTTATATTTTGCAAAGCTTTAAAGATGAGCAACTCAATATGTTCACTATCAAGTAAAATATGTGCAGCTAAGCGAACATGGGAGCTTGACAAAGAGCAGTGAACAAAGTAAAGTACAGTGAACATGGCAAGTGCATATGAGCATGGTGAGAGGAGTTAGCAGGTAACACAATTTATGATAGCAACATCAGAAGTAAAGTGGGGTGTCATTCAATCTCTTAATCTAGTGACCCCAATGTCCGAGGGCGGAAGAAACTACAATTACACCCAAACCAACAGGAGCTACCCATGGTTCTATACTTACCGACCCCATCCGGGCGATGGTCAAATTTATCTGTGGGGGTGAAATCCAGCATTCCAATCTCTACTACAATGGACTACCCCATCGAATGTGTCATTGTGTATCCGTACAGTTCAATGTATGCCACATGGCCCAATATTCCGTAAATGCCCCAAGTGACCAATATTCTGTATATGCCCTGATGGCTCAATATTACATTTCATTTGGAAGTAAACCATCCAAATATGGTGTGGCACAAGTAATGATATAAACATGCAAGAAGAGTATTTTATGAACATCTTTAAAGTGACAGAAACATCTTCCACATATGAATTTACAAAGCAATATAACAAGTTTTGATACCAGAAATCATACAGAGGTGATATAATGACTTTATTATGAGAGAATTGTTTTTCGAAGGTCTAATTAGTTCAGAAAGTCGGGCTACTCTCAATCATCCGAACCTTCTTTCGACGAACTCCTTGAACCTGATTGCTCGAAGTAAAATCGTAATTTAATTTTCTGTATTTTTAAAACGATAACAGAAATTTTCTGGAATTTTGTAAGCAAATAATGGCATTTTTCAAAAATTAGAAAATAAAACTTCTAAACTTGTAAAATTCATATCTTACGATCCACACGCCAGATTTTTATGTATTTGCTGTCAAAATTTGTCTCTCGGCGAGTAGTTTAATGTTAAGTAGGTTTCGGAGAGGTGTTTACGTGAAAATCATTAAAAACGATTTAAATACGCCTTTACCAATAAATATGTATGACTTTGACAATTAGTAGAAAATAAATTACTTGCCTGATTGTAGCGATTTTAGTGTCCATGTGATCCTTTGAAAGGAACGAATTTATCTGCGAGGTTGGATCCACGATTTTAGACTAAAAGTGTTAAGCTAATAAAACAACATATCGTATACATATAACGTATATATACATAAGCTGACATACTGTATATAATATATTATATATAACTAACATATATACTATTAAAATAATTCATACATATATACATACATATATATATATATATATATGTAATTATTAAAGTAACCAACTGTTCATGTTACTATATATATATACGTACTGCTATCACATTATATCCTATATGTTTTATTAATAAACATAGGGTATTTACGTAAATACATATGTCATGAAGGGGCAGTAGGTATTTAGACTATATATATACAAATTTCACAAGATAAAACATTTCGCATGCAAACTCACTATTTTACATCGCCTTCGCTTTTGCTTGCAGGGAAGATGCTCAACGTGATAATGGTGGTCGGGGCGACGGCGACGACTGCAGCGTGTGGCGACATTGAGGAGGCTGAAGCATCGTCGGGCTGCACGACGATTGGACAGAAGGGGGTGGCGTTGTCGGAGCTTTCGAAGTGCCTTAACCAAACCTCTTCTTAAGAATCCCAAATCACTTTCTTTGTGGATTCCTAAGAATGTTTCTAGGCTTGATAGGAACTCGTATATAGATTCATATGTTCGTCATGTTATATTTTCATATGACTATATACGGAAACCAAACTCCACTTTTGTTTGGTTTCCAACTTGCTAGCTCACTCACATTGTTATTCATTGCTTGGATACCTTGCTTGTATGTTTACATTTTGTACCTACATTTTTGTGAGTGTGTCCATTACTCCCATGTTTGCATGTTTTGTATGATTATGGCGGAGTATGGAATTTTTGCTTGCTAGCATTATTTTTCCATTCATATGGCACATTGTATTTCACTCACATTATGTTTGTGTATATGGGATGGTTATTTCTCTTGTCCTTGGTTTTCCTATTTGGATATTAACCATCTTTTTGATATGCCAATGGGGGAGAGAAATAGGTTATGTAAAATATACCTTATGCTTGTTAATGCATTATTATCAATTGGTATGTTTTTGCATAACAACCATCAATATGATTCGTGCTTTATATGTTTATATTTTTTGCACATTTGCATATTGATTGGGGGAGTTTGTTAGCACACATTGTTTATTTCAATGTTTATTATATTTTGACATAATGGATTGTCATCATCAAAAAGGGGGAGATTGTTAGTTCTTGGGTTCGAGACTGTAACGACTGCTTTTCATGTGTCTGGATTTAATATAATATAATATATGTTTTGGTGGATTTTCTCCTCATGTGTGGTTTTCATCTCCGTAGCTTTCATTTTCGATCGATTCGTCGTATTTTCTCGCTTCTTCCTTAGGATCGTCGATTTCGAAATGTGTCACTCGTGACGGACTTCATAACGGTCGTATCTTACTATTAGATCAAGCCTAAGAGTCTTAGAAATCGATCCCGGGGCCCCGCGCTCCGTATCGGAACTTTTTGTGCTCATTAGCCAGTATAAGAAGGGGCATCGACCGACTAGATGACGATCCAGTCGGTCGGCAATCCTTCTTGGACCGACTAGTTAGCTTTCTAAATTTCTCAGGAGTTACTGTTTATCGTTAGTCGGTCTAAGAACGTTGGTTGACCGACTAGGTTGCAAACTAGTCGGTCAGCAATGCTTCTTTAACCGACTAACACATCATCTTAATTTTAGTTGAGTTACTGTTTACTCTTAGTCGGTCTAAGAACGTTCATCGACCGACTAGATGCTAAACTAGTCGGTCAGTATTTGTTCATGGACCGACTAAATCTAAAATCCTATTTTCGTTCAGGAGTTAATGTTTGCAATTAGTCGGTCTGCGTTGGTCGACCGACCGACTAGTTGCCAAACTAGTCGGTCAGTGGTTGTTCTTTGACCGACTAACTAGTGTTGAAACCCTAATTTCTGGGCAGCCGCCAGCCCAACCTATTTAAACCCAACCCAAACGATTTCATCTTCTCCAACACGACCCAAAACCCTAAAATCTTCCCCCTTGAGCCCCCATCTTCCTCCAAGCTTCATTTCTTCATTCCAAGCCTTAGAATCATCATCCAAACCATCCATTCACTCCATCCACCTCTCATCTTCCCCAAAATCTCACCAAAACCCATCAAAATCCCCAAATCCCCCAAAACCCTAGTTTCCCCAAAGTTCTCCAATCTTTTCCAGATCTGATCCTAGGGTTCCCCAGAGTGTTTCTTCCGTCTCCTCTTGGTAATAAATCGATCTACCGTTGTTTTCGTAACTTATTTATAATTTTTGTGAAACCCTAATAAATTTCATGTTGTTTGGTGTTGTTTCCCCCATAACAGCGATTTCCCCGTAGATTGGCATCTGTGTGACGAAGTGGTCGTCATCCCCGGTGCTAGGCAAGTGAAACTTGCCACTTAGGGTTTAGGCCATGTTTTAGGCCATTTGCTTGTTGTAGGCGTAAAAGAGGCTAGGCGACGAAATGATACTCGTCTAGGCGCAAATTGGGGAACTAGCTTGACAACGAAGCTAGTTCCGACATATAGCATGTTGCACAATTACCATGTCATGTTTACTTTCCATTAACGGTACGCAATTTAAATGTCATGTCATTGCATTCTTTTGGTGATCCCGTGATTGCGTAGCATCGCTACAATACTTGTGTTCCTGGCTCGTGACCAGAAGCGAGCATAATGAGTTGCTAACCCCAACGCTCGATATATTGAATTGTGAACTAAGAAACAAGCTCCCGTGCGGGGCAACCCTGGCTCACTTACTGGGCTCATGTTCAGGAACCCTGGCTTGTTTAGTGCGGGATGGGGTGAGGGTTAAGCGGCCATTCAACTGGGGGTCTGTTTGATCAACAACTGCAGTTGTAAGGCGTAAACTCTTTGGGGTGGGGTAGTGTTTAGTGCCGATCGGTCTGGAATGTTATACCATTCAGCGAAGGGCGTAAACATCTACAAACAATAGTGAAATGTGATTTGTGTTTAGTGCCGATCGGTCTGAATGTTTACCATTCAGCGAAGGGCGTAAACACCTGCAAACAATGTGAATTGATTAAGAGTGATAGTAGCGTGGCTACTCTTGTCTTGTCTTTTCTTGTTTTGTCTTGTCCCGATGATCGTTCTCTTGTACAAATTGTCTTGCCATGTCTTAAATTGTGCGCTCATGTTATAACTGCCATGTCATGCATACTAAACTGCTAGGTTGGTAGTTGCCTTACTTTCAGTTTCCTTGCCCAAGTCTTTTTAGACTTGCTGACATGTGCCCCTTTACTCTTTTGGATGACACATGTTAGATCCTGAGCCTGAGTACCTTGTTGAGGACGAGGTGTTTGCTGACGCCGAGCCCGAGCTTGTGTTTGACGGGGAGTACGTGGACACTGGGGACCAGTCCTAGTGTCTTCGTTGTGTTTTACTTTTGTTAGACAGTTGTTTTGTTATCGGTGCGTAGCACCTATACCTTGTTATGTCGTCGCTTTTGTTGGCCTTGTTCTGGGCCTTGGACTCTTTTCTTTTAGCCTGGTGGCTTTTCTGGATGTTGAACTTATTTTCTTGTTGGACAATGTATGAGATGTGAGATTTTATTTCAGTCTCTCCTTGTGTTATTATTGTTATTCTGTTGTGGTTACAGGGACCTGCTTATGTATTTTTGACGCTTATCGGGTTTGGAGCTTCACAGCTCCACTCTCGTGCGGACCTTTTCACGTCTCGCCTCCATTTTAGGGAAGCGGGTCGTGACAGAGACTAACGTTGTTTTGATGGTGATTAATACATTATGTTAGTGTGCTAATCAATCTTATGTTTTAGTCTCAGTTTATCTTAATGATTACATGTTGATGAGACATAGCATAATGCTTGGAGGATATTACAAGGGTTATCTTAAAGACCTCTAAGAGTGATGGTGTGCTCAAGCTTGGATGAATTCATGAAGATCATCTAATGAAGCCAAAGCTTGGAGCATGATGATGGATGGACATCTAGAGGAGCATTGCCAAAGCTTGGAGCTTGATGAAGGGAAGCTCATCAAGGAGTGCCAAAGCTTGGAGATGATGTGGAGCATCAAGGTATAGTGAGCTTGAAGACTTAGACTCTAGGAGATGCAATTTGTAATCCATGTAATTTCAATTACTTGCATTTCTCTTTTTGAGTCTAGAACTATTGTAATGCCTTGATAGATGGTCATACTCTCATGCATTTGCATTTAACCATCTTAGTGAGCCTTAGGATTATCATAGAATCTAACTCAATAGGTCCATCTAGCCTAAAGACTCACTTGAAGTCTATGGCTCTCCTACAGTCGCTTGCTGAAGGTTTTACAGTCGACTGGGTGATCTTCAATCGCCTATCGAGCCTTCTACAGCTGACTGTGATGCATAGCTCAAGTCAACATTTCTATTGACTCATCTTGAGTTTTTCGCATTAGTCGACTGATGTTCAATTTACAGTCGCCTGTATACTTAAAGTCTCTAATGAAATTGTCGACAGTCGACTGTGCGCTTCTTGCATTTTCTGGGCTTCATCCCAATGTGCAAGACAGTCGCCTGATGAAGTTTTTACAGTCGCCTGCATATTTACAGTCTCCTGTGAAATGGCCATCAGTCGCCTGCATATGCATCTCTCTCTGTTTTTCTCCATCCTATTGACGTGTGTTTATATTTTATATATTCGCATACGTCTTCTTTGTGTTTTTCCGTTGTTTTCCGTCGTCACGTGCCCATTTTCTTGGGATTTCTTATTTTCTTTCACTTTTTGGTGTTTTTGTGTATTTACAGGAGATTGCCAGTGTATGTGACATATAACGAAGATATCATGAGTCCCCGGAGCAACGGGAGGAGTCACGCGCGATCCAGGGGTCAAACGACGAAGATCGCCATTTTCAGCCCTCAACCGATCGGTTGGACGCAGCCAACCGATCGGGTGGTGCATGCGTGTCCAACATGGACGGAAGCTGAAGCGAAGTGTAGCCCAACCGACCGGTTCGCCGACCGGTTGAACACAACAGAGTTCTCGGCCATTTGGAGCTGAATTCCAACCGATCGGGTGACATCTCACCCGATCGGTTCATATGTATCTGATTCCCCAAGCGACGACCCGAAGAGCTCAACTGGCGGCTCACTGACCGTGCTAAATGGACATGCTTCTCTGTATTTTTTTGTCAACAATTCCAACCATCGGTTGAATAGTCAAGAGATCGGTTGACCTGCTGCTAAATCTCTCCAAATCGACGCCCGTTCTCCTCAGCGCCCGGTTGAAGTTCTCGAAGCCGACGGCCGAAACGTGTAGCAGCTCACCAGATCGGTTGATGCTTCAACCGATCGGGTGACGTCGATTTGTATAAATATTTGCCCTAGGTTTCTGAAAACGGGAGTTGTTATTTTTTTTGTCTTTTTCTTGTACGGTGACGGCTGGAATTTTATCTGTTTTTGTAAGTCTTCTGATTGCTTTCAAAATTTAATATAGTCTTAATAGCATTGCTACTACTTCGTTTCATTTTCCTGATCATGATTTTTACGGTTTATTTTCATTTAGATTGCTTTTTAGCTATGATTTGTGAGTAGTTCCCTAATCTGGGATTTTGGTGGAAACCCCTTCGTGGGTTCTCCCTAATGCACCCATAGGACTAGGATTTCGATAGGGATTAGGAATTTAGACGGTTATGCTGGGTGTTTCATTCTCATCGACGGGAAAAAGACCGCCTTTGACCGTAGGGCCAAGGGGGAATGAACTTGGTGGTTGACTCCCTAGCCACAGCTCACGCCCTTAGCGTAGACATTGAATCCTAGCACGTGGGAACGGCGGGATGAGATGTTGGGAGTTATCGTTGCGAGCTTAGTTCTCCCGGAGTCGATCGGTGTTAATGGACATGGGAATGCCCACCGACCGAACCCGGGTAGTCCGGCGTATCATCCCGGGCATCGACCGGAATATCGGGCCCTTGGGACGCTGGTACCACTCTTAGAAGCAACGTCTCACCACTAAACCCTAAATTCAATCGTTTTTCTATCCTTAGGTCGTAATAGCGAGAACACATGGTAGGGTGGAAACCGAAGTCCTAGGTTTCCTTTTATATTGTTTATCCCTCGCATCTATTTTCCGTGACAACCATTGATCGTTCGGGATAGCTCACCCATAGGGTGATCCGGTTCCTCTCTGACACAAGCACAACCACGCCTCCCTGTGTTCGACCCCCAAGCCACACTACAACACCATGCGCTTGCGGTATAAATATTTAAATCTGGTATCCCCAATCCTATTGCACACTCTTATGCTTCAAAACTAGGGGACGTCAAGCTTTATGGTGCCGTTGCCGGGCAGGCAACATGCTTGTTAATTTTAGGACCATTTGAACCCTTGAGTCTAGCTCACATCTTCACCTCGCGATAATTTTCGCATTCTTCATTTTCATTTTTTATTTTCTATTTTCTATCTGTTTTCATACCATACTTGCTTCACGGGGTGTTGGTGATTTTTCATGCGCAGGAATACAAGGAGTCTCAATGACTTGATTCCTTTAGAACCGGAGATCAACGCCACCGTGAGGCATCGAAACGTAGAAAGAAGAAGAAGAAAAGAAGCTGAAGCCATGGGAGAGAACACTCCTCCCCAGAAATCTCTGCTAGAATACTTGATGCCCTCCATCGGGTCCACCTCCTCCATTCAACCTCCGGCTATTGTAGCCTAAAGTTTCAAGCTTAAGCCGTCGCTAGTGACGTGGATCCAACATGATCAATTCTCTGGGGCACCCATGGAGAGCCCTATTGAACATCTGGACTCCTTCCTCGAGAAGTGTGACACATTCAGGATTAATGGTGTCACAATTGAAGCAATTCGTCTGAAGCTATTCCGCTTCTCTCTGCGGGATAAAGCCAAGAAATGGCTTAAGGGAAAGGACCCGAACACCTTCAATTCTTGGGAGAAGCTCTCGAATGCTTTCTTGACTAAGTTCTTTCCCCTGGGAAAGACGATGAAGCTGAGGAGTGAGATCTCCTCCTTCTCCCAGGCCAGCCATGAGTCTCTGCACAAAGCTTGGACGAGATACAAAGAGACGCAGCGGTGATACCCTCATCATGAACTTCCAAAGTGGCAGATTATAAATCTGTTCTATAATGGGTTGAGGGATGACCTAAAATCTTCGATGGACGCCGCGGCTGGGGGGGTCCTTTATGTCAAGAAGCAAAGAAGATGCCGACAACATTTTAGAAAACATGCCATCAAACAATGAGCGGTGGTGCGATGAGCATGCAACACCCAGATCTGGAGGCATTCATAGAGTCGAGGACGTCGACAAGTTGTCTAGCAAATTCGATTTGCTATCGACCCAGATCTCAGTGCTTATGGTAGGAGCTGGTGGTGCCAGCACCCAACAAGTAGCAGTGGTGGAAGCGGAAGTCCTGGGAGACTTTGAGGGTGGTAATATTTCACCACCGGTGGATCAAGCTAGCGCACTTTTCTTCAACCCGATGGGTAATGCATCGTATCCACCTAGGACTAGCTCGAATCCGGTTTATTCTCCCAATAACCGAAACCACCCCAATTTGAGCTACAGGGCACTGTATCAGCAGCCCCAACATTCGCAGCAACAAGTATATCAGCAGCCCCAGCAGCAGCAGTAAATATATCAGCCGCCTCAGCAACAACAGCATCAGTATCAGCAACAGCAGCAGCAGTATCCCCCCCAGGAACCAGCAGCCCATACAGTAGCAGTAGCAGCCATATGGCCAGCAGCGAGTTATCTCCCCGGTCGAGACCCTCTTGACCCAGTATATTACAAACCAGGAGAAGATCAACTTGAAGCTAGAGATGGGGTAGAGGGCACTCACCGACCAAGTAACCCAGCTGGGGTTGCAGGTGGCGAACCTTCAAAGGGCATAAAACCAATTGCCGGATCAACCGGAAGTAAATCCAAGTGGGGCAAATCAGACATTGGCACTAACGTATGATCATGCGAATGTATCCGCCATCGTCTTGAGAAGCGGGACATAAATTCCTACAAGAGTGCATGTTAAGGTACCTGAAGCTACGAAGCTTCGTCACCAAAGAATACGACTACGGAGGGAGTCTCTGAAGAAGAGAAGAAGAATGACGAGGAGGGGAACCTTAGAATATTTAAGCCCGTTGTGCCTTTTCCACAGCGACTTACCAAGGCTAAGATTGATGAAAAATATGGCAAGTTCTTCGCTATGGTCAAGGATTTGAGCTTGCAGATCCCTTTTCTCAAAGCCATAGAAACAATTCCCTCATATATGACATTTTTAAAGGATTTGGTGACGAGGGGTTCTAGAAAGGAAAAGTTCATCCTCACGGCAGAATGTAGCGCTTGTAGGATCTCGTCGCGCGAGGATGGAGGATCGAAAGAGAACTTACGTTAGCGTACGCTACGTAGTAGTCTTTGAACTTTGCCCTTGGATTCGCCACAACGGTCAGTACTTCATCACAGAGGATCGAAGCAGAGTTTCCACCGTCTAAATCTCTATTTAGAAGAAGAACAAAATGGAAGGGAGAAGAGGAAAAAGTTTGCCTTATGCAAAACTTATGGCATGAAGGATTAGCCTTAAAAGCCTTACCCTTGGGTCCTATTTATAGGCTTTAGGGGTAGTTATTGTAGGAAATAACCATATATAAGCTTATTAGCCTATATTAGCACATTTCCTTATCCTCTTCATTATGCACTTATCAAGTGCCTGTTTGCACTTATAAAGTGACTTTTTCCACTTATCGAGTGGTCCTTTTCACACATGAAAAGGTTCCCTTCGCACATGCTTTCATGCACGCGACATCCGAGGTCCGTATACCCTCATACATCCCCTCATGGGTGTATACATGTCGTCCATATCCAACATCTCCCACTCACACTTGAGGAGATTGTAAGGAAACATCTTTTCCTTTAGTTCATCAATTTATCATACCGAGAAATAGACCGTGTGACCGTCATGCGCATAGAGTCCGCTGTTGTGCACTTGTTAGAGATACGCAACACTCTTTGGGGTGCAAAGTTGAGTAGATCAACGCATGTTTTTACCCTAGATTATTTCTTCACATTTCTTATACTTTATATTCAATAATTGAATCCCATCTGGATTACAATTGGCTGGCCAGCTTTGAATCTCTAAAGTCCAAATGTGAATATGAAATTAATCTTCCTCTTCTTGCGATCCTTTCGATCTTGACTTGACTCGCTTTTCTAACATGCCCCGCCGGACAGAATTAGCCATAGTCCATAAGCAACATGCTAAGATAGCGATCACCCAGTCAAATCTAAAGGAACCAATTAGAGTCCATAAGGGTAAGTAGTTAAGACCCATGTGGTCTTTGGGTCTCACATAATAGTAAACACAATTACTATTCTAACCCAATGGTCAAATGCATACGTAGTATGAATACGTATTACAACATCACTCCTTTCCCAGGGAGCGTATGTCGTAATGATGTTGTAAGGATGATGGTCAGACACCACAATGTCCGACTTTGAGTCCCTTTTACTACTCATTGATCTCCTGGACCCACATCCCGCATAAGACAGATAAGAAGAAAAAAAATCTTCTTAGATCTTTTGTAAGCATTCATATGATGCAGATCTTTCATACGACCGTTTTGTTCAAGTCATGACTTTAAATCATCCGTCTGATGATTTTGACTTTAAACAGGTCGCATCTTTATTTTATCCGTCTGATAGAATAAAGGCGGTTGCTCATGTGAGAGAGCCAACCTTAATCTGTCCGACATACAAAAAAAACAGCTGAGATTAAAAGAAATGTACACAAACATTTTCAAGAAACTCATATGCAATGTCAAAAAGAACGTATTCTTTTATTAAATTTGATCTTTCACAGACATGGGAATATACATTGATACAACTCAGCTCTTACGCAATCCTTGAGAAGATAAGTGTTTGTAAAACACATCTCTGGGGATCGCCTTCGTAAGCGGATCCGCTATCATCTCATGCGTAGATATATATCTAATGTCTACCTTCTTGTTCTTATCATAGTCTTTTGCAAATTTGTAGCGGATATCAATGTGTTTGGTCTTACAATGGAACTTTGGATCTTTGACATAGGCTATAGATGCTTGACTGTCACTGTATATTGGTACATCATCTGAGTCACTTGCATCAATTAGCTTGTCTAAGAACTTCCTAAGCCAAACAGCTTCTTGGACTGCCGTGCTAAATGCTACAAACTCGGCTTCCATAGTTGAAAGTGCGATGCAGGATTGTTTCTTACTACTCCAGCATATTGCACCAGATCCGAGTAGAAAAACATGTCCTGAGGTTGATCGTCGCTCATCGAGATCACCCGCCCAATCAGCATCAGTGTAGCCTTCGAGCCTCAAGGCATTTCCTTGATAGCATAAAGCATAGTCCGCAGTCCCTTTAAGATACCGCATTATCCTCTTAACCGCTTTCCAGTGTGCTTACCCTGGATTGGATTGGTAACGACTTACCATTCCAACGGCAAAACAGATGTCCGGTCTTGTACACATCATAGCGTACATAAGACTACCAACTGCACTGGAATATGGAACTTTTTCCATAATTTCCTTTTCCTTTTGGTTCTTAGGACACATCTTCAGACATAAATTATCGCATTTGCTTATTGGAGTATCAATGGACTTACAGTCCTGCATATTAAAAAGTTCTAGAGCCTTCTTTATATAAGTCTCTTGTGAAAGAGAAAGAAGTTTCTTCGAACGATTCCTTGAAATCTTAAATCCAAGGATATATGCGGCTTCTTCCATGTCTTTCATCTCAAATACTGATGAAAGCCAAGCCTTGATATCCATCACGAAGCCCTTGTCATTTCCGGCTATTAAAATGTCATCTACATATAGAGACATAATAACATACTTGCTTTTGATCCTCTTGATATATACACAGTTATCTTTATCAAGCATAGTAAAACCATTTGATACGACAACTTCTTGAAATCGTATATACCATTGCCTCGAGGATTGTTTAAGACCATATATGGACTTACGAAGTTTACAAACCTTATGTTCGTTTTCTTCTTTTACAAACCCTGTTGGTTGTTCCATATAGATTTCCTCGTCCAATTCTCCATTGAGAAAGGTAGTCTTTACATCCATTTGATGTAATTCGAGGTCTAAGCAAGCTACCAAAGCCAGAATCAAGCGAATCGAGGTAAAACGAACAACATGTGAGAAGGTCTCTTCATAGTCTATCCCTTCCTGTTGCGTAAAACCTTTCGCGACAAGGCGAGCTTATATCTGTCTATAGAGCCATCAGCCTTATGCTTGATCTTGAGAACCCATTTGTTCCCAATAGCTCTACGTCCTCTGGGTAAGTCAACCAAGTCCCAAACTTGGTTAACTTTCATGGATTCTAATTCCTCCTTCATCGCTTCTATCCATTTGTCTTTTACAGGGCATGATACGGCCTGTTTGAAAGTAGCAGGCTCGTCATCTTCTTGTAGTAAAGTCATAAAGGTTTGTGGAAATTCATCCTCAAATCTTAGAGGAGCTAACCTTGTACGACTACTACGTCGTATTTGAGATTCTTCACGTCCTTGTTGACTCGAATTTAGATCAATTCTAACATCACTCCCACTTGGAATGTCGTTAGAAATTCTCCCACTTGGATCATTATTCCCGTATGGAATAGGATTCGCATCATTCGTATCATCCATTGGTGAAGGTCGAAACGTATTTTCGTCTTCACCAAGAATTCTCCCACTCGAATGAGGTAATCCTTCTTGATCATAAATCTCAAATAGAGATAAGTCCTGACTTATCTCGCCCTGTCTTGAAAACTCGTTTTCCAAGAAAGTGACATCCCTCGACTCAAATTCAATTAGTCCTCCATTGTCTTCCTGACCAATGAAAACATAACCTTTGGAGTTGTCTGCATATCGTATAAAGATACATTTCCTCCCCCTTGGCCCAAGTTTGCCATACTTATGGGAGGAAATATGTGCGTAGGATGCACACCCCCAAGGTTTTAATATGCTTAAGTCAGGAGACCTTTGGTTCCACAACTCATAAGGAGTGGAGCTAACTGATTTCGAGGGTACGCGGTTTAAAATGAAAGCGGCCGTTAATAATGCATCACCCTAAAAGGTGATTGGCAAGTTGGCTTGCGCCATCATTGAACGGACCATTTCCATTAACGTCCTATTCCTCCTTTCTACAACACCATTTTGTTGTGGAGTATAAGGCATAGTTACCTGATGAACTATGCCTTTTTCATCACAAAGTTCCTTAAAACTTGTTGATTGGTATTCACCGCCTCTATCGGTTCACAAGACCTTAATCTTGCGATCTAATTGATTTTCCACCAAAACTCATATAGTTTTTAAAGCAGGTTAATGCTTCACTTTTATGGGATATCAAATAGATATGACCGAATCGGGTGAAGTCATCAATAAAAGTGATGAAATAGGACTTCCCGCGTCTTGTCTTGACATTCATCGGACGACATATGTCCGAATGGATGAGCTGTAATGGAACCTCGGCCCTTGTGCCGGTTCTAAACGGTTTGCGACAAGATTTCCCTACAAGGCAATGTTTGCAAGTCGACATTTTGACCTTTGAAACATTGGATAGAAGGCCACTTTTGGCAAGTCTATCCATTCATGTTGGTCCAATGTGACCAAGCCTTGCATGCCAACAAATTACATCTGACTCATAATTTGATGAATTTGCAATGAGGAAATTTTCATTATAAAACGAGGAATCATACATTGTATTTAATACAACAAATCCTTTGAAAACATACCCAGAACCAATTAAAGAATTATTACAAGACAAGTACACTTTACAACCATGAAAGAACCAACTATAACCAAGACCCATTAAAACGACCACAGATATAATATTCCTTCGAATATCTGGAGCGAAGAGGACATCATGTAGTAAGATAGTGCGGCCGTTGTCCAAGACTAGCTTGCACGTCCCAACGCCTTTCATTTCAACACGTGTGTTGTTTCCTACATATATCCACTTTGTTCCTTGGGGTATCCGGTGATACTCCACAAAGGACCGTCTGTCCCTTTCTATGTGGTCGGTGGCACCTGAATCAAGTATCCAAAATAGATTAGATTCTACAAGAAATATTGAACTAGAAACACATATGTAACTAGCATTACAAGTTACCTTGTCACCTCCATCCGTACAAGAACGGGCATAGTGACCTAACTTGTTGCACTTGAAGCACTTGATCCTCTTCAAGTCTTTCTTCTTGTGCCATTTCTTGTTCCTACCCTTATGTTTGGGTTTCTTGGTAGACTCTGGTTGCTTATTACGTTCATTAGTAAACTTCAAACGATCTTTCCGTTTCTTTCCCCCGTGTGAGGAACTAGCAACCATGTGCACTTCTGCACTTGGCTTGGCCGTCGCAAGCCGCTCTTCCTCTAACTCGAGGTGCTTAGAAACATCGCTGAAGTTCTTGATGCTCTCATTATGAGTGAGATGCATCTTCATTTGGTCCCACCCATTTGGTAGGGAATGTATGACTACTTGGATTTGTTGCTCATCAGTGATCACATGACCTGCATCCTTTAACTCTGAGATGAGATTCGCCATATGTCGTAAATTCTTCCCCATGGAATGGTCTGGACGTTTCTTGTACGAATCAAATCTTATAGTTAAAGAACGAAGTTTGGACACCGAGGTTCCACCAAACTTCTCCTCTAGCTTGGACCATATGTCCATGGCTAGGTCATGCTCTCAGAAGATTCGCATTATGTCGTCTGCCATACTTGACAGCAACGTAATGCGAGCAATCTTGTTCTTCCGAGACCAAGCATCAAAAGCTTCCTTGTCTCTTCTGTGTTGGGCCGTAGTGCCCAACTCAGGTTCAACCATTATGTTCTTCAGAGTTTCGAGCACGTCTTGCTCCTCTAGAACATATTGTATCTTTATGGACCATAGCTTGTAATTATCGCCGTTGAGTTTTTCACCTTTGTTCAACTCAGCGACGATGTTCTTAGCGGCGGAAGACATTTTAGCTTTAAAATGCTGCAAAAGATATAAAAAGAAGGTTCGATCAAAAACATTGCATAAATTTCATATTTACAGTCATTATTTTAGACATTTTCATAATTCAGCAGTCTCGGCCAGCGGACTGACCAGGGGAATGGCTAGTCCATGGTTCACTACCCCCAGACATAGCCGAGGTGTCCCACAAACTATTCCAAAAGACCACTGGCCAAATCATGATCCATTGAGACGCTGAATCAATCGAATGTGGAAAATTTCAGACTAGTTTAATATCACTCCCACTTGGAAAAATCCCGCTTGGAATGATATTATTATATTTGATAAGTTACTTTCGAAAAATATTGAAGATGTTGTTCTACAATCGGAAAAGTCATTACGATCCCAATAACCATCTAGAACAACTTTCAATATTTTCCCATCACTTTATCAAATAACAGTACTCTTATAGCACTTTGCAGCAGAAAAGCGTTTTTGAAAAACGTATTTTGAAAACGTATTTTTCAAACGTATTTTGCAAACGTATTTTGCAGTGGGAGGTGTTGGCCTGCACCGGCCATTGCCGGGGTCGAGCTGTGGCCGTGCCAAGGCCCGATTCCCCTTTTCGTGGGGTTTTGCCGTATGCAATTACCGCCGGTCCCATATGGGCCGGCCATGCAGGTGGCCGGGGCCGAAACCGAAGGCACCGTAGGGCTCCTCGACGTGGCCATGTCCCCTCAGCCAGGGCCTCTGCCCTGGCCGAGGCCGGCCAGGGCTGACCAGGGGTTCCTGGCTGGTCGGCAAGGGCCTCTGCCCTGGCCGGCCAGGGGCCCTGGCCCCTTGGCCAGGGGCTCTGCCCAGGCCGAGGCCGGCCAGGGCCTGGCCCTGGCCTCGACCAGGGCCGCCCCCGGCCCTGGCAGGGGCCAGGGCGCCTGGCCCTGGCCCTGGCAGAGGCCAGGGCCGGCCAGGCCCTGGCCGAGGTCAGGGCCGGCCCTGGCCCTGGCCGAGTCCAGGCCGGCCTTTGTGCATGCCGGCCATGGCCCCTTGGCCATGGCCGGCCTCCCCTTCATTGGGGTCCGGTTTGCACATCCCCCCTCCCGGAGGGGGGGTCTTGGTTGTCATTGGACGTAGCCAACCCCATCCGCATGGGGAGGGGGGGACATAGCCTCCATGGCCCATATGGCCATGGCGATCATGCACCAAAGAGGTCATCTTCTCCGTTGAGAAGACACCCATTCATCGAGAAAGTAGTTATGTTTCAATGGCCGTGTGCCAAAAAAAATAACATACCTTCACGACCGCAAACTTCACGCTCCACATGAAGAGAGTTTACATTCTCTATTTAATGGAGACTCAGCATCCATGAAGAGTGCGAGTTTGGCGAGATGAACGGTCAGTTCTTCCCGTTACGGAGAGTTCCTGCCATATCCGTAATGACAGAAGACCCTAACGTGAAAAGATAAACTGCTGCAATTCTCTCCGTCACGATGCGCTCCTACCATATCCATAATGGTTGGAAACTCATTCGTGAAAAAGACCACGCCTCGTTCATCGGTGAGACCGGAGCGAACCCGTATGGCTCGATACCAAAGTAGGATCTCGTCGCGCGAGGATGGAGGATCGAAAGAGAACTTACGTTAGCGTATGCTGCGCTGTAGTCTCTGAACTTTGCCCTTGGATTCACCACAACGGTCAGTACTTCGTCACAGAGGATCGAAGCAGAGTTTCCACCGTCTAAATCTCTATTTAGAAGAAAAACAAAATGGAAGGGAGAAGAGGAAAAAGTTTGCCTTATGTAAAACTTATGGCATGAAGGATTAGCCTTAAAAGCCTTATCCTTGGGTCCTATTTATAGGCTTTAGGGGTAGTTATTGTAGGAAATAACCATATATAAGCTTATTAGCATGTATTAGCACATTTCCTTATCCTCTTCATTATGCACTTATCAAGTGCCTGTTTGCACTTATAAAGTGACTTTTTCCACTTATCGAGTGGTCCTTTTCACACATGAAAAGGTTCCCTTCGCACATGCTTTCATGCACGCGACATCCGAGGTCTGTATTCCCTCATACATCCCCTCATGGGTGTATACATGTCGTCCATATCCAACAGCGCTATCATTCAGCGAGCGAATTCGCCCAAGCTAAAAGACCTGGGAAGCTTCTCTATTCCTTGTTCAATTGGGGAAGTGAAGATCCATCGGGTGCTCGTGGATTTGGGAGCGAGCGTCAGTCTGATGCCCCTGTCACTGTATAGGAGGATAGGGATGGGAGACCTGGAGCCCACGGGTATAACCCTTCAACTAGCTAATAGATCGTCAAATATCCGGTGGGAATTGTAGACGTCCTACCAGTTAACATCAGTGGAGTGCATGTGCAGGTAGACTTCGTGGTGATGGACATGTCCGAAGACACTTATACACCCATCATCCTTGGACGGCCCTTCATGGCCACCACTGGCGTGTTGATAGATGTGAAGAAAGGGAAGCTATCCCTTAATATTTGCAACCAGAAGGTCGAGTTTAACTTGGGGTTGTCTATGAAGCACCCCCCGGATGAACCTGGTTGCAATATGCTGGACATTGAAGAAGAAAGAGCTGTGGAATCTGGGGCCTGGGAAATTCTCTGAAGGAACCCCCCGACAGCTTGGGGGACCTTGAAGAGCATGTCGGATTGAAGAAGGAAGACGTTGCTCGGGAAGCGGGTGTCTCACATACGATTCCTCCCGGATTCCAAAAGGTCGCTCCGACGAGGAGAGAATGGAAAGAGCCCATGGGGCTCACTGTCGATGAGATCCAGATCTTAAGAAAAGTGGCGGTCGACGCCAATATGAGGGAGAAGCCCCCAGACATCAACGGAGGGAGGATCATCGAGCAAGTCTACTTATCACAGCCGATGACACCAAAGGCCACCGCTCCAACATCTGAAGGAATGCCAAACATAGGGCATCACCCCCGTCCTCCTTGAAAATCATCTACTGGGCGTCGAGCAAACGACGTTAAACAACAGCGCTTCATGGGAGGCAACCCATGTTCTGAACCCTCGCCTTTGTTTTTAGGATTATTTTTAGGATTATTTTTCTTATTTTGGTGAATAAATTCAGCAACAGGAGCTTTCGTCGTGATACTTAGGCTATTTTTGACTTCTCCACACTTCAACCGACCACGTTCTTCCCCCACACGACCTCCAATCCCTTTCAACCGATCTCCCCACTTCCTCCTCCCTTCTCTCCATCAATCCCACTCTCATTCTCTCACATTTAACCCTAATCTTCGCCCTAACCCTAGCCTTTCTCCCCCTTTTTCGAAAATTTCAAAATTTGTTGAAAAGATGTGCCATGGCTTCACACTCCCATCAATTGTGCAGCATTGGGTGATTTGCGAGCAAGGATTAACTTTGCTTCTGGGTAAACTCATTCCCTAGCTCTATTTCATACGTTTGCCCTAGTAGTACTGTTTTTCTCAATTGCTATTGATTGTGTGTATTTGTCATATCTTGCATTCACTTGCATCACACGCTATCATGGCTAGGGAAAAAGATAAGGGTAAGGCTATCATGCATGAGGAGGAGCCGTCTCGCAAGAGACAGAAGTCCACACGTCCACCTAGTTCACGTCCTCCTCCTACACGGCCTACACAACCCCCACCCCAACCAATTATCGCTCCTGAGGACCCAATGTTGGGCCCGCGTGGTTACCGTTTTCTGAGTGTTGAACAAAAAAAAATTTATAATAGACTCGACGCACGTTCACACCTTTCCACCAAGTTTGCACACGCCCAATCTCTTATTGATCTCTGAAGTCGAGACCCTCTTCGCTAACTTAGGATGGTTAGCTTTCTTGAACGCCCACGCGGCGTCCTACCCCACCCTCACACTAGAATTTCTATCTTCCTTAAAGTGTGAGTCGGGATAGATTGTCATTTTCTGGGTTCAAAACAAAACTATCTGCACCCACCTGAATACTATTAATAACATTCTCGGATTCCCCATTCTAGGGGGCGACGCTATCCGTCCCTACGGATATCACCTGGACTTCGACGTCGATCAATTTTGGTTTCGCATCACCCTCCACGATCATTATCCTCGAGGTAAGGCCAAGGCCTCCTCCATCATTCACCCCATATTTCGTCTGGCCCACCGAATCATATCTTGCACATTCTTCCACAGGTATGAGTCTGGGACCGTGACTATCCCTGACCTTTTTATTTTGTGGGCTATGACATTTGATTTTATTCGTGGTGACGACGGGATCGCCTTCGAGGCCCCTTGCATTCCTATTCATGCTAGTGCTTGGCTTATTCACAAGTTACTTGAGATTAGCCATGTCGGCAAAGGCAAGTATTGTTGCGGGGGCCTCATTACCATCATAGCTTCATATCCCCACTACAATATCGTCATCCCCAGAGATTTGCCTTCTGCCACAGGACCTACACATCTAAATCTTGATGTCCTGCGGCACATACACATGATCAAGCCCTGCCCCGACGGTCGTTTTACATTTTACTACGGTCACCCCCTGCTCCTTACACCATTCTGCCTAACCCAGGTTGCATGTCTATCGTTCTTGTGGCAGATTGGACATTCCCTCCTGACCCAGAGTTTCTTGGGGGGTTACGTCTTCAGTTCCTTATCCCGGGCGCATGCAGATCACCTCCCCCTGCAGCCCACTTAGGCGAGCAGGACATACCTGCGTCCGGAGGAGACCCTGGGGCTGGCCCCAGTCATGCCACCCCGGCTTCTGGCCCTGTCACTTCTGAGGCCCTTAGTGAGGTCCTCTTAGACCTAGCCTCTGGTGCCGGTATGACCACTGCCGCTGGCACCACTTCCACTTCCCGTCCTGCCTCTACTTCTTCCATTCACAGAGCCGCCTCCGCTCGCCTCGCTCTCGAGGCTGAGCTAGCTTCACTGCGCGCTCGTGCTTCGTCCTCTGCCCCCTCGGACCCATCCTCTTCTATCTTCTCGCACCCACGTTTCCTCGCACTAGAGAGGAACGTTTCCACCATACTCTGCCACCTCACTCACATTTTTGGTCCTCCTCCATCCACTCCTCCCACCTCACCATCCCCTTCACCTCCACATCACATTCATCACCACACCCATTACCCCCTAGGTGACCTTCCCCTCCCGCCACCATCGTTTCCATTCCTGTCACTTCACCTCCACTCACGACCACTGCCGTCGATCCCACAGATCCACCTCCCTCCACTTCCGTCACCCCATACATGCACCGCAAGAAATTGCAGGTGCGATCGAGATCACTTCCCATACCATCCACTACTACCACCGTATCTACCCCCATCTACCCCATCTACCACCGCGTTGGTCGGCATATCCCTACCACTCACCATCATCACCACCGCACCACCCATCGTTCACACCTCCACACCCATCCATACACATCCTCCACCCCTCTCCCCACTTCTCCGCACACCCCCACCTCTCCCCTCCACACCCCTCCATCTTCTGCCGAGGAGGACGAGGACAGTCCCTCTCCTGCTTTTTGATTTCTATTTCTTCTTCGATCTTCCCCCCTAGCATATTTCTGCATCATCATTATCATATCATATTGCTAGCACTGTCATGTCCAGCTTGGGGGAATTCGAATTTTATGTGTCATGTCGTGTTTTTCGTCGTGGTGTGTTTGTTTATATATGTCGTGTGGCGTGATTTTCTATTTTTATTTTCTGTATTTCTTTTTCCTCTTTCTTAATTTTTCAGTTTCGTATGTGTATTTTTCTTGTTTTTCATTTCTCTTTGAGTCGGTTCGTAGTCCCCCCATTTTCATTGCCCTCCCATATTTAATTTTATTGCATTGAGGGCAATGCAAGTTTCAGCTTGGGGGAGTCGCACTTCGCGCGTCATTTGTGTCTTTTTCTTTGTTTTTGAGTCTTTTTCATCGTGTTTTTCTTTTTTTTCTTCTCATCTTTTGTTCCCTCTCTCCTAGAGATGACCCCCCCCCCCCCCCTATGATGAATTGCCACAGAATCACACACACACCTAGCATGGCTTCGATAATCACATTCACTAACCCTAGGAAGCTGAGTCCTCTTGCATTTCATGCATCGTGGGTCCGTTTTGCTTTCATGTGAGTCGTGTGTCGTGACTAGCTTATAGTGTGCTTCTACTTTGTGATTTTGATTTATATACCTGTCCTGGGATGACCCCTAGATTATCATGCTTCGATTTGAATATGTGGTATTTGCTTCTCCTGTCTGCTTCTATATGTATGAATATATTTATATCGTGTACTTCATTTCGCATGTGTCGGGAATTCCACAGTTAGGACTAGGATAACCCATTTAGCCTATGCTCTGATTAGAGAAGAAAATATCCATTGCCCAAGTCTTTAGAATTCGATGTCTTTTTTATTTTACTGTGCGCAAATCCCCTCGTCGTGTACCGTTCTCCCACTTGGGAGAGTACACATGTATATACCCCAAAATCTAAAAATCCAAAAAGAGAGAAAAGAAAAACCCAAAAAGAAAAGAAAAGAGAAAAGAAAAATATATATATATGTATAGCCAAAAATCCAAAAAAAATACATATATCCAAAACCCAAAAAAATTCCTGTGTGAATATTTTCCTACCTACCGAGAATAACGGGAAAGCGAGAATTTGCACCGAGTGTTCTACTCCACATCTTCTTAACCTCCATCGTTTTCGAAAACACTTGGAATAGAAACTTTCCAGCTATTATCTAGGCGATAGTGTGGTGATTTCCTAGTCCCTAGTTGTGGAGTCCCTGACGCATGATACATTTCGATTCTTACTCTGTTCTCATGCATGCTTGAGCTTTATATTCACCACTTATTTCAAATCAAATCGATATTTGGGTCTTTTCTTGGATATGTGTATATGGAGCTTTATTGCACATTGTAGATAGTAACACCGTCTGCTAGCACACAACCACACTCACTCGCGCTTCACTGCGTGGGCCCACGACACTTGTTTGGACTCATATTCCTCGGTTTAGTGTTGTGTTATGTCGTATGCTTGCTTAGCGTGGGTGTTTGATTTTGTTGGCCCTGACGGGCGATTTAGGATTTTGACTTCTCTCTCTCTCTCTCTCTCTCTCTCTCTCTCTCTCTCTCTCTCTCTCTATTTTCTCCCTCCAAGCTCCTACTCTCACTCGTCTTCCTCGAGGAAGAGGAAGGGTTCAGCTTGGGGGATTTTGACGTGTGTTTATATTTTATATATTCACGCACGTCTTCTTTGTGTTTTTCCGTTGTTTTTCGTCGTCCCGTGCCCATTTTCTTGGGATTTCTAGTTTTCTTTCACTTTATGGTGTTTTTGTGTACTTGCAGGAGATCCCCAGCGTATGTGACATATAACGAAAATATCATGAGTCCATGGAGCAACGGGAGGAGTCACGCACGATCCAGGGGGTCAAACGACGAAGATCGCCATTTTTCAGCCCTCAACCGATCGGTTGGACACCGCCAACCGATCGGGTGGTGCACGCGTGTCCGACCCGGATGAAAGCTGAAGCGAAGTGCAGCCCAACCGACCGGTTCGTCGATCGGTTGAACACATCAGAGTTCTCGGCCATTTGGAGCTGAATTCCAACCGATCGGGTGACATCTCACCCGATCGGTTCATCTGTAGCTGATTTCCCAAGCGACGACCCGGAGAGCTCAACCGGTGGCTCGCTGATTGTGCCAAATCGACAGGCTTCTCTGTATTTTTTTGTCAACCATCCCAATCGATCGGTTGAATGGTCAACCGATCGGTTGACCTGATGCTGAATCTCTCCAAATCGACGACCCACTCGCTCCACCCGTTCACCTCAGCGCCCGGTTGACGTTCTCGAAGCCGACAGCCAAAACGTGTAGCAGCTTACCCGATCGATTGATGCTTCAACTGACTGGGTGAAATCGATTTGTATATATAGTTGCCATAGGTTTCTAAAAACAGGAGTTGTTACTTTTTCTGTCTTTTTCTTGTACGGTGACGGCTGGAATTTTATCTGTTTTTATAAGTCTTCTGATTGCTTTCAAACTTTAATATAGTCATAATAGCATTGCTACTACTTCGTTTCAATTGCCTGATCATGATTTTTACGGTTTATTTTCATTTAGATTGCTTTTTAGCTATGATTTGTGAGTAGTTCCCTAATCTAGGATTTTGGTGGAAACCCCTTCGTGGCTTCTCCCTAATGTGTCCTTAGGACTAGGATTTCGATAGGGATTAGGAATTTAGACGGTTACGCTGGGTGTTTCATTTTTATCGGTGGGAAAAAGACCGCCTTTGACCGTAGGGCCAAGGGGGAATAAACTTGGCGGTTGACTCCCTAGCCACAGCTCACGCCCTTAGCGTAGACATTGAATCCTAGCGCAGACATTGAATCCTAGCGCGTGGGAACGGCGGGATGAGATGTTGGGAGTTATCATTGCGAGCTTAGTGCTCTCGGAGTCGGTCGGTGTTAATGGACATGGGAATGCCCACCGACCGAACTCAGGTAGTCCGGCGTATCATCCTAGTCATCGACCGGAATATCGGGCGCATGGGACACTGGTACCACTCTTAGAGGCAACGTCTCACCACTAAACCCTAAATCCGATCGTTTTCCTATCCGTAGGTCGTAATAGCGAGAACATATGATAGGGTGGAAACCAAAGTCCTAGGTTTCCTTTTATATTGTTTATCCCTCGCAAGTATTTTTCGTGACAACCATCGATCGTTCGGGCTAGCTCACCCATAGGGTGAACCAGTTCCTCTCTGACACAAGCAAAACCACGCCTCCCTGTGTTCGACCCCTAAGCCACACTACAACACCGTGCGCTTGCGGTATAAATATTTAAATCTGGTATCCCCAATCCTATTGCACACTCTTATGCTTCAAAACTAGGGGACGTCACAAAGCAGCAGTCGACTGATGAAGGAGAAACAACCGCCTGTCAATTTTATAGTCGACTGTACTCTGGTAATTAGTCGCCTGTATGTAATGCCCTACGTATCTACTGCACAAGTACTGAGGGGGAGGGGGGTGAATAGTACTTTAAAATAATTAAGAAGATAATTCCTAATTATCTTGTAAACTCAACCAACAATGCGGAAATGTAAATATTGACAACAAAGAAATGCAATCGCAAACAGACGATATAACGGGTTCGGATCGACCCAAGTCTCCCCGACTTGTTCCCGGTGATCCTACGTCCCAAACACCCGGATCCCCTCCGGCTACTTGAGTTAGAAACCTCTAACTCAAATTTGCACTATGAAATACTTGTAGAAAACCTATACAAGATCAAATCATACACAAATGAAATTGTGACTCCCACAAACCCGGATCACAAACAAACTCTCACAACCGAGAGTAAAACACTTACAAAAGCAATGTAAATGAAATAAGAAATGCTTACCATAAAAACCTATGCCTTGAGTAAAACTTACGATTTAGGGCAAAGAGGATTTTGGAGAAGTTGAAGGCACCAAACCCTAGCTCCAAGATGTTGACCAGCAATGGAGGCCTAGGAAGATGTTGGTGACCTAGAATCAAGCTCTAGGCTTGGAAGGCTCACAATCAATGAATCTCTCTTTTGAAATAAGAGTAAGGGAGAGATTCAAGTGAGAAATGAATGAGCTTTGAATGAGAATTAATTGCTTCTCTTTGATCACTAAACTTCAATAAATATCAGCCTTGAATGCTATGAAAGCTGCCCTTCAAGTATATATAGGATAGATGAAAGAGAGAGAGAGAAATTCGTGGCAATTAATGCTCCAACGGCTCTATTCTGAAGCAGACTAGTCGGTCAAAGAAGGATCACTGACCGACTAGTTCATCAACTAGTCGGTCGGTGATTCAACATGAACCGACTAACTGAAGAACAGCCAAAAGAGAAGTTCAGAAGAATATAGAACTAGTCGGTCCAAGAAGACTTGCCAACCGACTAGTTTCACAACTAGTCGGTCGGTGAGTGTTCTTTGACCGACTAAGAGTCAAAATAGTATAGGCTGAAATCAAGTTGAACTAGTCGGTCTGAGAACAAATTCCAACCGACTAGTTTTTCAACTAGTCGATCGACAAACGTTCTTAGACCGACTAATGATAAACAGTAGCTCAGGCTGAAAAACTGAACACAGAACTAGTCGGTCTAAGAAGGATTCCTAACCGACTAGTTTCACAACTAGTCGGTCGGTGAACCTTCTTGGACCGACTAACTGTAAACAGTAAAGAGCTGAAATTAGTCAAGACATTCTAGTCGGTTCAAGAAGCATTGCCGACCGACTAGATTGCCATCTAGTCGGTTGGTTCTTCTTCTTGAACCAACTAACATGCACAAAAAGCCGTGAAATGAAGCGCGAAGCTTTGGGAAAGTTCGTATGGGCTTTTAATAAGATCCTAGCTCTAAGATATGAGCGCTATGAAGATTAAAACATAAGACCTACTCAAGGCTCAACAATCTACGAAACGAAGCTAGAAGACTATAAATAAAACTTGACGAACCGTCTTCAAATGCTTCGATTCGAATCTCTTGACTTCAATAATGGTCCTTAAGCTTCAACGAAGCTTCAAGCACACGATCACACGCTTTGAGAAGTCTCGAGACGTCGCTTTTGATGTTCATAGAAATTTGGCGACGATCTCCATAACTGCGCTCACAAAGAGTTAGTTCACGATATTTATGTTTGTTCATCATCAAAACCAAATTCGGGGAATCAATACTCAACATTCTCCCCCTTTTTGGTGATGACAAACCAACATAAATAATAATAAAAAATAATGATTCAAATGTAATTTACTTACTCCCCTTGCATTGATGACACGTTAATTCCAAATTAAATAATAATCATACGCATCAAGCAGATGAGGAAAGTATAAAATGTGAATCCAATTATCGAAATTTAGGATCTAAATCCATTTTTATATCTTAACTCCCCCTGAATCTAACATATCAAATTAGATTCTCGGAAAATTGCTTTAAATTATCATTTAGCACATTGTCATTATTAATTCTCTCCCCCTTTGGCATTAGCAAAAAGAGTGGGAGGAGATCAACGACAACAACAATGGCTTCAACTAAAAGCACGAGAGTCGTAGAATACGACCACGGTCCAAATGACACCATAGGAAAATACGCATTAAATCAAATCGTGCCAACGAGACCATAGTCGATAATCGAAAAATAAAATCATCAAAACTCAAATCAAATTCACGTATTGAGTTATGGAATATAATCTCCAATATCAACATTCTTGATGAATTAAGTGCATGGAAAACAATTCTATGTTTTCATAGAAATAATTTCTATTAAATCAAAAAATTCGTCGGGCGACGAAGTCAACATCAGAGACAAAAATAATAATGTGCACACTGAAGTAAAAAGTCAACACGATGTATATATATATATATATAATAAAATGGATACATCTGACAACATACATATTATCTATCGAACGATCGGGGCACATCATACAACATATGTCACACCAGACATCAAAATGAGCATACATCACACGTGTAGCATCAAAACATGTATACATCAAAATACATCAGATAACATCCAAAAATATCAAAAATCATAACCACCCAAGCTATCCTAACCCACACTCTCACTACAAGATATATCATCCAAAGTGCATAGGGAGAGTCCTCCAAGCAAGCTCAGGAGGCAGAGGCAGGGTCAGCAGCAGCAGCAGGCTCTGCAGAAGGAGTGGTGGTCACTGGGTCAGCAGGAGTGTCCACAGACGGGAGAGTCGCTACGGGAGCGGCCTCGGGAGCACCCGACGAAGTATCCACCGGAGGAATGGTGGCAGCAGGTGTGCTCTCGGGGGCACCGGCAGACGTAGCAGCAGCAGCAGATGTACCCTCTGGGGCACGAGCAGCAGATCCAACAAGCTCCTGGAGCTCATCCTCATCCATCTCCTCATCGTCAGAAATAGACAGAGGAACCTCAAGGCCAAAGTGAGAGCAGATGCGAGCAAGCATCGCCTCAGAACGAGAAACTCGGGACTCCACATGTCTCAAAGAGACGGCAAACTCAACAAGAGTAGTAGGAGGAGGAGGAGGAGCAGAAGCTGAAGCTGAAGGGGTCGTCTTCTAAACGTGATGAAGCGCCGCATGAGACTTCTTGACGGCCGTCGCATTCAGAGGAGGACCAAGAGGACGCTCATCATCGGGAGGGAGAGGGACCTTGAAGTGACGGAAGACAAGTGTCAAAAGGCAAGGGTAGGGGATGTGAGCAGATTTTGTGAACTTTCGGATACATTCGAAAGAATCCATCTTATCAAGAATAATCCTAGCCCGATTGATCTCGCTCCCCATGAATAGAGCGTAGATCGGCTTAAGGAATGGCTGGGATGGCAAGCTCGATGAGCCGTACTTCAGAAGGAGGCACGACTTCAGGATAAGATTCAAGACCCAAGCGTCTGGCTTGAAAGATTTGGATGGGACACCAATCATGGCGGGAGGGATAACATGGAATATTTCGGCGATCATGGCTTGGTCAAGATCAGAAATGTCATCGACAGAGATATCGACTGGAAGAAGGCCAGAAGAGGAGACACCAATCAAATCCCCTAAGATTTCTGCCGTGAGGATAATCGGTGTACCTAAGGTAGTCGTCTCAATGGAATATGTCTCGTCATACTGACCCCAAACACGGTTCACATAGAAAAGCTTGACTAGACGGGGGTACGGGTGTGGGTTCGCCTTGGGGTCATGGCAAAGATAATCAAGGAGACCGCTGTAGGATAGAAGATCGGCGAGGTGAGGGAAATCGGAAAACTGAACGAAGTGCTCCAATAGCAGAGGACAGTGCTCTATACGGTTGTAAGCCGCGAGACACAACGGGTCATCACGACACAACAATATATCAACACCGCCAACTGTCATGGGAGCCTTCCCCTTAGATGGATGAGTACTAGAAGTCGGACGAGTGCTAGATCTAAGAGGAGGAGTAGGAGCCCTATCGGTAGGCTCAGACTCAGGAATATACTCGGTGTCTGAATCAGAAGCATCGGGAGGAGTGGGTGCACGAAATGAAGCTGGAGACACAAGTTCCTTCCTAGGCTTGGGTTGAGAAGAGCGGGCTCTAGTTTTAGCGGTCGCCGTCCTCTTCTTCTTAAGAGGAGGCGAAGAAGACGATGGATGGGTCGTTTTGGCTCAGCGTTTGGGTTGCGGGGGGTCCGTAGACGGAGACTCTACGGTCATGGGTGACGGACACGAGGGTTCGATTGGGATACGTGTCTTCGCCATGATCGAGACGAGACACGTGCAATCAAGCTAGAAATCAAAAGCAGGAACCCTAACACGAACCCTAACACAAATCCTAGGTCGACGGAAAATGAATTGAAATCTAACCTTAAAACGAGATTTAACCTAGAATCAAACCCTAAAAAGGTAGAGGAGAGTGATACCTTGGTCGACTGAGGGATCTTCGGCCGGAGATGGTCGAAAAACGGCCGAAAAGCGACGCAATCGACGGAGAAAGATGAAGAGTCGAAGGGGTTAGGGGGTCTGAGAAAGTTTTCGCACCGATTAGAAATGATTCTAATTGGTGCGGGAGTGTATAAGTCGATCGGAATGCGAAAAGACCAAAGCAGTCCCCGATGCATTTAGTCGGTCACAGTTCAAGCGCTGACCAACTAGATGACGATCTAGTCGGTCGGCTAATGAGCTTGAACCGACTAAATGCAAATAGTAACTGAAGCCAAATTTTGAGCAAGAGTTAGTCGGTCTAAGTTCCTTCACTGACCGACTAGAACTGAATCTAGTCGGTCGGCCAATGAACTTGGACCGACTAAGAGAGTCCAAAAATTTGAAAATTTGAAATTTTGAGTTCTCTCCTAATCGCACTTGGACGATACATCGAAAAACTCTCACATATCATTATGCTACCCCATTAAACATCGAAAATCTTAAATACGACGTTCATGAATAAATCGAGCATAAATTCCGAAAATTCAACCAAAAATCCAGAAAATTTCAACACATCAAGCATGAGCATATATAAAGAAATTTAATAGCATGCAAGATTATTGAACATATGAATCCTAAATTTCGGATTCACCCATAATCCCCAATTCTCGACGCAACCGCACAAAGGAGTCTTCCTTGAGTGGTTTCGTGAAAATATCGGTGATTTGCTTCTGGGTTTCAACGTACACTAAAATGATGTCCTTTTTAGCAACATGATCATCTAGGAAATGGTGACGTACATCTATGTGTTTAGAACAGGAATGGTGTACCGGATTCTTAGAGGGACATATTGCACTTTGGTTGTCCACCATGATAGGGCAAGTATCACAGTTTATACCGAAGTCTTTAAGAGTGTGTCTCATCCAAAGAACCTGAGCACACGCAGCACCGGTGGCAATATATTCCGCCTCGGTGGTTGAAAGTGATACGAAATTCTGCTTCCTGGAAAACCAAGAGACAAGAGAATTTCCTATAAAATGGCAAGTGCCACTAGTACTTTTCCTGTCGGATTTGCATCCCGCATAATCTGCGTCACTATATGAGATAAACTCATATGTGCTAGACTTTGGATAAAGTAATCCGAAGTCAAGTGTGTAACTTAAATAACGGAAAATACGTTTTACCGCTACTAAGTTAGATTCCTTAGGTTGAGACTGATAACGAGCACATACACATATGACAAACATAATATCGGGCCTACTAGCAGTAATATATAATAAACTACCTATCATACCTCAATATAGATGAATGTCTACATCTTTACCGCCCGAATCCTTATCAAGATGTGTAGTAGTGCTCATTGGAGTCTTCTTCCCGGAGGCATTCTCCATTCCAAATCGCTTTAGCAACTCCTCTGTGTACTTGGTTTGGTGGATGAAGATTGCATCGTTCATTTGGTGAATTTGGAGACCTAAGAAATATTTGAGCTCACCCATGTGGCTCATCTCAAATTGATCCTTCATCACATTAGAAAACTCTTCGCAAAGAGGGAAGTTAGTAGCACCGAAAATGATATCATCAACGTAAATTTGAAATAAAATTATATCATTATTCGAATACTTAATAAATAATGTAGAATCAACTTCTCTCATTTTAAAACCCAAATCCAAAAGAAAGTTCTTTAGACGGTCATACCGAGCTCGAGGAGCTTGTCTCAAACCGTAAAGTGCTTTCTTAAGTTTGAAAACGTGATTTGGAAATTTTTCATTTATAAAACCCGGAGGTTGAGAAATGTAAACTTCCTCAACAAAATCTCCGTTTAAAAACGCACTTTTTACATCCATTTGAAAGAGTTTAAAATCTTTATGGCATGCAAAAGATAATAATAATCTAATAGATTCTAATCTAGCTACCGGAGCGAAGGATTCTTCGAAATCTATACCTTCCTCTTGACGGTAGCCTTAAGCAACTAACCGAGCTTTGTTCCGGACGAAGATTTGGTTTTCGTCGGTCTTGTTCTTGAAAATCCACTTCGTTCCTATAACGGTGTGGTTCTTCGAAGGCAATGGAACAAGCTCCCAAGCCTCATTCCTCTCAAATTGAATGAGTTCCTCCTCCATGGCTAAGATCCAAGCACTATCTTCGCACGCTTCGTTAATATTCTTTGGCTCTATTGAGGAGGCAAAGGCACAATGAGCGAAGTAGTTGACTTGAGATCTCGTCTTGACACTATCAAGTATGTTGCCAATGACTTGCTCATGGAGATGGTCACGAACTGTATGAAGCCGTTTGGGAATTCCCTGATCACTAAGAACATTCTCAAAAGATTCATTAGTAGGGTTAGTATCAATAAAATCAATAGAATTAGAATTACCAATAGAATCACAGAAGACATCCATGGAGTCATCATCATTAGTAATTCTAGTCGGGACAAAACCTTCATTAAATGAAACATGAAGTGATTCCTCGATCGTTGAGGTTCGTTTGTTGTATATCCGGTAGACTTTGCTACGGGAGGAATATCCAACAAATATCCCCTCATCGGATCTTGGATCAAATTTGTCCAAACTACCATACGTGTTTTTAATAAAACATTTTGCGCCAAAAACTCGAAAATGTTTAACTTGAGGCAATCTACCAAACAACAATTCATAACAAGTTTGTTTGGTGCCGGGCCTAAAAAGTTTTCTATTAAACACATAGCAAGCGGTATGTACCGCTTCCGCCCAAAATTGATGGCCAAGTTGGCTATCATCAAGCATAGTGCGAGCACATTCCACTACCGTCCTATTCTTCCTCTCAACAACACCATTTTGAGGGGTTGCGCGAGGGAAAGAAAAGGTGTGAGTAATACTAACTTCATTACAAAAAATTGAGAAAGACTCATTCTCAAATTCCCCTCCATGATCACTACGAATAGTGACAATGGTGGTTCCAATGAGATTTTGTACTTTCTTAACAAATATTGTGAAGTTTTTAAAAGCATCATTTTTATTACTTAAGGAAAATACCCAAGTAAATCTACAAAAGTCATCAACGATGACAAGTCCAAAACGTGCATTTCCTAATGAAGCAACTCTAGTTGGCCCAAAAAGATCTAGATGTAATAGCTCTAGAGGCCGCTTAGATGAAATGCTTTTCTTAGGTTTAAAAGACGATTTTGGAAGCTTGCCACGTTGACACGAGTCACAAAAGCTTTTCTTTTGAAAGACAAGCTTAGGAAATCCTTTAATAGAATTTAACTTGGAAAGCTTAAAAAGTGTTCCAAAGTTCACATGACCAAAACGTCGATGCAATAAGTGTTGTTCACTTGTGTTGGCAATGAGACATTGTTCATGTGATTTTGGATGATCTAATATATAGATATCCTTATGGCGTGTGCCAGAGAATAATACATCATTACTATTTTTATTTAAAATATGACACATTCCTTTCGCAAAGCTAACTTTGTAACCATTGTCACAAAGTTGGCTTATTGAAATAAGATTGTGGTTTAATCCTTTAACAAGGTAAACATCACTTATTAGTTGTTTAAAAGGATTACCCACTTTACCAACACCAATGATGGTTCCGCTCTCGTTGCCTCCAAAGACGACTCGGTTCCCATTTGCAATGGGCACCACTCCGGAGAGCAATTGAGCATCACCCGTCATGTGTTTTGAACACCCACTATCGAGTATCCAATTAATCTTGGAGCCAAATTTGGATTTGTTGCTCCGTTTCTTTTTCTTGAGTACCTAAAGATAAACATATCATTCCATGGTACCCAAGGTCATTGGGTCCTAAAAGATTAGACTTTTTAGTAACTAACTAACTCATATTCGTCCATGCTACCATACGTGTTTTTAATAAAACATTTTGCACCGAAAACACGAAAATGTTTAACTTGAGGAAATCTACCAAACAACAATTCATAACAAGTTTGTTTGGTGCCGGGCCTCAAAAGTATCCTATTAAACACGTAGCAAGTGGTATGTACCGCTTCCGCCCAAAATTGATGGCCAAGTTGGCTATCATCAAGCATAGTGCGAGCACATTCCACTAGCGTCCTATTCTTCCTCTCAACAACACCATTTTGAGGGGGTGCGTGAGGGAAAGAAAAGGTGTGAGTAATACCAACTTCATCACAAAAATTTGAGAAAGACTCATTCTCAAATTCCCCTCCATGATCACTACGAATAGTGACAATGGTGGTTCCAATGAGATTTTGTACTTTCTTAACAAATATTGTGAAGTTTTCAAAAGCATCATTTTTATTACGTAAGGAAAATACCCAATTAAATCTAGAAAAGACATCAACGATGACAAGTCCATAACGTGCATTTCCTAATGAAGCAACTCTAGTTGGCCCAAAAAGATCTATATGTAAAAGCTTTAGAGGCCGCTTAGAAGAAATACTTTTCTTAGGTTTAAATGACGATTTAGGAAGCTTGCCTCGTTGACACGAGTCACAAAAGCTTTTCTTTTGAAAGACAAGCTTAGGAAATCCTTTAATAGAATTTAACTTGGAAAACTTAAAAAGTGTTCCAAAGTTCACATGACCAAAACGTCGGTGCCATAAGTGTTGTTCACTTGTGTTGGCAATGAGACATTGTTCATGTGATTTTGGAAGGTCTAATATATAAATATCCTTATGGCATGTGCCAGAGAATAATACATCATTAGTATTTTTATTCAAAATATGACACATTCCTTTCGCAAAGCTAACTTTGTAACCATTGTCACAAAGTTGGCTTATTGAAATAAGATTGTGGTTTAATCCTTTAACAAGGTAAACATCACTTATTAGTTGTTTAGAAGGATTACCCACTTTACCAACACCAATGATGGTTCCGCTCTCGTTGCCTCCAAAGACGACTCGGTTCCCATTTGCAATGGGCACCACTCCGGAGAGCATTTGAGCATCACCCGTCATGTGTTTTGAACACATGCTATCGAGTATCTAATTATTTTTGGAGGTAAATTTGGATTTGTTGCTCAGTTTCTTTTTCTTGAGTACCTAAAGATAAACATATCATTACATGGTACCCAAGGTCATTGGGTCCTAAAGATTAGACCTTTAAAAGCCAAGTCCAATTGGACTTAGACTTCCCCACATAATCATCATTATGCACTACATTCATGAAATAAGAATTCATGTAACCCTATTTTTCATGCATATTTGTGTCCTTCGGGCTCCAAATAGTGAATATTTTGGGAGCCCTATTCCTATTGGCAGCATGCATACGTTGTTGATTTCTACGTGAAGCATGTCGTGGATATGCATATGGCACATGATGAAATGGTGCATGATGGTAATCATTCATATAATAATGTGGATGAACATATGCATGTGGAGGAACACGTGCGTGAGGGTGTGTCACTTGGTGTGCACGTGCCCATGGATGTGGTGCATAAAAATCATCATATATGTGAACATGTGGAGTAGGATGTGTGTTCCTACATGGCATGGTATTTGTGTACATAAATGCATGACCCTTCTTTGGAGGTCCACCCAAAGTGGGTTTCTTTCCGAAAGAGGGTGTGTACGAAGTGGAAGCACCATTGGTAGATGAACTACCAATAGAATGTTTTCCCACTCGATGACGCATCGAAAGTTGGCCTAACAAAGGTAGTAGACGATTTGGATGAAGTTCCCATCTTATACCCCATGCCAATGTGGTGATTGGCCGGAAGTAAGTCATTTAGGATTTTATCCAAATGGTCCTTACCTTTATTGAATTTGTTAATTCGACCTAATGTGCACTCATACTTCTCGGTGAGAGAATGCATAGAAGCATCCAAAGTGGACACTTGCGATGTGAGTACACAAACACGAGATTTGATATTCTCATTCTCAATACTCAAAGTTGAGTTTTGAGAAGTCAAATCCGCTATCTTGTGTTCCTCCGAATCCTCAATATGAACATGCTCAAGTTGAGATTTGAGATTTACAATCTCATTTCTCAAGTCTTCAACAACGGTGTTGTTGTTGATGACAATAGGTTTAGGCGAGGTTTGGAGACTAACTAACTCATCTTTGGTCTTCGTATATCTATTTACTAATTTAGAATATTTAGACCAAATTTGCTCGTTAGCTAATCTAAGGTCGTCCATAGTTACCTCATCGCCTTCATCCTCGCTATCATCGGAGGAAGACTCTTGATCACGCTCCTCTCTAGCCATGAAGCACATGTGTGCTTGCTCCACTTGTTCATCATCCGACTCTCCACTTGACGAGTCCTCGTCGGAGTCGGTGAATGTCCCGACAAGTCCTTTCTTGTACCCCTTTTTGTACTTCTTTGACTTGTCGAACTTTGGCGCCTTCCACTTCTCCTTGTGTTTGTTTTGAGGACAATCCGCTTTCATGTGTCCTGGCTTGTTGCATTTGAAACACAAAGGAGCGGAGGCGTTAGAAGAACTAAATTTAGATTTGTTCTTGAAATTACCTTTCCAGAAGAATCGATTGAACTTCTTTGCCATGAGGGCAATGGATTCCAAGTCCAATTCTTCTTCCGATTCTTCATCATCGGTAGATGTAGATGTAGATGGAGCGGCCTTGAACGCAATTGCCTTTTTCTTTGGCTCGTCTTGCTTCAAGTAGGACTTCATCGTGTCCTGCAACTTTAGTTTTCTATCCTTGCGTACCTCATAAGACATCAAGGTACACATTAGTTGAATAACGGTATACTTACTCATATCATTACCTTCCTCGATTACGAAGGTATGCTTTTCCCAACAAGAAGGAAGTCCGTCAATGATCTTCGAGACTTTCTCCTTTTGGGTGTAGGTCTTTCCAAGATCCTCCAAATCGTTTGTGATGTCGAAGAAGCGAGCATAGTACTCCTTCATCTTCTCACCCTGTTGCATATGAAATAACTCGTAATCTTTATTTACAACTACGAGTTTAGAGTCTCTTACCCTACTCGTTCCTTCATGCAAGATGAGGAGGGAGTTCCAGATTTGATATGCACTCTTACATGTGCATATCTTGTTGAAGTCCTCGGGCTCCAAAGCGTATTGCAAGGCATTCATTGCCTTGTCATTGCTTACCTCTGCGACGACCTCCGCAGTAGTCCACTTAGCGAAATCTTCTTCTTCGGGCTCGACGTACTCCGTCAACATGGCTCTCCACAATGAAGCACTCCAGAGGAAAGTTTCCATCCGGCATTTCCAGTACCCATAGTTGGTACCGTTGAAGAAAGGAGGCCTAGTCGAGGAGTGTCCTTCCATCACCGAAGAAGCTCCTTCACGGTTCCTGAAGGTGCTGTAGTCTGAAGGTGGACGTACGGTTTTGTTGTCGTTGGAAGACATAGCTAGGTACTTGGCTTTGATACCAAATGTAATGCCCTACGTAGCTACTGCACAAGTACTAGAGAGGGGGGTGAATAATACTTTAAAATAATTAAGAAGATAATTCCTAATTATCTTGCAAACTCAACCAACAATGCAGAAATGTAAATATTGACAACAAAGAAATGCACTCGCAAACAGACGATATAACGGGTTCGGATCCACCTAAGTCTTCCCGACTTGTTTCCAGTGATCCTACGTCCGAAACACCCGGATCCCCTCCGGCTACTTGAGTTAGAAACCTCTACCTCAAATTTGCACTATGAAATACTTGTAGAAAACCTCTACAAGATCAAATCATACACAAATGAAATTGTGACTCCCACAAACCAGGATCACAAACAAACTCTCACAACCGAGAGTAAAACACTTACAAAAGCATTGTAAATGAAATAAGAAATGCTTACCGCTAAAACCTATGCCTTGAGAAAAACTTACGATTTAGGGCAAAGAGGATTTTGGGGAAGATGAAGGCACCAAACCCTAGCTCCAAGATGTTGACCAGCAATGGAGGCCTAGGAAGATGTTGGTGACCTAGAATCAAGCTCTTGGCTTGGAAGGCTCATAATCAATGAATCTCTCTTTTGAAATAAGAGTGAGGGAGAGATTCAAGTGAGAAATGAATGAGCTTTGGATGAGAATTAATTGCTTCTCTTTGATCTCTAAACTTCAATAAATGTCAGCCTTGAATGCTATGAAAGCAGCCCTTCAAGTATATATAGGATAAAGAAAAGAGAGAGACAAATTCGTGGCAATTAATGCTCCAACGGCTCTATTCTGAAGCAGACTAGTCGGTCAAAGAAGGATCACTGACCGACTAGTTCATCAACTAGTCGGTCGGTGATTCAACATGAACCGACTAACTGAAGAACATCCAAAAGAGAAGTTCAGAAGAATATAGAACTAGTCGGTCCAAGAAGACTTGCCAACCGACTAGTTTCACAACTAGTCGGTCGGTGAGTGTTCTTTGACCGACTAAGAGTCAAAATAGTATATGCTGAAATCAAGTTGAACTAGTCGGTCTGAGAACAAATTCCAACCTACTAGTTTCTCAACTAGTCGGTCTACAAACGTTCTTAGACCGACTAATGATAAACAGTAGCTCAGGCTGAAAAACTGAACACAGAACTAGTCGGTCTAAGAAGGATTCCTAACCGACTAGTTTCACAACTAGTCGGTCGGTGAACCTTCTTAGACCGACTAACTGTAAACAGTAAAGAGCTGAAATTAGTCAAGGCATTCTAGTCGGTTCAAGAAGCATTGCCGACTGACTAGATTGCCATCTAATCGGTTGGTTCTTCTTCTTGAACCAACTAACATGCACAAAAAGCCGTGAAATGAAGCGCGAAGCTTCGGGAAAGTTCGTATGGGCTTTTAATAAGATCCTAGCTCTAAGATATGAGCGTTATGAAGATTAAAACGTAAGACCTACTCAAGGCTTAACAATCTACGAAACGAAGCTAGAAGACTATAAATAAAACTTGACGAACCGTCTTCAAATGCTTCGATTCGAATCTCTTGACTTCAATAATGGTCCTTGAGCTTCAACGAAGCTTCAAGCACACGATCACGTGCTTTGAGAAGTCTCGAGAGGTCGCTTTTGATGTTCATAGAAATTTGGCGACGATCTCCATAACTGCGCTCACAAGGAGTTAGTTCACGATATTTATGTTTGTTCATCATCAAAACCAAATCTGGGGAATCAATACTCAACACTGTAGGCATACTGGGAGGAAGATGCAACTCTCTGTTTCTCTTCCATTCCTGCTGCAGTCGCCTGATGAAGGATATACAGTCGACTGTCTGCTTTACAATCGCCTGTGTAGTCTTCTACAGTCGACTGTCATGGCTCAGATTATAGCCGTTGGGATTTTTCTTGCCGTTGAACAGTCGTCTGTCCTTTGTTCATCAGTTGACTGTCTGTATCCTAAACTGCCAAAATCTAGCCGTTGCAGATTTCTTCCCTTTGGGTTTTTGGCTGGTTTTATGGGTTCCTTTGGGCTTCCTATATATAGGAGTTGGCTTAGTTCATTTAGAACTCTTGGTCATTATTGAATATCTTAGAGAATCAATGGCCACTCCTAATCTCTCCCATTTCCCTCTCATTAGCATATTTCTCTTCATGCATTGAAGCTAGCTCATAGGGAAATTTTCCAAGGGATCTAATTCTCATTCCTTTCTTGGAGAACATCTTTCTTCTCTTCATTTCATACACTCAAGTGAGAAGTGTTAGGATTCATTCCTAGAAGAGAGAAAGATCATCAAGTGTAATCAAAGCCTCATCTCAAGCACTTGAGTTTCACTTGCATGACTTCTTCATCGTATTGGTAAGATCATATCAAGGCATAGGTAAGTGTTGTTTCGTTTTGTTTTATGTTCGAAACCCTAATTCTCTTTGTGGGAATTAGATTATCTCTTTGTGGGATTAGGATATTCTCTTAGTGGGAATAACTCTCTTTTTGGGAGTAACTCTCTTTGTGGGAGTTTAGTGTCCTAGTGTATGGCTAACCCTAATTCTCTTGGTGGAAGTTAGTGATTCTCTTGGTGGGAGTCTTGACCCTCGTGTAGGGTTGGTTGGGTCCTTGTGTAGGGCAAAATCCTCTTGGTGGGGGTATCTCCTTGTGTGATTTGTATTCACTTCTCTTTGTGGGGATTATAGTGAATACTGGTGTGGCTAGATGTACCCAAGTTTTGGGGAACCAGGGTAAAATCCTTGTATTTGCGATTGTTGTTGTTGAGCACTCTGTTTAATTTCCGCTGCTTATTGTGCTTCAATTTTAGTAACGTTTAATTAAGCACTTTGCTTGCTATTACACTATTCACCATCCTCTAGTGTATGTGTAGCCCTGCAGGGTCCCTTACACAAAGCTCCTTTCAAAAATCGCAACCAGGCCCCCTTAACCCCAGCAGCGGGCTGTGGGTCGGGCGCGCAGTGCGCCCGACCCGCCCAATTGTGCGCGCCTGCAGCAAGGGGAGCGGGCCGGCCACTGGGCCAGCCTGTAAAACAATTGTTTTTTATAATTTAAATGGCCACAGCGGCCCGCTCTAAGAGCGGGCCGCGGGCCGTTAGGTTTTTTTTCTTTTTTTAATAAACAAGCGGCGGTTCGTTAGCATAGATGCGGCTGGATTGGCGCCACGTGGCACCGCGGGATTGCGCCACGTGGCGCCCCTTTAAAATCCTTTTTCTGCTTTTTAAATCCCTTTTCTCCTCCAAATAATTCCCAAAAAATACCTAGAAATCTCAGAAAATCCCAGAAAATTCTGGAAAATCCCCAAGACTCCCAGGAGTACCTGAAAAATAGGGAAAGGAGAAATTAGTTCATATGATGATAAAATTAATATAATGACTATTATAAATTAATATTGACCACCCAAAATTCATATAAAATAATCCATTGCTCAAATAATTCTCAAAAATTGACAATATGATCACAATAATACCAAGAGCATATGAAAATATCAGGAAGCCAATAAGGACGATAAAAACCGTATTTTGTGCAAAGAATGAGGATAAGCTCTAAAAATGACATGAAGTGAAAATATACCCAAAAAACAAGATTAAGTATAATTCTTAGCACAAAATGGGGATATTTAGGGGGTATAAATATACACTTTCCACTCTGAATCACACCCCCAACTAGCTTTTTGCTAGTCCCTAGCAAAATATGCGATAAATTCGGATTAAAGTTGTTTCAGAGTGTTTTCTCACTACAAAAGCGTTGACCGTGGATAACCCAGTCAACGTGGTCAAGGGATCCGCTTGGGTCCCTCGGGTGTGTCGAGTCGGTGCAGACGAGGCGCGAGTCGGAGTTGCGGACGACGTGGAGCGCGTCGGCTTGGCCGAGCCGAGATCCTTGGTCGCAAGGGGGGCGAGGGGAAGCCTCGTCACGGGTTGAGACGCTCGGCCTCGGACGGACGTGCTCGGCCTCGGCGGTCGGACGACGAGGGGTAGCCTCGATCGTCATGCTGGTTACGTGGCCGGTCGCGGGGCGGAGGGGAAGCCTCGGCCCGTGGATGTGACGTCCTCCTGCGTAGATAAGAACGCTCGTCAGGGGGGCCGGACCTTGGTTCCGGCGAAATCCCCTCCGATGCCTAAGTCAGATAGTGATCTGAAAGAGGAGGCCCAGCGGAGACGGTTCGACTCGAGTGGAGATCGGAACGGCGTCTACCGGCGCGAGCGGGGGAGGAAGGAGTTTGGAATGGGGGAACTAGGTCGTTGATGGAGTACCTTAGGTTTTAGTTACCTGAGATCCGGTCCTTTGTCCAGTCGTCCTTCTAGCCCTTTTATAGACCTCCCACCGTGATTACCCCCGACCCACGTCGCTCGTCCGCCTTCGATCGTGCCCCCTCAATCCGCCCCCCGTCGCCGCTCCCTGCGCCATGCCAGCACCTCCCCATCACGGCCCTTAAGTGGTCACGGGATCAGGGGAACGGTTATCGCTGGAGTGGGCGGGTGACTCGTGCGTTATCGGGGCCGGGTCGGATTGATATTTGGGGGCCCTCTATGGGACTTCGCCGGGTGGGCCTGATCGTGCAGATGGGCTACCGATCTGCGGTCGGGCATCCAGGCTCGCATCTTTCGGGCTTCGTTTGGTGGGCTGTGCCTTTGTGCCTATGCTGTTGGGCCTTCGCAAAATAGACGTATCAATTGCCCCCATCGGTGGGGCCGATCGGCCTTGGCCAGCTCGGTTCGACCGATGTGACTCCTGGGGTTCCGTGTGGTGCTTCAATCGAGGCGTCGTCGTAAATGGAGGTCATGATGGGCGGATCGATTGGACTTCCCTTGGCGCAGATTTTGAAACGCCGCCGGCTCCCTGAGGCCTACCACGTGTCCCTGTCAGGCGTTTCGAATTCGCCCCTGGGTCTGGTATATAAGATCCCTGGCCGCGTTGATGCCAACTTCTTCCTTGCACTTTCCTCTGTTCTAGGCTTTTCACAACTCGGAGTCTCCCGCCGCCTTCGTTTCCTTGTCTTCTCCAAATTAACAAAAAGGTAACTCCTTTCTTATTTTCATATTATGGCTGCTCTTAGGATAGGTGGTTCTGGCCAAGGGGTGAGGGATCCTCCTGAGTTGAGGCGGGGCGGGCCCCGGCTTGTGGGATCAGGTTCCTCCTCTGGGAGTCGTCCCCTTCGAGATAAGAGGAAGGGGAAGGTCTTCCCGGACTACGCCGGCGATGATGCGGCGTCGGCTGCCGTGCGGCTTAATGTGCCCCCGGTTATCCTCCGAACGCCATCGGGGACTCCTCCCTCAGTGGCCACGGAGATCCGGGAAAGGTATCTCTGCTATCCGTACGATGTTCGAGTTCCATTCGTCGACGAGCGGATCCGCCTTCCGAGGAGCAATGAGGTCGGCGTCTACGTCGAGATGTTCCGCCTGGGTCTTCGTTTCCCGCTCAATCCCTTCTTCATCCAGGTCATGGAGTATCTCATGGTGCCCCTTTGCCAGTTCACCCCCTGTTCGATTGCGGTACTGACAGGCTTCGTGATGCTCTGCTGTACCCGTGGTCTGGAGCCGTCTCTCCCCCTTCTCTTCTACTTTTATCAGATCCAGACGGTCGGCCCAGGGTCATGGTTGCAACTCCAAGCCCGCTCGAGGAGGGAATGCCTGATCGGTCTACCCCGCTGGTCGGGGGATTGGAGCTCGGACTATGTCTTCGTGGTCTTCCTGGAGGGTGCCCGAATTCTGACAGGCTGGGGCGGGTCGGTCCGGCCTTGCTCAACACTAGCCCTCTCCGAGGCGGATCGGGCGGCCGCCGCGCTGCTGTCGACCCTCCCCTTAGAGGCGAAGTCCATCTGGTCTTTGTTGGACGACCTACTCTTGAAGGCCGTCTTGTGGTCTCTGGGTAGGTCGCTTTTTTAGTCTCGGGTTGCCCCGCAGCTTACCCTGATTTCGGTTTCCCTTGCAGGAATGGCTGGTCGCAAGTTCACCCGCGATGTTGATGAGCTGATCTGTCGTGGAGCCGCTCGGAGCCGGGGTAGTACTTCCGGAAGAGCGCCTCGGTGAACCGTTGAGGAGGAGGTGCGCCGAGCCGAGCCCACCGTGGGTAAGGTGGTGGCCGCACCTCCTGCCTCTTCTTCTAGAGATCTCCCCCCCGGGGGGGTCGTAAGGGCCGAATCCGTCTCTCCGGCCCAAGTGGCGGGGGGTAACGACGGGTCCGGTGCAGTCCCTCCTGCACTTGGCGTCCCCCCTCTCGTCCCCGAGGGTGAAGATGGTGCGAGGCGGAAGCGTTCCCCTTCGGCGCCTGTCGAGCCTCGCGGAGGGAAAAAGAGGAAGGAAGACGTGGATCCCCCCAGTCCGGTGTGCTCCGTGCCTCCGACGGCGACCGCCAGGGATCTCCCGGTGGTCCTGACAACCACCCCCGTCGCAGTGTCCCCGCCTACATCACCGGGGATCGGAACCCTGTTGGCAAGCAACTTGGCTTCCCTCGAGGTCACCCCCGGGTGTTCGGTGTTTGTCAACCGAGCCTTGGCCCAGCAGGTTGCTGAGGGCTCCGTCCTTCCCCGGGACCACAGTCACCTCGAGAAGATCCCCGCCGACAAGGTGTCGGACTCCTTGGTCTAGACCCGCCAACAGGTTCGGCTATTCTGCAGTCCTTCCCTTCCTTTCACTCTCTTCTTGGCTCATGTCTCGTCTTTCAGGGTTCAACGCTCGCTGTTGAGTTGTAGCGTCGAGCCGTCCGTTTGAGGGAGTTGGAGGAGTCCTTTGTGAGGGCCCACGAGCGGGCCAGGGCGGCGGAGGTAGCTATGACGGAGGCTCAGATGGAGTCTCGGCATCTCAAGCTTCAGGTTGCCGAGCTGGAGGGACGAGTGGGTGACCTCCAGGGAAAGTTGGAGGACGCTCGGCAGTCGGCTGAGGAAGCGGCGGAGTCGTTCCACCAGGAGAGGGAGGAGCTTCAGAGGGAACTGTCGGATCGGCATCAGGTGGCGCGGTTTGTGGAGGAGGTGGAGAGGGGCGTTGTCGTGACCCTGGGGGAGAGGATCTTCGAGTTTCTTAGGGGGGCCTTCGGTACGTATGAAGATCTCATCGGCCCTCGGATCGTCGAAGTCGTCCAGTCTTCCTTCCGGGATTGTGCGGAGCGCGTCCGGCAAGCCCCTCCGCCTGTCGATCCGCCTCGTTCCGGGCATGGCGAGGTGCATGAGGATGCGTCCTCCCGGTCCCGGGCCCCCTAGGTCGCCCTTCCCGGCCGGCCACCCTTGTTTTTATCCTCAAATTTTTTAGCATCCGCTTTGCTTTGGCCCGGCCTACTTGAAATGGATCCCTGACCTCGCAATCTCCTTTGGCTTCGCTACCGGTCCCCTGCTTCGGAGCCAATAATTGCTGGTTGCATGGATGTTCGCTTAGGCCAGCAATTTTGGGGTTCTCGGTCAACAAGTTTTGCTCCGCCGGCGTTGTCCTAGTCTTCGTAGGTGATGAATTTTGTTGTCCGCCGTGAGCGGGTCATTTGTAAGGAGGTTTCTCCACTTCAATTTCCTGTAAACAAGACACACTTCTGTACCTTGGTTAATTGTTGGAAATGAAATTGACTTACAAGAGTTTCCCGCGCATTTTGCTTTGTTGCTGTGATTCTCGGGTCACTCGCCTCCTTTCTCCGGGAGGTTGTCCCTCGCCCTCCGAGCGAACAAGTCGGTAGGCTTCCTTGATGACTAGGGGGGCTGCCCCCGGTCTTATGAGCAGTGAAGTCGGTCAGCGGGGGTGTAACTCCCCGGCTTAGGACCGGTCGGCGTCTGTGCTGGCCGGGGGAATTGCCCCCGGACTTACGAGCGATTGAGACGGTCGGCGAGGGCGAAGCTCCTCGGCTTAGGACCGGTCGGCGTCTGTGCTAGCTGGGGGAATTGCCCCCAGACTTACGAGCGAAGGAGACGGTCGGTGAGGGCAGAGCTCCTCGGCTTAGGACCGGTCGGCGTTTGCGCTGGCCGGGGGAATTGCCCCCAGTCTTACGGGTGAAGGAGACGGTCGGTGAGGGCAAAGCTCCTCGGCTTAGGACCGGTCGGCATCTGTGCTGGCTGGGGAATTGCCCCCAGTCTTACGGGCGAAGGAGACGGTCGGCGAGGGCAAAGCTCCTCGGCTTAGGACCGGTCGGCGTCTGTGCTGGCTGGGGAATTGCCCCCTAGACTTACGGGCGAAGGAGTCAGTTGGCGGGGACGAAGCTCCTCGTCTCGGGACTGGTTCTGTCTGACCCCCCCATCCAGTGAGGTGGCGGTCTTCGCTCTTATGCACCTTTGGTGAAATGTTGGTTCCGTCGAAGATAAAGAGAAGATAAAAGGGAACGTGTTTGTACTCTTAAGGGTCCTATTGGACTAGTACATTTGGAGGAAAGGAAACAAGAAATAAAGCTAGACGGAGGGATGTAAACCTAGATAATCTCCTCCGGACTAGGCTACGACCGGGGCCTCGCCTGCTCACTCTATGATGCGGAGGGGTCCCTGGACGGTGTTGACCTTCTTCCCCTTGTCCGGCTGCGTGGAGGTTCCTTCTCCGTGGGCCGGCTCGTCGACGAAATTCCTTGCATGCCCTCGGCTCATCAGCTTCTCAATGTCCTTCTTTAGGTGCCAGCAGTCTTCAGTGTCATGGCCATTGTCCTTGTGGTATTTGCAGTACTTTTCCCCATTCTTCCCCCCTCTTTTTGTCTTTGGCAGGGGGCGATCGGCACGTTCTTCCTTCTGAACTTGAGCGAGGACGGCGTCCGGGGTGGCGTCCCTGGTACCTTCTCCTCGCTGCCTGTTTCTCGTCCTCTTCTCGGTCCGGTACCCTTCGGGGCTGCGGCGTTCGCTATCGCCGCGTTTGTTCCCTCGTTTGGCCTTTCCCGCCTCAATGGCCAAGGTCTCCTCGGTCAACATGAAGCGCTCGGCACTCGCCATGATCCCAGGAAGGTCCTTCGGGGGATCGTTGTGCAGAGACTTCTTCAGGCCTCTATGGCGCAGCCCTTTCTTTAGGGCCGTTTGGACAACAAGGTCGGGGGGGCTGTTCACGTTCAGCCGCTCCGCATTGAAGCGGCGCATAAACTGTCGGAGCGGCTCGGTGGGGCCCTGCACTATGTTAAACAAATGTTCAGCATCAGGCATTACCTGTCGCCCTGCCATGAACTGTTTACAGAACAGCTGGGTGAGTTCCTCGAAGCTGTCGATGGAGCGGCTGGGTAGGCTGCGGTACCAGGTTCTCGCCGCTCCCCTTGAGGGTTGAATAGAAGCCCCTGCAGAGCAGGTCATCGTCGGCTCCTTGGAAGGACATGTCCCCCTCGTAGTCCATCACGTGGTTCCCCGGGTCTCCTATCCCGTCGTACTTCCCCAGCGCCGGGATCTTGAATCGAGAGGGGACCCGCGCGTCGGTTATTCTCCGTGACAGAGGGCACCGGTCTCCGTGGATGCCCCCGGGGGTCCGACATCCGCCTACCTCCAGCTCGTTTGGTGGTGGTGGGGGCACAGGCACCGGCGGGGCCGGCTCCGCGGCCCTCGCCACACTTGGGGTCGGGCTGACCCGGCGTTCCCGGCTCCTCCGACGGGAGCTCCCGCTCCGCCGTGATCGGTCTCTCGAGTGGTGTCGATCGCTTCTTCTGCGGTGGGGTGATCATGGCCGACGAGATGACGCGGTCACCGATTCATCCCCCGTGCCCTCGGTTTCCCTTCGGCTCCTTTCACGATAAGGGGAGGAGGCGCGTGATCTCGCCTGACGGGAGCCAGACCACGCGGACCGACGTTCAGTATTCAGTCTTCGGTTCCCGTGGTCATCGACCACAGCGGACCGTAAGAGCGGGGGGCCCCCCGCCCAACGATGGCCGTCGCCCAACATGTCTCCGTTGGCCGGTGCAGCGCCGACGAGCTGCTGTACCGTTGCGACCAACGTCTGGAGGTTCGCGTTGGTATCTTGGGCCAGGGCGCGGAGCTGCCCCTGCGTGGCTAGTTCCGATCCGCCAGTCTCTTCGGTTGAGGGGGCGGGGTGATTGTCGTCAGGCGCGTCCTCAAGGTTGCTGTTGTGCGCGCCATTCCCCTCCTCTGGGATGGGGCGCATGCGTCTCTTTCCGTTGCAGGCCCGTGCCATTACATGTGTGGTTTGTTTCTTCGTGGGACAGTTCTTTCCCACAGACGGCGCCAGATGTTTCAGAGTGTTTTCTCACTACAAAAGCGTTGACTGTGGATAACCCGGTCAACGTGGTCAAGGGATCCGCTTGGGTCCCTCGGGTGTGTCGAGTCGGTGCAGACGAGGCGTGAGTCGGAGTTGCGGACGACGTGGAGCGCGTCGGCTTGGCCGAGCCGAGATCCTTGGTCGCAAGGGGGGCGAGGGGAAGCCTTGTCCCGGGTTGAGACGCTCGGCCTCGGACGGACGTGCTCGGCCTCGGCGGTCGGACGACGAGGGGTAGCCTCGATCGTCCTGCTGGTTACGTGGCCGGTCGCGGGGTGGAGGGGAAGCCTCGGCCCGTGGATGTGACGTCCTCCTGCGCAGATGAGAACGCTCGTCAGGGGGGCCGGACCTTGGTTCCGGCCAAATCCCCTCCGATGCCTAAGTCAGATAGTGATCTGAAAGAGGAGGCCCGGCGGAGACGGTTCGACTCGAGTGGAGATCGGAACGGCGTCTACCGGCGCGAGCGGGGGAGGAAGGAGTTTGGAATGGGGGAACTAGGTCGTTGATGGAGTACCTTAGGTTTTATTTACCTGAGATCTGGTCCTTTGTCCAGTCGTCCTTCTAGCCCTTTTATAGACCTCCCGCCGTGATTGCCCCCGGCCCACGTTGCTCGTCCGCCTTCGATCGTGCCCCCTCAATCCGCCCCCCGTCCCCGCTCCCAGCGCCATGCCAGCACCTCCCCATCACGGCCCTTAAGTGGTCACGGGATCAGGGGAACGGTTATCGCTGGAGTGGGCGGGTGACTCGTGCGTTATCGGGGCTGGGTCGGATTGATATTTGGGGGCCCTCTATGGGACTTCACCAGGTGGGCCTGATCGCGCAGATGGGCTACCGATCGGCGGTCGGGCATCCAGGCTCGTATCTTTCGGGCTTCGTTTGGTGGGCTGTGCCTTTGGGCCTATGCTGTTGGGCCTTCGCAAAATAGACGTATCAAAAGTGAAAAACATGCACTAAACTAACAATATCCTCATGGCATACTCCAAATGGTATTTCCAATTGATTTTAAAGCCAATATACCCAATGTATGAAATTAAACCACAAATGACATTCTCCTCAATCCAATTCTAGAAAAGTGAAGAAATAAGCACCGTATTGGATTTATCGGGATATATCACATATGGGAAAGTTTCTAACTTTCATGGAAATGGCCAAAACAAAAGAAATTTCTCTAAGTGGTGGGAGATGAGATTGCATCACTCATGTTGCTTATTCTTTCATTTATTCTCATTTTTTTCTTTTTCTTTTCTTTTTCTTTCATTTTTGTACTCTTTTGGATTTTGTATGTTTATGTTTTTGTTTTGCATTCACGCAATAATGCTATAAAATACAAACACGGCCACCTTTGCATACACGCGATAACGCTATATAGGCAAAGGGATGGATTGATCTCCTAAATCTCAATTTTGGCTTCCTCCCCAATGTTTCGTGGTGCATCGGCTACTTAATTTGATTAGGAAAACCATTCACTTATATAACTCTCTTTCTCATTCACAACACAAGTTAGCAACTCATCCACCCATTCCTTAGAAGAAAACACAGCATAACAATTGGCCAAACCCAATCCAACCAAAAACTACACCATTCATCCCAACATGAAATTACTTACACCAAACTTTTCCCAAATTATCTCAAAGAGAGTATTACGACATATAATGTAGTTCAATACATGGTATATTCGCATATGAATCCAAATTGGAAAAGAATTAAACCATGCCAATCAAACATTTATGAATTTGATACCAAAATGATAATCCGAAAAATTGCATGTCATTAAGCATGTAGGGACTAAGCACAAAGCAAACGGCGTAGGGACAAGGAGGACAAATAAGATATGCAATAAAGATCATTGGATGAGAGCAAGATGGAGGTATCTCAAAAAAAAATTTAAGCTACCAACAAAATCCTAACAATCTAAAGATTCTAACGCTCTCCCCTCAACTTAAAATAAACATTGTCCGCAACGTTGGAAGAGTATTCATTCTTGACAAAAGATCCTAAAAAAGAAAATAAAAGCACACAAAAACACTAAAATAAAACATTATTTATTCACACTATTGGAAAGAATACACCTTAGCAAATGACGGATCCAAAATTTCCATCGGAGGTGGCAATTGTTCCACCGCTCCTTTTGTTTCTTCAGCCAATGCTCCTCGGCCAAACGTGGCAATCACGGCCACGTACAAAAGCCCAAGCATCTCCTCAAAGTTTGTACCTATATAAGAAAGGAGACGGGCTGTGGAAAAGAGAGAGATGGGGACACATTCCCAAAAAATAACATCCACACATAATCATCAAAATAAAATACAAAATGAAAAGTATGATGAATGTGTGAGAAAACTCCCTGGATGGTTGAATATGATGTGGTTTGAACCTCATCCTCGCGGCATTCAATATCAATCGGGGGAGGAAGTGCCATCTCCATAGAAACTACTGACGGAGAAGGAAGCTTGGGATCCACGATAGCATGTGGTATAGACTCACCCTCGCTTGCCTCTTCTTTGGGCTCATCAACAAAAGAACACACCCCCTTGACCACTTCGCTCCCAAGTGTGCGCGTGATCACGTCCGGATGTGTACCCGAAAAACGACTTGTAGTTTTACCGCAAGCGCACAGTGTAGCGACGAGCGGGTATCGAACTCAGGGAGGAACAAATGACCATGTCTTATTCAAATCACCTAGCTATCACAAGAGTGAGAATAGTTTTGGATATAACAGTCACAATCGTTCAAATATCTGGAAAATATCAATATAATAAAGCGTCTAGGGATAGGAAATCCCCACTACAGACCGTTTCTCATCTTGTAATTCATAAATTTCATTGTTGCTAAGCTTGAATGTAGGTGAACTAGTCGCAACTTAATGTAGAACCAAGATCACGCTCTCGCGCTATTGCCGGTCTATAGCAAACCTAGAATATGGCCCACTGTCGTGCAAATCCTAGCCTAAGCCGCTAGCGTGAAGAACGACATCATTGGTCAATCGTATCTCGAGCCCACTCTCGTGCAAACTCGAGCTACGACCTAGGTTGTGATAGTTCATATCCGTCCAATCTCTTGCAAACTAGATTCACAATTAAAAATCCTAGCTTTGGTCCAATCTCTTGCAAACCAAATCTAGAGAAATCCAATTGTCAATCTAAATCGATTATCTAGGCCTTCCTATCAATTTGGGATCCAATCTCTTGCAAATCCCAATCGATATGAATTCCTAGCTACCCGTAATCAATTGATCACAACCTAACCATTATCAATTCTAGCAACAAATCTACAAATTCATCACAATTCAGAGATAGGGTCCATAGGGTTCATCCACATGCCCTAGGACGACGGCACTACTCACTAGACATCATGAAAATCTCAGAAATAATGACAATGATCATGGCACAACTCATTGCAAAAGAGAAATAATGCATAAAAATTGAGTTTTTAACAAGAATAGACAAACCAATGTTAACGCCAACGATCTCCAACTGAGAATTCACAAAAGAGTAGCCGTCAAAATCCTAAAAGAAGGTCTAAAAATTGTAGTCTAAGTCTATCTTAAACTAGGGTAAAAGCAGGGTTTAAATACCCTCTAAAATCGTCCAAAAAATCGTGACCAAACTAACCCTGCGCAACCCAGAATTCGCAGCCCTAACAGCAGTCGGAGAGGGTCACTCGGCCGAGTGACAAACCATGTACAAAAGCAGTAACTTCGGGGGTTCTCATGGTCTGTCTTCGGGGATGGCTCGGCCGAGTGGACTTCTTCATTCGGCCGAGTGAGCATTCATGCTCGGCCGAGTGGGCCTACTCAGGATCTCTGAAAATTCTAGTAACTTGGGCCTTTTCTCTGGACGAATTCGCTGTACCACTCGGGCGAGTGAACTTTCTCACTCGGCCGAGTGGGCTTTCTTTGTTTGACCGAGTATACGCTGAAATCATCATGTGCATATCCGTTCTGTTCTGCCAAGTAGGGCTTCTTGTTCGGCCGAGTGAGTGGTCTACTCGGCCGAGTGATGTGCTAAAATGCTCGTTTCTTCTTCTTTTTGTCTATTCGTCGCTCCTATTGATTTTCTTCTTCTTCTGCTCATCCTCTATCGCTGATAAGCCCTCGAATGAGCCGTGGGCGACACTCCTAAGCGCATACAAATCCTTTGTTCTCAAATTCGCTCCAGATCGCTCCATATTTCCTGAAATATGACAAAAACAAGAAATAGTGAAAAGCATCACAGTATTGTCGAATAATCGTGAAAAAATGCAATATGGGCGATCAAAACGACATGCAAACATGCAGAAAAAAGATGTAAAATATGGAGTGATCAAAATCCCCCAAGCTTACCTCTTACTCGTCCTCGAGGAAGATTAGTAAAAGACGAACCCGACGGAAAAATAATAATAAAATGAAAAATGGAAGAAATAGAAAATAAATAAATAAAGAAAGCAAAGAGAGACGTGCTAGATTATTTTCTCAAGACGTGGGTTTCGCTTACTCATATAGCACGCAGCGTATATAAAACACATGCTAAAGATTTTTTCCTCAATATCATAATCGTATGGATGTATTCAAAATAGAAAAACCGAGATTATCAAAACAATATGAAATATGGAATCATTCTAGAATTAACATCGTCTGAAGCATCTAAAGCGGTATACATAATTATATATCACACACTTTTCAATTGAATGCTTTCTATTTGGAGTATAAGAGATATCACACAATATGGATCAATAAGAATAGAAAGGTATGGTTTTCATGAAATGCATGCTAAGTTTCAATTCCTGGATTTCGTAAAACTTTTAGTAATCTCACCGAGTATAGAAAATTACATAGCTTAGGTTGTCATGCACAGTCAAGTAGTCACTCTCTCACACGTCATTGGATCCGCTCCCCCAAGCTTATCTATAAGCGTGGTGGCATAAGATAAATCAATAAGTACATTCCCCATTTTTGGAGCTCCAATGAAAATAAAAACAAAAGAGGGCAGAAAGAGAGAAAGAGTATAAGATGGGATCATGTATAAGCTTCTTTTCTCTTTTCTTTTTTATTTTTTTCTTTTTTCTTTTTTTTCTTTTTTTTCATAGCATATATACATCTGAGATTCCAAATCAAAAGATAGAAAGATATTCATATATATTTTTTCTTTTTGATTTTGGGGGTATTGGAGCATGGAATTTCATAGCGGGGGAAATGCCAATAATAGAATCCACTAAAGGGAGATTCACCAATGAAAAGTATAGAAATAATGCTCAAGATATGTGGAGAAAGAAATATATGTAACACTCGGTTCACTCTATAGGACGTGCACGACAACTTTCAACAGAGTAATGTAATCTACTCAGTTTAATCTCAGAAAGTAAACTAATCTAGTTATATCAGCCTAACATACATTCATTCAACCTGAAAGTGAAGCGTACAGTTTTCATGCAATAAGAAGTGATATAAGAAAAGAAAGCAGTACTCCATATATAGGCAATCAATGCGTGAAGCTTGGTGTGTTTTCTATGAAGAGTATACAGTAAAAATCATCAGATTCAGCTAATAAAAGAATTTCATCCATATTCTTACATGAAAGTGCGGGTTACTATCTCAAATGCATAGCAAGACATAGCATATAATATCTGAAATAAAAACTATGGCATGACAAGATAGTATGCATATAGAGATAAGCTAACACCACATCATCGTCATCACAGAAAAAGAATCTCTAGCAAAAAGATGAAAGGAATAAGGATAAAAGAAAATAGAACTACTGTACAATGCAGCACACTCAGAAAATAAAGAAAACGTGATGCATGATAAAAACGAAAAAGTGGGTGAAAAAGGTGTAAAAACGAAAAAATGCGAAAAAATAAAAATAAAAGGCGTCAAAAAATGAAAAGTGTGAGAACTCACTCCCCCAAGCTATATTGCACAGTGTCCTCAATGTGCGATGTGTGGCACACCGAGAGGCCAAAAGTGGGTGGGGGAGGGTGAGGATGCATGCATGATGGAAAAAAATGAAAGAAAATGATATGAGAATGCAGGTGATGCATGCAGAGTTCAAAATAGTGCAGATATGAGTGTCCCCAAAAAGTACTCCCTCTTTCCTAAATAGATATAGACAGACCGGACCAAAATGTGAAAAAACAATGTGTGGTAGAGGGGTGCAAAGTCAGCAGGCTCACAAAAAATATATATCCAGCGTATCAGCAGCAAAAATATGGAAGACATCCAGTGTGTGCCTAAGGGGGTGGGGGTGCACCAGCACCGTCCTGTGGTGGAGGTGGTGGGTGAGGTGGGCGTTGGGTGGGAGTGGGTGGTGGAGGCAGTCGGGCAAGGATCTGGCTCAGGCAAGCCTGAATACCAGGCAGTAAAGTGACCCGCCTCTCCACGGAGCTGACAGAAGCGGAGAGATCCCTAAAGTCTCCTCTAAGTCCACTAACTGCCCCCTCTCGAGCACGGAGGTGCTGAACTAGAGTGTCGGGGGAGGTGGAGAGGACGGACGAACAGATGAAGCGCGGGGCTGTCTCGCACGGCTACTGTAAAGTATGGGTGCGACAGTGGGGTGGTGCAGGGGTGCTATGCTTACAAAGTGACGCCCAGCCTCTGTGTGAGGCTGAGACGCAGGAAGAGTAGAGGAGGATGGAGCGGCAGCAGAAGTGGAAGTGAAGAAGGACGACGAGGCGGGCAGAGAGGTCAGTGACACATAAGTGGGGACAGACGTCACGACGCTCTCGGAAAATACAGCAGCGGTGGAGACAGTGAGGTCGACGACTGGGGAGGTCGTGAAATGTGAAGGAATAGACTCCCCAGGGGTCGAGAACAAAATTGGGGACATGGTCTCTACCGCGGAAGCGAAAGATGGCTCGCCGCACTCGACTATGGTGGGGGGACGCTCGGGACTGGCAGCAGAAATGGGTCTATCGACATGGGCACAGTGGTGGTGGTGGTGTGGGTGGACTCAGCTAAAGTGCTTCTGACACTAACAGAAGTGTGGACAGAGGTGTCGGGAGGTGCAGATGAAGCAAGTGCAGGCTGAGGGATCACAGGGTCAAGTGGTGGATGGAGGGGCTCTTGCTGAGCACCCTCAGGCTCAAGCATGTACGCGGCGGGGATGAGAAGATCCATCGGTGGAATCCACTCCCCGCCCGCGGGTCCAATATCCGTCCGAGCAGGGTTCGGGAGAATCATGTAATCAGCACTGTGGGGACCGTGCAGCCACTCCTAGTGGCACTGACCGTGAGGACGAAGCATTCTCATCCGGGCCATAACATCAATGGAAAGTGAGGTGGGGCCCGGTGGTCTCAACAAGCCAGCTGGGAGGTCAACTCCGCATAATAGGGCCAAGAGGGTAATCAGACTGCCGCAGCAAATAGGCGTACGAGCTCCGACAAAAATAATGATGTAGTCGATGTACCAACTGCCGATATCGATCTCTATGGCAGGGACCAAAACGTCATCTCCATCAAAAACCCTGGAGCGTTTCATCATATAGAGCATGTAGAGCTCTGGCGTCGACAACGTCCCGGGCTCGTAACTCGCAAGAAAAGTAGTCGCCATAAGGCGTTGTGAAATGCAGAGGCACGGGTGGAGGACGGCAGAGGCCTTGGCCCAACTAGGGTCAAAGTCAAGGGGTGATCCTGTAATCCGAGTCCAAAAGGCGCGCTGTCGAACGACAGGGGTGGTATGTGCGTGGGACTGTAAGCGCGGTCTGGGTCCGGGACAGCGGGCCACTAGAAGAATGCTCGGAGCATGTCAAGAGTGATCTAGCACTCCTGATCCATCAGGTGAAATGAGCATCCTCCAGGGGTCCGCTCGATAGAGCTAAGGAACTCTAGTGTCGGGCGGATATAAGTGTCCGCCGACACCGACAAGAAATCACGCCACCCCATGTTGTCATACAACTGGAGTAGCCCCTCTAGGACCCCTAGGCACTCTAAGTTAGCGAGGTGCGTGAACCTAGCGGGCACGATCGATCGATGGGAGATACGCTCAAATCTGGCGCACTGGGCGTCATCTCGGAACGTAATCCCCATTGCATCGAACGCGGGGGCAGGCTATGCAGGTGGTGGAATGGGATCGGATGGAGGCGGCAGTATAGGTGGAGGTGGGCTAGGTGGCAGTGAATCTGTCCTAGCAGAAGAGGAGCCAGGATCACCTGACTTCTTCCGCTTGGAAGCGGGCTCCCGAGTGCATGGCCTAAGGCGAGGCGGCATGTGTGCCGCGAGACGTGCCCACCCAAATGGAAATGCGAAGTGCTATATAATGAAACGAGTATACCTGAGTACGACGCGAGAGCAAAATCTGAAGTGTGCAAAGAAGCGCCTCCTCCGTGATTTCGAGTGCGTCCAGAATCTCCCCCAAGCTCCCACAAGCTAACTTGAAAAGCAAACAATAAAATCAGCGAATGATAATCAATATACATGGGGAAGATAGGGGATAATAGATATATATAGGAATTGATTTGAATTAGGGGCGCAATGGATGTACGGATTGGAGAATGGAGAAGAAAATGGATTTGGGGTGAAATGGGGGGTGACCGCCGGTGAGGAAGTTGGCGCCGGTGAAGATGAACAGCGTAGCGGCGTCGGCGACCGGTGGCGAGTGTCGGTCGGCCACGAGGCGACGGCTTGGACAGCGTTGGGCGTCAAATCGGGCGAAGGGAGTTGAAGGGGCAGCGGGCTGGGCGAGGATTTGGGGGAATTTTGGTTTTCGAAATTCGCGCTGTCACGCCCCGCTTCCCAAAAATATGGAGGCAAAGCGTGAGAAGGTCCGCTCAGACTTGAAGCTACAAAGCCGCAAGTCCAATAAGCGTCAAATATCACAAAGTAGCAGGTCCCTGTAATGTGACTCGGAAACAACAATAACAATAATAGCAAAAGAGGCAAATAAATAAAATTATTCAACTCAAAGTCCAGATTTAAATTTAACAACCAGAAATGCCACCATGCAAACAAAAAGAGAGTCCAAAAGAAAAGGCCTAGCATGGCCAACAAAGAAACTAACAACCGCGGTGCTACTCACCGAAAACAACACAACTAACAAAGGAGGAACAAAGGGAACTAGGACTGGTCACCAGTGTCCTCGTACTCCACGTCAGCAACAGAATCGGGCACGAACTCCACGAATTCGTCACCCACCACAGTAATCTCTGGCTCAACAACTAACATGCGTCACCCAAAGAGAAGGGGCACATGTCAGCAAGTCTACAAGACTTGTGCAAGGAAACTAAAGAAATGTGGTAACAACCTAGCAGTTCTAGAGTAATGTATGACATGGCATTTTATGCAAAGAAAACAACAACAGTTTATGTTATGGCATGATTTTAGACTGGCAATTAAACATGGCAGGGCAAGTAAGCAATTACATAACAAGTACAAGAATTATAATCACGTCGGGCACAGAGATTCCGCCCTTTGGCTAGAGTGGCTGTACGGGCCAACTCTTACGCTCAAGTGACCGTTTATCCCTACCCCTCCACGTGTGTCGAGCCAGGGCATTACCCCCGAACACGTAATGCTCGCTTCTGGATCACGAGCCAGGAAGTGTTTTTAACACGTATGGCATAGGGTTATGCCCGCATAACGGGTGCCTAGCTGGTAACACGGAAACGCGGATTTGTACAAGGATTTGTAGCATGTGCTACGATGCAACATGCAATATGATATGTAAAAATGGATGCACATGACAATTATTTGAAATGAAATTGCGTACCATTAAAGAAAATTAAACATGACAGGCAGTTGTATGACATGGCATGACAAGGGAAATTCTAGCTTCGTTGTCAAGCTAGAATTGAATTTGCGCCTAGATCGCTATCATTTCACGGTCTAGTCTCTTTCACGCTAAAACAAGGTATTGGCCAAAAAACATGGCCTAAAGCAAGGTTTGCAAGTTTCACTTGCCTGGTACCGAAGTTGTTCGACGTGAGTCACGAGGTCGGTATCCTACGGAAGTTGGATTCGCTGTTATGGCAAAGCAACATTAGAACGATCACCAAATCAGATTTCATAATAGGATCCTATATCGTCTAATGAATCGTTTTTAATTAGGTTTTCTAATTACGGTATGGGTTAAAGGAGATTAAGGGATAGATTCACTAACCGTAAGAGGAGCGAGCGAATGTCGCCAAAACAGATCTGGCTTCGGCAACGGAAGAACGATCCCGGAAAGCTACGGCTGAAATCGAGATCCGGCGGCCTAGGGAAGGTGCCCGGCGCAAGAAACGGCGAGAGGGAAGCTTCGAGGAGGAAGTAAATGGCTTGAGGAATGTTGGGGATGATTTGGGGAAGAAATTGGCTCAGAAAGAATGAAGAAGGAATGAAAGAATCGAAGGGATTAAATAGAAAATGAAACGGCGGCTGCGACTTAACCTAGGTTTACTGGGCAGTTTAGTCGGTCAGAGAAGGGTGGTCGACCGACTAGTTTAGGATCAAGTCGGTCGGTCGCCTAACTTAGACCGGCTAAAAGCCAAACCGTGAACAGGGTTGGTACCGGTAGACAGATTTAGTCGGTCTGCGAAGGCCCGTCGACCGACTAATTTAGGATCTAGTCGGTCGGTGATTGTTCATAGACCGACTAAGAGAGAAATTAGGTAGATATTAAGCACTGAGAATTAGTCGGTTGAGGAAGGAATCTTAACCGACTAGTTTAAGAACTAGTCGGTCGGTAATTGTTCTTTGACCGACTAACCATAAACAATAACTTCGACAGTACAGTAGGACTCAGAATTAGTCGGTCTGAGTACAAGTCCTGACCGACTAGTTTGGAAACTAGTCAGTCGAAGAATGAGCTTAGACCGACTAAACGTAAACAGTAACTAAGCTGAAATTTACTGACAAGAACTAGTCGGTTTGAGAAGTGTTGCCGACCGACTAGATTACAATCTAGTCGGTTGGCTCCCCTTCATAAACCAACTAAGATGCACCGAAAGTGCCGAAACGAAGCGCGAAGCTTCGAGAAGATTCCTATGGCCTTTAGGATCACCCTAGCACTAAGATTAAGACGCTATGAAGTTAAACGTAAGAACTTCTATCAAGAAAACACCCAAAGAGAGAAACATCCAATATTATTAATATAAAATAGTCATTACAAAAACCGGTCGTTACATCCTCCCTACCTTAAGAAAAAATTCCGCCCTCGGAATTTCCTAACACTCACGTATCAGAGAACAAAAGTGGGTAGCGCTCTCGCATCTCATCTTCTCTCTCCCAAGTAAACTCTCCTGGCGAGCCGTGTCGCCACATCACCCTAACAAGATCGATGGTCTTGTTCCGAAGTGACTTCTGACGCCTGTCCAAAATCTGCACTGGCAGCTGGTCATATGTCAGATCAGGGCGAACGGTGATCTCCGAGAAATCCACAGCGTGAGATGGATCGCTGATGTACCGACGAAGATGCGACACATGGAAAACATCGTGAACACCTTCCAAAGGTGGCGGCAAGGCTAAGCGGTAGGCTACCTCGCCAACTCTCTCCAGAATGTCAAACGGTCCAATGTATCTCGGGCTCAGCTCCCCACATTTCCCAAAGCGAATCACTCCACGATTCGGGGAAATCTTCAAGAACACATGGTCACCAGGTTGAAACTCCAACGGATGCCGTTTAGCATCAGCCCAATGCTTAAAACGGTCATGAGCAATCCTCAGCCTCTCCCGTATGTTCCTGGCAACATCCATGGCCTCCACGATCACCTCAGGTCCTAACAGCTCCCGATCTCCAATGTCATCCCAGCTTAGTGGCGATCGATATTTCTTCACATATAGCGCGGCAAAAGGTGTCATGCCAATACTCGCCTGGTAACTGTTATTATAGGCAAACTCCACGAGGTGTAGATGATCATCCTAAGAACCCTTGAAGTCCAACATACACGCCCTCAGCATGTCCTCCAAAATCTGGATCATCCTCTCGGACTGGCCATCCGTCTGCGGATGGTACGCCGTGCTGAAACTCAGACTCGTACCCAAACTCTTCTGCAGACTCCGCCAGAACTGAGATGTGAATCTCGTGTCTCTGTCCGACACGATACTCACAGGGACTCCATGAAGTCGTACGATCTCCTGCATGATTCACGTTACATCACTATCTAGACTAGGAAAAGGAAATTAAAACAGAGAGTAAAAGGTTTACCTCCATATATCTCCTCGCTAGCGCCTCAGTAGACTGTCCAACTCAGAAAGGAATAAAGTGCACGGATTTGGTCAATCGGTCTACGATCACCCAAATCGCGTCATTCTGCTTCGGACTCCGAGGTAGTCCAGTCACAAAGTCCATAGTGATGTGCTACCACTTCCACTCCGGAATCGGAAGCGGTTGTAGCAACCCTGCCGTACACTGATGCTCCGCCTTCACCTGCTGGCAAACCAAGCACTTGGCCACACTCTGAGCCACACTCCTCTTCATTCCATGCCACCAAAAATTCAGACGAAGATCCTTGGACATCTTGGTCCCACCAGGATGTACAGAATACGGCGAACTATGTGCCTCTACCAACAGCTCCTCTCTGATGTCCCCAGCTGGCACACACAACCTGGCTCCAAACCTCAGCGAGCCATCCTCATGAATCAAGAAGTCAGTCCGCAGACTGGCTTCCACCATCTCCCGAATCTTCACCAATTTTGGGTCTCCAGCCTACCCAGCCTTGATCCTATCCACGATCGTCGACTGTATCTTCATACACATCAATGAAGAGACCTCTCCAGGCAGAACAATCTCAATACCGGACTCGCAAAAATCCTGCTGTAATCTCCACTGCGATGTCAACAACATCACCGCTGGAAGCCTACTCAACGCATCCGGGACCACATTCACCTTGCCAGGGTGATACTGCAAATCAATCTCATAGTCCGCCATGAGCTCCAACCACCGACGATGTCGCATGTTGAGCTCTTTCTGGGTAAAAATATACTTCAAGCTTTTGTGATCGGTGAAGATCTTCACCTTCTCACTCAGCAGGAAGTGCCTCCAAATCTTCAGTGCAAACACGACAGCAGCCAACTCCAAATCAAGCATCGGGTAATTCTTCTCATGAGCCTTAAGCTGATGAGAGGAATACGCAACCACGTGCTCATGCTGCTGCAATACACAACCGAGACCCTTGCCAGAAGCATCACAAAAGATCTCGAATCCTCCACTCTGGTCGGGCACAGCAAGAATAGGGGCAGACGTCAGCTTCTCCTTCAGAACACCAAAAGCCTCCTCATAAACATCAGTCCAAACAAAAGATACATCCTTCTGCGTCAATCTGGTCATCGGCTCGGTAATACGAGAGAAATCCTTGATGAATCGCCGGTAATAACCTGCAAGTCCAAGGAAACTCTGGATCTCTGACCCTGACTGCGGAATATGCCATTCCCTGATAGCCTTAATCTTCTCGGGGTCCACCGAAATACCACCTCTAGTCACCACATGCCTGAGAAAAGCAAATCTATCCAGCCAAAACTCGCACTTGGAATATTTAGCATACAATCTATGCTTCCTTAAGATCTCCAATACTGTCCTTAAGTGCGACGCATGCTCCTCCTCTGACTTAGAATAGATCAGAATGTCGTCAATGAAAATAACAACAAACTTATCTAAAAAGTCATAGAAGATCAGATTCATCAGATTCATAAAAACTACGGGTGCGTTGCTTACACCAAAAGGCATAACCACGAACTCGTAGTGTCCATATTTCATCCTGAAAGCTGTCTTCGGAACATCCTCCTTCCTCACCTTCAGCTGGTGATAACTACTCCTCAGATCCAGCTTAGAGAATACTCTCGATCCCCCCAGCTGATCAAAAATGTCATCAATGCGAGGCAACAGATATCGATTCTTGACGGTCACCGCATTTAACTCCCGGTAGTCCACACACATGTGACGCGAACCGTCCTTCTTCTTCACCAGCAAGGCCGGTGCTCCCCACGGAGACACACTAGGATTAATGTAACCCTTCTGAAGAAGTTCATCCAGTTACTTCTGCAATTCCTCCAATTCTGCAGGTGCCATGCGATACGGTGCTTTCGAAATAGGCTGCGCTCCCTGAATGAGATCGATCGAAAACTCGAGAGCTCGATCAGGTGGCAATCCAGACATCTCCTCGGGGAAGACGTCGTCGAAGTCACGCACTACCACAGGCCGACACTGCTCCATCTGCATAGCCACAAACTCCACCGGATTGGCCTGAAACCTGACCGGACCAAGCGAACTACTGCCACGGCTAAACTCGAACACCGGATGTCCAGGGATCTCGAACACCACCTTCTTCCTTCGACAATCGATCGTGGCATAGAAGCTCCCAAGCCAGTCCAACCCGAGAACAGCGTCATAGTTGATGATGTCGTCGACAATAAAATCTGCGTAGAGTTCCTGTCCACAGACCACCAAAGGGTAAGAGTTGCATCCACGATGCACCGAGACCATGCCATTCCCTGTAACGATATTCCAACTCTTGGGAAGAGGGAAAGTCGACAAGGAATGCTTCTCCACGAAGCTCCGGGAAATGATGCAATCGATGCACCTGAGTCGAAGAGAACTCATGCAGGAAATGTGCAAACCAAAATCACACCTAACAGACAGTATAACAATCAAGTTCTATTCTAGCAGACAAACATATGCAAGCAACCAAACATAATCTAATAACTAAAACTAACTAAGGAAAGAAACATCTAGATTGAGGGTTACCTGCGATAACCTCATCTACCGCCTCGGTCTCAACAGCAGTCATCTGAAACGCCTGCCGTCTCAGCTGAACAGCCTGCTGAAAAGCCTGCCTCTGTGGAACGAGAGGCTCTCCACGTCCGGCAGGTACAGGCGCTCTCTGCTGCAACGGATGAGCTACAACAGGTCCCTTCCATGGCTGCTTGGACTTCGGGCAGTCCTTCATGGAATGCGCAGGATCACCACAAATCAAGCAATGCCCCAACATCTTCCGGCACTGATCCTTGACATGTCCAGTCTTGCCACAGAAATGGCAAGTCTTCAGAGTAGGAGGTCCTCCGGGCCTCTTGAACTGTACCGGCTGATTGGGCCCGAACCCTGGTCTCACCACTGCTCTGGCCTACTCAACAGGCCTCTTCCCAGCTCCAGAAGTGCACCCTCTCTTCTGGTTCAAAATCCGCTCCTGCTTCTTCGCCGCAATCAAAACCTTCTGATAGGACTCCGCATCAGAAGAAGTCACATAGCTCTGAAGATCCAAAGAAAGCCCCTGTAGAAACCTCTGGGCTCTCTCATCAGCATCCTACACCATCTTCGGTGCGAAACGACTCAGCCTAGTGAACTCCTGGTGGTACTGATCCACCGTCAAGCTGCCCTGCTTCAGGTCAATGAAGCGCTGTGCCATCTCCCTCATGGCAGCCTTTGGAAAGTATTCCTCGTCAAATTTGTACTTGAAGGTAGCCCAAGATATTGGCTCCACGAGCAACTTCTCTTCGGCATCCCACCAGTTCTGAGCGTTATCCTTAAGCTGCCTCTTCGCCAAGTCAACCCATCCAGTAGGGTCGACCTTCGACATCTTCAAGTTGTCCTCCATGTTCCTGGTCCATTCATCCACAGCCAGAGGTCCTTCGGTCCCATCAAAGTAAGCGGGGCCAAGCTCCCGAAACTGCTTCGCTCCAGGCTCAAAGCGAGGGACATTCTGAACAGGCTGTGCTGCTCTGGCAGGTGGAACATTTCGGGCATTCTGCAGCATCCCCTGCTGCACCTGCATCATCTGATGCATCATCCGCATGATCTCCCCGTTGGTGGGTGATCACTCCATATTTTACACCTTTTTTCCGCATGATTGCATGCCATTTAGATCGCTCAAATCACGCTTTTCGCGATTTATCAACAATATTGCGATACTTTTCACGATTTGTTGTTTTTGTCGTATTTCAGGAGATTTGGAGCGATTTGGAGTGATCCCGAGATACACCTACTCCAGAGTGTCACCGACGACTTTCCCGAGGGGTATTTAGCCATTGGAGAGGAGCGGAAGAAGAAAGAACGTCGTAGGAGCGACGAGGAGGCAAAAACACTCAGAATGGGCATTTTTGGTGTCTCACTCGGCCGAGTGAAGGAGTCACTCGGCCGACCAGCGAGACCCCGCTCGGCCGACCAGATCGGACACGCTTCTTGTGTGCACTCGGCTGAGCATCAGAAGCCACATCGGCCGAGTGACAAAACCCCGTCCGCCCGAGTGGCACTCAGACGACGCCCATCAAAAAGAGCCCACTTACTGTTTTTCGTCTGCCTGAGCATCAGAAGACCCACTCGGCCGAGTGGAAATTGCCGACCGCCCGAGTGAATAGAAGCCATCGGCCGAGTGACGACAACTCACTCGGCCGAGCGACGCCCGAAGTGAAGACCCCCAAGACCCCAGACTTACTGGAAATTCTCAGGGTTTCTCACTCGGCCGAGCGACTTTTGTCACTCGGCCGAGTGAGCCGCGCTGCCTGTAGCGTAAATTGCGATTTTCAGGCTGCGCAGGGGCATTTTGGTCCCGGTTTTTTGGGCAGTTTTGGGGGGTATTTAACCCCAGTTTTTAACCTAGGTTAGTGAGCTTTTTCCCTTGCTTTTTGCAGCTTTTTAGATTAAACTTTTTAGCTTTTGATTCTTGCTATTGGAGAGGAGAGAAAAGTTTATTTTTGTTGGATTCTTGGAGAACTCTATTGGTTTGTCTCCCTCTTCATTAAAAATCTCATTTTTATTGCTTATTTGAATATTGCCATGAATTCTATTGTTATTTCAATTGATTATTTTTGCAATTGTGATATGAATTGTGAGTAGGCCTAACGTCTTGGGGCGTGGGGATGAACCCTACGAGCCCAATTTCCGATTTGTGATGATTTGGTAGAAATATTGCTAGAATTGCTATTAGGGTTAGTTTGGGATCGATATACTACGGATAGCTAGGTGTTCATATCGATTGGGATTTGCAAGAGATTGGATCCCAATTCGATAGGAAACCCTAGAAATTCGAATTGGGTTGAAATTGAGTTTCTGTAGTATCGGTTTGCAAGAGATTGGACCGATACTAGGGTTCTCGGTTGCAATTCCGTACCGATACCCGTTTGTAAGAGATTGGACGGGTAGGAACTATCCCAACCTAGGTCGTGGCCCGAGTTTGCATGAGAGTGGGCTCGGGGCGCGATTGAACGATGATGTTGATCCTAATGCTAGCTTGCCTAGGCTAGGGTTTGCAAGAGATTGGACCCAAACCTAGGATAGCTATAGACCGGTAACAGCGCGAGAGCGTGAGCTAGGTTTTACATTCAGTTACAACTAGTTCATCCGAAATTCTACCCTAGCAATTGTGATACCAATGAATCACATTGACGAGATACGGTGAGTAGCGGGGATTCCCAATTCCCTAGGCGTCTTTAATTGATTTTATATCTCCATACTTTGTCTGACGATTGTGACAGGATCGCCAAAAGGCAAATTCCCTCTTTTCTGTTCCTATAGCCAGGTTGTTCGGAGCAGGCACTGTCATACGTCCTCCCTGTGTTCGATAACCCGCTCACCGCTACACCGTGCGCTTGCGGTAAAACTACACGGTCGCCCTTTTGGGTTACATTTTGGAGCGATCAAGTTTTTGGCGCCGTTGCCGGGGAGGCGATTGTGTTTGATCCTACCACCCTAGCTATTTCTTTCTTTTTGTTTTATTTCTTTATTTTTATCTAACCCTTCCATAGTGCTAATCACTTCTTTGAAACTTTGTTTTCCCGTGCATGTACACGAGATCCACTGCGGACCCCATTGATATATTGTTTGATCCTGAGATCGAGCGTATATTGCGAAGAATCAGAGCGGAGAGGAGACCCGATACGGAAGGGAGGTTTATGAACGTCCAGGAGACGCCTGAAGAGTTAGCGGCAAGAATGGCGAGGATTATTTCCATTCGAGATAGGCTCCAGCCTAAGACTTCCTCCACGACCTCGTCCATAGCCATGCCGGAGTTGGAGGCCGACAAGAATTTTGAGTTGAAGACTGGGCTTGTGGTTCTGATGCAACGGGATCCATTTCATGGGAACGCCCATGAAAATCCACACTACCATATCTAGCTCTTCCTATCAAAGTGCGCCACCTTCCAGATGCCGGGCGTTACCCTGGATGCCATCCGACTGTGCCTCTTCCCCTTCACATTAAAGGATAAAGCTCTTTATTGGTTGAGGACGCAAGCTGAGGGAGTCTTTACCACATGGGATGAGTTGGCAAGCGCGTTCATCGACAAGTTCTATCCGCCTTCCAAGACGGTAAAGAGCAGGAGTGTTATCATGTCCTTCAAGCAAGGACCTCAAGAGACACTTTACGAGGCTTGGGAGTGCTTCAAAGACCTGCAGCATCAATGCCCCCACCATAGCATTGAAGATTGGGAGCTAGTCCATAGTTTCTACAATGGTCTCCAACCGGGGACCAAGCAGATTATTGATGCAGCGGCAAATGGGGCCATCCTATCGAAGACTCTCGACGAAGCTACGGCCCTAATTGAGGAGATGGCCTCAAACAATCAACAATGGGGCGACGAGCGAGGACACTCTTCGTCCTCCTTGAAGCCATCTAGCATCTATGAGGCAAAGGCCGTAGCGGAGCTGACCAACAAGTTCGATTCTCTCCACAAGGTGGTGGAGAGACTGGAGAAGTATATTACGGAGCCCCAAGGACCCCCTTCCACATCCTCACCAACAAATCAAATGTGTGATTGGCAAGACCAATCCCAAGCTATGTATTCGGGAGGAGAACAAGGAGAGGGATCTTTGGAGCAAGTTCAATACGTCGCGGGGAACCAAGGATATTGGGCCAATCCGGCCACAAGAAACCATCCCGGTTTCTCCTACGCAAACAATGATGGAGCATTGAATCCGCCGCAACAACTACCTCAACAAGCTCGACCGCCACAACAACAACAACAACAACATTATCCACCGAGGGGGCCTCCGCAACAAAATTTCCCACCAAAGCATCAAGTTGGACCCTATAGGCCGCCCGGATACAATCAAGGGTGGAGAAATCAAAACCCTCCACAAGCTCAACAACGATCTGAATTTGAAGCTAAGGTGGAGGAGTTTATGGTCGAGCAGAAGAAGATCAATGCTTCCTTGAAGGCGGGCCAAGACTCTCTCACAACTGTCGTTGGACAAATTGCGGAGCAACTTGCGTTGCTCAATAGAAACAGTCAACAGTTGCCGGCTCAACCCGAGCAAAACCCACGGGGCAACACCGGCCACATCAACACCGTTGTTGCAGTTACTACGAGAGGCGGGAAGGATACCACTCCCGTCATGATTCCTACCGAGGAGCCCGTGGTGGAGATTGAAGAGCCAAGCGAGCCGGCCATTGAAGTTGAGAGAGAGAAAGAGCCGCAAAGGGAAGAAAAGTCTAGAGCGGAGGAATTGATTGAAGAGATGCGTTTTATGCCACCGATCCCATTCCCTCAGAGGCTTGCTAGAGCAAAAATGGAGAAACGGCTAGCCAAGTTTCTCGAGTATTTGAGAGGGGTAAGCCTCAACATTCCTTTCCTCGACGCTATCGTGGAAATCCCGACATACGCCAAGTTCCTAAAAGATTTGATCACGGGAAGAAAGATGAAGGAGAAAATCATGCTCGCTGAGGAGGGCTCTTGGTTCACCAAGAGAGAGAAGGAGCCCGCCAAATTCAAACACCCGGGGAGTTTTTGAATTCCTTGCACCCTGGGCGGCGTCCCTCTACAAAAGGCGTTGGTGGACTTAGGGGCTAGTGTTAGCCTCATACCTCTCTCTATGTTCCTAAGGCTAAATACCGGCACAAAATTGAAGCCTACCGACATGTGGATACAACTAGCCGATGGTCGGATCACAAGGCCGGTAGGGATCGCAGAGGATATCCTGTTACAAGTACCGGGGGGCATATGTTTGCCATGTGACTTCGTGATCATGGATGTCAAGGAGGAGGGAGATACGTCGCTAATACTTGGACGCCCGTTCCTCGCCACCGCCGGTGTCATTGTCGACGTACGTGAAGGGACTCTAACACTGAATGTCGGCAACATCGAGGTGGAGCTTCATATTCCCAAGGCAAAGAAACATATGCCTTATCATGAGGAGCTGGACTATATGGACCTCCTTGACGAGGTTATTGAGGAGGCGATCCCCCATTCGATCGGCGCTCTATTCAAAGAAGATTTTGAGGAAGGCCCGGATTTGGGCAAAAAAGAGAAGATGAATGAATCCCCCGACCTCTCCATGGAAATTGATGAAGGCGACGCTGATGTCGCAAGGATACGAGAGCTCTGCAAGCTCTCAAAGATGAAGACTCCAAGGAAAGCTCCGCCGATACGGAAATCGGTGTCACCGGTGAAGCCGAGGGCCAGAGCAAGCACTAGCTTGGGGGAGCCACCCCACAACACTACCCGAGACGAGAGATCACCGAGGGAGAACACACCGCCGCAACATCTGAATCCAAGCGTTCTCCCGGGAAAATTTGACGGGTGCATCTCATATGCACCCAATATCCCGCATTGAATTGAAAATCAAAGGGGGTCGAGCTCACGACCTTAAACAAGCGCTTGTCGGGAGGCAACCCGACGGTTATCACTTTATTTTTACTTTTCCTTTATTTTTGTTTTAGAAATTATTAGTGTTTTGAGTCGTTTGCCCAAAAATTTCGTGATAACGGGTCCTATTTTTCTTTGACAGGAGAGGAGAACGAGGTACCTATCATTAGGAGGATGAACAAGGCGACGAGGAGCGCTCCAGGAATGCGCTCGATGCTTAGGAGGAAGATGAAATCGACTGGAGGAAGAAAAACAGAGTTTAGAGCCCAAACGAAGCCAAACATCAGAAAACAGGGTTCACTCGGCCGAGTATACTAGTCACGCGGCCGAGCACATAAGTTCGTCCGCCCGAGCGGCTCACGAACGAGGGAAGTCTGATGTACCCAACTCTCTGTTTCTTTTCTTGATTTCAGTATAATTGCTACTCGGCCGAGTATATATATTCACTCGGCCGAGTAAAACTGATACGCTCCTAGGGCGAGTCTTGCCGAGTAGCTTGAGCCACTCGGCCGAATGGACTTACTCCACTCGGCCGAGGGTGGCAAGGCCACTCGGCCGAATCTTAAGCGGGGAGGAATTTTCAAAAAATATTTCCGTTACGTCACTCGGTCGAGTGACAATGTCACTCGGCCGAATCGTAACTGTCCCTATTTAAGCACGGCGGGCTCGGGCGCGAACTACGAAGCGTCGTTTCTCTCCAGCACCCGAGCCCGAGCCACGATTCCCCAGCGTTACGATCCCCCACACTCACTCACCCGACCTCGCGCCCCACCGCCGCGCTCGGCCGACCACCGCCAGCCGACGCCTCCTTTGCCTCGCCCGAGTCGCCGCCGGCGACCACCTCGCCGGCCGAGCTCCGGTACCCTATTTTTTTTGCCTATTTCTCCTCTTTTGCGTATTTTTCGACGATCCATGTGTTTAACGAGCCCCAAAACCAAATCAACTTCATTATCTCTCTATCATACCCCTAACCCCCTATACATTTTGAATAGTACTCGTTGATATCTCCGTTTGATGTGCAGGGTATATTGGGGAGCTTAGGGGAGCCCAGGGGAGCTTCCGGGGAGCGATTTTGGCTTCGTGGAGGCGTGGTCTTCGCACGCATCCACTTCTTTGCTCTCCCGACATGTCACGGTATATTCGTTTCATTTATTTTTGCACGTCGTGTTTTTGCTATTTTTGGTGAGCACCCGGGGCCCACATGCCGCCCCGGACACGGCCTCGCACCAGGAGAGCTTCCGCCAAGCGGGAGCGGCCGGATGAGTCCGGCCCCTCCCACGAGGTGGAGGACTCTCCTCCGCCTACACCACCACACCCCGTTCACCCCGCACAGCCTGTAGACCCCGCACACCCCGCACAGCCTGCAGAGCCCGTTCACCCCGCACAGCCACTCCCTGCCGTCCCACAGCCACCACCACCGGCTCCACTTGTCGGGCCGCTGGGGATTACGTTCCGGGACGACGCACACCGCGTCTTTTTTGAGCGCATTTCCCAGCACTCGATTGTACCCTCCAGGTTCGCACACCTTGCAGACCTAGGACGCCTGGGGGTACTTGAGGGGATGCTCACGTTGTATGACAACGTGGGTTGGCGAGATTTCTTCCAAGTGTCGGCGGACACCTTTGTCCGTCCGACACTTGAGGTGCTTAGTTCTATCGCCCGGACCGACGAGGGGTGCTCGTTTAGGTTTATGGACCGAGAGTGCCAGGTCACTCTCAGTATGATGAGAGCTTTCTTTTCGTGGCCCGATGTCCCCGGGGCCGACCGTGGTTACGCCCCCACTCACATTCCCCCACCTTCCTTCGATTCCGGCGCTTTCTGGGCCCGGATCACGGGTCTACCTGCTGCCTTTGACCCTAGTAGGGCCAAGGCCTCGGCCATCGTCCACCCTTGCCTCCGCATAGCTCAGCGCCTTATGGCGACTACCTTTTTGGCGACATATGAGCCTGGGACGATGTCCACGCCGGAGCTTTATATGCTCTACGCGATGACGCGCCCCAGAGCTCTATCTATGGAGGGTGACGAGTTGGTCCCCGCCGTCGTGATTGATATCGCGAGCTGGTTTTTGGATCGTATCATCGTATCGTTGGGTGCTCGCTCACCGATATGTTGCGGCAGTCTGATTACCTTGCTCGTCCTGATGACCGGCGAGGACTTTTCGGATGACCTGCGACGTGCCCCGGGCCCCACTTCAATGTCTATAGACGTCATGGCCCGGATAAAGATGCTACGTCTGCACGGTAAGCGGCACTGGGTTTGGTTGCACGGCCCCTACGGTGCGGATTACATGATCCTTCTGATCCCAGCTCGGACTCAGATAGCACCAGCACAGGTGGACTGGCTTCCGACGATGGATCTCCTGATCCCCGCCGCCTACATGCTTGAGGCCAAGGAGGCTGAGCAGGCTGAGCAGGCCCACGCTGCACCCGCTGACCCCGCTGCTCCTACCGACCCCGTGGCCCCTCAGCAGCCCGATATTTCTGTTGCTCCCGACACCTCTGTCCACACTTCTGCCAGTGTCGGGAGTACCCTCGCTGAGCCCACCTCCACTACCTCCACGCCCACCACCACGCCCACCACAGCTGGCCCCCTGTCCGTTGAGCCCATTTCCTCCGCCCTACCCGAGCGCCCACCGACTATAGTTGAGAGCGGAGAGCCCTCTTTTGCTGCCGTCGTGGAGACCGTGGTTTCCACCTCTGTCTCCACCGCAGCCGTTTTTTCTGAGAGTGTCGTGGCATCTGTCCACACGTCTGTGTCACTGACCTCTCTGGCCGCCTCGTTGCCACTTTTATACTCCACTTCCGTTGCTGCTGCTTCCACCGCATACCAGCCTGCGCCCCAGCCTCGCCCTGAGGTTCGGCCCACACTTGTGAGCACAGCACCCTTCCTCCACATGCCTGCTGAGCACATCACCTACGCCACCTGAGTCCGCCAGCCCCGTCCTGCACAGCACAGACAGGTGCGTCCCTCTGCACCACCTCCCCCCGACACTGTACTTCAGAGCATTCGTGCTCTCGAGGGGGCGGTGAGTGGCCTCAGAGGCGACCTTAGGACCATGTCTGCCACCGTCACCACTATGGCCAGCCGCTTCGACCTACTTCCGGGCATTCACTATTGCCTCACTCAGATTCTCGAGCGGCTTCCTCGCGTACCCACACCCACCTAGCAGGTACCCACCCCCACTCCTACACACACCCAGCCTGCTTCCACACCCACACCTACACCCACACCCACTCAGCAAACTGTTCCCCCGCCACCACCGCCACCACCACCGCCTCAGGACGGAGACGGAGCAGCCCCACCCTCTTAGGCACCCTTGATGCCATTGATCCTTTTTGCCGTCATGCTGCCCGTCTCTGCTGGGTCCTGATGATTTTTTCCCACCCCCCCCCCCCCCTCCCCTCACTGTTTTTGGGACCACATTTCGTTCATCTATTTCTATATCATTTTTGGGAGAGAGGGAGAGTTTTGGTGTCACACTTTTATATCTGATTCACTCCTATATCTGCATGCATCATGTCCGCATCATATTTTTCATTTCGTTATTTTTATTTTCTTTTTCCTCATGCATGCATCCTCACCTACCCCTCACTTTACACGTCTCTCGGTGTGCCACACTTCGCACATTGAGGACACTGTGCACTTTAGCTTGGGGGAGTGAGTTCTCACGTTCTTTTCGATTTACCACCTTTAATTTTAGTTTTTTCACGCCATTTTCCACATTTGCACTCATTTTCATCACTTTTTCTTTTCTTTTACCATGCATCACGTTTTTTCTTATTTTCTTTGTGTGCTGCATTGTATTTAGTTTTATTTTCCCTCTTTATCTTTATTTCTTTTTCATCTCATGCTAAAGATGACTTTTCTGTGATGATGATGACGTGGAGTTAGCTTTCTCTATATGCATGCTATATTTGTCATGTCTTAGATTTTATTTCTGATATCATATGCTGTGATTTGCCTTGCATTTAGAGATAGTAACCCACACTTTTTCTGCATGAAAATGGATGAAATTTTATTATTAGCTGAGTCTGAATATTCATATGTATGCTATCGCAGAAAACACACCAAGATTCACGCATTGGATGCTTATATCTGGAGTACCGTTTTCTTTTCCTATATCACTTCTATTTGCATGATTTGTACACTTCACTTCAGGATGATTGAATGCTGTTAGCTATGATAAATCTGGATTAGTTTAGCTTTTTTGTGATCAAAACTGAGTAGATTAGATTACCATGATGAAGTTGTCGTGCACGTCCTATAGAGTGAACTGAGAGACATATTTATTTCTTTCTCCACATATCTTGAACATCAATTCTCTATTTTAAAATCATTGGTGAATCTCCCCAAAGCGATTCTAATATATGGCATTTCCCCCGCTATTAATTCCTAGCTCCAAATTTCCCAAAACCAAAAAGAAAAAGAAAAATTCTTGTATATCCTTATTTCTCTTTGATTTGGGATCATTGTGTATATATGCTATTGAAAAAAAAGAGAAAAAGAAAAGAAAAGAGAAAAGAACCTCAACAAACGTTCCCATCTCATGTTCTCTCTTTCTTCCCTCGTTTTGTTTTTTATTTTTATTACTTTTGGAGCTTCATAGAAATAGGGATGTAAATATTGTTTTTTTTGTGCCACCACGCTTATAGATAAGCTTGGGGGAGGGAATCCAATGATGTGTGAGAGAGTGACTACTTGACGGTGCACGACAACCTAGGCTAAGTAATATTCTATACTCGGTGAGATCGTTTTAGCTTCACGAAATCCAGAAATCTATGCCTAGCACTCATTTCAAGAAATCCACACTTTTCTATTCTTTCTATTCTATTGCGTGATATCCTTATACTCCTCTTAGAAAGCGTTCAATTGAAAAGTGTGTGATCTGCGATGTTGTATACCGCTTTAAATGATTCAGACGATGTTAATTTTAGAATTATTCCGTTTTTCATGCTATATCAGTATTCTTGGGTTTTCTATTTTTATTTGCACCATTATACTATGATATCGAGATAAAATTCTTTGACATGTGTTTTACGTTTGGTGCATGCTATATGAGTGAGCAAAACCCATGTCCTGAGAAAAATGATCTAGCAGCTTCCCTCTTCGCTTTCTTCTTTCTTCTTCGTTTTTCGTTTTTTTTCGTTTTTCGTCGTTTTCATTTTCTGAATTCACCGGGTTCGCTTTTACTTATCTTCCTCGAGGACGAGTAAGAGGTAAGCTTGGGGGATTTTGATCACTCCATATTTTACACCTTTTTTCCACATGATTGCATGCCATTTAGATCGCTCAAATCACGCTTTTCGCGATTTATCAACAATATTGCGATACTTTTCACGATTTGTTGTTTTTGTCGTATTTCAGGAGATTTGGAGCGATTTGGAGTGATCCCGAGATACACCTACTCCAGAGTGTCACCGACGACTTTCCCGAGGGGTATTTAGCTATTGGAGAGGAGCGGAAGAAGAAAGAACGTCGTAGGAGCGACGAGGAGGCAAAAACACTCCGAATGGGCATTTTTGGTGTCTCACTCGACCGAGTGAAGGAGTCACTCGGCCGACCAGCGAGACCCCGCTCGGCCGACCAGATCGGACACGCTTCATGTGTGCACTCGGCCGAGCATCAGAAGCCACATCGACCGAGTGACGAAACCCCGTCCGCCCGAGTGGCACTCAGACGACGCCCATCAAAAAGAGCCCACTTACTGTTTTTCGTCTGCCTGAGCATCAGAAGACCCACTCGGCCGAGTGGAAATTGCCGACCGCCCGAGTGAATAGAAGCCATCGGCCGAGTGACGACAACTCACTCGGCCGAGCGACGCCCGAAGTGAAGACCCCCAAGAACCCAGACTTACTGGAAATTCTCAGGGTTTCTCACTCGGCCGAGCGACTTTTGTCACTCGGCCGAGTGAGCCGCGCTGCCTGTAGCGTAAATTGCGATTTTCAGGCTGCGCAGGGGCATTTTGGTCACGGTTTTTTGGGCAGTTTTGGGGGGTATTTAACCGCAGTTTTTAACCTAGGTTAGTGAGCTTTTTCCCTTACTTTTTGCAGCTTTTTAGATTAAACTTTTTAGCTTTTGATTCTTGCTATTGGAGAGGAGAGAAAAGTTTATTTTTGTTGGATTCTTGGAGAACTCTATTGGTTTGTTTCCCTCTTCATTAAAAATCTCATTTTTATTGCTTATTCGAATATTGCCATGAATTCTATTGTTATTTCAATTGATTATTTTTGCAATTGTGATATGAATTGTGAGTAGGCCTAACGTCTTGGGGCGTGGGGATGAACCCTACGAGCCCAATTTCCGATTTGTGATGATTTGGTAGAAATATTGCTAGAATTGCTATTAGGGTTAGTTTGGGATCGATATACTACGGATAGCTAGGTGTTCATATCGATTGGGATTTGCAAGAGATTGGATCCCAATTCGATAGGAAACCCTAGAAATCCGAATTGGGTTGAAATTGAGTTTCCGTAGTATCGGTTTGCAAGAGATTGGACCGATACTAGGGTTCTTGGTTGCAATTCCGTACCGATACCCGTTTGCAAGAGATTAGACGGGTAGGAACTATCCCAACCTAGGTCGTGGCCCGAGTTTGCATGAGAGTGGGCTCGGGGCGCGATTGAACGATGATGTTGATCCTAATGCTAGCTTGCCTAGGCTAGGGTTTGCAAGAGATTGGACCCAAACCTAGGATAGCTATAGACCGGCAACAGCATGAGAGCGTGAGCTAGGTTTTACATTCAGTTGCAACTAGTTCATCCGAAATTCAACCCTAGCAATTGTGATACCAATGAATCACATTGACGAGATACGGTGAGTAGCGGGGATTCCCAATTCCCTAGGCGTCTTTAATTGATTTTATATCTACATACTTTGTCTGACGATTGTGACAGGATCGCCAAAAGGCAAATTCCCTCTTTTCTGTTCCTATAGCCTGGTTGTTCGGAGCAGGCACTGTCATACGTCCTACCTGTGTTCGATAACCCGCTCGCCGCTACACCGTGCGCTTGCGGTAAAACTACACGGTCGCACTTTTGGGTTACATTTTGGAGCGATCAGTGGGCTCCCGATCCGGCTCCTCGACACGAGGGGGCACACCACCACCAGCACGGGTATTCCGTCTCCCAGCCATCTATTGACACAGAAAAATGAAACAAATTAGACTCTCAGCCTTATGACTCGGTGTTGAAATTGTTTATCGGACATTCTATAATTCTTACCGTTGTTCCGATTAAGTCACAGTTACAGAAAATAAGACCTGCATGGGCCACCAAAGAAACCTGTCATGCCACGCTTCCCAAAAATATGGAGGCAAAGCGTGAGAAGGTCCGCTCAGACTTGAAGCTACAAAGCTGCAAGTCCAATAAGCGTCAAATATCACAAAGTAGGAGGTCCCTGTAATGTGACTCGGAAACAACAATAACAATAATAGCAAAAGAGGCAAATAATTAAAATTATTCAACTCAAAGTCCATATATAAATTCAACAACCAGAAATGCCACCAGGCAAACAAAAAGAGAGTCCAAAAGAAAAGGCCTAGCATGGCCAACAAAGAAACTAACAACCGCGGTGCTACTCACCGAAAACAACACAACTAACAAAGGAGGAACGAAGGGAACTAGGACTGGTCACCGGTGTCCTCGTACTCCACGTCAACAACGGAATCGGGCACGAAGTCCACGAATTCGTCACCCTCCACAGCAATCTCTTGCTCAGCAACTAATATGCGTCACCCAAAGAGAAGGGGCACATGTCAGAAAGTCTACAAGACTTGTGCAAGGAAACTAAAGAAATGTGGTAACAACCTAGCAGTTCTAGAGTAATGTATGACATGGCATTTTATGCAAAGAAAACAACAGCAGTTTATGTTATGGCATGATTTTAGACTGGCAATTAAACATGGCAGGGCAAGTAAGCAATTACATGACAAGTACAAGAATTATAATCACGTCGTGCACAGAGATTCCGCCCTTTGGCTAGAGTGGCTGTACAGGCCAACTCTTACGCTCAAGTGACCGTTTGTCCCTACCCCTCCACGTGTGTCAAGCCATGGCATTACCCCCGAACACGTAATGCTCTCTTTTGGATCACGAGCCAGGAAGTGTTTTTAACATGTATGGCGTAGGGTTATGCCCGCATAACGGGTGCCTAGCCGGTAACACGGAAACACGAATTTGTACAAGGATTTGTAACGTGTTCTACGATGCAACATGCAACATGATATGTAAAAATGGATGCACATTACAATTATTTGAAATGAAATTGCGTACCATTAAAGAAAATTAAACATGACAGGCAGTTGTATGACATGGCATGACAAGGGAAATTCTAGCTTCGTTGTCAAGCTAGAATTGAATTTGCGCCTAGACCGCTATCATTTCACGGTCTGGTCTCTTTCACACTAAAACAAGGTATTGGCCTAAAAACATGGCCTAAATCAAGGTTGGCAAGTTTCACTTGCCCGGTACCGAAGTTGTTGTTCGACATGAGTCACGAGGTCGGTATCCTATGGAAATTGGGTTCGCTGTTATAGCAAAGAAACATTAGAACGATCACCAAATCAGATTTCATAATAGGATCCTATATCGTCTAATGAATCGTTTTTAATTAGGTTTTCTAATTACGGTGTGGGTTAAAGGAGATTAAGGGATAGATTCACTAACCGTAAGAGGAGCGAGCGAATGACGCCAAAACAGACTTGGCTTCGGCGACGGAAGAACGATCCCGGAAAGCTACGACTGAAATCGAGATCCGATGGCCAAGGGAAGGTGGCCGGTGCAAGAAACGGCGAGAAGGAAGCTTCGAGGAGGAAGGAAATGGCTTGAGGAATGTTGGGGATGATTTGGGGAAGAAATTGGCTCAGAAAGAATGAAGAAGGAATGAAAGAATCGAAGGGATTAAATAGAAAATGAAACGGCGGCTACGACTTAACCTAGGTTTACTGGGCAGTTTAGTCGGTCAGAGAAGGGTGGGCGACCGACTAGTTTAGGATCTAGTCGGTCGGTCGCCTAACTTAGACCGGCTAAAAGCCAAACCGTGAACAGGGTTGGTACAGGTAGACAGATTTAGTCGGTCTGCGAAGGCCCGTCGACCGACTAATTTAGGATCTAGTCGGTCGGTGATTGTTCATAGACCGACTAAGAGTGAAATTAGGTAGATATTAAGCACTGAGAATTAGTCGGTCGAGGAAGGAATCTTAACCGACTAGTTTAAGAACCAGTCGGTCGGTAATTGTTCTTTGACCGACTAACCATAAATAGTAACTTCGACAGTACATTAGGACTCAAAATTAGGCAGTCTGAGTACAAGTCCTGACCGACTAGTTTGGGAACTAGTCGGTCGAAGAATGAGCTTAGACCGACTAAACGTAAACCGTAACAAAGCTGAAATTTACTGACAAGAACTAGTCGGTTTAAGAAGTGTTGCCGACCGACTAGATTACAATCTAGTCGGTTGGCTCCCCTTCATGAACCAACTAAGATGCATCGAAAGTGCCGAAACGAAGCGCGAAGCTTCGGGAAGATTCCTATGGCCTCTAGGATCACCCTAGCACTAAGATTAAGACGCTATGAAGTTAAACGTAAGAACTGTTGGATATAGACGACATGAATACACCCATGAGTGGATGTATGAGGGTATACGGACCTCAGATGTCGCGTGCACGAAAGCGTGCGCGGAGGGAACCTTTTCTCGTGTGAAAAGGACCACTCGATAAGTGGAAAAAGCCACTCGATAAGTGGAAAAAGTCACTTTATAAGTGCATAAAGGCACGTGATAAGTGAATGAAGAAGAGGATAAATAAATGTGCTAATATAGGCTAATAAGCTTATATTTAGTTATTTCCTACAATAACTACCCCTAAAGCCTATAAATAGGACCCAAGGGTAAGGCATTCATACTACACTTTCCATGCCATAAGTTTGCATAAGGCAACTTATGTTCTTCTTCTTCCTTCCATTAAAATCCTCTTCTAAATAGAGATTTAGGCGGTGAAACGCTGCTTCGATCCTCCATGACACCGACCGTTGTGGCGAATCCGAGGGTGAAGTTCAGAGACTACGGTGCCACATAGCAAGCGTAAGTCTATGTTATTCGATCCTAACGTCGTTGTTTTGATAGGATCCTACATTGGTATCAGAGCCATACGGGTTCGCCTCGGTCAAACCGTCGCCCGTCGAACCAATGAACGAGGCGTTGTCTTTTTCACGAATGGGTATCCTACCATTATGGATATGGTAGGAACGCTTCATGATGGAGAGAACGCAGCGGTTGTTCTTTTCACGTTCGGGTCTTCTGTCATTACAGATATGGCAGGAACTCTCCGTGACAGGAAAAACCGACCGGTCATATCACCAAGCTCACACTCTTCATGGATGCTGAGTCTCCATTCAATTGAGAATGGGTGCTCTCTTCATGTGGAGTGTGTAGTTTGCGAACTTTAGAGTATGTTATTTTTTCATTTTGTCACACAGCCATTAGAGAATAACTACTTTCTTGACGAACGGGTGTCTCATCGGAGAAGAAGATAGTGGTTATTCTCAACGGAGAAGATGAAATTTTGGTGCATGATCACCATGGCCAAATGGGCCATGGAGGCAATGCATCCCCCCTCCCCATGAGGAGGGGGTTGGCTACGGCCAATAACAACCACGGCCACCCATCCGACGGGGGTGTGCGGCCAACACCATGCAAGGGGGTGGTCGGCCATGGCCATATGGGACATGGTCAGGCCATGGCCGGCCACGGCCAGGCCGGCCCTGGCCGGCCACGGCCATGGCCAGGGGGACCTGGCCGTGGCCACGGCCAGGCCTGGCCGAGGCCAGGCCAGGGCCAGGACGCCCTGGCCGGCCTCGACCAGAGCCAGGGGCCAGCTGGCCCTGGCCCCTGCCAGGGCCTGGCCGGCCCTGGCAGGGGCCAGGGCCAGCGCCCTGGCCTCTGCCAGGGCCTGGCCGGCCCTGGCAGAGGATAGGGCCAGGCCGGCCGGCCTGGCTGGCCCTGGCAGAGGCCAGGGCCGACACCCTGGCCACAGGCCAGGGCCTGGCCGGCCCTGGCCGGCTTCGGCCAGGGCAGAGGCCCTGGTCGGCTTCGGCCAGGGCAGAGGCCCTGGCCGGGGGGGCCAGGGCCCCTGGCCGGCCAGGGTAGAGACCCTGGCCGACCAGTGAGGGACTTTTAGCCGGCATTGGCCGGCCTCGGCCAGTGCCGAGCCCCGGTTGACCCTGTTTTGGGGGGGGGGCTTGCATGAATGTGACATCCATGGCTAGCCCATACGGGGCCGACGGTAGTCGTCTGTGGCAAAATTCTCCTATAGGGGGGAAGCGCCTGGATCCATACGGGAGCCGGCGACGATGGCTTGAAGAAAAATCCCCTCAGTGGGGATCCGGCCTTGGCACGGCTACGGCTCAATCCCGGCAATGGCCAGGGATTGCCGTATATTTCACTAGTATCATAAGGGTACTAGGTTGATATATCACATTTGTTTTTTGAAAAATACGTTTTCAAAAACGCTTTTCCGCTGCGAAGTACTATAAAAGTACTATCGTTTGATAAGTGAGGGGGAAATATTGAAGGATTGTTCTAGATGGTGATTGGAAACGTAGAAACCTTTCCGATTCTATAGCAACATCTTCAATATTTTTCGAAAGTAACTTATGAAATTATAAATATCTTTCCAAGTGGGAGTTGAAATTAGAACTATCCAAATGGGATATTCTATTATCATTTCAAGTGGGAATTATATTTTAAGAATTTTTAATGCAATGTTTTTGATCAAACCTTCGGTTGTGTGTCTTTTGCAGCATTTTAAAAGTAAAATGTCTTCCGCTTCAAAGAATATCGTCGCTGAGTTAAACAGAGGTGAAAAACTCAACGGCGATAATTAAAAAATATGGTCCATCAAGATACAATACGTTCTAGAGGAGCAAGAAGTGCTCGAAACTCTAAAGAACGTAATGATTGAACCCGAGTTGGGCACTACGGCCCAACATAGACGAGACAAGGAAGCTTTTGATGCTTGGTCTCGGAAGAACAAGATAACTCGCATTACGTTATTGAGCAGTATGGCCGATGACATAATGCACATCTTCCGAGAGCATGACTTAGCCATGGACATATGGTCCAAGCTTGAGGAGAAGTTTGGTGGCACATCGGTGTCCAAACTTCGTTCTTTAACTATAAGATTTGATTCATACAACAAACGTCCAGATCATTCCATGGGGAAACATCTGCGACATATGGCGAATCTAATCTCAGAGTTAAATTAGGCAGGTCATGTGCTCACAGATGAGCAACAAATCCAAGCAGTCATACGTTTCCTACCAAATGGGTGGGACCAAATGAAGATGCATCTCACTCATAATGAGAGCATCAAGACCTTCAGCGATGTTTCTAAGCACCTCGAGTTAGAGGAAGAGCGGCTTGCGGCTGCCAAGCCAAGTGCAGAAGTGCACATGGTTGCTAGTTCCTCACACGGGGGAAAGAAACGGAAAGATCGTTCGAAGTCAAATAATGAACGTAATAAGCAACCTGAGTCTACCAAGAAACCCAAACATAAGGGTGGGCACAAGAAATGGCACAAGAAGAAAGACTTGAAGAGGATCAAGTGCTTCAAGTGCAACAAGTTAGGTCACTACGCCCGTTCTTGTACGGATGAAGGTGACAAGGTAACTTGTAATGATAGTTACATATGTGTTTCTAGTTCAATATTTCTTGTGGAATCTAATCCATTTTGGATAATTGATTCAGGTGCCACTGACCACATATCAAGGGACAGACGGTCCTTCATGGAGTATCACCGGATACCCCAAGGAACAAAGTGGATCTATGTAGGAAACAACACACGTGTTGAAGTGAAAGGCGTTGGGACTTGCAAGCTAGTCTTGGACAACGGCCGCACTATCTTACTACATGATGTCCTCTTCGCTCCAGATATTCGAAGGAATATTATATCTGTGGTCGTGTTAATGGGTCTTGGTTATAGCTGGTTTTTTCATAATTGTAAAGTGGACTTGTTTTGTAATAATTCCTTAATTGGTACTGGGTATGTATTTAAAGGATTTATTGTATTAAATACAATGTATGACTCTTCATTTAGTAATGAAAATTTCCTTGTCGCAAATTCTTCGACTTATGAGTCAGATATAATTTGTTGGCACGCAAGGCTTGGTCATATTGGACCAACGTGTATGGATAGACTTGCCAAACATGGCCTTCTATCCTATGTTTCAAAGGTTGAAATGTCGACTTGCGAACATTGCCTTGTAGGGAAACCTTGTCGCAAGCCGTTTGGAACCGGCACAAGGGCCGAGGTTCCATTACATCTCATCCATTCGGACATATGTGGTCCGATGAATGTCAAGACAAGACGTGAGAAGTCCTATTTCATCACTTTTATTGATGACTTCACCCGATTCGGTCATATCTATTTGATATCCCACAAAAGTGAAGCATTAACCTGCTTTAAAAACTATATGAGTTTGGTGGAAAATCAATTAGATCGCAAGAGTAAGGTCTTGCAAACCGATAGGGGCGGTGAATATCAATCAGCAAGTTTTAAGGAACTTTGTGATGAAAAGGGCATAGTTCATCAGGTAACTATGCCTTATACTCCTCAACAAAATGGTGTTGCTGAAAGGAGGAATATGACTTTAATGGAAATGGTCCGTTCAATGATGGCGCAAGCTAACTTGCCAATCACCTTTTGGGGTGATGCATTATTAACGGCCACTTTCATTTTGAACCGCGTACCCTCGAAATCAGTTAGCTCCACTCCTTATGAGTTGTGGAACCAAAAGTCTCCTGACTTAAACATTTTAAAACCTTGGGGATGTGCATCCTACGCACATATTTCCTCCCATAAGTATGGCAAACTTGGGCCAAGGGGAAGGAAATGTATCTTTATACGATACGCAGAAAACTCCAAAGGTTATGTTTTCGTTAGTCAGGAAGACAATGGAGGTCTGATTGAATTTGAGTCGAGGGATGTCACTTTCTTGGAAAACGAGTTTCCAAGACAGGGCGAGATAAGTCTGGACTTATCTCTATTTGAGATTAATGATCAAGAAGGATTACCTCATTCGAGTGGGAGAATTCTTGGTGAAGAAGAAAATACGTTTCAAACTTCACCAATGGATGATACGAATGACGCTAATCCTATTCCATAAGGGAATAATGATCCAAGTGGGAGCATTTCAAACGACATTCCAAGTGGGAGTGATATTAGAATTGATCTAAATTCGAGTCAACAAGGGCTTGAAGAATCTCAAATACGACGTAGTAGTCGTACAAGGTTGAATCCTCTAAGATTTGAGGATGAATTTCCGCAAAACTTTATGACTTTACTACAAGATGATGACGAGCCTGCTACTTTCAAACAGGCCGTATCATGCCCTGCGAAAGACAAATGGATGGAAGCGATGAAAGAGGAGTTGGAATCCATGAAAGTTAACCAAGTCTGGGACTTAGTTGACTTACCCAGATGACATAGAGCTATTGGGAACAAATGGGTTCTCAAGATCAAGCATAAGGCTGATGGCTCTATTGACAGATATAAAGCTCGCCTTGTCGCGAAAGGTTTTACGCAACAGGAAGGGATAGACTACGAAGAGACCTTCTCACCTGTTGTCCGTTTTACCTCAATTCACCTGATTCTGGCTATGGTAGCTTGCTTAGACCTCGAATTACATCAGATGGATGTAAAGACTGCCTTTCTCAATGGAGAATTGGACGAGGAGATCTATATGGAACAACCAACAGGGTTTGTAAAAGAAGGAAATGAACATAAGGTTTGTAAACTTCGTAAGTCCATATATGGTCTTAAACAATCCTCGAGGCAATGGTATATACGATTTCAAGAAGTTGTCTTATCAAATGGTTTTTCCATGCTTGATGAAGATAACTGTGTACATATCAAGAGGATTAAAAGCAAGTATGTTATTATGTCTCTATATGTAGATGACATTTTAATAGCCGAAAATGACAAGGGCTTTGTGATGGATATCAAGTCTTGGCTTTCATCAGTTTTTGAGATGAAAGACATGGGAGAAGCCGCATATATCCTTGGAGTTAAGATTTCAAGGAATCGTTCGAAGAAACTTCTTTCTCTTTCAAAAGAGACTTATATAAAAAAGGTTCTAGAACGGTTTAATATGCAGGACTGCAAGTCCATTGATACTCCTATAAGCAAATGCGACAATTTATGTCTGAAATCATGTACAAAGAACCAAAAGGAAAAGGAAATTATGGAAAAAGTTCCATATTCCAGTGCAGTTGGTAGTCTTATGTACGCTATGATGTGTACAAGACCTGACATCTGTTTTGCCGTTGGAATGGTAAGTCGTTACCAATCCAATCCAGGGCAAGTACACTGGAAAGCGGTTAAGAGGATATTGCGGTATCTTAAAGGAACTGCAGACTATGCTTTATGATATCAAGGAGATGCCTTGAGGCTCGAAGGCTACAATGATGCTGATTGGGCGGGTGATCTCGATGAGCGACGATCGACCTCAGGATATGTTTTTCTACTCGGATCTGGTGCAATATCCTGGAGTAGCAAGAAACAATCCTACATCGCACTTTCAACTATGGAAGCCGAGTTTGTAGCATTTAGCATGGCAGTCCAAGAGGCTGTTTGGCTTAGGAAATTCTTAGACAGGCTAATTGATGCAAGTGACTCAGGTGCTGCACCAATACACAGCGACAGTCAAGCATCTATAGCCTATGTCAAAGATCCAAAATTTCATTGTAAGACCAAACACATTGATATCCGCTACAAATTTGCAAAAGACTATGATAAGACCAAGAAGGTGGACATAAGGTACATATCTACGCATGAGATGATAGCGGATCCGCTTAAGAAGGCGATAACCAGAGATGTGTTTTACAAACACTTGTCATCTCAAAGATTGCGTAAAAGCTGAGTTGTACCAATGTAAATTCCCATGTATGTAAAAGATCAAATTTAATAAAAGAATAAGTTCTTTTTCAAACATTGCATATGAATTTCTTGAAAATGTTTGTGTACATTTTTTTAAATCTCAGCTGGTTTTCTAGTATGTCGGACAGATTGAGGTTGGCTCTCTCACATGAGCAACCGCCTTTATTATATCAGACGGATAAAATAAAGATGAGACCTGTTTAAAGTCAAAATCGTCAGACGGATGATTTAGAGTCATGACTTAAAATGGTCATATGAAAGATCTGCATCATATGGATGCTTACAAAAGATCTAAGAGGATTCTTAAATCCTATCTGTCCTATGCGGGATGTGGGTCCAGAAGATTATTTGAGTAGTAAAAGGGACTCAAAGTCAGACATTGTGGTGTCTGGTTATCATCCTTACAACATCATTAAGACATACGCTCCCTGGGAAAGGAGTGATGTTGTAATACGTAATCATACTACGTATGCATTTTGACCATTGGGTTAGAATAGTAATTGTGTTTACTATTATGTGAGACCCAAAGACCACATGGGTCTTAACTCATTACCCTTATGGACTCTAATTGGTTCCTTTAGATTTGACTGGGTGATTATTATCTTAGCTTGTTGCTTATGGACTATGGTCAATTCGGTCCGGCGGGGCATGTTAGAAAAGCAAGTCAAGTCAAGATCAAAAGGATCGCAAGAAGAGGAAGATTAATTTCATATTCACATTTGGACTTTAGAGATTCAAAGCTGGCCAGCCAATTGTAATCCAGATGGAATTCAATTGTTGAATATAAAGTATAAGAAATGTGAAGAAAAAATCTATGGTAAAGCATGCGTTGATCTACTTAACTTTGCACCTCGAGGAGTGTTGTGTATCTCTAACAAGTGCACAACAACGGACTCTATGCGCATGATGGTCACACGGTCTATTTCTCGGTATGATAAACAGAAGAGTTAAAGGAAAAGATGTTTCCTTACAATCCCCTCAAGTGTGAGTGGGAGATGTTGGATATGAACGACATGAATACACCCATGAGGGGATGTATGAGGGTATACAGACCTCAGATGTCGCGTGCACGAAAGCGTGCGCGGAGGGAACCTTTTCTCGTGTGAAAAGGACCACTCGATAAGTGGAAAAAGCCACTCGATAAGTGGAAAAAGTCACTTTATAAGTGCATAAAGGCACGTGATAAGTGAATGAAGAAGAGGATAAATAAATGTGCTAATATAGGCTAATAAGCTTATATTTAGTTATTTCCTACAATAACTACCCCTAAAGCCTATAAATAGGACCCAAGGTTAAGGCATTCATACTACACTTTCCATGCCATAAGTTTGCATAAGGCAACTTATGTTCTTCTTCTCACTTCCATTAAAATCCTCTTCTAAATAGAGATTTAGGCGGTGAAACGCTGCTTCGATCCTCCGTGACGAAGTACCGACCATTGTGGCGAATCCGACGGTGAAGTGCAGAGACTACGGTGCCGCATACGCAAGCGTAAGTCTATGTTATTCGATCCTAACGTCGTTGTTTTGACAGGATCCTACAAGAACTTATATCGAGAAAACACCCAAAGAGAGAAACATCCAATATTATTAATATAAAATAGTCATTACAAAAACCGGTCGTTACACGCACAGCCCGCAGCTCCTTATATAGGATAGTTACGACTCGGCCGAGTGACGAGTTCACTCGGCTGAGTGAAAAAATTTTCCAAATATATTCGCAACTTGCGACTCGGCCGAGTGACTTTTCCCACTCGGCCGAATGGACAAGTTCCACTCGACCGAGTGGCATGGCCACTCAGCAAGCTTTAGAACGTGGAGGGTATCAGATTCACACGGCCGAGTGACAAGCCACTCGCCCGAGTGTCAAATTATACTGTAAATCGCAGAAAATAACAGAGAGTTGGTCTGTAAGATCTTCCCTGATCTGTACTCCACTCGGTCGAGTGGAGTCTTTGTATGTCACTCGGCCGAGTGGCATCCTGTTTTCTGCAACGACTCTCTGTTTTCGCTCTATTCTATGTTTTCTTCCTCCAGTCAGTCTCTGCCTTCTCCTGGGGCATGTACACATTCCTAGAGTGCTCTCCCTTGCTTTAGTCATCCACCATATGAATGATCTCTCGTTCTCCATCTCCTGTCAATAAAAATAGAGCCCGTTGTCACGATTTTCATAGACGCTAGACTCTAAACACTATGAAAAATTTAAAATAAAAATAAAAATAAACTAAGAATGATATAAAACCATCGGGTTGCCTCCTGACAAGTGCTCGTTTAAGGTCTTGAGCTCGACCGCTTATGATTTTCGTTTAGTGCGTGATATTAGGCGCATGTGAGATGCGCCCATCAAATTTGCTGGGAAGGCCACTTGGATTTGGTTGTTGGTGCTCGTGGGCTTTCCTCGGCGTCCCCTCATCATGGATAGAGTTGTGGGATAAGTCCCCCAAGCTTGAGCTAGTACCAATCTTCTTCTTCACTGGTGACGCCAATTTTCTATTCGGCAGAGCGTTCTTCGTATTGTTGGCCGTTGAGAGCTTGCAAAGCTCCCTTATCCTCACAACATCAGCGTCGTCTTTATCATCGGCCATAGAGCTATCCAGATGGTCCTCCGACTTCTTTCCCCTGCTAGAAGTTTGGCCGTCTTCAAGGCCGTCATCATGTAGAGCGCCAATAGAATGTGGAATGGCTACGTCGATCACCTCGTCAAGGAGGTCTTAGAGATCATGGGGCCGTCCCTTGAGTAGGTATATGCTATCCACTTCACCAGTAGGGGCTCCTTCGGAATAATGCTTGAGCCATTGTCCATTTACCTTGAATGTGGCACCGTCTTTTTCTTCCAATTCAAAAGCTCCCCCGGTTGTATGTGCTTAATGGTGAATGGTCGGGACCATCGCGATCTTAACTTTTCGGGAAAGAGTCGGAGCCGAGAATTGAATAGGAGGACTTTGTCTCCGACCTTGAAGTCTGTAACGGTGATGTGTGAGTCGTAGAGGATTCTAGTCCTTTCCTTGTAAATTCTTGAGCTCTCGTAAGCATCACGTCTAATTTCATCAAGCTCATTGATGTCTAAGAGTCGCCTCACCACCGCAGTCTTGTAGTCATAATTGAATGTCTTAATGGCCCAATATGCGCGGTGTTCCAACTCTACCGGCAGGTGACAAGCTTCCCATAAACAAGTCGGTATGGTGTGGTGCCAATGGGAGTGCGAAAGGCCATGCGATATGCCCATAGTGCATCGTTCAATTTCATGGACCAATCTTTTCTAGATCTATCGACGGTCTTTTCTAGAATTTGCTTGATTTCCCGGTTCGACACCTCGACTTGGCCACTCATCTGAGGGTGGTATATCATGCCAATTCTATGATTCACCCCGTACTTTTTCAACATGGCTTCAAATTTGTTTTCTATAAAGTGGCTTCCCCCATCGCTTATCAAAGTGCGAGGCACTCCAAAGCATGGGAAGATGTTTTGCTTGAAAAATTTGGATACCACCCTCGCATCATTGGTAGGGGTTGTAATGGCTTCTACCCATTTAGAGACGTAGTCCACGGCTAATAAGATATAATTGTTTCCTTTGCTTGACGGAAAAGGTCCCATGAAGTCTACTCCCCAACAATCAAATAGCTCAATTTCTTAAATGGGCTTCATTGGCATCTCGTTTCGTTTGGATATATTTCCGGTCCGTTGGCATCTATCGCAACTCTTGATGAGGTCATGCGTGTCCTTGAACATGGTTGGCCAAAAGAACCCGCACTGTAATATCTTAGCGGTGGTTTTAGAGGCGGCGTGATGTCCCATGCATGGCATACTATGGCAATGCAAAATGATTGACGTGGCCTCCTTCTTGGAGACACATCTCCGAATAACACCGTCCTTGCATATCTTGAAGAGATACGGATCTTCCCAGAAATAGTTTCGGACTTCGTGCATATATCTCCTCTTTTGTTGCGTGGGCATTCCGCATGGTTTTTTCTCACAATCCAAATAATTAACAAAATCCGCATTCCAAGGCACCTCTCCAGGTCTTATGGTGAATAGCCTCTCGTTGACAAAGGTGTCATAAATTGGTAAGCTTTCATCCTCATTGTCACGAACAAGCCTTGACAAGTGGTCTGCTACAACGTTGTTCGTTCCCTTCTTGTCTCTAATCTCCAAGTCAAATTCTTGCAACAAAAGTATCCGTCTTATCAATCTTGTCTTTGCCTCTTTTTTGCTTAAAAGATACTTCAATGCCGCATGGTCGATGTGGACAATAACCTTGGATCCAAGGAGGTAGGACCGAAACTTCTCGATGGAATAGACAACCGCCAAGAGCTCTTTTTCGGTTGTGGTGTAGTTTTTCTGTGCCTCGTCCAATGTTTTTCTTGCATAGAATATTGTATGAAGATTTTTATCCTTCCTTTGTCCTAGCACTGCTCCAATTGCTTGGTCACTTGCATCACACATGATCTTGAAGGGAAGGCTCCAATCTGGCGTTGTATAATGGGAGCGAAAGTGAGCGCTTCCTTCAACGTATTAAATGCTTGCAAGCACTCTCTTGAAAAGACAAATGGAGCATCTTTAGCAAGTAAGGCAGTAAGAGGTCGGGCAATTAAGGCAAAATCCTTGATAAAGCGACGGTAAAACCCCGCATGACCAAGAAAGCCTCTAATGCCCATAACATTAATAGGAGGAGGGAGTTTTTCGATTACCTCAATGTTTGCCTTATCAACCTCGATCCCTCTAGAAGAAACAAGGTGCCCAAGAACTATCCCCTCGGTGACCATAAAATGACATTTTTCCCAATTAAGAGTGAGGTTATTTTGTTGGCATCATTTAAGAACTTTAGTAAGATTAGCCAAACAAGAATCAAACTCACTTCCATATACAGAAAAATCATTCATGAAGACTTACATAATATTTTCAATATAATCAGAAAAGATGGATGTCATGCACCTTTGAAAAATGGGAGAGCATTGCAAAGTCCAAAGGGCATTCTACGGCAGGCATATGTACCATAAGGACACGTGAAAGTGGTCTTTTCTTGGTCATCTTCATGCAAGGGGATTTGAAAGAATCCTGAATACCCATCCAAATAGCAAAAGAATTTGTGTTTAGCAAGGCGCTCAAGCATTTGATCAATGAAGGGTAATGGGTAATGGTCTTTCCGGGTGGCTTTATTTAATTTTCTATAATCAATACACATCCGCCATCCCGTGACGGTGCGCGTAGAAATGGATTCTCCCTTTTCGTTTTTTTATAACAGTCATCCCCACTTTTTAGGGACGACATGAACGGGGCTAACCCATCGGCTGTCAGAGATAGGATAGATAATGCCGGCTTCAAGTAATTTAAGAACCTCTTTCTTAACCACCTCCTTCATGTTAGGGTTCAACCGCCTTTGAGGCTCTATGGAGGTGGCTTCAGTGTTTTCGAAGTGGATTCTATGCGTGCAAAGCCTAGGGCTTATTCCCTTAAGATCAGAGATGGTATAGCCAAGGACATCCTTGTGACTTCTAAGGACATCTAAGAGTCTTTCAAGTTGATCATGGTTGAGGTGGGCATTAACAATAACCGGATAGGTCAATTTATTACCCAAGAAAGCGTACCTTAGATTTGGTGGTAATTGTTTAAGCTCTACCTCAGGGGGCGCTGTACCATCTACTTCTTCTCCTTTTGAGAGCTTGGCTTCTTCTGCAACATCTGGGTTTTGTTCCTGCTCTGGGAGTGGGCTCTCGCATGCAGGCTCAGATTCACTTCTTGGTGAGGACGGTGCATCGGAATAGACACTGCACAACTCTGTTGGATATGGAAGACGTATGTACACCCTTGTGGGGGATGTACGAGGGAATACGGACCTCGAACGTCGCGTACACGAAGTCGTGTACAAAGGGAATCTGTTCCCTTGCGGAGAGGATCTCTGGATGAGTGGGAAAGTCGCATTATATATGCATAAGTGCATGCGACATATGGCTAATAAAGGGGGAATATCTTAAGCTTATGTTGTACCATGCATATGGTACAACTTAAGCTTATAATGTGCCATGTATCATGGTACACCTTAATTAAGTTGTTCCAAAGGAACAACTTACCCTAAAATAACTACCTTGGGGGCTATAAATAAGAACCAGGGGTAAGCCATTTCTTACACCATTTTGCATGGAATTCATGCATGCATCTTCATTCTAGCGAAGCTCTGCAGAAATCCTTCCTCTCCTCTATCCAAGTTCTTAATCTAAAGTAGAGATTTAGATTGTGGATTTAGTAGCCTTACTCCGTTCGTGAGTAGACTCGATCCGTCGTGGCGAATCCGAAGGCGAAGTTCGTAGACTACTGTGCCGCGTACGCAAGCGTAAGTCTCAACTTCATTTATCGATCCTAACTCTGTTTTGGACAGGATCCTACATTGGTATCAGAGCCATATGGGTTCGCCCCGGAGAAACTATGAACGAGTTGTTGTCTTTTTCACGGATGGGTATCCTACCATTATGGATATGGTAGGAACGCTTCGTGACGGAGAGAACACAGCGGTTGTTCTTTTCACGTTAGGGTCTTCTGTCATTACGGATATGGTAGGAACTCTCCGTGACGGGAAGAACCGACCGTTCATATCGTCAAACTCGCTCTCTTCATGGATGCTGAGTCTCCATTCATAGGGAATGGGCGCTCTCTTCATGTGGAGCGCGTATTTTACGAATTTTTGAAGTGGGTTCATTTTTTGGCACACGGCCATTGGAGGACAACTACTTCCTCGACGAACGGGTGCTTCACCGAAGAAGAAGGTGGTGGTTATTCCCATCGGGGAAGATGAATTTTTTTGTGCATGTGCACCATGACCAAATGGGTTATGAAGGCCATGCACCCCCCTCCCCATGCGGAGGGGGTTGGCTACGGCCAATAACCACCGCGGCAACCCCCTCCGGCGGGGGTGTGCGGCCACCCCATGAAAGGGGAAACCGGCCATGGCCAAAGGGCCATGGCCGGTCAAGGCCAATATGCCATGGCCGGGCCATGGCCGGCCGGCCCTGGCCGGCCACGACCAGGTCATGGCCGGCCCTGGCCGGCCACGGCCAGGGCCAGAAGGCCCTGGCCGCGGCCAGGCCACGGCCAGGCAGCCCTGGCCGGGGCCAGGGCAGGGGCCCTGGCCTCAGGCCAGGGGCCAGGCCGCCCTGGCAGAGGCCAGGGCGGCGCCCTGGCCTCAGGCCAGGGGCCAGGCCGCCCTGGCCGGGGCCAGGGCGGCGCCCTGGCCTCAGGCCAGGGGCCTGGCCGCCCTGGCCGGGGCCAGGTCAGGGGCCCTGGCCCCCGGCCAGGGGCCTGGCCGCCCTGGCAGAGGCCAGGGCAGCGCCCTGGGCTCAGGCCATGGCCTGGCCAGCCCCGGCCCTAGCAGAGGCCAGGGTCTGGCCAGCCCTGGCCTCGGCCATGGCCTGGCCGATGGCCGGATCTGGCCGCTGCCAGGGCCACGGTCGGCCTTGGCAGCGGTCAGGGTCTGGCCGGGGGTCGGACTGATCGGCATTGGCCGGCACTGATTCAGACCAATTCGGCAAAAGGCCTTGGTTGAACATGAACGTGCCGACTAGCCCATACGGGGCCAAACAACAGTCGTCTGCATCAAAATTCTCTCATACGGGGGGAAACGCTTGGATCCATACGGGAGCCGGCGACGATAATTTGCAGAAGAATCCCCAAAAGGGGGATCCGACTTAGGCACGGCTACGACTCATTCCCGACAAATGGTCAGGAAGTGTCGAATATTTCACTAGTATCATAAGGGTACTAAGTTGAAATATAATCATTTTTTTTGAAAAATACGTTTTCATACGTTTTGAAAAATAAGTTTTCAAAAACGCTTTTCCGCTGCAAAGTACTATAAAAGTACTAACATTTGATAAAGTAAGGGAGAAATATTGAAAGTTACTCTAGATGGTGATTGGAAACAAAGTGACCTTTCCGATTCTAGAGTAACATCTTCAATATTTTTCGAAAGTAACTTATCAAATTATGAATATCATTCCAAGTGGGAGTTGATTTTAGAACTATCCATATGGGATATTCTATTATCATTTCAAGTGGGAATTATATCTGAAAAATACGTTTTCAAACTCGTTTTCCGCTGCTAGTACTATAAGAGTACTATTGTTTGATAAGTGATGGGGGAATATTGAAGGTTGTTCTAGATGGTGATTGGAATCGAAGAGACCTTTTCGATTCTAGAACAACATCTTCAATATTTTTCGAAAGTAACTTATCAAATATAATATAATTCCAAGTGGGATTTGAATTTTTAGAACTATCCAAATGGGATATTCTATTATCATTTCAAGTGGGAGTTATATTTTAAGAATTTTTATGCAATGTTTTGATCAAACCTTCGGTTTTGTGTCTTTTGCAGCATTTTAAAAGTAAAATGTCTTCCGCTTCAAAGAATATCGTCGCTGAGTTAAACAAAGGTGAAAAACTCAACGGCGATAATTACAAACTTTGGTCCATCAAGATACAATACGTTTTAGAGGAGCAAGAAGTGCTCGAAACTCTAAAGAACGTAATGATTGAACCTGAGTTGGGCACTACGGCCCAACACAGACAAGACAAGGAAGCTTTTGATGCTTGGTCTCGGAAGAACAAGATTGCGCGCATTACGTTATTAAGCAGTATGGCTGATGACATAATGCGCATCTTCCGAGAACATGACCTAGCCATGGACATATGGTCCAAGCTAGAGGAGAAGTTCGGTGGCACATCGGTGTCCAAACTTCGCGCCTTAACTATAAGGTTCGATTCATATAAGAAATGTCCAGATCATTCCATGGGGAAACATCTGCGACATATGGCGAACCTTATCTCGGAGTTAAAGGACGCAGGTCATGTGCTCACTGATGAGCAACAACTCCAAGCAGTCATACGTTCCCTACCAAATGGGTGGGATCAGATGAAGATGCATCTCACTCATAATGAGAGCATCAAGACCTTCAACGATGTTTCCAAGCACCTCGAATTAGAGGAAGAGCGGCTTACGGCTGCCAAGCCAAGTGCAGAAGTGCACATGGTTGCTAGTTCCTCACACGGGGGAAAGAAACGTAAAGATCGTTCGAAGTCTTCTAATGAACGTAATAAGCAACCTGAGTCTACCAAGGAACCCAAACATAAGGGTGGGCAAAATAAATGGCACAAGAAGAAAGACTTGAAAAGGATCAAGTGCTTCAAGTGCAACAAGCTCGGTCACTATGCTCGTTCGTGTACGAGTGGAAGTGACGAGGTGCCACCGACCACATAGCAAAGGACAGACGGTCCTTCGTGGAGTATCACCGGATACCCCAAGGAATGAAGTGGATCAATGTAGGAAACAACACACGTGTTGAAGTGAAAGGCGTTGGGACTCGCAAGCTAGTCTTGGACAACGGCCGCACTCTCCTACTTCATGATGTTCTCTTCATTCCGTATATTCAAAGGAATATTAAAACTGTGGTCAATTTAATGGGTCTTGGTTATAGTTGGTTCCTTCATGATTATAATATGGACCTATTTTGTAATAATTCCTTTATTGGTACTGGGTTTGTATTTCAAAGGATTTATTGTAATAAGTACAATGTATTTCCTCATGTAATGAAAATTTCCTTGTGACAAATTCTTTGACTAATGAGTCTAATATAATTTGTTGGCACGCAAGGCTTGGTCATATTGGACCAATGTGTATAGATAGACTTGACAAACGTTGCCTTCTATCCAATGTTTCAAAGGTTGAAATGTCGATCTGCGAACATTGCCTTGTGAGAAAATCTTGTCGCAAGCCGTTTGGAACCGGCACAAGGGCCGAGGTTCCATTACAGCTCATCCATTCGGACATATGTGGTCCGATGAATGTCAAGACAAGACGCGGGAAGTCCTATTTTTCATCACTTTTATTGATGATTTCACCCGATTCGGTCATATCTATTTGATATCCCACAAAAGTGAAAGCACTAAACCTGCTTTAAAAACTATATGAGTTTAGTGGAGAATCAATTAGATCGCAAGATTAAGGTCGTGCGAACCGATAGGGGCGGTGAATATCAATCAACAAGTTTAAAGGAACTTTTGTGATGAAAAAGGCATAGTACATCAGGTATCTATGTCTTATACTCCTCAACAAATTGGTGTTGCAGAAAGGAGGTATAGGACTTTAATGAAAAATGGTCCGTTCATTGATGGCGCAAGCTAACTTGCCAATCACTTTTTGGGGTGATGCATTATTGACGGTCGCTTTCATTTTGAACCGCGTACCCTCGAAATCAGTTAGCTCCACTCCTTATGAGTTGTGGAACCAAAGGTCTCCTGACTTAGACATTTTGAAACCTTGGGGTTGTGCATTCCACGCACATATTTCCTCCCATAAGTATGGAAAACTTGGGCCAAGGGGAAGGAAACATATCTTTATACGATACGCAGAAAACTCCAAAGGTAATATGTTTGTTAGTCAGGAAGACAATGGTGGGCTAATTGAGTTTGAGTCGAGGGATGTCACTTTCTTGGAAAATGAGTTTCCAAGACAGGGCGAGATAAGTCAGGACTTATCTTTATTTGAGATTTATGATCAAGAAGGATTACCTCATTCGAGTGGGAGAATTCTTGGTGAAAACGAAAATACGTTTCAACCTTCACCAATGGATTATACGAATGACGATTATCCTATTCCATACGGGAATAATGATCCAAGTGGGAGCAATTCTAACGACATTCCAAGTGGGAGTGATATTAGAATTGATCTAACTTCAAGTCAACAAGGACTTGAAGAAATCTCATATACAACGTAGTAGTCGTACAAGGTTGGCTCCTCTAAGATTTGAGGATGAATTTCCGTAAACCTTTATGACTTTACTACAAGATGATGACGAGCCTGCTACTTTCAAACAGGCCGCATCATGCCCAGCGAAAGACAAATGGATGGAAGCGATGAAGGAGGAATTGAAATCCATGAAAGTTAACCAAGTCTGGGACTTAGTTAACTTACCCAGAGGACATAGAGCAATTGGGAACAAATGGGTTCTCAAGATCAAGCATAAGGCTGATGGCTCTATTGACAGATATAAAGCTCGCCTTATCGCGAAAGGTTTTACGCAACAGGAAGGGATAGACTACGAAGAGACCTTCTCACCTGTTGTGCGTTTTACCTTGATTCGCATGATTCTGGCAATGGTAGCTTGCTTATACCTCGAATTACATCAGATGGATGTAAAGACTGCCTTTCTCAATGGAGAATTGGATGAGGAGATCTATATGGAACAACCAACAGGGTTTGTAAAAGAAGGAAACGAACATAAGGTTTGTAAACTTCGTAAGTCCATATATAGTCTTAAATAATCCCCGAGGCAATGGTATATACAATTTCAAGAAGTTGTCTTATCAAATGGATTTTCCATGCTTGATGAAGATAACTGAGTATATATCAAGAGGATTAAAAGCAATATATGTAGATGACATTTTAATAGCCAGAAATGACAAGGGCTTTGTGATGAGTATCAAGGCTTGGCTTTCATCAGTATTTGAGATGAAAGGCATAGGAAAAGCCGCATATATCCTTGGAGTTAAGATTTCAAGGAATCGTTCGAAGAAACTTCTTTCTCTTTCACAGGAGACTTATATAAAGAAGGTTCTAGAACGATTTAATATGCAGGACTGCAAGTCCATTGATATTCATATAAGCATATGCGATAATTTATATCTGGAATCGTGTCCAAAGAACCAAAAGGAAAAGGAAATTATGGAAAAAGTTCCATATTCCAGTGCAGTTGATAGTCTTATGTACGCTATGGTGTGTACGAGACCGGACATCTGTTTTGCCGTTGGAAATGGTAAGCTGTTACCAATCCAACCCAGGGCAAGAACACTGGAAAGCGGTTAAGAGGATAATGCAGTATCTTAAAGGAACTGCAGATTTGCAAAAGACTATGATAAAACCAAGAAGGTAGACATAAGGTACATATCTACGCATGAGATGATAGAGGATCAGCTTACGAAAGCAATCCCCAGAAATGTGTTTTATAAACACTTATCATCCCAAGGATTGCGTATGAGCTGAGTTGTACCAATATATATTCCCATGTCTAAGAAAGATCAAATTTAATAAAAGAATAAGTTCTTTTTCAAACATTGCATATGAATTTCTTAAGAAATGTTTGTGTACATTTTTGAAATCTCAGCTGAATTGTGTGTATGTCGGACAGATAAAGGTTGACTCTCTCACATGAGCAACCGCCTTATCTTATCAGATGGATAAGATAGAGATGAGACTAGTTTAAAGTCAAAATCATTAGACGAATGATTTAGAGTCATGACTTAAACAAGATAGTCGAATGAAAGATCTGCATCATATGGATGCTTACAAAAGATCTGAGATCTGTATCACAAGGATATTTGAAAGAGATCTCGTAGGATTTTTTTTAAATCCTATCTGTCTTATGCAGGATGAGAGTCCGGGAATATTTCCTGAGTAGTAAGGGGACTCAAAAAGATAGGCACTGTGGTGTCTGATCTTTTCATCCGTACAACATCATTAAGACATACTCTCCATGGGAAAGGAGTGATGTTGTAATACGTGTTCATACCACGTATGCATTTCGAACACTGAGTTAGTAGCAATAGTGTTTGCTATTATGTGAGACTCAAAGGCCATACGGGTCTTAACTCTTACCCTCAAGGACTCCAATTGGTTCCTTTAGATTTGACGAGATGATCGCTATCTTAGCGTGTTACTTATGTGCTATGATAATTCGGCTCGGCGGGGCACATTAGAAAAGCGAATCAAGTCAAGATCAGAAGGTTCGCAAGAAGAGGAAGATTGATTTCATATTCACATTTGGACTTTAATGATTCAAAGCTGGCCAGCCAATTGTGATCCAGATGGGATTCAATTGTTGAATATAAAGTATAAGAAATGTGAAGAAATAATCTAGGGTAAAGCATGCGTTGAACTACTCAACTTTGCACCTTCGAGGTCGTTGTGTATCTCTAACAAGTGCACAACAACAGACTCTACGCGCATGACGGTCGCACGGTCTATTTCTCGGTATGATAGATGAAAGAACTAAGGGAAAGACGTTCTCTTACAATCCCCTCAAGTGTGAGTGGGAGATGTTGGATATGGAATACGTATGTACACCCTTGTGGGGGATGTACGAGGGAATACGGACCTCGAACGTCGCGTACACGAAGTCGTGTACAAAGGGAATCTGTTCCCTTGCGGAGAGGATCTCTGGATGAGTGGGAAAGTCGCATTATATATGCATAAGTGCATGCGACATATGGCTAATAAAGGGGGAATATCTTAAGCTTATGTTGTACCATGCATATGGTACAACTTAAGCTTATAATGTGCCATGTATCATGGTACACCTTAATTAAGTTGTTCCAAAGGAACAACTTACCCTAAAATAACTACCTTGGGGGCTATAAATAAGACCCAAGGGTAAGCCATTTCTTACACCATTTTGCATGGAATTCATGCATGCATCTTCATTCTAGCGAAGCTCTGCAGAAATCCTTCCTCTCCTCTATCCAAGTTCTTAATCTAAAGTAGAGATTTAGATTGTGGATTTAGTAGCCTTACTCCGTTCGTGAGTAGACTCGATCCGTCGTGGCGAATCCGAAGGCGAAGTTCGTAGACTACTGTGCCGCGTACGCAAGCGTAAGTCTCAACTTCATTTATCGATCCTAACTCTGTTTTGGACAGGATCCTACAAACTCCGTGTGGGCATCGATGGGACTACCACTCTGTTCTTGTCCAAACTTGAGATCAAGAGATGTGTCAGTGGGTTCATAAATGTAAGTGTGAGGGTCGTAGAGTGTACTTCCCTAAATCTCGGCATGCCCAGTGGGCTCCTTAGGAGTGTAGTACTCTTCGATGCACGCTCTACCATTTTCAAAATATAACTTGACATCCCTCATGTCAACTCTGATGTTGCCCTCGATAGTCCCTTCCAGGGAGATTTGATCCATCACAAAGCTAGCAAATAGTTGTTCAATGGGGTCCTCGATATCAACGGCAAATGCCCCCGTAGCATGGACCTCATCAACAAGTTCCTTAAGAAGGTTCGCGAAGGAGTCGTCATCTCCCGGGCTAGACTCAGTCATCAACATTGCGTCCCCCATGTTCCTGTTAAGATCTTATGGAAAATACTGGGAGAGCACGTAAATTGGGCAGCAAATAGAGTCAAAAAGGAAAAATAAGGAAAGAGAGATAGATGGTAAGATATAACCGGGTGATCACAATCGAACACTGTCAAATGACATCCCCGGCAACGGCGCCAAAAACTTGATTACGTCCGGATGTGTACCCAAAAAATGACTTGTAGTTTTATCACAAGCGCACGGTGTAGCGGCGAACGGGTATCGAACTCAGGGAGGAACAAATGATCGTGTCTTATTCAAATCACGTAGCTATCACAAGAGTGAGAATAGTTTTGGATATAACAGTCACAATCGTTCAAATATCTGGAAAATATCAATATAATAAAGCGTCTAGGGATAGGAAATCCACACTACGGACCATCTCTCATCCTTGTGATTCATAAATTTCATTGTTGCTAAGCTTGAATGTAGGTGAACTAGTCACAACTTAATGTAGAACCAAGCTCACGCTCTCGCGCTATTGCCGGTCTATAGCAGACCTAGGATAGGACCCACTCTCGTGCAAACCCTAGCCTAAGCCGCTAGCGTGAAGAACGACATCATTGTTCAATCTTATCTCGAGCCCACTCTTGTGTAAACTCGAGCTACGACCTAGGTTGTGATAGTTCCTATCCGTCTAATCTCTTGCAAACGAATATTAGTATAGATTCACAATTAAAAATCCTAGTTTTGGTCCAATCTCTTGCAAACCAAATCTAGAGAAATCCAATTGTCAATCTAAATCGAGTATCTAGGCCTTCCTATCAATTTGGGATCCAATCTCTTGCAAATCCCAATCGATATAAATTCCTAGCTACCCGTAATCAATTGATCACAACCTAACCATTATCAATTCTAGCAACAAATCTACAAATTCATTACAATTCAGAGATAGGGTCCATATGGTTCATCCCCATGCCCTAGGACGACGGCACTACTCACTAGACATCATGAAAATCTCAGAAATAACGACAATGATCATGGCACAATTCATTGCAAAAGAGAAATAATGCAAAAAAAATTGAGTTTTTAACAAGAATAGACAAACCAATGTTGACGCCAACGATCTCCAGCTGAGAATTCACAAAAGAGTAGCCGTCAAAATCCTAAAAGAAGGTCTAAAAATTGTAGTCTAAGTCTCTCTTAAACTAGGGTAAAAACATGGTTTAAATACCCTCTAAAATCGTCCAAAAAATCGTGACCAAACTGCCCCTGCGTAGCCCAGAATTCGCAGCCCTAACAGCAGTCGGAGAGGGTCACTCGGCCGAGTGACCCTTGTCACTCGGCCGAGTAACAAACCCTGTACAAAAATAGTAACTTCGGGGGTTCTCAGGGTCTGTATTCGGGGGTGGCTCAGCCGAGTGTACTTCTTCATTCGGCCGAGTGAGCATTCATGCTCGGCCGAGTGGGCCTCCTCAGGATCTCTGAAAATTCCAGTAACTTGGGCCTTTTCTCTGGAGAATTCCCCGTACCACTCGGACGAGTGAACTTTCTCACTCGGCCGAGTGGGCTTTCTTTGTTCGGCCGAGTATACACTGAAATCATCCTGTGCGTATCCATTCTGTTCGGCCGAGTAGGGCTTCTTGTTTGGCCGAGTGAGTGGTCTACTCGGCCGAGTGATGTGCTGAAATGCTCGTTTCTTCTTCTTTTTGCCTCCTCGTCGTACCTATTGATTTCCTTCTTCTTTCGCTCATCCTCTATCGCTGATAAGCCATCGAATGAGCCATGGGCGACACTCCTAAGCACGTACAAATCCTTTGATCTCAAATTCGCTCCAGATCGCTCCATATTTCCTGAAATATGACAAAAACAAGAAATAGTGAAAAGCATCACAATATTGTCTAATAATCGTGAAAAACGCAATATTGACGATCAAAACGACATGCAAACTTGCAGAAAAAAGGTGTAAAATATGGAGTGATCAGCGCGCGATCGGCTCCTCTATCTCCACCATGTCAACTACTAATTCTTCAACAACTAATTGACACGGCCCAGCAGAAATAGGAGATGCCGTCATGATAATTTCCTCCACCGGCTCAACCAACTCCTCCATGCCAACACTTGGTTCCTCAACTACTACTTGGCATGAGGCACTCAATTCTTCAACTACCGGTGGGGTGAGATCCATAAGAACTTCTTCATTCGGGGCTTGGTTGACCGAACTTCATGGCTTGGCTCATTTGGAGTCACAACCAATGTGTGATCTTCCTCCTTGTAGGACTCCAAATAACGCCAAGCCGCATTCTCATCCATGTCCAAAAAGTGGCCGTTGTCCAACAAATCCCCAAAATCCTTAATGTCCGGAAGCGGACCTCCAAGAAGAATCCAAGAAGACGCACCCTGTCAAATCCATAATGTGGACAACCGTACACTAACTCTGAAAAACGCGTCCAAACCTGAAAAAATATCTCTCCGATGCGCTGAGCAAAGTTCACCATTCTTCCTTGCCATGTTTTGGTCCTGTAAGATGGAAAAAACTTCATACAAAATTTTTGCTTTAGTACAGGCCAAGATGGGATAAGATGTGGGAGATAAACTTTAAACCATTTTAATGCACAACCATCCAAAGAATAGGAAAAGAATTTAAGATAAAACTTTTATGCACACGTGTTCCCATCAAAATGGAGCGTGCAAGCACTCTCAAACTTCTTAATATGTAGGTAAGGGCTCTCCGCATCCTTACCAAGAAATCTCGGTAGGGACTTGGTCACCCACATGTCAAACCCAAGAGAGTTTGAAGTACTTACCATGTTTGAAAAAAAACAAAAACTAACAATAAAAAAGACTCAAAAAGCGTAAAATAAATAAGGATGAACAATAAGTGAAAGATGAAGAATAGAAAAGACTCACACTAAGAGATAGAAGTAGCACACTAAAAATTTCAAAATCAATCAAAAATTGCAAATAGTAGAAACAGTTGTCCCCGGAAACGGCACCAATTGATTGGACCGAAAGACGTGCAAGGAGCACGCCTTCCACTCCCAAGCGTAGGAGTGTCAATGCAATTAAAAATAACCGGTGAGTACCGGGTCGGATCACAGGGACAAGTCGTTCTATATTCACAAAATTGATCGATAAAGAAAAATGATAGCATGTTACAACTACCTCGCTTAACGGTGGATGAGTGTGGGAAAAAGTGTGGAATGAACCTACAATCTTAATCTAAATTGGTGGGCTTAGAGAGCCAAATGTGAAGTTAGAATAGCTAGGCGAGGAGAATGGATTGTGGGTTCACTAATGTTGGTGTTAATCAATCTCATATTACCCACATATAACTCAATTAGGCCTCCGGCTATGGCAAGCTTAATTGGAAAGTTTAGCTTTTAAGAACACAATAATTAGCAATAAGCATGGATGCATCATTATATCACTAATCAATCATGAACATGGTCTTTTCTCAAAGTGTGCCCTTTCGGGACTTAACCAATGAAATTGTGCCCTAATAATTCATCCAAGATTAGCAAGATAATAGGCAAGAGGAAATTAAGGCTAAAATTAACATCCAACCTAATGAATCACAACCAGAACCATTCAACACTACTCTATCATCATGAAACAAAAGATGGAATTTTCATTCAAATTAATCCAAATTCATTACAATAAAGAGATATCAAAATTACAAAAGGGGGAAGAGAGATATCACCCAAGATCTCCCTAGGATGAAGCCTTCCTTCCACCTATTTTCTCCTCCTCCAAGCTCCCATGGCTTCCTCCCCCTCCAAGCTCTCTCAAAACCCTAAAAAAAACTCCAAAAACAGCAACAGCCGAAAAAACCCCCAAAGCTCCTTTCAAAAACTGCAACCAGCCCCCCGTAACCCTAGTAGCGGACTGCCCGACCTACACAATTACGTGCGCCTGCAGCAAGGGGAGCGGGCAGGCCCGCAAAACAATTGTTTTTTATAATTTCAACGGCCACAGCGGCCCGCTCCAAGAGCGGGCCGCGGGCCGTTAGGTTTTTTTTATTTTTTTTTTAATAAACAAACGACGGCATGTTCGCACAGATGTGGCTGGATTGCCACGTGGCGCCGCGTGTAACGGTCCGTATTTTTCAATGCAACTATTCACGTATTTTCAATTTTTTTTAAACTATTTTATAATGGTTCGTCAGGAGTTTTACGATTTAAAAAAATTCCTTATAAAAATATTTGGAAGCACCAGACTAGTTACGGATTATTTTAGTAAGATCGGGTTTCATCAAATACTCAAACCAATTCTGATAAAAATTCATTTTCAGTTTTTACCGTTTTGGCTTAATGAATTTATTTTCTATTCAAACATATTCAAAACTTTTTCAAACTTCTACATTAGCATTCTATGATCATTTAGGGCTCACCACATAAATTTCGTAATTTTCTGAAGTCAAATCGATAGAGAACCCGCAATCCCTCTTCCTAAACGTTTTGACCTAAAACTCGTATCTCCATAGCTCAAACCCTGAAACGGATCTCGTATTCGCGATCCTCGCGAAGATACGATCTAGTGGGTATGTTTTCGTAATTTTTTGGACACGTTTGCTACTAGGGGCAAAATCGTAATTTTATATTTTGACATTATCTACTAATTACGTTTTAACCTTTTACTTAACTACTAATTACCCTACTTATATTACTAATTACAGTTACCCACACCTAAGCATAGCTACCAGACAAATTTTTCTTAACATCGTGGCATCACATGATAAACACGTTCATCCTCTTAAACCAATTGTTAAACCTCCCATCAACCTAATTAATTTCCCCTGACCCTAATTTCCACACTTATATATCTAACCTATTTAATACATTGACTAAGTATGTACTAAACTTACGTTTATAATACCCCCTTCAATTTCGTTCAAGGCGGTAACCCTCTCTAACTCTCATCTCTCGTTCTCAACTCTCGTTGATCTCTCTCTCTCCCTAACTCGCTTTCTCCCTCAGACCCCTCTTATCTCTCTCCCTCTCTTTCGACTCCCCGTAAGAGCCAACCCACAGCGAAGTCATTGTCACCCTCCCCGTGCTCCGCCGCGGCCTCCTCCACACGCCGCCTGGCCGCCACTCAGCCGTACCAACTCATCGTCGACAAGTTCCCCGAGCACCCTCGCCGTCTCGCCGCATTCTGCCTTCGCCATCTGCCACGACTGCAGACCCCCGCTTCCCTGTTCCTCGTGCACCCCCTCTCACCACCAAGTCATCGCCGTCACCGTCGCTCCGACCGCATCCTCTCCCCTCCAAGCGGTACGAAGCCCGCTCCATCATCTCCGAGTAGCTCGAGAGCCACCGAAGTCCGACAGCTCGAGGAAGACCGCTGAGAGCTGCACCCACGTCCGCCGCCCTGCTGCTTCATCCGCCTTGCTCCCGACGTCCGACGACGTCTGCTCCCGAGCCCGCACGAACGCCTTCCCTCTCTCCACGAAGCAGCTCAGCCCGCCGCTGCAGACCGCCATGACACCGTCGCTGCTGCCGCTCCCGAGCACCGCCATGTTCCGCCCGACCCCGCTGCAGCTCCGGCGACGCTGCCGCCTATCTGCACCGTCGCTGTCGTCCTCAGCATTCCGCAGAACCCCCGACCTCATGCGTCCACATGAAAGAAGGAGAAGGGTAAGTAGTTGGGTTGTGTGTATACGTATTTGTATACGTATATGCGTATATACCCATATACCTTTATATTGAATGGGTTTAATGGTCTATAATTAATATTAAAATATATGAGGACCAGAAAATGTCAAACTAGGCTCAGAAAATCAGAAATGACATTCCGGACCCAATGGCGCTGGTTTCATCTCAATCGGATGCTTAATTTGTCCAGATTAATTTTTAACCCTAAAAGATAAATATGTTATTTTTGTTCAAAAATCCGTAACTTGATATTTTCACGTATACTAATATGTGAGAAAAATATATGCTATAGTACTCTTCGATACAGTCATTTTGACAGCTCACTTGAACCATTCCGACGCAGATTGCATCCAGAATAAATGTTTGAATAAATACGTTACTAATTAAAAATTAGTTTTTAAATCCATTTTAAGCTTTTAAAAATTATAAAAAATACTACAAGCTTCAGAAAAATATTTGCTCCTGCAGTAAAATTATTTTCAATATATCTAGCCTATAGAAAAATTTAGAATGCTTTTCAACGACGTTTCAATCAGTTTAGAAAATCAAAACGATCAGGTTAAATAGGTAGAAAATGGTGTGCTCTTTAACCGGATGTTTCTTGTGTTTGCAGGTACCAATCCTCGTGCACCAGCTTCCTTGCCCTAACCCCGTCTTACCACGACGATCTCGATAGTGTAAGTCACAAAGAATTCTAACTTTAGAAATTTAGAAAGTGTACTTTATGGAACTACCGCATGCTCGAAGCATGGATCGGTATCATAGTTGTTAGACTTCAAAGCATTGCTCAGGACTGATATTCTCTGTTGAGGCTTCTGCCTTGACTTTTCAACAAGTGAAACTCTTTGGAGTGTTGTTAATGCCTTTGAACATCTTTGGAGTGAGACTATTGTGCATAACTCTATTGGTATGTAAGTCAGTCTATCACGACCATCATTAGTGTCTTTGTCTTTGAAATAACGGATTGACGTACCGTATTGAAAAGTAATGATTAAATGGTATACCGTGGAACGTCCTATTGAAATTAAAAAAGTTGTTGGCACTTCACTGGGTTTTTGGGGTAACTTATATTAGAGAAAGTGCGGGAGCGACCGTGAGCCATCTACACATTGCACCGTACCGTACCGACCGTTACCGACCATCTAAATGAAATGTACCGTCTAAAGTGATTTGAGATTCGCCCGGGTGAGCGCCCCCATGGCAGGAGATGGGCTCAATGGTTGCACACTGTACTTTCATATATAAGTCATGTAGTTTTTAGTGTTACTATTGTCTACTTGTCCTTTTAGTGTTACTACATCTGCCTGGTTGTCCTACTATTGCCTGCCAGTTAAAATATTGTTGCTACCATACGCCACGCCACAGTTGTTACTTTTGCACTTGCACAGTTACCTTTACTTTATGCATTACATGCACTTTACTTACCCCACTTGAGCAGCCGCCAGCACTTTACTTTTTGCTCGTATATGCATGTCTCTTCTTACCTTACTTTTTGCGCCTGCATGATCATCTATAGCCTGTTCCATACTTTTGCATTAATTTATTTCTATTGTTAGAATTGTTGTGACTTACCTACGGTTCCATCTTCGTGGCACCGCAGACGTCGTACATATGGAGGTAGATGCTCCTGAGCTAATAGCGCCAGAATTCGACCGCAGCTTCCAGAGTTATTTTTGACTAATGTACTTTTCTTCTTTCATGTATATTTGTTGGGACATCTTGTACAGTATGGATTGTAATAATTGGACACTATTTGAGTATTTTTGTACATCTCTGCATCATGGCTATTTTGGTTTCACTGGTAACCTGCAGGACCTGCACAAATATCAAATAAGTAACGGGCCCCGGAAAGCGGGTCGTTACAGGTTTTGGTGGCCCACGCTGGTCCGCGCTAACTACCTCGTGAACAATATAGCAAGATCAGGATGTACAATATAAAATACTCAAATTGAAGTCTCGAGTACAAGACGTCTCGAGTGTTCTCATGTATTAGACATACGGGGAAAAGCGTCCTTATTACCATTTTCATTAGGCATCCCTTGATCTTCCTTGATCCTCATCACTTTCTTTGAACTTTTCACCTTGTCTAGAAATTCGTGTTCCATTCTTTGGATATACATTCCCTAGTAACCTCCTTTGCTAGCAGTTAGAGTGATTCTTCATAAGTTGAACTATCTACCCATTTTACACCTTTCCTTCTGTTGATGATGGCACACATATAAATGATAAGCTTCCTTCAATGGACCATGATCCGGTCAATGTGCTTGGCTAAGTTTGTTGGATCACCCTTGCTAGACTTTGGGTAAGTGATCCTGGCTTAGTCACTTCCCTGGCCGTGTTTCGCTGGACCGCAAGGACGTGAATCATGATTATGTAATGCCATCGATCTTCATCACTATCACCCATCCTTTAGCTTGATGACCTTTCAATTGACCTTCTTAGAATATTTCTATTCCTAATTTTTTGAACTCTAGCTACGTCTATTTTAAGGAGGGTAGCATTCGACTTTTCGATCACCAGAAGTTCGATTTCGACAACGGAAGCGAATCGAAGGACGCTCAGAAGTATTGGAGGATTTGAGACGAATCAAAACAAGACGTGTAAGCTGATGCCGCTACTTCGCCATCTTTTCTTGAACTCATCTTCCTTCTTCTATCTGAGCCTATTTTGACTAGTTATGGAAGCTATGGTAATGTCAATAGTATGTATTCATATATAACATCTCTTATTTTCTTGATGATGTGATATCACATTATATTTACAACCTAATTTAATATATTACTATCTCTTATATCATTTATTTGCTTGAGCTTCTTCATAACATCATTTATTTTCAAAAGAGATTTTTAAATTCCGAGGACGAAATTATTTTAAGGATGGTAGAATGTAACGGTCCGTAATTTTCAATGCAACAATTCACGTATTTTCAATTTTTTTAAAACTATTTTATAATGGTTCGTCAGGAGATTTACGATTTAAAAAAATTTCTTATAAAAATATTTGGAAGTACCAGACTAGTTACGGATTTTTTTAGTAAGATCGGGTTTCATCAAATACTCTAACCAAATCTGATAAAAATTCATTTTCAGTTATTACCGTTTTGGCTTAATGAATTTATTTTCTATTCAAACATATTCAAAACTTTTTCAAACTTCTACAGTAGCATTCTATGATCATTTAGGACTCACCACATAAATTTCGTAATTTTCTGAAGTCAAATCGATAGAGAACCCGCAATCCCGCTTCTTAAACGTTTTGACCTAAAACTCGTATCCCCGTAGCTCAAACCCTGAAACGGATCTCGTATTCGCGATCCTCGCGAACATACGACCCAGTGGGTATGTTTTCGTAATTTTTCGGACATGTTTGCTACGAGGGGCAAAATCGTAATTTTATATTTTGACATTATCTACTAATTACATTTTAACCTTTTACTTAACTACTAATTACCCTACTTATATTACTAATTACAGTTACCCTCACCTAAGCATAGCTACCAGACAAATTTTTCTTAGCATCGTGGCATCACATGATAAACACGTTCATCCTCTTAAACCAATTGTCAAACCTCCCACCAACCTAATTAATTTCCCCTGACCCTAATTTCCACACTTATCTATCTAACCTATTTAATACATTGACTAAGTATTTACTAAACTTACTTTTATAATACCCCCTTCAATTTCGTTCAAGGCGGTAACCCTCTCTCACTCTCATCTCTCGTTCTCAACTCTCGCTGATCTCTCCCTCTCCCTAACTCGCTTTCTCCCTCAGACCTGTCTCATCTATCTCCCTCTCTTTCGACTCCCCGCAAGAGCCAACCCACGGCGAAGTCGTCGTCACCCTCCCCGTGCTCCGCCGCGGCCTCCTCCACACACCGCCTGGACGCCACTCCGTCGTACCAACTCGTCGCCGACGAGTTCCCCGAGCACCCTCGCCGTCTCACCGCATTCTGCCTTCGCCATCTGCCACGACTGCAGACCCCCGCTCCACTGTTCCTCGTGCACCCCCTCTCACCACCGAGTCATCGCCGTCACCGTCGCTCCAACCTCCTCCTCTCCCCTCCAAGCGGTACGAAGCCCGCTCTATCATCTCCGAGCAGCTCGAGAGCCACCGAAGTCCGACAGCTCGAGGAAGACCGCCGAGAGCTGCACCCACATCCGCCGCCCCGCTGCTTCATCCACCATGCTCCCGACGTCCGACGACGTCTGCTCCTGAGCCTGCACGAACGCCTTCCCTCTCTCCACGAAGCAGCTCAGCCCGCCACTGTAGACCGCCATGACATCGTCGCTGCTACCGCTCCCGAGCATCGCCATGTTCCGCCCGACCCCGCTGCAGCTCCGGCGACGCTGCCGCCTATCTGCACCGTCGCTGCCGTCCTCATCATTCCGCGGAACCCCCTAGCTCATGCGTCCACGTGAAAGAAGGAGAAGGGTAAGTAGTTGGGTTGTGTGTATACGTATTTGTATCCGTATATGCGTATATACCCATATACCTTTATATTGAATGGGTTTAATGGTCTATAATTAATAATAAATTATATGAGGACCAGAAAAATGTCAGACTAGGCTCAGAAAATCAAAAATGACATTCCGGACCCAATGGCGCTGGTTTCATCTCAATCGGATGCTTAGTTTGTCCAGATTAAATTTTAACCCTAAAAGATAAATATGTTATTTTTGTTCAAAATTCCGTAACTTGATATTTTCACGTATACTAATATGTGAGAAACATATATGCTATAGTACTCTTCGATACGGTCATTTTGACAGCTCACTTGAACCATTCTGATGCAGATTGCATCTAGAATAAATGTTTGAATAAATACGTTACTAATTAAAAATTTGTTTTTAAATCCATTTTAAGCTTTTAAAAATTATAAAAATTACTACAAGCTTCAGAAAAATATTTTCTCCTGGAGTAAAATTATTTTCAATATATCTAGCCTATAGAAAAATTTAGAATGCTTTTCAACGACGTTTCAATCAGTTTAGAAAATCAAAACGATCAGGTTAAATAGGTAGAAAATGGTGTGCTCTTTAACCGGATGTTTCTTGTGTTTGCAGGTACCAATCCTCGTGCACCAGCTTCCTTGCCCTAACCTCGTCTTACCACGACGATCTCGATAGTGTAAGTCACAAAGAATTCTAACTTTAGAAATTTAGAAAGTGTACTTTATGGAACTACCGCATGCTCGAAGCATGGATCGGTATCATAGTTGTTGGACTTCAAAGCATTGCTCAGGACTTATATTCTCTGTTGAGGCTTCTGCCTTGACTTTTCAACAAGCGAAACTCTTTGGAGTGTTGTTAATGCCTTTGAATATCTTTGGAGTGAGACTATTGTGCATAACTCTATTGGTATGTAAGCCAGTCTATCACGACCATCATTAGTGTCTTTGTCTTTGAAATAACGGATTGACGTACCGTATTGAAAAGTAATGATTAAATGGTATACCGTGGAACGTCCTATTGAAATTAAAAAAGTAGTTGGCACTTCACTGGGTTTTTGGGGTAACTTATATTAGAGAAAGTGCGGGAGCGACCGCGAGCCATCTACACATTGCACCGTTCCGTACCGACCGTTACCGACCATCTAAATGAAATGTTGACGTGCGTTTATATTTCATATATTTGCGCACGTTTTCTTCCGTGTTTCTCCGTATTTTCCGCCGTCTTTTATTCGTTTTCTCGTGTTTTCTTGTATTTTCTTGTTTTCTTTCACTTTTCCATGTTTTTTGTATATTTGCAAGAATTTATAGTATTTGGGACATAAAACGACAATATTCTGAGTCCCCGGAGCAACAGGAAGAGTCACGCGTGATCCAGGTGGTCAAACGACCAAGATTGCCACTTTTCAGCCCCCACCCGATCGGTTGGACACAGCCAACCGATCGGGTGATGCATGCGTGTCCGACCCGGACTGAAGCTGGAGCGAAGCGTAAGGTCAACCGATCGGTTCGCCGAACGGTTCATCCCAACAGAGTTCTCGGGAAAATGGAGCTGAATTCCAACCGATCGGGTGACCTTCACCCGATCGGTTCATCTGTAGCCGATTCCTTCGAAGGACGACCCGATCACACCACCCGCTCTCCTATGCGCCTGGTTGATGCTCCTGAAGGCGACGGCCAAAGCAACAAGCCGCTCACCCGATCGGTTGACATTTCAACCGATCGGGTGGCCTTTTCGTCCCCTTTCGCGTACCTCTGCTCATTTATTGAAGATCTGCTATCATTCCAGAAGGATATTGGGTGATCTCTTATTTTTCTAGCATCGGCATCGTCGTTAGCTTTCCAACGATAGGTCGCATGCCCAAATCCGATTTTTCTAGATTTTTCTGGAATTTTCTGAGCGCAGCTATGTGCTGAAACTGGCTGCAGTCTGGAATTTCATTTCACCCGATCGGTTGACTTGTCAATCGACCGGGTGAGATCTGTTTCTGCGAATCTGAGCTCTCTGTTTATTCCACCCGATCGGGTGAGTTTCCACCCGATCGGGTGGGCCTTTTTGACAGTTCTGAACCCGACCCAAGAGGGTTTTTGAGGGGTTTATAAATAGAGGTTGGGGGCACGACTTGGGAGAATTCTCCTCTAGTTTTTAGGGCTTTTTCAGCCCCTTTGTTGGGAGGCTTTTCCAAAGTCTTTGCTCAATAAATCTTGTAACGGATTGTTGGATTCGAATCAAGATAAGTTTTTTACTTCTCTCATTTTCTATTGTATTGTGTTGTTTTCATTTTGCTCTATGGTGAATGTTTGTATGTTATTTGTTTTGCTTGTTTTTATGTTTCTCACCATGGAGTAGTGTTGATGAACCCTAATACGGGTTAGGGTAGGATTGATGCTTGGTTGTTTCATTTGACTTGGTTGCATGGCATGTGCTCGATGAAATGTGTCAATGGGGATTTCTAGCAATCTGAGTCCAATTCGTATGGCAACACACTAGATGTGTTCGGGATTGGGGTCCGGTGCTTGTCTAGTCAAGCTCCGCTTCGATGTATTGCTAGAAATCACATTCGACCTATTTGGCCATTAGGGTTACGCGGGGGTGTTTCATTGTCATCGGCGGGAGAAAGACCGCCTTTGACCGTCGGGCCAAAGGGGAATAAACTTGGCGGTTGACTCCCTAGCCATAGCTCACGCCCCTAGTGTAGACATCGAGTCCTAGCGTGCGGGAGCGGCTTGGACGAAGTGTTGGGAGATATCATTGTGGCCTTAATGCTCCCGGTTGCAGAAGGTGTTAATGGACATGGGAATGCCCACCGTCCGGAACCGGGTAGGCCTAGCGTGCTTGGCACCGACCGAAATATCGGGCCATGGACGCTAGGTACCACCTTTTGGGGCAATGTCTCACCCTGGGTCAAGTCAAATACCAAGTGTCATGAGTGCTCTAGCCCGTGTTAGTGGGGATTCATTTTGTGTCATTTTCATTTCTTTCTTTTATTTCTACACTTCACCCACATCATCCGCGTAGCTAGCACACGACCTAGGCGAGGCTAGTAGCCACTCAAGCCATCCACCTCCCTGAGTTCGATAAACCCGCACCCTACACTAACCGTGCACTTGCGGTAAAACGACACCGCGCCCAAACCGTAAACGGGGCGCCGGTCAAGTTTTTGGCGCCGTTGTCGGGGAGGCGTTCGGTTTGATATTGGCTTAGCTTGGGTTCATTAGACTACGCATAAAAACACAAAAAAAAAATTCTTTTTCTTTTTTTTATTTTAAAAAAAATATATTCAATTACCAAGAAATTTTTCCCCCACCATTATATTATCTTTTTGTTATTCACTTGTACTATTGACGCTCCTCTCTAGTTTTCTTATTTTTGTTGTCCATGTATCTTTGATATTACCATGTGGAGATCAAATTTTGATGCTCAGATGGGAGGATACGATCCTTATCCAGTTGTGGTTTGTGAGACTTGTGGGATGGCGGGGCACGTGTATTATGATTGCCCATTTACGCTTGAGAGCCTCCCCCCACTCCAAGGCCAAACATTTTCCCACAACCTTAGCCCAAACACCTCCCATCCATTTCCTCAACCTTATACCCCTCCACAAACACAAGAAGAATCAAGCCTCGTGTCTCTCCTTGAAAGTGCAATGTTTAACCAAGGACAAATATTACAAAACTTGATGGTACCAATCACCGAGCCGACACCGAGGAGAGGGGATGAAGGAGAGGATATACCCACTTTCATGGTTGAGACCACCATGCCATCGGCCACCATAGACACATCTCATGTAGATACCCCATTTTTCCATCACTACCACTTGGATGACGAAGCATTTTTTGATGATGATAGTGAGGATGGGGAGATGTATCTAGGATCTGTGGGAGATATTTCTTGTCTTAGTTTGGATACCCCACATGAGTCCTATGAGAGCACTGAGGATTTTACAGAGATTATGCAAACATGCGAGGAGGATGTGCATGAGGACGAGGACGCCACGACCACATACGAGGGGTCCGCTCCACATCCACCTCCACAGCCATCTCTGTCACAGCTTCCTCCTTGGTGGATGGTCAACTATGAGGATGTCATTCAGGACCTCGGGCAGATGGAGGAGTATGAGCATATCATCGAGGAGGACGTGCATGAGGGCTTGGATACGATGGTCCACTCCATGGAGCCCGAGTCACATCTACCTTTACCGTCGCTCTCCACTTCTTCTGCGGCTGAGCATCTACTTGAGCATATTGCCCCTATTCAGGGAGATTTTCATACTCACTCTCACTCCACATTTAAGTCTCGCTTTTCACGTCATATTCCTTTAGACTTATATATTTTTGACACACCATATCTCTCGCAGGACACAGGATCGACTTCCCTTGAGGTATGCTGCGGTGTGTCACCACCTGGAGAGCCACTTCTCATGGAGAGCGGGGATTCGATCATCTCTAGCACAGAGGATAGCATACCATTTCCAGGGAGTGTTCGCCACATTTCATATATTTTACCATCATTTACCGACGACTATCTCTAGGATACATTTATTTTGGGAAATAATTTCTTGCCATGGACTAATGCACCTCGTCCTTTGCAGGTCACAGGTGGACACCTACGAGGGATGCTTGGAGGTGCATTGCTTGGGTCCATTGGCACACGTGGCACAGCGCTTCTAGCGGAGCCACAGAAGGAGCAGTTAGAGCGGCTACCTGCCCCACTTCAGATCTTGGATCCGCCTATGCTCAGGTGTATCCTAATCCAGTAGTGTAAAAATTTACCGCCTTCTAGTTTATATTTGAATAATCTCGTCTCCTCTCATTAGCGAGGGGAGCGTATCTAGGATTTGCTTTTGCATCTTAATAACCCTTCATGTCGTGCCCTTCAATCATTTCACCCCACATCCTCTTCCGAGGAGAACGAGCAGACTGTCTCTCCTGCATTCTGATTTCTTTCTTTTCCGATTTTCCCCTAGCATATTTCTGCATCACATTGATCATATCGTTTCGCTGGCATTGTCATGTTCAGCTTAGGGGAAATCAATTTGTGTGCATGTTTTCGTGTGTCGTTGTTGTGTGTCTGTGTCTAGGTGTTCTTTTGTCGTGTTTTATATCTTTTATTTGAGTGTTTCTTTTTCTTTATTTTCCAGTTTCGTTCGTGTGTTTTTCGTGTTTTTCATTTTTTGTGTCCGTGCACCCCCCCCATTTTCATTGCCCTCCCGTATTCACTACTATTGCATTGAGGACAATGCAAGTTTCAGCTTGGGGGAGTCACACTTCGTGCGTCATTTGTCTCTTTTTCTTCGTTATTTGAGTCGTTTTTCTCCGTGTTTTTCTTTTTCTTTTTCTTTTCTTATTTTTATCTCTTTCTCCTAGAGATGAACCCTATGATGAATTGCCACAAAAATCACACGCACACCTTGCACGGCTTCGATAATCACATTCACTAACCCTCGGATATCGAGTCCTCTTGCATTTCATGCATCGCGGGTCTACTTAGCTTTTGTGAGTCGTGCGTCGTGCCTAGCTGTTTGGTGTGCTTCTACTTTGTGATTTTACTTTATATACCTGTCCAGGAATGACCCCTAGATTATCATGCTTCGATTTGAATATGAGGTATCTATTTCCCCTGTCTGCTTCTGCATGCTATATATATATATCGTGTACTTCATTTCGCATGTGTCGGGATTCCACAATTAAGGACTATGATAACCCATTTAGCCCATGCTCTATTTAGCGAGAATAGTTTCCTTTGCCCAAGTGTTTAGATTCCGACTTCTTTTTTGTTTTACTTGGTGCAAATCCCCTCGTCGTGTACCGTTCTCCCACTTGGGAGAGTACACATGTGTATAGCCAAAACCCCAAAAATCCAAAAAAAAGAGAAAAGAAAAGAAAAATTTTGTATAGCCCAAAATCCAAAAAAAAAAATTCCAGTGTGAATATTTTTTCCTACTTGCCGAGAATAAAGGGAAGGCGAGAATTTGCACCGAGTGTTCTACTCCACATCATCTCAACCCCCATCGTTTTCGAAAACACTTGGCGTGGGAACTTTTTAGCTAGTATCTCGGCTATAGTGGTGTGATTTCCTTAACCCTAGTTGTGGAGTCCCCGATGCATGATACGCTTCTATTCTTATACTCTTCTCATGCATGCTTGAGCTAATATTCACCGCAATTTCAAATTCGAATCGGTATTTGGGTCGTTTCCTGGATTTGTGTATATCTAGCTTTATTGCACAATGTAGATAGTGACACCGTCTACTAACACACGACCACACTCACTCGCGCTTCACCGCGTGGGCCCACAGCATTTGTCTGGACTCGTATTCCTTAGTTTAGTGATGTGATTTGGTGTTTGCTTGCTTGGTGTGTCGTTTTTGACTTTGTTGGCCATGACGGGCGATCTAGGATATAGAGTTTTCTTTTTCTCTCTTTCTCTCTATTTTCTCCCTCCGAGCTCCTACTCTCACTCGTCTTCCTCGAGGACGAGGAAGAGTTCAGTTTGGGGGATTTTGACGTGCGTTTATATTTCATATATTTGCGCACGTTTTCTTCCGTGTTTCTCCGTATTTTCCGCCGTCTTTTATTCGTTTTCTCGTGTTTTCTTGTATTTTCTTGTTTTCTTTCACTTTTCCATGTTTTTTGTATATTTGCAGGAATTTACAGCATTTGGGACATAAAACGACAATATTCTGAGTCTCCGGAGCAACGGGAGGAGTCACGCTTGATCCAGGGGGTCAAACGACCAAGATTGCCACTTTTCATCCCCCACCCGATCGGTTGGACACAGCCAACCGATCGGGTGATGCATGCGTGTCCGACCCGGACTGAAGCTGGAGCGAAGCGCAAGGTCAACCGATCGGTTCGCCGAACGGTTCATCCCAACAGAGTTCTCGGGAAAATGGAGCTGAATTCCAACCAATCGGATGACCTTCACCCGATCGGTTCATCTGTAGCCGATTCCTCTGAAGGACGACCCGATCACGCCACCCGCTCTCCTCTGCGCCCGGTTGATGCTCCTGAAGGTGACGGCCAAAGCAACAAGCCGCTCACCCGATCGGTTGACATTTCAACCGATCGGGTGGCCTTTTCGTCCCCTTTCACGCACCGCTGCTCATTCATTGAAGATCTGCTATCATTCCAGAAGGATTTTGGGTGATCTCTTATTTTTCTAGCATCGGCATCGTCGTTAGCTTTCCAACGTTAGGTCGCATGCCCAAATCCGATTTTTCTAGATTTTTCTGGAATTTTCTAAGCGCAGCTATGTGCTGAAACTGGCTGCAGTCTGGAATTTCATTTCACCCGATCGGTTGACTTGTCAACCGACCGGGTGAGATCTGTTTCTGCGAATCTGAGCTCTCTGTTTATTCCACCCGATCGGGTGAGTTTCCACCCGATCGGGTGGGCCTTTTTTGACAGTTCTGAACCCGACCCAAGAGGGTTTTTGAGGGGTTTATAAATAGAGGTTGGGGGCACGACTTGGGAGAGTTCTCCTCTAGTTTTTAGGGCTTTTTCAGCCCCTTTGTTGGGAGGCTTAGGGTAGATTAGATTAAGTCTTTGCTCAATAAATCTTGTACCGGATTGTTGGATTCGAATCAAGATAAGTATTTTTCTTCTCTCATTTTCTATTGTATTGTGTTGTTTTCATTTTGCTCTATGGTGAATGTTTGTATGTTATTTGTTTTGCTTGTTTTTATGTTTCTCACCATGGAGTAGTGTTGATGAACCCTAATACGGGTTAGGATAGGATTGATGCTTGGTTGTTTCATTTGACTTGGTTGCATGGCATGTGCTCGATGAAATGTGTCAATGGGGATTTCTAGCAATCTGAGTCCAATTCGTATGGCAACACACTAGATGTGTTGGGGATTGGGGTCCGGTGCTTGTCCAGTCAAGATCCGCTTCGATGTATTGCTAGAAATCACATTCGACCTATTTGGCCATTAGGGTTACGCGGGGGTGTTTCATTGTCATCGGCGGGAGAAAGACCGCCTTTGACCGTCGGGCCAAGGGGGAATAAACTTGGCGGTTGACTCCCTAGCCATAGCTCACGCCCCCAGCGTAGACATCGAGTCCTAGCACGCGGGAGCGGCTTGGATGAAGTGTTGGGAGATATCATTGTGGCCTTAATGCTCCCGGTTGCGGAAGGTGTTAATGGACATGGGAATGCCCACCGTCCGGAACCGGGTAGGCCTAGCGTGCTTGGCACCGACCGGAATATCGGGCCATGGACGCTAGGTACCACCTTTTGGGGCAATGTCTCACCCTGGGTCAAGTCAAATGCCAAGTGTCATGAGTGCTCTAGCCCGTGTTAGCGGGGATTCATTTTGTGTCATTTTCATTTCTTTCTTTTATTTCTACACTTCACCCACATCATCCGCGTAGCTAGTACACGACCTAGGCGAGGCTAGTAGCCACTCAAGCCATCCACCTCCCTGAGTTCGATAAACCCGCACCCTACACTAACCGTGCACTTGCGGTAAAACGACACCGCGCCCAAACCGTAAACGGGGCGCCGGTCAAATGTACCGTCTAAAGTGATTTGAGATTCGCCCGGGTGAGCACCCCCGTGGCAGGAGATGGGCTCAATGGTTGCACACTGTACTTTCCTATATAAGTCACGTAGTTTTTAGTGTTACTATTGTCAACTTGTCCTTTTAGTGTTACTACATTTGCCTGGTTGTCCTACTATTGCCTGCCAGTTAAAATACTGTTGCTACCATACGCCACGCCATAGTTGTTACTTTTGCACTTGCACAGTTACCTTTACTTTTTGCATTACATGCACTTTACTTACCCCACTTGAGCAGCCACCAACACTTTACTTTTTGCTCGTATATGCATGTCTCTTCTTACCTTACTTTTTGCACCTGCATGATCATCTATAGCCTGTTCCATACTTTTGCACTACTTTATTTCTATTGTTAGAATTGATGTGACTTACCTACGGTTCCATCTCCGTGGCACCGCAGACGACGTACATATGGAGGTAGATGCTCCTGAGCTAATAGCGTCAGAATTCGACCGCAGCTTCCAGAGTTATTTTTCACTAATGTACTTTTCTTCTTTCATGTATATTTGTTGGGACATCTTGTACAGTATGGATTGTAATAATTGGACACTATTTGAGTATTTTTGTACAACTGTGCATCATGGCTATTTTGGTTTCACTGGTAACCTGCAGGACCTGCGCAAATATCAAATAAGTAACGGGCCCCCGGAAAGCGGGTTGTTACACCGCGAGATCGCGCCACGTGGTGCCCCTTTAAAATCCTTTTTCTGTTTTTTAAATCCCTTTTCTCCTCCAAATAAATCCCAAAAAATACCTAGAAATCTCAGAAAAATCCCAGAAAATTCTGGAAAATCCCCAAGAGTCACTAGGGTACCTAAAAAATAGGAGAAGGAGAAATTAGTCTTATAATGATAAAATTAATATAATGACTATTATAAATTAATATTGACCTCTCAAAATTCATTTAAAATAATCCATTGCTCAAATAATTCTCAAAAATTGACAATATGATCACAATAATACCATGAGCATATGAAAAATATCAGGAAGCCAATAAGGACGATAAAAATCGTATTTTGTGCAAAGAATGAGGATAAGTTCTAGAAATGACATGAAGTGAAAATATACCCAAAAAGAGCAAGATTAAGTATAATTCTTACCACAAAATGGGGATAGTTAGGGGGTATAAATATACACTTTCCACTCTGAATCAATGTTTCATTCCTAGCTTGGGGGAGGAGTCCACCCACATCATTTTCACATTGCGTCCTCACTTTTTCGGTTATTTTTGCATCCATACATCATACATATATTTGTTTTAAAAAAATTGAATAATCTGAAGAAATGAGCACTCGATGACACACTTTCTTTTGTATGAAATTTCATTTATATGCTTAGTTAGACTCACTTCTCTCATGCACACTCTATATATCTTCACGGCGTGACCTCTACATTTTCTCTTCACGAATTCATTTTTAACCCTTTCATGTGAATGAACGCTAACTCCGTTTATGTCTTTTGGTAGGTTAGATTGATCATTTTATTCAACCCATGCAATGCATGAGCTTAGGTCTTGCCAATAGTGTCCAGTGGTCCTTAGTTCGATAGGAATTGGTTATGGATATAGTCTAGCTACCCTTAAGCCATGTGTGGTTAGCATGCTTCGGAAAAAATGCAAAAAATTGAAATTAAAAAAGGAGGAAAAAGCATGGAATAAATGCACCGTTCTCCCTAATTCATCGAGTAGCCGGGTCTCTGGGACTCATGTGTTGGATGCGACGATCTCGGATTTTTAGTTTGATGATGACAAACGCGTGTTGCTATTAACGTGTGTGCTAAGTGTGTTTCAGGAATGGCAAAGCGGTAATTCTTGAAGAGATGACTAAGTCAACGTGTTGGAGGAATTGCTATCCATATAGCTAATGGACTTGGTCAAAGAGCTATACATGGAGCAATTTGACTTGGTCAATATGGAGAGAGATGGAATCAGTTTGGCATTTGTTCAAATCAATTAGAAATATGTGCAAAGATTTGCTACTATCCAAATCCTATTCAAATCTCACATCCATTGCAATAATCCTCCTATTTAAACCCTCCTCAAAGCAATCCTAAAAACCAGTCGGTCAACACAAAGAATTACCAAGCTTCAAGACCCTACCCTTGCCGAAATATTCCTAAAGTCTTGAACCCTTATGACATAAGCTCCAACCTTCTAAGTCGAAAGAAATTTCATCAAGAAAAGGCCTACAAACAGCCGTAATCTCTACGCAAAGGAGCCAAGAAGTAGCAACAAGCCGTAATAATTGACCTCTCCTTACCAACAAGTTGCAAGCTTTTCGTTTCATCCTACAAAACTCTATCAAGCCTTCACAAGTTCCCAAACTACATATCACCAAGACCCAAGGAGCAATCAAGATTACCACAGCCATCACCTCTCAAGCCATAGCAAAAATCCTCTCCCAAAGAATCAAAGTCACGTAAAAATCTTTCTTTCGTAAACCCATCATTTCTCAAGCCAAGCAACTAGAGTTGTCGTGCCTCCTCACTGCCGTGGAGACGTGTCGCCATTGCACGTCGGAGAAGAGCCCACCACCGGAGATCCGTACGACAAGAAGAGTCACCATGGAGAGTAGTTCTTTGCATGGAGAGAGCTTTCGTGCCTCCTCACCGCCGTGACGCCAACGAGGAGAACCACCTTCATGGAGAAGTCGAAGACCACTCAACCGCCGTTTGAAGCTTGCCGTCGGAGTCGTATCTGACGTCGAACTCGATGCCCACCTGCAGTCGAACCTCCATACTGTCGACTCGTCGTTAAGAGAAGACCTCGCCATTTCCACTGAAGCTTGAGCATTCAACGGAAACGAGCCCTCATCACCGTCACCTCGTGTCGAAGAAGCTCGTCGGAGGCACTGTGTTGTCGTCGGAACTAACTTGCCGTCGTCGAAGCTGAAGCCGTCGTCGAAGCTGAAGAGAGCCCACGTCGCTGCCACCGGAGTCATCAGAAGTCACCGATGTCGCCGATTGAAGATCTCTCAGGAGACGTCGAGTCACCGTTGAAGAGGAGACGTCACTATCAGAGAGGCGCCACTTGAGTTGAGTCGCCGCAAGCGCCGCCACGGGAGTCGAAGTAGACGGACGGCGAAGTCGACGCTGTTTCTGCTGCATGCCCTAACTCGAAACAAAAATTTCGATGTGATTACGTGGAAATGAAAGAAGAAAACCGGTTGCTGACATGGAAATGGGTTTTAAGTGATTTTCTCTATGCACATATCGAGGATTAATTCGGTTTGAACTGTGATTACTTTATGCACAGACCTATTTGTGCACTCAAGTTTAAAGAGCTACAAATTGACATCCAAGAGTCAGATCAAGACACCGTTTGCGTCAGATTGGAGCTGACGACGTGCTGATTGACAGAGACGACTACACTGACACGAACTGCGTATTTCTAAACCCTTTACACTTTATATTCGTGTATTAGTGTAACGATCACTGTAGGGAAAACTTTACCATATTTTGTAACTATTTTGGACTTGTCTGGTTGGGGCTAGACAAGAGGGTCTTGACGTGTTGGTGCAGTCAATATACACATTTACTAGGTTGATAGAGTTCTGCACTTTGGTGAGTGTGGTACAGTCTAGGTGGAGAATTGGAGCTAGGACCCCATTGTAGGTGTACAGAAGGAACTTATTAATGCTAGTATTTGCTTGGGGCTGGACGTATGCCGTTGGTGCGATCGAACCAGGGTAAATCTGTGCGTACTCTGTGATTGTCTCTTATTTAATCTGCTTGTGCTCATAACTGCGTGTTATTTCTCGTGGGTTGCACGAGAATTTTTTATTAACCTATTCACCCCCCTCTAGGCTAGGATCCAGATCCAACATCATGAACCTCTGAGATTCACGTCGAAAGATGAGATTGGAGGAGTGCATATGAATAATTGGCCTCAGGTGATTCGAGAGAGTAGGCCCATGGGGTCCATCTTGGCCGAATGCCCTAGATTCGTCTGAGTCGGGAACCATTTGCCGAAATCTCGTTACATGGATCACCTAAGTCCCAAAAAAGACAAAATAAAAATTAAATAAATATGTGTGTGTTTATATTATATCAAGCATGCATATCACAATGACTTTGGATGCCCTACATTGGCATGAACACCCCTAGAGAATTGAGACACTACGACGCGATTTTGGGTTCTTGCCTTTGCAAGTGTAGGACATAGGTCTAATGCCTTCAATCTAAACCTATTGGGAGAGATATTCCACGGACCTTGCATTTTTCATGGGTGAGTATGTTAAAATTGAAGTCGCGTTGGAGACACTTATTTTTTGAATTACGCTATGATTTATCTTTGAGCAATGCATGCTGTCACGGTCTGTTTTTGATCGTACGCTTTACGTGCACGTAGTCTTGTTCGTGCACGAATTTATTTTAGGCTTTCTTTGTATCCGAACCCTATAGTGTGATATACCATTGTGACCCTCTTGAAGAATATTAAATTGTGGAATTAATTTGGAACGTCATTTCACGGGTCGTTCTCCCACGATTTCACTTTGTTTGATGAGACGTCGCAATTTTCACTTTTTTCGTGTGGCCTTTCTATTTTTAGTTTCATTTCTCGTCGTCGGAATTGTGATCCGTCTTCTTTGTTTTTTCTCTTATCGGCACGGTCGCCCCAGTATTTATCTTATAATTTTAGAGCCCCGTTTGACCCGCTTTCACTTTTTGCCCAACCTATAAAATCGGTTTAGCCCTAAGTTTCATTTGGTTCTTTTCCCCAATGATTTATTAATAATAATAATACTCCATAATGTTGACTTAGCCCAGCCCATTGCCTAGCCTTGGCCGCACACATAGCCTATGGAGAGAGAGAGGGTGAGAACTTGGGTTTAATATTCATAATAACCAATTTCTAATTCAAAAACAAAACCCTATCTATAGCCCTGACCTAGTCTCCCCACGTTCAGCCCCTCTACCTTATTAGATAGCCCATTCACGTGAGGTAGCATCCCTCCTATAAAAATAACACATAGGTTATAATTTTTTCCAAGTAACCGCAAACACAACCGCCGCCCCAAGCCCTTTCTCACGCAAACAGCTCCGCTCTCCGACCTGGACCCTCGCCGGCGGCCCCCATCGCTGCCCATCCTCGCCCTGACCACCACAGCCCTGCCTACCGCCGCCTAGCCCACCGGAGCTCCGCCAGCAGCCGCTGCAAGCCACAGCCGCCACTGTTAGTCGTAGCAGTAGCCGCCGCAGTAGCTGTCGCCGCTGCACCGCCACTGCGCTGCTGCCCGTGCCCCCTCTGACATGTATCCACCTCCCCGCAACCTCTGCACTGCCGTGGCAGCCCCCGCTGGCCGCCATTTCCTTTGAAACAGCGGCCCCCGCTGTTTTGCTTCTAACGATGCTTCGACGCGTCGTCTTGCCTCCTCGTCGCTCACTCTCGCTATTGGGTTCTTCCGATAGCCCTCTACCTCTCCTAGAGGTGTTTCTCGACGTCACTATCATCCCCTACGATGCTCAACGTCGTAGTCTTCGTGTGCGTCGACCCGTTCGTCCCCGTTCGATTGTTACGGCTTCCCGTGAGCCGTAGAGCATCTACCGTCCACTTTGCTCGCTGTTTTGGACGCTATTCGCTGATCTCGTCACTGCCCTAGGATTGGCAAGCGTGGAATCTATTTTGGAATCTGGAATTAGGAGCATTTTCTTATTCCAACCCCTGTCGTCGCTACCCGATGCCAGTGTAGCTCTCGTGTCGTGTAAGGGTAATTTTCTGAACTCTTAGGACCCCCAACCAATGCATGCTAATCAAGATTAAAAATCAATATTTTAGTTGCTTAATAAATCACTAATGAAGATAATTTAAACTGGGACTGTAGGTTGGTGAATCCGAGCACGTAGGTAGATTGGACTGGTTGGACGGTGTTTGCAGAACGACTGATTGTAGGCAAGTGAAACTTGCCAACTTGTGCTTTAGGCCATGTTTTTAGGCTATCCCTTGTTTTTAGCGTAAAAGAGACTAGTCGATGAAATGATACTCGCCTAGACGCAACTTTAAGATCTAGCTTGACAACGAAGCTAGATCTGACACCCTGCCATGTCATTCATACATTTTACCTGTCTTGTTTAATTTCCATGCTCTTTAATTTTGCTCGGCCATGCCTGTGATGTTTAATTTCCTTATCTGTACGCACATTATTTGTAATCTTGCCATGCCATGCATCATTCCATGCTTGAATGTTTGTTTTCGTAGCACACGCTACTGTACTTCCTTGTTCAGGCTAGGCACCTGCGTTGCAGGCACAACCCTATGCCAAATACACTTCCTGGCTCGTGATCCAGAAGCGGGCTACATGTGTTGGTCAAAATCCAATGCCCGATTACACGTGGAGGGGTAGGGTTAAGCGATCACTTGAGCTTAGGAGTTGGCCCGTACAGCCACTCCAGTCAAAAGGCGTAAACTTTGTACACGACATGTTTACTTAACTTGTAAAATTCAGGTGAATGTTTTAGTAGCTTTGCTACCCTTGCCATGTCATACTTGTTACACTATCTTACTTGTTGCATTCATACATTAAACTGCCATGTCATCGCATATTTTAGAACTGCTAGGTTGTTTCCTTTCTTTTAGTTTCCTTGCACAAGTCTCTTGAGACTTGCTAACATGCACCCTCGTCTCTTTTGGGAGTCGCATGTTAGTTGTTGAGCCAGAGCCCGTTGCTGAGGACGAGGTGTTTGTTGACGTTGAGCCTGGGTCCACTGTTAACGTGGAGTACGAGGACACCAGCGACCCGTTGTAGAGACTTCTTTTTGTGTTGCTTTTTGCTTAGTTCCTGTTAGGTTGTTGGTGCGTGGCGCATTTCCTTTTGTACGTTGTTTATTTCTGTTGGCCATGCTTGGGGCCTTTTAGACTCTTTTTAGCCTGGTGGCTTTTCTGTGATGTTGAACTTTATTTGTGGACTATTCTGAGATTGGAACTTTATTATCTCTTCTTTTATTATTTTTGTTCTGTTTCGCATTTGCAAGGACATATACTTGGTTATACCAGACGCTTTACAGACTGGAGCCTCACAGCTTCACGTCTGAGCGGACTTTTCACGCCTCGCCTTCCGTTTATGGGAAGCAGGTCGTGACAGGTTTTATTGGTGGCCGATGCAGGTCTCCTCTTGCAACTGTGAATTATCAGAACAACGATAATAAAAATAGAATGTCCATTAAATAAATTAAAATATCCAAGTCATAAGCTTTGAGTCTAATTTAATTCGTTTTCTATGTCATTTGATGGCTGGAAGACGACAGACCCAAGCTGGTGGTGGACCCGACCGTGATGCGGTGCTGGATAGAGAGCCCACCAATGCTGAAATCATGAGGATGATGAATCAGATGATGCAGATGTAGCAGGGCATGCTCCAGAATGCCCCTCGCTTCGAGCCGGGAGCAAAGTAGTTTCAGGAGCTGGGCCCGACCTATTTTGATGGATCTGAAGGACCGTTGGCTGCAGAGGAGTGGATCCAGAACACGGAGAATAATCTGAGGATGTCGAAGTGCAACCCGGCTGGATGGATTGATTTGGTGAAGAAGCAGCTCAAGGATAATGCCCGCAGCTGGTGGGATGCAGAGGAGGAGCTGTTGGTAAGACCTATTCCTTGGGAAACTTTCAAGGCTAGGTTTGATGAGGAGTATTTCTCGAAGGATGCCAGGAGGGAGATGTTGCAGCGATTCATTGATCTGAAGCAGGTAAATCTATCGGTGGACCAGTATCATCAGGAGTGCACCAAGCTGAGTCGCTTTGCGCCGAAGGTGATGCAGGATGCTGAGGAGAGAGCTCAGAGGTTTCTGCATGGTCTTTCTTTAGATTTGCAGAGCCTGATGTCTTCGTCCGATTTGGAGTCTTATCAGAAGTTGCTGGTAGCTGCTAGGAGGCAGGAGCTGATTGCGAGCCAGAAGAGAGGACAGACTTCTGGAGCTGGGAAGAGGCCTATGGAGCAGGTCAGAGCAGTGGTTAGGCCTGGGTTTAAGCCTAACCAGTCGGTGCAGTTCAAGAGGCCAGATGGGCCTACTCTGAAGACTTGCCATTTCTGCAACAAGACTGGGCATGTCAAGGGGCAGTGTAGGAAGATGCTAGGACAGTGCTTCGTTTGTGGTGATCCTGCTCATGTCATGAAGGATTGCCCGAAGTCCAGGCAGCCATGGAAAGGACAAATTGCATCTCAGCCATTGCAGTAGAGAGCACCTGTACCTACTGGACGTGGAGTAGCCCTTGTTCCGCAGAAGCAGGTGTTTCAACAGGCTTTTCAGCAGAGGAGGCAGGCTTTCCTGATGACTGCAGTTGAGGCTGAGACTGAGGATGAGGTTATTGCAGGTAACCCTCAGTCTAGTTTATTTTCCCTTTTCTTAGTTAATCTTGTTTGTTAGAATATGTTTGGTTGCTAGAATATATTATGTTTGCTAGAATAAGATTTGATTGTTAGATTGTTTGTTAGGTGTGATTTTGGTTTGCACATTCCCTGCACGAGTCCTCTTTGACTCTGGTGCATCGATGTGCATTATATCCCGGAGCTTCGTGGACAAGCATTCCTTGTCGACTTTCCCTCTTCCCAAGAGTTGGGATATCATTACAGGGAATGGCGTGATCTGGGTGCATCGTGGTTGCAAGTCTTGTCCTTTGGTGGTCTGTGGACATGAGCTTTACGCTGACTTTATTGTCCACGACATCACCAACTATGATGTCGTCCTTGGGATAGACTGGCTTGGGAGTTTCTATGCCACGATCGATTGTCGGCGGAAGAAGGTGGTGTTCGAGATTCCAGGTCATCTGGTGTTTGAGTTCAGACGAGGCAGTAGTTCGCTTGGTCCTGTCAGGTTTCGGGCCAAGCCGGTGGAGATTGTTGCCATGCGGATGGAGCAGAGTAGACCAGCTATGGTACAAGAATTCGACGACGTCTTCCCCGAGGAGATATCTGGACCGCCGCCCGATCGAGCTCTTGAGTTTTCGATCGATCTTATTCCGAGAGCGTAGCCCATTTCGAAGGCTCCGTATCGTATGACTCCAGCTGAGTTGGAGGAGTTGCGTAGGCAGCTGGATGAGCTTTTGCAGAAGGGGTATATAAATCCTAGTGTGTCTCCGTGGGGAGCACTGGTGTTGCTGGTTAAGAAGAAGGATGGTCTGCATCGTATGTTCGTGGACTACAGGGAGCTGAATGCCGTCACTATCAAGAATCGATATCCATTGCCTCGTATAGATGACATCTTTGATCAGGTTGGAGGATCGAGAGTGTTCTCTAAGTTGGACCTGAGGAGTGGCTATCACCAGCTGAAGGTGAGGAAGGAAGATATTTAGAAGACAGGGTTCTGGACGAAGTATGGTCACTACGAGTTCGTGGTTATGCCTTTCGGTGTGACCAATGCGCTCGTAGTTTTTATGAACCTGGTGAATCTGATCTTCTATGAATTTCTAGATAAGTTTGTTGTTATCTTTATTGAAGACATCTTGATATATTCAAAGTCGGAGGAAGAGCATGCGTCGCACTTGAGGACATTATTGGAGGTCTTGAGGAAGCATCGTTTGTAAGCTAAGTATTCCAAGTGCGAGTTCTGGCTTGATAGGGTTACTTTTTCTCGGGCATGTGGTGTCAGGAGATGGAATATCAGTGGAACCTGAGAAGATTAAGGCTATCAGAGAATGGCCGGTTCCGCAGTCAGCGTCTGAGATCCGGAGTTTCCTTGAGCTTGCAGGTTATTATCGGCGTTTCATTAAGGACTTTTCTCGGATTGCTGAGTCGATGACTCGGTTGACGAGGAAGGATGTGCCGTTTTTCTGGTCAGATGATTGTGAGACGGCCATTTCTATTCTGAAGGCAAGGTTGACATCAGTGCATGTTCTTGCTGTGCCCGATCGGAGTGGAGGTTTTGAGATCTTTTGCGATGCTTTTGGCAAAGGTCTTGGCTGTGTTTTGCACCAGCATGGGCATGTGGTTGTGTATTCTTCTCGTCAGCCTAAGCCTCATGAGAAGAATTACCCGATGCACGATTTGGAGTTGGCTGCAGTTGTTTTTGAGCTCAAGATTTGGAGGCACTTCTTGCTGAGTGAGAAGGTGAAGATCTTCACCGACCACCAAAACTTGAAGTATATCTTCACGCAGAAGGAGCTCAACATGCGACAACGTGGATGGTTGTAGCTCATGACCGATTACGAGATCGATTTGTAGTATCACCCTGGCAAGGTGAATGTGGTTCTGGATGCGCTGAGTAGACTTCCATCGGTGATGATGTTGACTTCGCAGTGGAGGTTGCAGCAGGATTTTTGCGAGCCTGGAATTGAGATCGTGCTTCCTAGAGAGGCTTCGTCATTGATGTGTATGCAGATACAGTCAACGATCGTGGATCGGATCAAGGCAGGCCAGTCTGAAGATTCGAAGCTGAAGAAGATCCGTGAGCAGGTAGAAGCCGGTCTGCGGACTGATTTTCGGATTCATGAGGATGGCTCGATGAGGTATGGAGCCAGAGTGTGTGTGCCAGATGGAGATATTAGAGATGAGTTATTGGTTGAGGCACATAGTTCACCGTATTCTGTGCATCCTGTAGGTACCAAGATGTACAAGGATCTTCGTCTGAATTATTGGTGGCATGGCATGAAGAGGAGTGTGGCACGGAGTATCGCCAAGTGTTTAGTATGCCAGCAGGTTAAGGCGGAACATCAGCGTAAGGCAGGGTTGCTACAACCGCTTCCGATTCCGGAGTGAAAGTGGCAACACATCACTATAGATTTCGTGACTAGACTACCTCGGAGTCCGAAGCAGAATGACGCGATTTGGGTGGTCATAGACCGATTGACCAAATCCGCGCACTTTATTCCCTTCCGAGTAGGACAGTCCACTGAGACGCTAGCGAGGAGATATATGGAGGTAAATTCTTTACTCTCCATTTTTACTTCCTTTTCGTAGTTTTTAGATAGGGATGTAACGTAAATCGTGTAGGAGATCGTGCGACTTCACGGATTCCCCGTGAGTATCATGTCGGACAGAGACACGAGATTCACATCTCAGTTTTGGCAGAGTCTGCAGAAGAGTCTGGGTACGAATCTGAGTTTCAGTACCGCGAACCACCCGCAGACGGATGGCCAGTCCGAGAGGACGATTCAGATTTTGGAGGAAATGCTGATGGAGTGCATGTTGGACTTCAAGGGATCTTGTGAGGATCATCTTCATCATGTGGAGTTTGCCTACACTAACAACTACCAGGCGAGTATTGGCATGGCGCCTTTCGCCGCACTTTACAGGAAGAAATGTCGATCGCTATTGAGCTGGGATGACATTGGAGATAGGGAGCTTTTAGGACCAAAGATGATCGTGGAGGCTATGGATGTTGTGAAGAACATCCGGGAGAAGCTGAGGATCGTGCAGGACCGTTTCAAGCATTGGGCGGATGCTAAACGACGAGCTTTGGAGTTTCAGCCTGGAGACCATGTCTTTCTGAAGATCTCTCCGAATCGGGGAGTTATCTGATTTGGAAAGAGAGGCAAGCTGAGTCCGAGGTACATTGGGCCGTTTGACGTCCTGGAGAGAGTTGGAGCAGTGGCTTACCGCTTGGCTTTGCCGCCGTCACTGGAGGGAGTTCACGACGTATTTCACGTATCTCAGTTACGTCGATACGTCAGTGATCCGTCCCATGTTGTGGACTTCTCGGAGATCACGGTTCGTCCGGATCTTGCCTATGATCAGCAACCAGTGGAGATTTTGGATCGACGGCAGAAGTTGCTGAGGAATAAGACCGTCGACTTGGTTAGAGTGCATTGGCGTCATGGTTCCCCTGGGGAGTCTACCTGGGAGCGTGAGGATGATATGAGAGAGCGCTTCCCGCACTTGTTTCCAAGTAGTAGTTGATGCTAATTTCGAGGGTGGAATCATTCATAAGGTGGGTAGGATGTCACGATCTGTTTTTGATCGTATGCTTTACGTGCACGTAGTCTTGTTTGTGCACGTATTTATTTTAGGCTTTGTTTGTATCCGAACCCTATAGTGTGATATGCCGTTATGACCCTCTCGAAGAATATTAAATTGTGCAATTAATTTGGAACGTCATTTCACGGGTCGTTCTCCTACGATTTGACTTTGTTTTATGAGACGTCGCGATTTTCACTTTTGTCGTGTGGCCTTTCTATTTTTAGTTTTGTTTCTCGTCGTCGGAATTGTGATCCATCTTCTTTGTTTTGTTTTTCTCATCGGCACGGTTTCTCCAGTATTTATCTTATAATTTTAGAGCCCCGTTTGACCCGCTTTCACTTTTTGCCCAGCCTATAATATCGGTTTAGCCCTAAGTTTCATTTGGTTCTTTTCCCCAATGATTTATTAATAATAATAATACTCCCTAATGTTGACTTAGCCCAGCCCATTGCCTAGCCTTGGATGCATGCATAGCCTCGGGAGAGAGAGAGGGTGAGAACTTGGGTTTAATATTGATAATAACCAATTTCTAATTCAAAAACAAAACCCTATCTATAGCCCTGAGCTAGTCTCCCCACGTTCAGCCCCTCTACCCTATTAGATAGCTCATTCACGTGAGGTAGCAGCCCTCCTATAAAAATAACACCTAGGTCATAATTTTTTCCAAGCAACCGCAAATACAGCCGCCGCCCCAAGCCCTTTCCCACGCAAACAGCCCCGCCCTCCGACCTGGACCCTCGCCGGCGGCCCCCATCGTCGCCCATCCTTGCCCTGACCACCACAGCCCCGCCTACCACCTTCTAGCCCACCGGAGCTCCGCCAGCAGCCGCTGCAAGCCGCAGCAGCAGCCGCAGCAGCAGCTGTAACCGCTGCACCGCCGCTGCGCCACCGCCCGTGCCCCCTCTAGCGTGTCTCCACCTCCCCGTGACCTCTGCGCTGCCGTGGCAGCCCCCGCTGGCTGCCATTGTGTAACGACTGGTTTTCATGTATCTGGATTTATTATAATATAATATATGTTTTGGTGGATTTTCTCCTTTTGTGTGGTTTTCATCTCCGTAGCTTTCATTTTCGATCGTTTCGTCGTGTTTTCTCGTTTCTTCCTTAGGATCGTCGATTTCGAAGTATGTCATTCGTGACGGGCTTCATAACGTTCGTATCTTACTGTTAGATCAAGCCTAGGAGTCTTAGGAATCGATCCCGGAGCTCCGCGCTCCGTATCGGAACTTTTGGTGCTTATTAGCCGGTGTAAGAAGGGGCACCGATCGACTAGATGACGATCAAGTCGGTCGGCAATCCTTCTTGGACCGACTAGTTGGCTTTCTAAATTTCTCAGGAGTTACTGTTTATCGTTAGTCGGTCTAAGAACGTTGGTTGACCGACTAGGTTGCAAACTAGTCGGTCGGCAATGCTTCTTTAACCGACTAACACATCATCTTATTTTTGGTATCAATACTGTTCACTCTTAGTCGGTCTAAGTTCATCTCTCGACCGACTAGTTGTCAAACTAGTCGGTCAGTATTTGTTCATCGACCGACTAAATCCAAATCCTATTTTCGTTAAGAAGTTACTGTTTACACTTAGTCGGTCTGCGTTGGTCGACCGACCGACTAGTTGCCAAACTAGTCGGTCAGTGGTTGCTCTTTGACCGACTAGTCTGTGTTAAAACCCTAATTTCTGGGCAGCCGCCAGCCAAACCTATTTATACCCCTCCCAAACGTTTTCTTCTTCCTCCACTCGACCCAAAACCCTAGTTTCTCCCCCATTGAGCCCCCATCTTCCCCAAAACCCTTATTCCTTCATTCCAAGCCCTAAATCCATCATCTAAACCCTCCATCAACTCATTCTACCTCTCATCTTCCCCAAAATCTCATCAAATCCCCAAAATCCCCCAAAAACCCTAGTTCTCCAAACTTCTCCATTCGTTTCCAGATCTGGTTCCTAGGTTCTCCGGAGTGTTTCTTCCGCCTCCTCTCGGTAAGAAATCGATCTCTTGATGTTTTCATAACCTATTGGTATTTTTATGAAACCCTAATGAATGAATGTTGTTTTGATGATTGTTTTCCCCATAACAGCGATTTCCCCGTAGTTTAACATCCGCGAGACGAACCTTCGTGATCGTCGTCCCCGGTGCTAGGCAAGTGAAACTTGCCTCTTAGGGTTTATGCCATGTTTTAGGCCATTTTGCTCGTTGTAGGCGTAAAAGAGGTTAGGCGACGAAATGATACTCGCCTAGGCGCAAATTTAGGAACTAGCTTGACAACGAAGCTAGATCCGACATATATCATGTTGCACAATTACCATGTCATGTTTAAATTCCATTAACGGTACGTAAATTAATTGTCATGTCATTGCATTCTTTAAGTGGTCCCGTGATTGCGTAGCATCGCTACAATACTTGTGTTTCCTGGCTCGTGACCAGAAGCGAGCATAATGAGTTGCTAACCCGAACGCTCGATATTGAATTGTGAACTAGGAAAACAAGCTCCCGTGCGGGGCAACCCTGGCTCACTTGCTGGGCTCATGTACAGGGACCCTGGCTTGTTTACGTGTGGGATGGGGTAAGGGTTAAGCGGCCATTCAACTGGGAGTCTGCCTGATCAGCAACTGCAGTTGTAAGGCGTAAACTCTGGGGTGGGGTAGTGTTTAGTGCCGATCGGCGTGAATGTTGTACCATTCAGCTGAAGGGCGTAAACATCTACAAACAACGTGAAACGTGAATAGTGCATTGATTGAGATTGTTAGTAGCTTGGCTACTCTTGTCTTGTCCCGATACTTGTTCTCTTGTACTTACTGTTCACCATGTCTTAATTGTGCACTCATGTTATAATTGCCATTTCATGCATACTATAACTGCTAGGTTGCTAGTTGCCTTACTTTCAGTTTCCTTGCCCAAGTCTTTTAGACTTACTGACATGTGCCCCTTTACTCTTTTGGGTGACACATGTTAGATCCTGAGCCTGAGTACCTTGTTGAGGACGAGGTGTTTGCTGACGCCGAGCCTGAGCTTGTGTTTGACGGGGAGTACGTGGACACTGGGGACCAGTCCTAGTGTCTCCGTTGTGTTTTCCCTTTTGTTTAGACTGCTATTTTGTTGTCGGTGCGTAGCACCTAATACTTGTTACGGTGTTGTTTTGTTGGCCTTGTTCTGGGCCTTTAGACTCTTCCTTTTAGCCTGGTGGCTTTTCTGGATGTTGAACTTATTTTCATGTTGGACAATTTGTGAGATATGAGATTTTATTTCAGTCTCTCCTTGTGTTATTATTGTTGTTCCGTTGTGGTTACAGGGACCTGCTTATGTTTTATTGACGCTTATCGGGTTTGGGGCTTCACAGCTCCACTCTCGTGCGGACCTTTTCACGTCTCGCCTCCATTTTAGGGAAGCGGGGCATGACAGGTTTTGTTGGTGGCCCATGCAGGTCCTTCTGTAACTGCGATTTTTGGAATGACGATAATAATATTAGAATGTCCAATAAACTAAGTTCGACGTCCGAGTCATAAGGTATGAGTCTAATCTGCTTCGTTTTCTGTGTCACTAGATGGCAGGAAGACGATTCACCCGTGGTGGGGGTAGTGGTGCGCTCCCTCATGATGAGGAGCCTGAGCGGGAACCCACCAACGGTGAGATGATGCGGATGATGCTCCAGAGGATGCAAGTGCAGCAGGGCGTGCTCCTGCAAGTCCAGAATGCTCCACTTGCTCGAGCTGCCCGGGCTCTTCCAGATGCCCCTTGCTCTGAGCCGGGAGCGAAGCAATTTCGGGAGCTTGGTCCCGCATATTTTGATGGGTCTGAGGGTCCTCTGGCTGTCGATGAGTGGATTCGGAACATCGAGGACAATCTGAAGATGGCCAAGATCACCCCGGCTGGATGGGTTGATTTGGCGAAGAGGCAACTCAAGGATAATGCTCGGAACTGGTGGGATGCGGAAGAAAAGATGTTGGTGGAGCCGATAGCTTAGGCTACCTTTAAGTCCAGGTTTGATGAGGAATTCTTTCCGAAGGCTGTGAAGAAGGAGATGCTGCAGCGCTTCATTGATCTGAAGCAAGGGAGCTTGACGGTGGACCAGTACCACCAAGAGTTCACTAGGCTGAGTCGGTTCGCACCAAAGATGGTGCAGGATGCTGATAAGAGGGCTCAGAGGTTCCTGCAGGGACTTGCTTTGGAGCTCCAGAGTTTTGTGTCTTCCTCCAATCTGGACTCTTATCAGAAGGTTTTGGTCGCTGCCAGGAGGCAGGAGCTGAACCTGAGTCAGAGGATGGGGTCTATTGTTGGTGCTGGGAAGAGGCCTATGGAGCAGGCCAGAGCGGTGGTTAGGCCGGGTTTCAAGCCTAATCAGCCCGCTCAGTTTAAGAGGCCAGGAGGGCCTATTTTGAAGACTTGCCATTTCTGCGGCAAGCCTGGCCACATCAAGGATCAGTGTCGGAAGTTTTTGGGCCAGTGTCTGGTTTGTGGTGATGCTTCCCATGTCGCGAGGGATTGTCGGCATGCGGGTCCACTGCGGAGGGCACCTGTTGCAGCGCAGCCATTGCAGCAGCGAGCGTCTGTTCCTGCTGGACGTGGAGCAGCTCTTGTTCCACAGAAACAGGCTTTTCAGCAGGCTGTTCCGCCAAGGAGGCAGGCTTTTCTGATGACCGCGGTGGAGAGCGAGACTGTGGATGAGGTTATCGCAGGTGATCCTCAATCTGGCTGTTACTTTCCTAGTTGGTTTTGATTGTTAGATTATGGTGTTTGCTTGAACATGGTTGTTTGTTAGACTAGGGTTTGATTGTTAATTGCTTGTTAGGTGTGGTTTTGGTGTGCATGTTTCCTGCACGAGTCCTCTTTGACTCTGGTGCATCGATGTGCATTATTTCTCGGAGCTTCGTGGAGAGGCATTCCTTGTCGACGTCCCCTCTTCCCAAGAGTTGGAATATCGTTACAGGGAATGGCGTGGTCTCGGTGCATCGTGGTTGTAATTCTTGCCCGTTGGTGGTCTGTGGAGATGAGCTTTTCGCTGATTTCATTGTCCACGACATCATCAACTATGATGCAGTTCTTGGGATGGACTGGCTTGCGAGCTTCTATGCTACGATCGACTGTCGAAGGAAGAAGGTGGTGTTCGAGATTCCCGGACATCCAGTATTTGAGTTCAGTCGTGGTAGCAGTTCGCTTGGTCCTGTCAGATTTTGGGCCAGGCCGGTGGAGGTTGTGGCTATGCAGATGGAGCTGGAGTGGCCAGCTGTGGTGCGTGATTTTGGCGACGTCTTCCCCGAGGAGATGTCTGGTTTGCCACCTGATCGAGCTCTAGAATTTTCTATTGATCTTGTTCCGGGTGCGCAGCCGATTTCGAAGGCGCCGTATCGTATGGCACCCGCTGAATTGGAAGAGTTGCGGAAGCAGTTGGATGAGCTCATGCAGAAGGGTTATATCAATCCCAGTGTGTCTCCGTGGGGAGCACCGGTGCTGCTGGTGAAGAAGAAGGATGGTTCACGTCGCATGTGCGTGGACTATCGGGAGTTGAATGCGGTGACCATTAAGAATAAATACCCGTTGCCTCGCATCGATGATATTTTTGATCAGCTTGGAGGTTCGAGGGTGTTTTCTAAATTGGATTTGAGGAGTGGCTACCATCAGTTGAAGGTGAAGAAGGGAGATGTTCCGAAGACAGCGTTCAGGACGAAGTATGGACACTATGAGTTTGTGGTTATGCCTTTCGGCGTAACTAACGCGCCCGCAGTTTTCATGAATCTGATGAACCTGATTTTCTACGAATTTTTAGATAAGTTTGTCGTTATCTTTATCGACGACATTCTGATCTATTCGAAGTCGGAGGAAGAGCATGCCTCGCACTTGAGGACGGTATTGGAGATCTTGAGGAAGCATCGTTTGTATGCTAAGTTTTCGAAGTGCGAGTTTTGGCTGGATAGAGTTGCTTTTCTCGGGCATGTGGTGACTGGAGATGGTATTTCAGTGGATCCCGAGAAGATTAGGGCCATCAGAGAGTGGCCTGTTCCATCGTCTGCGTCTGAGATTCGGAGTTTCCTTGGACTTGCTGGTTACTATCGGCGATTCATTTAGGACTTTTCTCGTATTGCTGAGCCGATGACCAGGTTGACGCGGAAGGATGTTGCTTTTGTTTGGTCAGGTGATTGTGAGAATGCTTTTGGCATTCTGAAGGAGAGGTTGACGACGGCCCCTATTCTTGTTGTGCCTGATCGCAGCGGTGGATTTGAGATCTTTTGCGATGCTTCTGGCAAGGGTCTCGATTGTGTGTTCAATCAGCACGGACATGTTGTGGCGTATGCGTCTCGTCAGCTTAAGGTTCATGAGAAGAATTACCCGACACATGATTTGGAGTTGGCTGCCATTGTGTTTGCTCTTAATATTTGGAGGCACTTCCTGCTGAGTGAGAAAGTGAAGATTTTCACCGATCACAAAAGCTTGAAGTATATTTTTACTCAGAAGGAGCTCAACATGCGACATCGTCGATGGTTGGAGCTTATGGCAGATTATGAGATTGATTTGCAGTATCACCCTGGCAAGGTGAATGTGGTCCCGGATGCGCTGAGTAGGCTTCCAGCGGTGATGATTTTGACCTCGCAGTGGAGATTGCAGCAGGATTTTTGCGAGTCTGGCGTGGAGATTGTTCTTCCTGGGGAGGCTTCATCGTTGATGTACATGCAGGTACAGTCGACGATCGTGGATCGGATTAAGGCTGGCCAGGCTGAGGATCCGAAGCTGGTGAAAATTCGGGAGCTGGTGGAAGCCGGTCTGCGGACTGACTTTTTGATTCATGAGGATGGCTCGCTGAGGTTTGGAGCCAGGTTCTGTGTGCCGGCTGGGGACATTAGAGAGGAGCTGATGGTGGAGGCACACAGTTCGTCGTATTCTGTGCATCCTGGTGGCACCAAGATGTACCAGGATCTTCGTCTGAATTATTGGTGGCATTGTATGAAGAGGAGTGTGGCTCGGAGTGTAGCCAAGTGCTTGGTTTGCCAGCAAGTGAAGGCGGAGCATCAGCGTACGGCCGGGTTGCTACAACCGCTTCCGATTCCGGAGTGGAAGTGGCAACACATCACTATGGATTTCGTGACTGGACTACCTCGGAGTCCGAAGCAGAATGACGCGATTTGGGTGATCGTGGATCGATTGACCAAGTCCGCTCACTTTATTCCGTTCCGTGTGGGACAGTCCACTGAGGCGCTAGCAAGGAGATATATGGAGGTAAAATTCTTTTACTCTCCGTTTTTTTTATTTCCTTTTTCCTAGTTGGATAGTGATGTAACGTGAATCGTGCAGGAGGTCGTGCGACTTCATGGAGTCCCCGTGAGTATCGTGTCAGACAGAGACACGAGGTTCACATCTCAGTTCTGGTAGAGTTTGCAAAAGAGTTTGGGTACGCGTCTGAGTTTCAGCACGGCGTACCATCCGCAGACGGATGGCCAGTCCGAGAGGACGATTCAGATTTTGGAAGACATGCTGAGGGCGTGCATGTTGGATTTCAAGGGTTCGTGGGAGGACCATCTACATCTGGTAGAGTTTTCTTACAACAACAGCTTCCAGGCGAGTATTGGCATGGCGCCTTTCGCCGCTCTTTATGGGAGGAAATGTTGATCGCCATTGAGTTGGGATGACGTTGTTGATCGGGAGTTGTTGGGACCTAAGATGATCATGGAGGCCGTGGATATCGTCAGGTACATTCGGGAGAGGTTGAGGATTTCTCAGGACCGTTTTAAGCATTGGGCGGATGCTAAACGGCGTCCTTTGGAGTTTCAGCCTGGAGATCATGTGTTTCTGAAGATTTCCCCGAATCGTGGTGTGATTCGTTTTGGGAAGCGAGGGAAGTTGAGCCCGCGATACATTGGACCGTTTGAAATTTTGGAGAGGGTTGGCGAGGTAGCTTATCGCTTGGCCTTGCCGCCATCTTTGGAAGGAGTTCACAATGTTTTCCATCTGTCGCAGCTTCGTCGATACATTACCGATCCATCTCATGCTGTGGATTTTTCGGAGATTACCGTTCGCCCCGATATGACGTATGACCAGCATCCAGTGCAGATTCTGGACAGGCGTCAGAAATCGCTTCGGAATAAGATTGTCAAACTTGTGAGGGTGATGTGGCGACACGGCTCACCTGGAGAGTCTACTTGGGAGAATGAGGATGAGATGCGAGAGCGCTTCCCACTTTTGTTTCCGGACGCGTGAGTGTTTGGAAATTCCGAGGACGGAATTTTTCTTAAGTTGGAGAGGATGTAACGAATGGTTTTCATGTATCTGGATTTAATATAATATAATATATGCTTTGGTGGATTTTCTCCTTTTGTGTGGTTTTCGTCTCCGTAGCTTTCATTTTCGATCGTTTCGTCGTGTTTTCTCGTTTCTTCCTTAGGATCGTCGATTTCGAAGTATGTCATTCGTGACGGGCTTCATAACGGTCGTATCTTACTGTTAGATCAAGCCTAGGAGTCTTAGGAATCGATCCCGGAGCTCCGCGCTCCGTATCGGAACTTTTGGTGCTTATTAGCCGGTGTAAGAAGGGGCACCGACCGACTAGATGACGATCCAGTCGATCGGCAATCCTTCTTGGACCGACTAGTTGGTTTTCTAAATTTCTCAGGAGTTACTGTTTATCGTTAGTCGGTCTAAGAACGTTGGTTGACCGACTAGGTTGCAAACTAGTCGGTCGGCAATGCTTCTTTAACCGACTAACCCATCATCTTATTTTTGGTATCAATACTGTTCACTCTTAGTCGGTCTAAGTTCATCTCTTGACCGACTAGTTGTCAAACTAGTCGGTCAGTATTTGTTCATCGACCGACTAAATCCAAATCCTATTTTCGTTAAGAAGTTACTGTTTACACTTAGTCGGTCTGCGTTGGTCGACCGACCAACTAGTTGCCAAACTAGTCGGTCAGTGGTTGCTCTTTGACCGACTAGTCTGTGTTAAAACCCTAATTTCTGGGCAGCCGCCAGCCAAACCTATTTATACCCCTCCCAAACGTTTTCTTCTTCCTCCACTCGACCCAAAACCCTAGTTTCTCCCCCATTGAGCCCCCATCTTCCCCAAAACCCTTATTCCTTCATTCCAAGCCCTAAATCCATCATCTAAACCCTCCATCAACTCATTCTACCTCTCATCTTCCCCAAAATCTCATCAAATCCCCAAAATCCCCTAAAAACCCTAGTTCTCCAAACTTCTCCATTCGTTTCCAGATCTGGTTCCTAGGTTCTCCGGAGTGTTTCTTCCGCCTCCTCTCGGTAAGAAATCGATCTCTTGATGTTTTCATAACCTATTGGTATTTTTATGAAACCCTAATGAATGAATGTTGTTTTGATGATTGTTTTCCCCATAACAGCGATTTCCCCGTAGTTTAACATCCGCGAGACGAACCTTCGTGATCGTCGTCCCCGGTGCTAGGCAAGTGAAACTTGTCTCTTAGGGTTTATGCCATGTTTTAGGCCATTTTGCTCGTTGTAGGCGTAAAAGAGGTTAGGCGACGAAATGATACTCGCCTAGGCGCAAATTTAGGAACTAGCTTGACAACGAAGCTAGATCCGACATATATCATGTTGCACAATTACCATGTCATGTTTAAATTCCATTAACGGTACGCAAATTAATTGTCATGTCATTGCATTCTTTAAGTGGTCCCGTGATTGCGTAGCATCGCTACAATACTTGTGTTTCCTGGCTCGTGACCAGAAGCGAGCATAATGAGTTGCTAACCCCAACGCTCGATATTGAATTGTGAACTAGGAAAACAAGCTCCCGTGCGGGGCAACCCTGGCTCACTTGCTGGGCTCATGTACAGGGACCCTGGCTTGTTTACGTGTGGGATGGGGTAAGGGTTAAGCGGCCATTCAACTGGGAGTCTGCCTGATCAGCAACTGCAGTTGTAAGGCGTAAACTCTGGGGTGGGGTAGTGTTTAGTGCCGATCGGCGTGAATGTTGTACCATTCAGCTGAAGGGCGTAAACATCTACAAACAACGTGAAACGTGAATAGTGCATTGATTGAGATTGTTAGTAGCTTGGCAACTCTTGTCTTGTCCCGATACTTGTTCTCTTGTACTTACTGTTCACCATGTCTTAATTGTGCACTCATGTTATAATTGCCATTTCATGCATACTATAACTGCTAGGTTGCTAGTTGCCTTACTTTCAGTTTCCTTGCCCAAGTCTTTTAGACTTGCTGACATGTGCCCCTTTACTCTTTTGGGTGACACATGTTAGATCCTGAGCCTGAGTACCTTGTTGAGGACGAGGTGTTTGCTGACGTCGAGCCCGAGCTTGTGTTTGACGGGGAGTACGTTGACACTGGGGACCAGTCCTAGTGTCTCCGTTGTGTTTTCCCTTTTGTTTAGACTGCTATTTTGTTGTCGGTGCGTAGCACCTAATACTTGTTGCGGTGTTGTTTTGTTGGCCTTGTTCTGGGCCTTTAGACTCTTCCTTTTAGCCTGGTGGCTTTTCTGGATGTTGAACTTATTTTCATGTTGGACAATTTGTGAGATATGAGATTTTATTTCAGTCTCTCCTTGTGTTATTATTGTTGTTCCGTTGTGGTTACAGGGACCTGCTTATGTTTTATTGACGCTTATCGGGTTTGGGGCTTCACAGCTCCACTCTCGTGCGGACCTTTTCACGTCTCGCCTCCATTTTAGGGAAGCGGGGCGTGACACATTGCCTCTGAAACAGCGAGCCCCCGCTGTTTTGCTTCTAACGATGCTTCGACGTGTCGTCTCGCCTCCTCTTCGCTCACTCTCGCTGTTGGGTTCTTCCGACAGCCCTCTACGTCTCCTAGAGGTGTTTCTTGATGTCACTATCATCTCCTACGACGCTCAACATCGTAGTCTTCGTGTGCGTCGACCCGTTCGTCCCCGTTCGATTGTTACGGCTTTCTGTGAGCCGTAGAACGTCTACCATCCACTTTTCTCGCTGTTTTGAACGCTATTCGCTGATCTTGTCACTGTCCTAGGATTGGCAAGCGTGGAATCTATTTTGGAATCTGGAATTAAGAGCGTTTTCTTATTCCAACCCCTGGCGTCGCTACCCGACGCCAGTGTACCTCTCGCGTCGTGTAAGGGTAATTTTCTGAAATCTTAGGTCCCCCAACCAATGCATGCTAATCAAGATTAAAAATCAGTATTTTAGTTGCTTAATAAATCACTAATGAAGATAATTTAAACTGGGACTGTAGGTTGGTGAATCTGAACACATAGGTAGATTGGACTGGTTGGACGGTGTTTGCAGAACGACTAATTGCAGGCAAGCGAAACTTGCCAACTTGTGCTTTAGGTCATGTTTTTAGGCTATCGCTTGTTTTTTTAGCGTAAAAGAGTCTAGGCGACGAAATGATACTCGCCTAACCGCAACTTTAAGATCTAGCTTGACAACGAAGCTAGATCTGACACCCTGCCATGTCATTCATACATTTTGCCTGTCACGTTTAATTTCCTTGCTCTTTACTTTTGCTCGGTCATGCCTGTGGTGTTTAATTTCCTTATCTATACGCACATTATTTGTAATCTTGCCATGCCATGCATCATTCCATGCTTGAATGTTTGTTTTCGTAGCACACGCTACTTGAACTTCCTTGTTCAGGTTAGGCACCTGCGTTGAAGGTACAACCCTATGCCAAATACACTTCCTGGCTCGTGATCCAGAAGCGGGCTACATGTGTTGGTCAAAAGCCAATGCCCGATTACACGTGGATGGGTAGGGTTAAGCGATCACTTGAGCTTAGGAGTTGGCCCGTACAGCCACTCCAGCTAAAAGGCGTAAACTCTGTGCACGACGTGTTTACTTGACTTGTAAAATCCATGTGAATGTTTAAGTAGCTTTGCTACCCTTGCCATGTCATACTTGTTGCACTATCTTACTTGTTGCATCTATACATTAAACTGCCATGTCATTGCATATTTTAGAACTGCTAGATTGTTTCCTTTCTTTTAGTTTCCTTGCACAAGTCTCTTGTAGACTTGCTGACATGCACCCTCGTCTCTTTTGGGTGTCGCATGTTAGTTGCTGAGCTAGAGCCCATTGTTGAGGACGAGGTGGTTGCTGACGTTGAGCCTGGGTCCACTGTTGACGTGGAGTACGAGGACACCGGCGACAAGTCGAAGAGACTTCTTTTTGTGTTGCTTTCTACTTAGTTCCTGTTGTACGTTTTTCATTTCTGTTGGTCATGCTTGGGGCCTTTTAGACTCCTTTTGGCCTTGTAACGACCACTGTCCGGTGATACGTATTTTAGCGCGTATGTCATTTGTAGTGAGTATATTCGTATGTGTTTGTATTAATTTGCTCCGTAGCTCGAACGTGTGACCGGACGCCGTAATCACGATCCCCTCCGAGACGCGATCGCCCGGGTACCTCCTTCTTAATTTTTGGGCATTAGGGGCACGAATTCGTAATAATAAATTATTATTATAACTTAATACACATATATTATTTGTTTCAACTGTTACTATTTTTTCCCATCTCGTTTTCAACCAAAAATGAGGATGAAGAATATTTGAATAATGGGAGTTTTATTAATGATGAGAAGTGGAATGTTTTAAAACAAAGATGTATTAATTTTTTTTATAAAATGAAGCTGTTAGTTCTAATCTTTTATAACCAAATATATTTTTTCAAATCCCAATTTACCTTCCCCCTTGATCCGTTCTCCCCCTCTCTCCACTCACCCACGTGAAGCCCATACCCCCCTTTTCTTTAATAATAAACTTAATATACCAAAAACCCTAAGGCAACCTAGGCCTTATATAACCCCTACATTATTTTTTTCCTATAAATGAAACCTAACTTAATAGCACAGCAGCCTACCCATTTGGTCACGCACGCATGAGGCCTCTACACTTTTATAAAAACTCTATAACCCTAAAGGCTAACCTACACAACCTCAACAACTATAAGTTATATTATACAAAAAAAACCTAGCATCTTGATTTCCCCAAACCTGTGCCTTGCCGAAATCTCCTCTCCTCTAGGGTAACCGTACAAACCCCAACCCTAACCTAGCAAAACAACCCCAGGCCTATACTTTACAACCCTAGCCTACTACTCTCCTTCCTTTTAAAACCTAGGGTTACAAGCAACCTCAGCTGCCGGTACAATCCATCATCCCCACGCATAGACTAGCCCTATATTTGTTATCTCTTTATAAAAACCCTAAGGCACCTACCTTTTCTATTATTCAAACCCTAAGACTATCCCTACCCGAAAATAAAACCCTACACAACCTAGGGCTTCAACTGCAGCAGCCGCCGACCTGCTGCACTCTCACACACGCACCACGGCCAAGCTCCACCTCCACGCAACCAAGCTCCAGGCCGTCCCCCTCCTTCTCCTCCTCCTCCGAGATCCCTCACCCACGGCACTGCCAACCACAGCCGTTCTACCTCCACCTGCTCCTTCTCTCCTCACCCACGCAAACACCACAGCCCGAATTCATCTCCACAGCCACCTCCCAACTCCAACAACCCACGGCAACTCACCTCAGGCCGAGAACTACCATCTCCAGCTTCTTCTCCATGCAAACAGCAGCCCCACGCCCTCAGATCTGACGCCGACAGCCCCCGGAGCTCGCTGACAGCCGCTGTCCGTCGCCTACACGCTGCCGCTACAAGTTCGGAGGGTAGACGTCGCAGTTCCAGCACCGTACGCGTCGTCGTTGCTCGTGGACGTCAACTGATCCCTCGCTTCACTTCAGGTTGGTAGATCTATCCCCTAAAACTCATAACCCCCACCGTAAAGTAGAGAAACCTAATAAAACACGTTGATTAGACGTCGTAGGAGCTTTTACGAATCTGACCTGAACTGAAAAACGCTATTTCTGATTTTGTGCTCTGCCAAAACAGAGAACCGAACCTCCCACATCATAGTATTCGTCGAGACGAATCCAACGACACCAAGAACGCCAAAAACAGGCAAGTATATAATTTGTTATGATTTTTAGAAGTTTCGGCACGTTTACGCCGCCTTCATGTATTGCTGAATAACCTGAAATTGTAACGTGAAATAACGTAGGAGAGTGACACCAAAATGATTAGGACGAAAATTGGGATCTAACGGTATATCATACGATATATCCCCAATTTAAACAACTAGAGAAAGAAGTTGTTTCTGTAGCAAATTGAACGAAAAGGACGAAATCGTCATTATTGGAAATTACGGAACCGGTCGTTCGACCCGCTTCCGCTTTGCAGAACTGTCACCATAAAACACTAATTTTGATAACAATGAAATTCAGTGAGTCTTGACATGTTTAATAGTTTGGACATCGTGAATTCGTGCGCTTCGAAGGCGAAATCGTGAATTCGTGATGTCGTGTGAGTCGACTAGGCCGGCTCGTGTTCCGGCAAAACTTTTGGGTGGGGTTAGGTTTGAGCGGCCACTGGGCATATGAAAGGTACTCTCCTCAAGAACACCACCCGACGCGGTGGGTTAGTGTCAATCACGGTAAGCCCCAGTGAGAGGAACGACCTTCTCATCACGACCTAAAGGCGAGAACCCTAGATTAGATGTGAATTCTTGACATGGTCATTGTAACGCTAACTTGGTCATCGTGAATATTGAAATGCTAACAAACTCTGAGAACCTAACTTTACACTTGCCATCGACTAGAACTGCATGCTAGGATTGTTTCTTTCTGCTCCGAAATTGTTAATCGTTAAATTGCTGCAGTCGTTTCATTTCGAAATATTAATTGCTTCTAAAATTCATGTACTTGTTATATACTTCGCCTCGGGATGCCAACTCTTTCTTGCAGACCCCTAGCTGACATACATTCATGTTTGTGGATGTATGTCAGGTTCAGAGCTTGAGTACCAGGAGGACCAGTACGAGACGCCTGAGTTGGAGAGTCAGGAGTTCGCACCTGACGCAGTGACTCTCGCAGCAGAGGACTAGTGGACCCCGACTCCTTTACTGCTTTCTTAGTTCCTTTTTGTCGTTGTAGTTACTTTCGAGTACGTTACTTTCCTTGTTGCTACTTTTAGCCCAGCTGTGGCATTGTTAAACTCTGTGTACGAACATTATTTCTGGATGTGGCTATATCTTTGTTGGTTGTGTTTTCTTATTATTTCTGAATGGTAGTTGCAAGGACCTCATCTGTGTTTTAAACACAGACGCTTATTGAACTCGAGCTTCGCCGCTCCAGTTCAAGCGGACCGCGTAACGCTCTCGCTTCCGGTGTCTTTTGGGAAGCGGGGCGTTACAGGTTTTAGTGGTGGCCCATGCAGGTCCTCTTGCAACTGCGAAATTCAAAATAATGAGAACATTATCATTAGCCAAGCATCTAGTATAATCGTATACACTGGATTAACTCGGGCTTCCTTTTTCTTTTGCAGGATGTCCGGAAGACGCATCACCCGACACGGGACCGGAGCCGGAACCGGAACCGGAGCTCCTAGAGGCGGAGACGACGACATCCGCCAGATGCTTGGAGTTATAAGAGATATGCTGGAGGTTTAGCATCATCTAGTCCAGCAGGGACGCCAGGCTGCGCCAGCTGCGCCAGCCGCACCAGCTGCACCAGCCCCGGGAGCCAAGCAATTCAGAGAGATGCGTCCGAAGAGCTTTTCCGGACGAGAGGGCCCGCTAGCGGCCGAAGAGTGGCGTCAGAGCACTGAGGACGATTTGGGCCTTGCCCGAATCCATAAAGATGAATGGGTAGATCTCGCCAGGAAGCAATTGACTGATAATGCCCGCAGTTGGTGGACTGAGGAGGAGGCCAGGCTGACCAAGCCGATTTCATGGGATACCTTCAGCAAGAGATTTGACGCCCAGTATTTTCTGAAGTCGGTGAAGCGGATGATGGAGAGTCGCTTCATCAACCTGGAGCAGGGTACTATGACCGTTGACGAGTACGAGGCGGAGTTCACTATGCCGAGCCGCTATGCCCCTGCCATGGTGAAGGAACCTGAGGACTGTGCACACCGTTTCCTGCAGGGCTTGGACCTGGACATTCAGAGTGTGCTGTCCGGGAATACTTTTTCTACTCATGAGGATGTTCTGGTGGCTGCGAAGAATCAGGAGCACGTCGCCAATCTGAAGAAGGCCCGACAGGCGGGCAAGCGCCCGATGGAGATGTAGAGGAGTGCACCTAGGCCTGGTGTACGTCCAGTCCAGACCACCCAGTTCAAGAGGCCAGCCGCACCTGTTTTCAACCGAGCTGAGCAGGCTTGCCACTTCTGCGGCAAGCTTGGCCATCTGAAGAAGGACTGCAGGAAGATGCTGAATCAGTGTTTGGTTTGTGGATCGTCTGCTCATATTACGAGGGACTGCCCCGAGGTTCTCGACCTATGCCTGCTGGAGCACCTGGACCGATTCAGCGGACAGCGCCTGCACCTGGACCCGCTCAGAGACCAGTGCTTGCACCCGGACAGCGAGGACCACCTCTGGTACCGCAGGAGCGAGCCTTTCAGCAGGCCAAACCCCCGGTGCGTCGGGCTTACACCGTGACAGCCGTTGAGGCTGAAGCTAATGACGACGTGATCGCAGGTAACCCTTGACCTAGTCTTTGCTTTTTTGCATTTATGTTTGATTAGTTAGTTTCCTTGTTTGATATAGTTGCTTGTACCCTTAGGTGTTATCCTAGTTTCTTCTCACCCCGCCCTGACCTTGTTCGACTCTGGAGCTTCCATGTGCATCATGTCACGGAAGTTCGTAGTCGAACACTCGATTCCCACCTACACACTCCCCAAGTGTTGGAACATAACGACTGGGAATGGTGTAGTGAAGGTTGCCCTTGGTTGTCGACCTTGCCCGTTGGTGGTTAGTGGACACGAATTGTATGCAGATTTCATCGTCCACGACCTACCCAATTTCGATGCGATCCTCGGCATTGATTGGTTAGGAGCTTTCTACGCCACGATCGACTGTCACCGGAAGAAAGTGGTGTTTGAAATCCCTGGCCATCCAGTGTTCGAGTTCGTCAGTGGAGGACGTTCGCTTGGACCTGTCAAGTTCCGAGCCCAGCCGTACAGATTGACGATTGCATATATGATAGCAGAGCCGGAGAAGCCAGCTGTAGTATGAGACTTCGAGGATGTTTTTCCCGAGGACATTTCCGGTTTGCCGCCTGATCGAGCGTTGGAGTTCGGCATTGATCTGATGCCAGGAGCTCAACCGATTTCTAAGGCACCGTACCGCATGGCTCCTGCTGAGTTAGAGGAGCTGAGGAAGCACTTGGATGAGCTACTGCAGAAAGGTTTTATTCATCCCAGCGTGTCTCCTTGGGGTGCACCCATCTTGCTGGTGAAGAAGAAAGACGGATCGAGGAGAATGTGTATCGATTATCGGGAGCAGAATCAGATCACTGTGAAGAACAAGTACCCGCTGCCCCGTATTGACGATATCTTCGATCAGCTTGGTGGATCGAAGGTGTTCTCGAAGCTGGATCTTCGGAGCGGATACCATCAAGTCAGAGTCAAGAAGGATGACGTGCCCAAGACAGCTTTCCGGACCAAGTACGGGCACTATGAGTTCGTTGTCATGCCATTCGGTGTGACCAACGCTCCTGCTGTGTTCATGAACCTCATGAACCTCATCTTTTACGACTTCCTCGACAAGTTCGTGGTGATTTTTATAGATGACATCCTAGTGTATTCGAGAAGCGAGGAAGAGCATGCAAAACATTTGAGATTGGTATTGGAGACGCTCCGCCATCATCGACTATATGCCAAGTTCAGCAAATGCGAGTTCTGGTTGGACAGAATTGCATTTCTTGGCCATGTAGTATCAGGAGCCGGCATCTCAGTGGATCTGGAGAAGGTCAGAGCAGTCAGTGATTGGCCTACACCAAGATCGGCTTCAGACATCAGGAGTTTCCTCGGATTGGCTGGCTACTACCGCAGATTTATCAAGGATTTCTCGAGGATAGCTGAGCCGATGACGAGGTTGACCCGGAAGGATGTCAAGTTCAGTTGGTCAGAATCTTGTGAGCATGCTTTCAGTACTTTGAAGGAGAGACTGACGACTGCACCGATCTTAGCTATTCCGGATAGAAGCGGAGGCTTTGAGATTTTCTGCAATGCATCAGGGAAGGGACTTGGTTGTGTTCTGCACCAGCACAACCATGTGGTCGCATATGCTTCGCGACAGTTGAAAGTCCATGAGAAGAATTATCCGACCCACGATTTGGAGCTCGCCGCTGTCATTTTTGCGCTGAAGATTTGGCATCACTTCTTACTGAGTGAGAAAGTGAAGATATTGACTGATCACAAAAGTTTGAAGTACATATTTACTCAGAAGGAACTGAATATGAGACAGCGCATATGGTTGGAGTTGATGGCAGATTACGACATCGACCTTCAGTATCATCCAGGGAAGGTGAATGTCATACCGGACGCCTTGAGCCGACTGCCAGAGGTGATGATTCTCACAGCCGAGTAGAGATTGCAGCAGGATCTGCGAGAGATGGATGTTGAAGCTGTTCTTCCCGGAGTCACTTCATCGTTGATGAACATGCAGATTCTGTCGACGATTGTTGATCGGATCAAGACTGCTCAAGCTGGTGATGCTAAGTTGAGGAAGATCAGAGAGCAAGTCGAAGCCAGACTCCGGACAGATTTTCTGATTCACGAGGATGGATCTTTGAGGTATGGCAGCAGGATCTGCGTGCCTGCAGGAGATATCAGAGAGGAATTGATGAATGAGGATCACAGCTCGCCTTATTCCATTCATCCTGGAGGTACGAAGATGTACAAGGACCTTCGTCGGAATTTCTGGTGGCACGGGATGAAAAGAAGTGTGGCACGGAGTGTTGCCAAATGCCTGGTGTGTCAGCAGGTGAAGGCTGAACATCATCGCACTGCCGGACTACTACAGCCCCTGCCTATCCCGGAGTGGAAATGGCAGCACATCACGATGGATTTTGTGACTGGCCTACCTCGGAGCACCAAACAGAATGACGCAATCTGGGTCATCGTCGATCGACTGACCAAGTCTGCGCACTTCATACCGTTCCGAGTAGGACAATCGACGGAAATACTGGCTAGGAAATATATGGAGGTAATGACCTGACTCATCCTTTCGTATTTCCTTTCTAGTATCAATAGTGACGTGAATTTGTTGTGTAGGAGATCGTGCGTTTGCATGGGGTCCCTGTGAGCATTGTATCCGATCGCGATACGAGGTTCACGTCTCAGTTCTGGAAGAGTCTGCAGACCAATCTTGGTACCAGTCTGAAGTTCAGCACTGCGTATCACCCGCAGACGGATGGCCAGTCAGAGCGGACCATTCAGATTCTGGAGGACATGCTGAGAGCTTGCATACTAGATTTCAAGGGTTCGTGGGAGGATCATCTACACCTGGTGGAATTCTCCTACAACAACAGTTATCAGGCAAGCATTGGCATGGCGCCTTTTGCTGCTCTCTATGGAAGGAAGTGTCGTTCGCCCCTGAGCTGGGACGACGTTGGAGATAGAGAGTTGTTGGGACCAGAGTTGATTGTCGAAGCTGTGGACGTTGTTTGAGATATCAGGGACAAGCTTCGGATTGCCCAGTACCGTTATAAGCATTGGGCTGATGTTAAACGGCGACCTCTGGAATTTCAGCCGGGAGACCATGTGTTCCTGAAAATTTCTCCGAATCGCGGAGTGATTCGCTTTGGGAAACGTGGTAAGCTCAGCCCGAGATACATCGGACCTTTCGATGTTCTGGAGAGAGTTGGCGAGGTAGCCTACCGCTTAGCCTTGCCACCATCTTTGGAGGGTGTTCACGACGTCTTCCATGTGTCTCAGCTTCGTCGGTACATCAGCGACCCATCTCACGCTGTTGACTACTCTGAGATCACCGTCCGCCCAGATCTGACGTATGATCAGCAGCCAGTACAGATTCTCGACAGACGTCAGAAGTCACTTCGAAACAAGACTGTCGATCTTGTTAGAGTGCTGTGGCGACATGGCTCGCCAGGAGAGTCCACCTGGGAGAGAGAAGATGAGATGAGAGAGCGTTACCCCCACCTGTTCCGTGACCTGTGATTGTTAGGAATTCCAAGGGCGGAATTTTCTTTAAGGTGGGTAGGATGTAACGACCACTGTCCGGTGATACGTATTTTAGCGTGTATGTCATTTGTAGTGAGTATATCCGTATGTGTTTGTATTAATTTGCTCCGTAGCTCGAACGTGTGACCGGACGCCGTAATCACGATCCCCTCCGAGGCGCGATCGCCCGGGTACCTCCTTCTTAATTTTTGGGCGTTAGGGGCACGAATTCGTAATAATAAAGTATTATTATAACTTAATACACATATATTATTTGTTTCAACTTTTACTATTTTTTCCCATCTCGTTTTCAACCAAAAATGAGGATGAAGAATATTTGAATAATGGGAGTTTTATTAATGATGAGAAGTGGAATGTTTTAAAACAAAGATGTATTAATTTTTTTTATAAAATGAAGCTGTTAGTTCTAATCTTTTATAACCAAATATATTTTTTCAAATCCCAATTTACCTTCCCCCTTGATCCGTTCTCCCCCTCTCTCCACTCACCCACGTGAAGCCCATACCCCCCTTTTCTTTAATAATAAACTTAATATACCAAAAACCCTAAGGCAACCTAGGCCTTATATAACCCCTACATTATTTTTTTCCTATAAATGAAACCTAACTTAATAGCACATCAGCCTACCCATTTGGTCACGCACGCATGAGGCCTCTACACTTTTATAAAAACTCTATAACCCTAAAGGCTAACCTACACAACCTCAACAACTATAAGTTATATTATACAAAAAAAAACCTAGCATCTTGATTTCCCCAAGCATGTGCCTTGCCGAAATCTCCTCTCCTCTAGGGTAACCGTACAAACCCCAACCCTAACCTAGCAAAACAACCCCAGGCCTATACTTTACAACCCTAGCCTACTACTCTCCTTCCTTTTAAAACCTAGGGTTACAAGCAACCTCAGCCGCCGGTACAATCCATCATCCCCACGCATAGACTAGCCCTATATTTGTTAGCTCTTTATAAAAACCCTAAGGCACCTACCTTTTCTATTATTCAAACCCTAAGACTATCCCTACCCGAAAATAAAACCCTACACAACCTAGGGCTTCAACTGCAGCAGCCGCCGACCTGCTGCACTCTCACACACGCACCACGGCCAAGCTCCACCTCCACGCAACCAAGCTCCAGGCCGTCCCCCTCCTTCTCCTCCTCCTTCGAGATCCCTCACCCACGGCACTGCCAACCACAGCCATTCTACCTCCACCTGCTCCTTCTCTCCTCACCCACGCAAACACCACAGCCCGAATTCATCTCCACGGCCACCTCCCAACTCCAACAACCCACGGCAACTCACCTCAGGCCGAGAACTACCATCTCCAGCTTCTTCTCCACGCAAACAGCAGCCCCACGCCCTCAGATCTGACGCCGACAGCCCCCGGAGCTCGCTGACTGCCGCTGTCCGTCGCCTACACGCTGCCGCTACAAGTTCGGAGGGTAGACGTCGCAGTTCCAGCACCGTACGCGTCGTCGTTGCTCGTGGACGTCAACCGATCCCTCGCAGGTTGGTAGATCTATCCCCTAAAACTCATAACCCCCACCGTAAAGTAGAGAAACCTAATAAAACACGTTGATTAGACGTCGTAGGAGCTTTTACGAATCTGACCTGAACTGAAAAACGCTATTTCTGATTTTGTGCTCTGCCAAAACAGAGAACCGAACCTCCCACATCATAGTATTCGTCGAGACGAATCCAACGACACCAAGAACGCCAAAAACAGGCAAGTATATAATTTGTTATGATTTTTAGAAGTTTCGGCACGTTTACGCCGCCTTCATGTATTGCTGAATAACCTGAAATTGTAACGTGAAATAACGTAGGAGAGTGACACCAAAATGATTAGGACGAAAATTGGGATCTAACGGTATATCATACGATATATCCCCAATTTAAACAACTAGAGAAAGAAGTTGTTTCTGTAGCAAATTGAACGAAAAGGACGAAATCGTCATTATTGGAAATTACGGAACCGGTCGTTCGACCCGCTTCCGCTTTGCAGAACTGTCACCATAAAACACTAATTTTGATAACAATGAAATTCAGTGAGTCTTGACATGTTTAATAGTTTGGACATCGTGAATTCGTGCGCCTCGAAGGCGAAATCGTGAATTCGTGATGTCGTGTGAGTCGACTAGGCCGGCTCGTGTTCCGGCAAAACTTTTGGGTGGGGTTAGGTTTGAGCGGCCACTGGGCGTATGAAAGGTACTCTCCTCAAGAACACCACCCGACGCGGTGGGTTAGTGACAATCACGGTAAGCCCCAGTGAGAGGAACGACCTTCTCATCACGACCTAAAGGCGAGAACCCTAGATTAGATGTGAATTCTTGACATTGTCATTGTAACGCTAACTTGGTCATCGTGAATATTGAAATGCTAACAAACTCTGAGAACCTAACTTTACACTTGCCATCGACTAGAACTGCATGCTAGGATTGTTTCTTTCTGCTCCAAATTGTTAATCGTTAAATTGCTGCAGTCGTTTCATTTCGAAATATTAATTGCTTCTAAAATTCATGTACTTGTTATATACTTCGCCTCGGAATGCTAACTCTTTCTTGCAGACCCCTAGCTGACATACATTCATGTTTGTGGATGTATGTCAGGTTCAGAGCTTGAGTACCAGGAGGACCAGTACGAGACGCCTGAGTTGGAGAGTCAGGAGTTCGCACCTGAAGCAGTGCCTCTCCCAGCAGAGGACTAGTGGACCCCGACACCTTTACTGCTTTCTTAGTTCCTTTTTGTCGTTGTAGTTACTTTCGAGTATGTTACTTTACTTGTTGCTACTTTTAGCCCAGCTGTGGCATTGTTAAACTCTGTGTACGAACATTATTTCTGGATGTGGCTATATCTTTGTTGGTTGTGTTTTCTTATTATTTCTGAATGGTAGTTGCAAGGACCTCATCTGTGTTTTAAACACAGACGCTTATTGAACTCGAGCTTCGCCGCTCCAGTTCAAGCGGACCGCATAACGCTCTCGCTTCCGGTGTCTTTTGGGAAGCGGGGCGTTACAGGCCTGGTGGCTTTTCTGTGATGTTGAACTTTATTTGTGGACTATTCTGAGATTGAAACTTTATTATCTCTTCTTTTATTTATTTTTGTTCTGTTTCACATTTGCAAGGACATATACTTGGTTATACCAGACGCTTTACAGACTGGAGCCTCACCGCTTCACTTCTGAGCGGACTTTTCACGCCTCGCCTCCCGTTTATGGGAAGAGGGTCATGACACATGCTTGGGGTGATTTCTCACTATGTTGTATATTTGCGTTGCATGCAAGAATAACTTGAGATGGTGATCTTAAATTCTCATTGACAAATTTCTCCCCGCTCTTCATGTCTTGTCTTGCTCGGGGACGAGTAAGAGTTTAGCTTGGGGGTAATTGTTGAGTGAATATTTTACACATTCTCCCCCCCATTTCCCCACGCAGTTTTATGTATGTATTCGTATATTCCATTTATTTCGATTCATTTTTGTTCGTCTTCACTATTTGGGGATGTTTTGTGTATTTTAGGAGAAAAGTGCATAAAACGATGCAAAAGGGTGACGGGAGAATCAAAGAGGGGGAAATGCCGAAGATCCGAGGTAATATGGATAAGAGAAAGAAAAATTGGAAGCAACGGGGCCGTGCGTGCACATGCACAGCAATGTCATACCATGAGAAAGGAGAAGTGTCAGCTTCAACGACACGTCCGTGCAGATACATCGCACGGCATGTGCTAACTTTGACAACAGAAGGCAGAGGCCTATCGTTGAGCACGAACGGATGACACGATCGTGTCACAAAGGCGGCACGGCCGTGCCGCATTTTTCCTGGACAAGTCAACCTAAGGAGCAAAAAGAGCCATAAGCTAGCAAACAATAGATTTCTGCTCTTAAACCCTTAGGTATTTCATCCCCAAACTATTTTTATTTTGTAGAGTGCATTGTGTCGATTCCAACACATATTTATTTGTATTTTTCTGAGTTCAGAGCGATTTATTATAATTTCTGGAAGTCGGGGCTGTAAAGCTGGAATTTTTTACACGGTCGTGCACCCTTAGATACCAGTTTTCAGAAGCTGAATTTTCTGCACGGCCATGCTGTTTTTATGCACGGCCGTGCCGCTTTAAATTTCAGTTTTCCAGGCCCGATTTACTGATGGGTTTGATGGGTTATATGATGGCTTATTGGTGGTAGTTCTTCTTAGGTTTTTCTCCCTCCCTATGGGGGTTGTTCTTCCAAGCTTTGTAAGACTTTTAATTTCACTTCTTGTATTGAATCTTTGTCTTATCTTTGTATGCTTTTCTCTTGATTTCTATTTTTTTTTGTTTTTGATGTTAATTTACATGCTTTATTTGCTGTTTTTTCCTATGTTAATTGAGTAGATTTTTGTGCCCATGGAAAAGTTGAACTTTAGTGTAGATTATTCATGTGGGTGGATTCTCCCAAATATCGATTCAAATGGACTATAGTTTAGGAATGTGTTGACTATCTAGTGTTAGGCATCGACGAACCATTGGGCACACTCACTAGAATCACCTATATCGTAGCCTTCGACGACCCATCGGGGCTACGACAGGGGTCCAACCTATTCTCCGAGTTCTCTCTCGTGGTTAGACGTCGAGAGGACGAGGATTGAGATTCGACTATCATCTACAACTATAATCCGTTGGCTCGAGAAGCTAGATCAACTCACATGTTTAGATTTGCACTAGTGGTGATGCTTAACCTTTGGCACCTTTCTTTACTTTCATATTTTTGGTGTAATTACCCCTTCTCCATTTCCTTTCGCGTAGCTAATTATATTCGCAATTTAGTCGGTACTCATACCACTGCCTCCCTGTGTTCAACCTGTGAGCTACAACTGATCCGTGTGCTTGCGGTAAATTAAAGCCTAACATCCACCATTTAATTCAGTAACTTCATATTTAAGATCAATAACTGTCACAGACAGTTATGCTACAAATATTTAACATACATAATCAATTCATTATTTTTTGATACTTAACAAACCAAAATATGTATTACGAATATAAAATATAGAAAATATGAATCTAGTGACATAAAAATGGCCCCGGGGCCAAAGTTCTAACTCATTTAGATTCATTTTAACCAAATAATATAACTATCAAAATTATTTTCCATTTCTCAATTACTGTGTGCAAATTCAGATTTATAATTTTGATGTTTTATTCTAATTAATTATACAAGAATCAACAAAATTTCACGTGAGATAAATCTTGTTGTAAATAATATAATTAATTACTATTACTGTTCTAAGTGATTTTTACTACTAAATTATGATTTTAAATAATTAATGATGGTGTGACTACTCCTGAACTAAATAAAATCATATATATATAACTAAATATTGAGATACTTAATTCTCATGCTTAATAATTATCCAAATATGCATGAGAAATTAAATACATGACATGAATGGGGTTTTGTATTCATTAGAAATTCCTCCACTTATGGCTTGCAAATTTCTCCATTCACTGTTTGTGCCATTTACGGTTTTACATAATAATTATTAATGCATAGATGGGTGTACAAATAGCAAAAAGGTGTGCGTATAGAAGTGCTGGGCCTGTATGTGAACTGACTGTAGGAACAGCACATGCACTTTTTTTCTTTGTATAGTTCACTTTGACAAACATGATGAGAGTTGTGGAATTCGTATAGTTCATATAAACAAGCAAAGCATTAGGAATGCTATTTGTACCGTTCACAAAAATTGATGAGAGTCCAGTTTTCATTTTACACTGCATTAGGAAAAGACTGAAATACCCTTAAGGATCATCGTCAACCTTTAGCTGTGTTTACACCCAATGATAGTCCAATTTCCAAACCGAACAGAAATGAACTGAATCTCTTCATTCTAACGAAAAAAAAATGAATTTTACACTGAAATTCTGAGAATAAAAAATCCCAAAGATCTATAAAGAGAGATGGCATAAAAACATCTCTTTTCAAATTGAAATATAGAACAGTCGATACCAATTGTGGGTTTGATGTGATGATTAGATCACGAAATTGCAGAAGAAATTGATTGATACATACTTCCTGCCATTCCTTCTTCTCTGTTTTAATGTTTTGATTTCTTGAATTTGATCTTCTGAGTCTCAAACTCTCTGTTTGTTGATGTATTATTCTGAATTGAGAGAGAGGACTTCAGGGACCAAAAACCCAGCATTTATCTTCATTTGAACCATTCCATCCACGGTTAAAAACTGATTTTCCATTTTTTTTTTTTTTTGAAGAGGAAATTGGTTGTGGATCAGAAACGGTTGGAGCCAAAAGAAAAAACCAACACACTTTCCTCTCCCTATTGTTATCTATTAGTATGTTATATGCAGCATGTATTATAGATGATTAGCTTGTCAAGGTAGTTGGGTCACTTGATTCGGAGCTTAAGATCATACGCAGAGAATTAGACATAAATACTTGATGATAAGAACTTAATATTATTACACAGCACCCGACATGAAGCTATTAGTTGCTTCTTGTTTTCGGCCACACGTGGCCTTATTCATAGATAGCAGTCATCGGATCCCCGGCATGGCCTTATCCATCGAAGACTAGCTTGTTTGATCCAAAAGGTTTCATGTTATAGCAGTCCAGATTCTCTCCATAGCTAACCCCAAGTATGTCACAGTACCTATTGTAAAAGCCAATCCTCCTCTCAACCCTCGGGTCAGGCCCGTGCCCACATTCCAGCCCTCCATTGATAATGTTGGTGGTCAACCCGTATCCTGGAAATCGTCCGGCGGCTTCGTCGGATGGCGATGGGAGCCATGCCCCGACGAGGACGCTGTGGCAAGATGGCTTTGGGGATTGAGGGGTCATCCAGAACCAAATAGCAGTCTTGAATGCAATGGTCGGGTCGCTGGCGACCAGGTCAGGATGGTTCAGCAAGTCCAGCCCCAGTGCTTCTCCGGCTTGACCGTAGTTGTAGTTGCTACATGTATTCAAATCAAGAACATCAAATTGGACAGGTTAGTGCTAATTTTTAATTTCAATGCAACTGGAGACTGTTTCCGATTTTAGACAAATTCTTGTCTTACTAGGACAATTGAATTGGCCCCCGACCGAAGTACTTTTTGCCCGGTGCACATGGAAACAGTGTGCTCGGCTCACAATAATATTCCTCTTGATTTATCTCTTCTACGTGACAATAACCCCATGCGAATGGCCAATCAGGTACAGTTCCGTCACCGCCTGCATACGTGTTTAAGTCCAGATATGTTAGAGAGAAGACTACATTTCTTTTCTTTCCCATTTTCCCCCCTAATACAGTTTAAGCTTAGTGCAGGAAATTTCCTGGGTTCACTGATAGCTAGCGATCCCTCGTAAATAAATTTTAAAAAAAAACTGAGATTTGTGAGCGTTAAAACCTATAAATATTGACCGGGTGAAGATTAAAATAATTACCACCAGTCTCATGGGATGTTTGGCCAAAGAAGGAAGCAAGCTCCCTCTTCCGAGTATCGGTATCGCCAGTGGTACCAAACCCATAGAACGAATCGGCGGCGGCGATGAAAGCATCGTATGTGTAGAATCCCTGGGCGGGGCAGCTCGGATCGTTGCGGTGCAACAACATCGCATCAAACAACTCAGGGGTGATGATATCTTCCACTTTACCGCTAGGGGTTGGCGTGGGGGGAGGCTCCCAGCAGTTGCTCTGGCAGCCTAAATTTACGTCGCAGTATTCTGCTGTGGTTCCGCACCACCCCCACGTGCTGCAGCACAGCCCGCCCAGGCAAAGTGCTCCGTCTGCCTGACGTCCGCATTGCTCTGCGTGGGAGCATATGAAGGAGCATGCCAGTGCCAAACTGGCTAAAACCCAAAACCTCATCATTTCTATTTTTCTGAGAACGCACTTCGCTGTTATATATGCTCGGTGAGTGTAGAGAATGCCATTGGTTTGAACTTAAATAGGGGGTTCAACACAGTGAAAGCTTGATCAAGTTTTATTTAAAATTTTATTCATTCATTGATGTATCTTGTCTGGTTCTCATGATCTCATTGAAAAAATGGGGGACAATTTTTGAGCCTTTTCTGGACCTTTGCTCTCAACGTGGACCCCGTTCGCTCGTGTGTAAACTTTTCAACACGCCATATACCCACGTTTTACATGGCAATTAAAAATGCCGGTTGTACCAATAATTTAGCTAAAACTATTTTGATACTTCAAGACCCAATAATTTAACCAATAATTTCATCTATAAATTGTGATTGGTATTATGTGTTTGTATTTTGGTTATGTTCGTGGCGCACAAAACTCCTAATCGGCCTCTAGATCTGATATCATTGTGGGGAATCGGACGGTCTGCGCTTCCCTTCCTCCCGGCTATGTATGGCTGCATGACATACACATCACAATAATCAAGGGAGTTATCGAATCGAACCCGAAGGGATAAACGCTGTATCGAGTCCTCAAACGTTCAGATGACTACATGAGAGATATAACAAGGAATATCAATGTACGGAGAGAGTGTTTGAGAATGAGATCAATGAATACATCTTTCATTTAGGATAGAGTGATTTACAAGAGTTGTCAAGGGGCCTTTTGATAACTTTCCACATAGGATGGGCCTTCTCTTACGTGGGACCCGGCCTGTTTTGGGGTGTTTTCTCGCCACTGATTCATGGGTTAAAGGTCCAGGGGGGGTCGTTGCGGTCACGTGGGACGCATGCGGCCTTCGGGGTCGGTTGTCCGAGCGTTTGCTGGGGCGAAAACACGCGGATCCATGTGTCGATGTGCGAAAGGGTAGATTCGGCATAACAATGGCTTCCTGGGGCGATCAGTCGGTAGGGTCATGGGCTCGATAGCGTTCGGACCCGAGCGATGGAGCGCCGAATGATGGCTTCGGCTGGTTGGCAGCTCCTTGGATCTGCACAGACGAGAGAGCTCGTCAGGGGGTCGGACCTTGGTTCCGACCAAGTCCACTCAGATGCCAAAGTCACCACTTGTCTGAAGGATACTCGATGTGATCGGGTATGGTTCACGGAGAGACTAATACACGAGTCCTCATGCCGAGCTATGTAGGAGAAATGTAAGGGGGAAGAAAAGGTCTTCATATGGGGAGTACATGAAATCTGAGAATTCATGATTCGATGCTTTGGCGTTTCGTCTTTCTGGCCTCTTATAGGAGTTTGCATGTCAACAACTTTATGGCGTCCTGCCATCTCGCCCTTCCTGCCCCGCCCGCTTTGCTGGTCTCTTCAAGAGGCATGAATGCGGACGTGATAGCGCATTAACTGGTGTTCAAGATGGGTGCGATCTTAGGAGCGTTTCCTCAATCGTAGAGAGTCGGCAGTTTTCCCAATGTCGGCTTTGGGCCTCCGCCATTCGATACGCTCGCCTGGCCTTCAAGTTTGGGCCCAACCCCCCTTCGGGCCGTGGGCTTGGCCCGCTCCATTTTGGAGGTTGTTTCAATTGCCTCCCATCGCTCGGGCCGTTCAGCTACTGACGGTTTGGTCTAAGGGATGTAATTCATGTAGATTTGACAGGCGCGTTGACGCACCCGCAACCTACACCTGGGTTCTACCTGGCGGTGTCACAATTGCCAGGCATAATATGGCCCCTAGGCTACGATTCCGGGCTGAATCCGCAAGCGGACGGTGTCGAGTTATAGTATAAAAGATAGTCGGATCCCACAGGGACGGTGATAGTGTCTATAATATTCTCAGTCTATTTCTAAGTGTGGAAATAAGGTAGCTGTCAGGGGAACAGTTTTGGTTTGGTTGTTGTGGTTGTAATATCAATAAAAAGGACTAGAGCTTTAGGGATCACCTCTAGGATCGTTGGGGGTTGATGTTGGATATGATCCTCACATTGCGTTAGGGCTAGGGAATTAATCCTCCAATTCGTACCACTCTCATGTATTAGAATTGCGGGGTATTTCGGTGGCTCTCGTTGACGCAATAGCGGTAGCCGTCAACGTAGCGGTATAGTTCGTCGATGGACCCCCTCAAGGCGCGAGCCGGGCATGGTCACGTGCCATGATTTGATCCATCGATTTCCCTATTCAAATCCCTAGATACCCCTTAAGCACATCAATTCCACAGACCGTGGGCATGATCTCAGTACGGGTTATCTACGGATTCGGTAGGATCTACCGAAATACAACCCTAAATCTCCAATTCAACGTATGGATCCAGATCTACATTTTCCCCTAAAATCCTAGGGCTAGCCCATCAACCCTAGATTAGATCTACTCAAACATCGCAATAGGAACACACAAAAACATCAATTTCGCAGAAGAAAACATTTTAGTAATAGATAAATTAGGGCTAAAATAAAATTATAGCGAGAATGAATGAAGAACAGATCCAGACGAGAACAAAGGCAATAATCTTCAATAGTAAATCCAAAATTCGCTACAAAATCAATCTCCAAAAGTCCTACAAAAATCGCTCTCAAAAACTCCCTAAAATTCCCTTCCAAAAACCCAGAATGAACTCCCCTCTCAGTTGCTCCCGATCGCGAGCTATCACTGCTGCCAGATCGCGTGCATCGCGCGCTTCAAAAACATTCCAAAAATACCCCAGGAAGTGCCGACCGAGTAGGCTACTCGGTCCGAGTCAGCATAGCTCGGTCAGAGGTTCGGTCCGCGTAGGCAAGCTGCTCGGCTGCTTGGAGATCTGGAAGTCGACCTATCCGGACGGAGTAGTCTCTAATCGGCCCAATTAGGATCGGCTCAGTCTAGCGCTCGGGCGCTGCTCGGGCTGTGAAATATTGGGCTGCTCGGTCTGGGTCAGCCAGTATCCGTTCCTCCTGAAGCTGATATGGCTCGGTCCAAGCAGCTGAGCTGGTCGGGCCGAGCATTTTCTGGGAAAATTTCTTGCAGCATCATGGGCTTCTCTCTCTGCTCTCTCTCCTTCTTCTCTCCTCCAATGGCTCCGAAAATGCGGCGAACTCCTCCAGAGCCACGCCAACGAGCTCATGGACACGTCGGATGTGTCCATACCCGGATAGGGGTCCGAATCGCTCCAAAATCCCTGAAAAATCACAAAACACTACGAATCTCGAAAATATTGTCAGAAATGCAAAATCTTAGTAAAAAGTGGGATTTGGGAGCGAATATGATATGCAATGCGATGAGATAGTGATATGAAAATGACATAAAATATGGACACATCACGCGTCAGTCGAGGCAACGCATTAAATGAAGGTCCTTATGGCGCTGTGGGCCTGGAATTCTCCCGCCTTTTGGATTTGGGATTTGGATGTCTGCCTTCATGGAGATATTGACGCGTGTCCTTCTTTGGACAGCCTGGATTTGGAGCTGCTCTCCATTTAAAAAGTCAGGGTTTTGGGGTTCCTTCTACGCTTTTCGATTTTGCTTTTGATTCCTCCCATCGTTGCTGAGTTTCTCTTTGTCTCCTCTTCGACATCCCCTTCTTCAGCTTTCGCAAGGTAACCCCCTTTCCTGCTTCCATTTTTTGTCTTGCTAAATGGCGAGTGCACTGAGAATATGAACTTTGTCTCTTGATGCCGATGATATCGTCGCGGCCGTCAAGGCGTCCTCATCCCGTGAGAAGGGCAAAGCTTTCTATTTGAAGATCTGATCCAGCGAGGGAATCCTTCCGGTGCTGAGGGATCCAAGGTTCCTCCTGCGATTCTCGAAGCAGCCTCTACCGTCTCGTATTCCACCATCGATAGAGTCAGGGCAGCATATCTTTCTTACCTTTATGGGGTTTGGTTCTCGTTCCAAGATGAGAGGATCTGTTTCCCTGGGGCCCGTGATATAGGCGTGGATGTCGAGATGATTCGAATGGGGCTCCGCTTCCCTCTTCATCCCTTCATTATCCAAGTTTTGGAATTTTTACAAGTGTCTTTATGCCAGCTGACCCCGTACTCTATTCCAGTCCTGGTCGGCTTTGTCGTGATCTGTCATCTACACGGGCTCGAACCATCCTTGCTGTTCTTCTTCTACTTCTACAAGATTAGGGCCATCTTCTTGGCAATGTGGCTCCACATTATTTTAGGAGGGGTTGAGAATGTTTGCTGGGTTTGCCCCGTTGGATCGGTCATTGGAAGAACGGCTATATTTTCGTCGCTTTCCACGGGGACGCCCAAATTTTAACTGGATGGGGAAGTTCGGGCGCATACGAGTTGGCGTTGGACCTCTAAGAGGCTGATCGGGCCACGGTTAAATTCCTGACGGCCCTGCCCAAGGGAAGAGATTAGTCTGACCTTTGTTGGACGATCTCCTCCCCAAGAGCGTCTTGCGGTCACTCGGTAAAGGCACTTTTTAGACTTCGTCCTTCTACTTGGCTTACCCTGATTCTCCTTTCTTTTGCAGGAATGGTGGGCCAAGAGTTCAACCATCCATATGATGTGTATCAACTCATCTGTCGGGGTGCTCGGGTCTCTCGGGGAATGCGCCATGTCGCATGGAGGATGAGGTGATTCATGCAGCTGAGCCACCGATCGGGACATTGAAGATGGTGGATGTGCCCTCGATTGCAGGCTCTTCCCCTCTCGTGAAGGGTCCGATCGATGCTCCTCTGAGCCTAGCTCAGACCTTGGACACTGGTGGTTCTTCTCCCACCGCAGCGGGCTCGATCAACCCTCCCATGAGTCTGGCTCGGACCTCAACCACCGCAGGTTCTTCTCCCGCCGTTGCGGGCCTGGCTGTCACGGTTGATTTTTGATCGTGTGTTTTTCGTGTGCGTACTTTCTTTTCTGTATGCGTATTTTTCGTTGCCTCCTCTTGAATACCGTTGTGACCCTTAAAGAGACTAGTTATTTGTGGAATTTTTTTATGAACATCATTTCACGTGTCGTTCTTCCACACATCAGCTTTGATTGAAGGGGTGTCGTAACTTTAGACTTCGACATTTGATCCTTTTATTTTTAGTGCCGTTTTTCGTTAACCTAGCACGTGACCGATCATCGTAGTCTCGATTCTCTCGTCGACACGGTCGTTTTGATATTTTTCTAATATTTTTCGGACACCGTTAGACTGACCTTTCACCCTAATCACTTTTAATTTATAATTAGCCCTGTTAATCCCTAATTCAAAACCCTAATTAAATCTAATATTTTGGATCCCACGTATCATGTTGATATATTTCCTAGTCTATTTGCACCTAAAATCTACACTCACCCTCTCACACACACTCTCTCCAATCAACTCTAAGTGCACCCATATACTACCCATTTTATCAAACCTCTCCCATTTTAACGTAACCCTAAGCAACCTAGGTTTTCTTCTCGATCGAAGCCGCCACCCAACTCCCAAGCCGTCGACCACCCAGCCACCCTCAACCTCACCTGTCGGCCATCTCCCTTATGGTCAACTTGTCGTCGGCCACCCCGCGCGACACCCAAACCCCCTACATCCTGTGCCACTTCCCCTCAAACTACCACTCCCTCACCCGCACGCAAACCGCATGGCCTTCCTCCATTGTTTCTGGCCTGCTCCTCCTCCCCTTAGCCGCACGACAGCCGGCCTCCCTAGCTCCGAGACCCCCTCCATAGCAGCCGGCCACCCCCCACAAAGCTGCCGCAAGCCCCCTTAAAACCGCACACCTCCTCCCCTAAAAAACGGCCATCCTCCTTCTCCCATTTGCAACCCACGGCTGTCTTCCCTTCACCCGCAACCCCACGGCCAGCGGCCATCTCCCGTAGCCGCAACCACTTCCGGCCTACCCTCTTGTCGGCCACCGGCTCCTCCACCTCACGCACAGCCCGGTGCCCCCTTAAACGGCCGAACACCCCCACAAAACTGCCGCCTGCACCTACAACACTTCGCATGCCGTGTCCCGAGCACAGTAGACCGAGCCCTTGCCGCAAGCATTGCTGATAGCCCCCATACTGCAGGCCGAGATTCCTCCTCCCACGGCAACCTTCTCCTCCGTGTTTGCTGCCCTAGTTGTCACCGTCTTCGTTGCAAGCCATAGTCGATGTCGTTCATTGCTCGCTACCGGAATCCAACCCCGGATGTCGCTACCCGATGTCAGTGTAGCTTTCGCGTCATGTTAAGGTAAACCCCAATCCGTAGGAACCCGCACGCCGCATGTCTAACAAGATAAAAATTGTAAATTTTCATTGATTTGGTTAAATCACTAATTGATTGTAGGTTGGAATTGTGGTTTGAGCACATAGGAGATTCTGGACTGTTGATCTGAGACTTGCAGACGATTACTTCAGGCAAGTGAAACTTGTGAAGTTGATTGTTAAGCCATGTTTTTGGCTATTCTGAGTTTTTGTGTAAAAGAGGCTAGGCGGTGAAATGATAGTCGCATAGACACCATGCTTGATCTAGTTTGGCAACGATGCTAGATCTGACACCCTTGCCATGTCATTTCATGCATACCACATGTCATGTTTAATTTTGATAAACTGTACGCATTCAATAACTGCTTTTATACTATTACTGTTGCATATCACATGTCATTTCATGCATTTGAATGTCTTGTAATGAATGAGTAGCACACGCTACAAATGAAATGTAAGCTGTAGTGAGTATGATTCTTACTCCTATATCATGAATGAGGCTAGGTGCACCCCTATGCCATAAACACTTCCTGGCTCGTAATTCAGAAGCATGAAATGTAAGCTGCGTCGAGTAGGATTCTGACTCCTATATCATGAATGAGGCTAGGTCAACCCCATGCCATAAAAACACTCCCTGGCTCGTGATCCAGAAGATGAGCGCCAGTTCATACACACGTGGAGGGGTAGGGTTAAGCGATCACTCAGCGTAGAAGTGTGCATGTACAACAACTTCAGCTGTAAGGCGTAAATCCTGTTCACATCATGAATGCATGTTTTTTTGTGAAATCGTGAAATCGTGAATATTGTTTAGTAGCTTTTTGCTACGGCGAGTCATGCAAATATTAACTATCATGTTCATTTTAATTGCTGCATTCATTAAATATTATGTCATGTCATCATGTTTTAGGCTGCTAGATGCATTTCATTACTTTTATGTTTCCTTGCACAAAAGTCTCTTCCTTTTTAATTTTGGAGACTTTTGCTGACATGCGCCCTTTTCTCTTTGGGTGTCGCATGTTAGGTATTGAGCCTGAGTTAGTTGCTGAGAACGACCAGTTTGCTGACGTCATGATTGAGGCTTTCGCTGACGTTCAGTTTGAGGATACCGGAGACCAACCCTAGTCTCAGCTGGAGGCTTTTCTTAGTTGTTGTTGTTAGGTTTGTCGGTGCGTAGCATCTTCTCTATGTTTTAGTTTCGGCCATGCTTGGGGCCTTTCTTTTCACTCTGTACCTTCTTTTTATGACTATATCTCTAAATGTTTTTGAATAAAGATGTGGATGTTTGTAACGACCACTTTTCGTTGTACGTTGTTCGTGCACGTGCTTTTGACCGTGCACGTGTTTGTTTTAGACTTTGTTTGTTTGTGAACACTTTTGTGTGATATGCCATTGTGAACGTCTCTGAGAGTATTAAATAGTGGCACTATCTTGGAACGACACTTCTCGAGTCGTTTTTCCACAATTTAATCTTACTCGATGAGACGTGACGATTCTCACTCTTGACGGGAGACGTTTCAATTTTTAGTCTCGTCGTCCGACGTTGAAATTGAGATCTGTCTTCTTAGTTAGCTCACTTTCGTCATCACGATCACCACGATATTTATTTTATAATTTTTGGAGTTTATTTGACCACTTTTATATTTTTAACAAGTTTTATAATATTTTTAATAATTAATTTTTAAATAAATTTCGGCCAAATAAAATTTATTTGAGTTTTAAACGTTTTAAAGAATTTTTGAGCCAATTTCCAGCTCATTTGGACCAAGTCAAATCCTTGGGTGAGTTGGAGAAGTTGAGATTTAAATTTTAAATTATTTTAAACTCCTAATCTCATTAGGATTAGCCCTAGACCTAGTCAACCCATCTACACTATATAAACAACCTCTAGGAAGACCTATTTTCGCAAGAAAATAACCCTAGCCGCTTCCAAAACTCAAATTTCACGTTGCGACGAATCGTCGCAACGTTGCGACAAGCAGCTGCCGCACGACCGAAGAAACGAGGCCAAATCCCCCGCTCTGACCGCTAGCCGCCCCCGCATCTCCGCTCCGTCCGCACCCGCTGCAGCCGCTGCATCGCAAGCTCCGCACCGAACCGCATCGACCGAGAGGGTCCCTCGGTCAGACCGAGAGACCCGCCCCACATCTCCGCATCCCCGCTCCGCACCAAGCCCCGCACCAAGCCCCGCACCAAGCCGCTCTGTCGCCCCGCATCGCGCCGTACCCGACCGACATCCGCCCCCGCTCACGCCCGCTCTCCGCAACGTTGCAACATTGCAACGTTGCAGCGCCCAAGCCCCAGCATCCAAGGCGCCCGACCGGTGGCCTCCCCCGCTCTGACCGAGAGAACCAAGCTTCCGCCCGCTGCTGCGACGGACCGAGCACTGTGCAGCGCCCGTTCCTAGCACCAGACCGAGAGAGCTCCCCGCATTTGGCTGAGTACGACCGAGAGCAAACGTCGCAACCCCGCACCCGTCGCACCGCTTGCCACCGTGGGCCCCCCAAGTTCTCCAGAGGTATTGTGGGCCCCCCAAAGGTCCCTAGGACTACTGTGGGCCCAACCTAGGTGCGTTCTCTTCGATGATTTACTGCGTACGACGTCGTCGCACGTCGTAGCCCGTCGTCGCACGTGCTAGCTTTGGAATCTGGAATCGTCGCCCCGGTTGATTGCTCTGAAATTTCCAGCGAGGAATCTAATTGGAATCTGGACTTGGAGCGCGATCTATTATTCCAACCCCCGGTGTCGCTACCCGACGCCGGTATAGCTTTCGCCTCGTGTTGAGGTAACGCTTTGCACCCCTAGGACCCTCAACCCAATGCATGCTAATCAAGACTAAAATCAGTATTTTAAAGTATTTTAAATGTTTTAAATTCACTAATCAAGATTAATAATATGGACTTTAGGCCGGTGGACTTGTGCACGTAGGATAATTGTGATTTTTGGACTCATTGGACGGTGTGCTCAGACGTCGTACTTGCAGGCAAGTGAAACTTGCCAAATCTTGTGTAGGGCCATGTTTTTAGGCCACTTCCTTGTTTTCAGCGTAAAAGAGACTAGTCAGTGAAATGATAGCTGGCTAGACGCCTACTTGATCTAGTTTGACAACGAAACTAGATCCGTCACCTAATTGATCTAGCTTGACAACGAAGCTAGATCCAACCCTTTAAACTTGTTGTTCATGCATACTAAACTGTCACGTTTACTTTCCTTACCTGTACGCACTTTTAACTGTCATGCATTGCATCCTACATGTCATCCCAGTTGATTGTTGCATTCGTAGCACACGCTACAATACTTGTACTTCTTGAATACTACTTCCGGGGAAACGGGCCTCATGTGTTGGTCAAAAGCCAATGCCCGGTTTCCCTGGACCGGCTAGGTGCACCCCTATGCCATACTTGTTAAAAACACTTCCTGGCTCGTGATCCAGAAGCGAGCATTACCGTTCGGGGGTAAGGCCCTGGCTCGATACACGTGGAGGGGTAGGGATAAACGTTCACTTGAGCTTAGGAGTGGCCTGATCAGCCCTCTAGCCAAAAGACGGAATCTCTGTGCACGAGGTGCTTACTTTCCTTGTCTTGTACTTGTCTTGTGAATGATTCATGTAATACTTGTCATCCATGCCATGTTTAAATACCATGATCGTACTTTACTTTACTTTACCTTACCTGTTGCACTCATTACTTTAACTGCCATGTCATTGCATCATGCTAAAACTGCTAGGTTGCTTTACTTTTACCTACTTTTAGTTTCCTTGCACAAGTCTCTTGTAGACTTGCTGACATGTGCCCATTGCTCTTTTGGGTGTCACATGTTAGACCCTGAGCCAGAGACCGTTGCAGAGTACGTGATGTTTTGCTGACGCTGAGTCTGACTCCATGATTGCCCAGGAGGAGTTTTGAGGACACCAGTGACCTTTCTTGGTGATTTTGCTGAGTTTCTTTTGTTTTAGGTTTTGTTGTTAGTTGTCGGTGCGTGGCACCTTTGTTTTGTACGCTGTACTTTTGTTGGCCATGTTTGGGCCTTTAGACTCTCTTTTATTTCAGCCTGGTGGCTTTTCTGTGATGTTGAAACTTATTTTATGGATATTCTGAGATATCCCTTTTGTCTCATTTCATTATTATCTTTGTTTCGTTCGCGTTGCAAGGACCTGCAGTTTTAAATTTGATTGACGCTTATCGGACTTGTAGCTTTGTAGCTTCAAGTCTGAGCGGACCTTCTCACGCTTCGCCCCCATATTTTTGGGAAGCGGGGCGTGACATGTTTTGTTGGTGGCCCATGCAGGTCCAGTCTTGCAATTGCGAATTAACGGAACAACGATAATAACGAAATGTCCATTAAATAAATTGCAACATCCGAGTCAAAAGCTCTGAGACAAGTTGTTTTCTTAGGACATTAGGTGATAAGAAGGCTTAGTTAGACGTCTGTGCTTGCTAGTTAGAGGCCCTGATTGTAGTTAGACTCCCTTTTAGCAATTGATTTAATTGCCATAGGAGTTACCTTAGTGGTTCATGTCTACCCCTGACCATATTAGACTTCTAGAATTTCCTTTAGTCGTTCGCTTGGGTTCATCGATTTCGGACCAAGCTGAACGCATTCCTTTACCGTCTAACCTTTAGAAGTCTTAGTGCCTAGTTCCAAATATTTAGTTGGTCGACCGTAGGAGTTTCCCCGTAGATCCTTCAGATTCATATCCTAGGCGTATGTATGTTCTGATCACCTGACCAAATTTCCTTGCCTCGATTCACGAGATCGCCTCATGACGATCGTCGTACATTTTCAAACATCTCCATTGCAAATCTTAAACCTTCTGAAAATATTTTTCAATCTTCCCTTCCACTAAGTTTAATTTTGTTCAAAATTTTAATATACTTATACTTCATACTCCTTCATTGATTTAAATTTTAAAACGCTTGTCGGAATTTTTGAATACTAGTTTATAGTATTTTCCCAGCCTATGTTTTTTGTACTTAGGTAAATGCGTCGTCCCTTCATATATTAATTCTGAACCGTACTTTTAATTTGCCCTATTCGATTTATGATTTTCCTTCTTATTTATGCCATTCGAATGATACGTTGTGTTTACTTTAATATACTTTCAAGACACATGGAATTTCAGCTTGCAGCAAGTTGGCTTTGCTCGTCAATTTTTGCAAAATTACTATTTTCATAACCACTTCCTGATTTAGACCCTCCATGATTTGATTTTAAAGACTTGCTATTCGATCTTGATAATTCTACTACTAAGTCATTATTATTATTTCTCCGTGCACCATACATACTTTCAATTATTTTTATATTCGTACCAGACTGGTTGTGCTCGTATATTAAGAACCCTGTGTAAATCAGTTTCTCATTTTTGGAAAATCCTGATTTCTCTAAAAGAAGTTTCAATATTGATTTTCCATAGCCTAAAAGTTTTGAAAGCATTTAACATGACTTTAAATTTTTCCGTTACTTGATTTCATTCTTCGACTTTCCAAAACTTTTTGACAAAATTATATTAAATTACTGACGTATAAATTTTCTAAACCACGTTCTTAATATTCGTGTAAATGATTTTACTTCCTTTTATAATGATTTTTAAAACCAATAGACCATTTTCTCCTATTATGAATGTTCGACTCAAATTTATTTTGAACAACTCGTTTTATCGATCTCCAAATATTTCTTTTCAGACTGGGATTTCAACTTTTGAAGTACACCAGTTTTCAGATTTCGCGTATTTTAGCTTGTGCTATTCACCCTATTTCCTTTTCTGTATCCTATTTAAGCATCACTACATCTCCTTTTCCTTCAACCTAAACATCACCATTGAGCCAATGTTTTCCCTAACCAAGCCGTCTCCTTGTATTTGTCTTATCTGAACTCGTGCTTATCGATCCTTCCCTCGTCACGCTCTCGACCTCCCTTTATTGCTTAGGCCTTAGGGTCCGTCAATGTCTGTGTCAACCCTTAATTGTTAGTAGGCCCTTGGACCTTGTGAGGTAGTCGTAGTGCACGTACCTAAGCTGTGTACGTGGGCTTGAATGAGTGTACCCCCATAGTATATTGATGCTTGCCTATTGTGTGGTATATATATATATATATATATATATATATATATATATATATATATATATATATATATATATATATATATATATATATATATACTCGGAGTTATTCGTGATAGTATGAAGTTGTTGTGTGTTAGTATTTATAGATTTGTGTGTAGTTAGCTATACTATACTAGGGATGCCTGTGTATATAAGAGTTAGGGTTGGAATGTCTAATGGGGTGTATGTAGTTAGAGATACTTGTAATGGTTGAAATAAAATGATTGGTAAAGCTATGTGTATGTTAAATTGATAATAAAAAGTGTACGTATGGTTAAGAGGGTAGGCCTATTATGTGAACTATAGGTTAGCACGTATGGGTATGTGCTCGTATGTGGGTATGTATTGTGTTTAGACGTAAGTAGTTATGTTTTGTTGCATGAGTATATAAGAGATATACATATGGTAGTAGGATTATAATTTTGATTGGTATTGCTTGCTTTTACGGGATGTTGCATGCGTGCATACCGTGAGGTATACACGACTATTGCACATCTTAATTATGTATGTGTGGATGTGTTAGTATACTAATTATAGGTAGTAGGCTATGGTGTGGATATATACATTACTTATGTGTGACTATACGGTGAATGTTTGTACTAGGGAGGGTATTATAAATATGTGGGTGCTGATGTCTGCAATGTTATTAGTTTGGTATATAAATTGATTTAACTATGTGAGTATTGCCTGACTAAATATTAAGTGTGATTGATTTATGGAATGTATATGGTTGTATTGGTAGATGTATATATATGGGAGTGGTATCGGTATAGGTATAAATGTCGTGTTACGTATATAGAATATTCTGATATATGTATTGAGTCTCACTCAAGCTTGAGTGGGTACACTCTAAGTATATTGAATGTATGCCTGAAGTTTGAATATAGCGATGTTTGATGTATGTATAGTGAAGGAGTGTTTGTGCCTGGTTGTGTTACGCACATGATTGTGGGTCGCTACACCAGTATATAGTTATAGGTGTTGGTCTTGTGTTATAGTTAACTACTAAGGACTTGCTCGCGTGAACGTATGTGTACTAGCTAAAACTAGGTGTGTAAGTGTGCTAGTCATATGATGATATGATTGGTGTACGTGAATGAAAAGTTAGCGTGTATGGGTGTGCACCATGCACGGGTAAGTATGTGCTTAGTTATAGGTATTGATGACTAAGGTATATATGGCGTGTCGTAAATACAGTTATAGGACCGTACGTAATGTGAATGTATAGTGAAATATTTGAATGCATTTGAATGACTATATATATTATGAAGCTATAGTAGAGGGGAATATATATATATTAAATATAGTGGAACTTGATTTAAAATGGTATGGAGTGACTACATGTTTGAGATGTTTGGTATTGGATAAATATTAGAGGATAGTATACCCTTGATGTTTGTGCATAGGTAGCTATCTATACGTAGAGCAATGATTGTATTTGCTAAGTGTGAGACTATCCTTATGTGAGTATCTGAACTATTGTTTTGTACTAGGTAAGTAGTAGTTATATAAGGGATGTATGTTTATATATACGAATGAAATACGTGTATGATTTTGACTGACAATAATAGTTATAAGCCTATAATGTACGTGAATATATATATATATACGTTGGTAGTGTTAATGTTTGGCTGCCTAGTGCATACATAAGCACTTGTAATGACTATACCTGGTTGATTTATAATGTGACTTGATTGGGGTAGTTACTAGAGCGACTAGCTATATTAAAAAGTCCGAGGACGGACTTTATTCTAAGGTGGGGAGGATGTAACGACCACTTTTCGTTGTACGTTGTTCGTGCACGTGCTTTTGACCGTGCACGTGTTTGTTTTAGGCTTTGTTTGTTTGTGAACACTTTCGTGTGATATGCCATTGTGAACGTCTCTGAGAGTATTAAATAGTGGCACTATCTTGGAACGACACTTCTCGAGTCGTTTTTCCACAATTTAATCTTACTCGATGAGACGTGACGATTCTCACTCTTGACAGGAGACGTTTCTATTTTTAGTCTCGTTGTCCGACATCGAAATTGAGATCCGTCTTCTTAGTTAGCTCACTTTCGTCATCACGATCACCACAATATTTATTTTATAATTTTTGGAGTTTATTTGACCACTTTTATATTTTTAACAAGTTTTATAATATTTTTAATAATTAATTTTTAAATAAATTTCGGCCAAATAAAATTTATTTGAGTTTTAAACGTTTTAAAGAATTTTTGAGCCAATTTCCAGCTCATTTGGACTAAGTCAAATCCTTGGGTGAGTTGGAGAAGTTGAGATTTAAATTTTAAATTATTTTAAACTCCTAATCTCATTAGGATTAGCCCTAGACCTAGTCAACCCATCTACACTATATAAACAACCTCTAGGAAGACCTATTTTCGCAAGAAAATAACCCTAGCCGCTTCCAAAACTCAAATTTCACGTTGCGACGAATCGTCGCAACGTTGCGACAAGCAGCTGCCGCACGACCGAAGAAACGAGGCCAAATCCCCCGCTCCGACCGCTAGCCGCCCCTGCATCTCCGCTCCATCCGCACCCGCTGCAGCCACTGCATCGCAAGCTCCGCACCGACCCGCACCGACCGAGAGGGTCCCTCGGTCAGACCGAGAGACCCGCCCCACATCTCCGCATCCCGGCTCCGCACCAAGCCCCGCACCAAGCCCCGCACCAAGCCGCTCTGTCGCCCCGCATCGCACCGTGCCCGACCGACATCCGCCCCCGCTCACGCCCGCTCTCCGCAACGTTGCAACGTAGCAACGTTGCAGCGCCCAAGCCCCCGCATCCAAGGCGCCCGACCGGTGGCCTCCCCCGCTCCGACCGAGAGAACCAAGCTTCCGCCCGCTACTGCGACCGACCGAGCGCTGTGCAGCGCCCGTTCCTAGCGCCAGACCGAGAGAGCTCCCCGCATTTGGCTGAGTACGACCGAGAGCAAATGTCGCAACCCCGCACCCGTCGCACCGCTTGCCACCGTGGGCCCCCCAAGTTCCCCAGAGGTATTGTGGGTCCCCCAAAGGTCTCTAGGACTACAGTGGGCCCCACCTAGGTGCGTTCTCTTCGACAATTTGCTGCGTACGACGTCGTCGCACGTCGTAGCCCGTCGTAGCACGTGCTAGCTTTGGAATCTGGAATCGTCGCCCCGGTTGATTGCTCTGAAATTTCCAGCGAGGAATCTAATTGGAATCTGGACTTGGAGCGCGATCTATTATTCCAACCCCCGGTGTCGCTACCCGACGCCGGTATAGCTTTCGCCTCGTGTTGAGGTAACGCTTTGCACCCCTAGGACCCTCAACCCAATGCATGCTAATCAAGACTAAAATCAGTATTTTAAAGTATTTTAAATGTTTTAAATTCACTAATCAAGATTAATAATATGGACTTTAGGCCGGTGGACTTGTGCACGTAGGATAATTGTGATTTTTGGACTCATTGGACGGTGTGCTCAGACGTCGTACTTGCAGGCAAGTGAAACTTGCCAAACCTTGTGTAGGGCCATGTTTTTAGGCCACTTCCTTGTTTTCAGCGTAAAAGAGACTAGTCAGTGAAATGATAGCTGGCTAGACGCCTACTTGATCTAGTTTGACAACGAAACTAGATCCGTCACCTAATTGATCTAGCTTGACAACGAAGCTAGATCCAACCCTTTAAACTTGTTGTTCATGCATACTAAACTGTCACGTTTACTTTCCTTACCTGTACGCACTTTTAACTGTCATGCATTGCATCCTACATGTCATCCCAGTTGATTGTTGCATTCGTAGCACACGCTACAATACTTGTACTCCTTGAATACTACTTCCGGGGAAACGGGCCTCATGTGTTGGTCAAAAGCCAATGCCCGGTTTCCCTGGACCGGCTAGGTGCACCCCTATGCCATACTTGTTAAAAACACTTCCTGGCTCGTGATCCAGAAGCGAGCATTGCCGTTCGGGGGTAAGGCCCTGGCTCGATACACGTGGAGGGGTAGGGATAAACGTTCACTTGAGCTTAGGAGTGGCCTGATCAGCCCTCTAGCCAAAAGACGGAATCTCTGTGCACGAGGTGCTTACTTTCCTTGTCTTGTACTTGTCTTGTGAATGATTCATGTAATACTTGTCATCCATGCCATGTTTAAATACCATGATCGTACTTTACTTTACTTTACCTTACCTGTTGCACTCATTACTTTAACTGCCATGTCATTGCATCATGCTAAAACTGCTAGGTTGCTTTACTTTTACCTACTTTTAGTTTCCTTGCACAAGTCTCTTGTAGACTTGCTGACATGTGCCCATTGCTCTTTTGGGTGTCACATGTTAGACCCTGAGCCAGAGACCGTTGCAGAGTACGTGATGTTTTGCTGACGCTGAGTCTGACTCCATGATTGCCCAGGAGGAGTTTTGAGGACACCAGTGACCTTTCTTGGTGATTTTGCTGAGTTTCTTTTGTTTTAGGTTTTGTTGTTAGTTGTCGGTGCGTGGCACCTTTGTTTTGTACGCTGTACTTTTGTTGGCCATGTTTGGGCCTTTAGACTCTCTTTTATTTCAGCCTGGTGGCTTTTCTGTGATGTTGAAACTTATTTTATGGATATTCTGAGATATCCCTTTTGTCTCATTTCATTATTATCTTTGTTTCGTTCGCGTTGCAAGGACCTGCAGTTTTAAATTTGATTGACGCTTATCGGACTTGTAGCTTTGTAGCTTCAAGTCTGAGCGGACCTTCTCACGCTTCGCCCCCATATTTTTGGGAAGCGGGGCGTGACAATGTTGTTTTTGAATGTTTGTTATTTATTGACTGCTTTCAAAATTTATTATTATTGTTGATTCATTGCAATGCAAGAATCTGTGAATGGAAGAACAAACAGACGCTTATCAGACTGTAGCTTTACAGCTTTAAGTCTAAGCAGACCTCTACGCGTCTCGCCTTCCATACTTGGGAAGCGAGGCGTGACAAGTTTTTGTGGTGGCCCATGCTGGTCGTTGCACCTGCGAAATATGGAAACAACGATATTAATAAAACATCCATTGAAACGTTTGTAACATTCGAGTCATAAAATTTGAGTCTGATGTGAACGTTTTCCGTGTCTTAGATGGTAGGAAGACTTAGATAGATATCCACGTTTGATAGTCAGAGACCTCGAAGGCGTATTTTTCGGAAGATGTTCCTAGCTTATGTTCTGGAAGAGATCGCAAGCTTGATCCTCTAAGGACCCTTTCTCTGAGATCTCTATTACAGTCTAGTTCATTAGAAAGTCTAGGTGCTAAGTTTCTCCTAATCTTTAGTCGGCCTGGTAATTAAAACCCCTGATTTCTATCATTTTCCTTATCATTACACTTTTGAGTTACTGACCATAGAATCCCATCAAAGCAGATTCACTAAGTTATTTTCCAGTCGTATTTACGTTTTGAATATTTGATTCACTTCCTCGGACTTTCTAACATATCTAGTCGCTCTAGTAACTACCCCAATCATATCACATTATAATTTAAACCAGGTATAGTCATTACAAGTGCTTACATATGCACTAGGTAGTCAAACATTAACACCACCAACATGTATATATACATTCACGCACCTCATACACTTATACCTATCATAGTCAGTCAATGCATACACTTATTCCAATCATATATATATACATGCACCACTTATATAACTACTACTTACCTAGTACAAAACAATAGTTCAGACACTCACAACCAATTAAATAATTCACACCAGCAATTACCATCGTAATATTTTACGTAGAGATAACTACCTATACACAAAACAAAACATGAGTATACTACTCCCTAATATTTCCTAGTATACATCCATTACCAAACACATCAACACATGTAATCACACCACACCATCCTTAAATCAAGTTATTATATCTAATATACATTTACCACTACTATAATTGCACAATTTATAGTCATTCAAATGCATGAAAATATTCCACCATAAGTTCACATCACATACGGTCTTATAGCTATATTCACGACACGCCACACATACCATAGTCACCAATACATATAACTAAGTACATACTTATCCGTGCGTGGGCACACCAACACACGCTAATATAACATTCATATATATACCATTATATACTCAGCACATATACACACTTAGATTTAGCTAGCACACATATATTCACGCAACCAAGTCCTTAGTGAATAACTATACTACAAGACCAACTCATATAACTATATATTGGTATAGCCACCCACAATCGTGTGCGTAACACAACCAGGCACAAACAATACAAACATTATACATACATCATCCATCACTATACACCAACCACATACAATACACCAATGTACATAGAGTATACCCACTCAAGCTTGAGTGAGACTCAAATCATAGCAGAGTATTCTATATCCATAACACAACATCCATACATATATCAATACCAACACACATACAACTTCATAAGCACCATGAAATTAAATACACTATGACGACATATCAAATTACACTAATGGGGCCCACCAAACTATATTAAGGTTGACACGGCAACGACAAGCTCTATTGGCTAGACAAAAGGAAAGAAACCGAAATCAAAAGCGTGACGAATGGAAAGATCGAAAAGCACGAGTTCATCTAGGACGAAGGTAAGGAGCCAGATTGGTTAGATGAACTAGGGTAAAACTGTGATTGCTTAGGTGGGAAGAGTAAGAGGTAAGGATACCCTTATGGAATAGAGAAAAATAGTATGTAAAAGTTTTAAGTTAAAATACGAAAAGTTTGAAAACTGTTGTACTTCAAAAGTTGATGTCCCTTTTCGTATAAAAATATTCAGATGTCGATAAAACAAATTGTTCGAAATAAGCTTGAGTCGAATACACATGATAGGAGAAAATGGTCTATCGGTTTATATAAAATCATTATAAAAGGAAGTAAATCATGTACACGAATATTAAGGTCGTAGTTTAGGAAAATATTACACGGTAGTAATTTAATAACGTTTGCAAAGTTTGAAATGAAATTAAATTAACTGAAGAATTTAAACTCAGGTTAAATGCTTTCAAATACTTAAGCCAGGGAAAGTTTAAAGTAATCAATATTGAAACTACTTTTTTGAGGAATCAGGATTTGCCAAAAAGAGACTGTTTTACACAAAGCTCTTAACATACGAGCACCACGAGCCTGGTGCTGATATATAAAAATAATTGAAATTCCATTTAGATTAGAAATTATTTTAAAGGCATGTATGGCAAACGGAAAGATAACAATAGCTTATTAGTAGTATTATCAAAATTTGTAGTGAAACTTTAAAATCAAATTTATGGAAGGTCTAGATCAGGAAATGGTTTTGAAAAGTAATTTTACGGAAATTGGAACTAGGAAAAACGTTGAGCTTAAAATCGACTCGCTGAAATCATATGCGACTTGAAAATATATTAAAGGAAGCGCGACGAGTCATTTGAACCGCATAAATAAGAAAGGAAAATTATAAATCGAATTGGGAAAATTAGAAATACGGCTCAGAATACAATTAATATGTGAAAAGGAACAAGATATTTAAATATGTATGAAAAGTATAGGCTGGAAAAACATTATAAAACAGTAATCAAAATCTCGTCAAACCTTTTCGAAATTTCAAAATGAATTTAAGTCAACGGAAAAGCATGAAGTCCAAATACATATATTAAAAGTTTTCGAATGAGTTTAAACCTTGCGAATAAGGGAATCGAAAATACTTCCAAAGATTCAGCATTTGCGATAAAGAGATTTTAAAGTATGTATGCTAAACAGTTAGATTAAATCTCATAGTTTAGAAAAATGGTATATCGAATTTTCAAAATAGTATTAGAGTCCTTAAACCGAAATGCGAAAAAATATAGATTAGAAAATGGTTACAAGATAGTAATTTAAAATTACGACCAAATAGACTTTGAAATCTAAGAATTGCTTTAACTTAACCGAAGGTAAGGGAAATATATGAGAAGGGGATTTAAAACAAAATTTAAATTGAGTAAAAACTTTAAATAAGGAAAGCATTTGAAAATGACTTGGAAGATTCAAGATTTGCAACGGAGAAGATTTGAAAGGTCAACGATTATCGAAACGTGGTGGTCATGGGGATCGAGGCAAGGAATTTGTCGCATGATCGAAACATAAACACGCCTAGGATATGACTCAGGAACCTACGGGAAACTCATACGGTCGACCAACTAAAGATTAGAAAACTTAGCGCTAAGACTTTCTAAGGAACTAGACAATAACGAAATGCGTTCAGCTTGGTCCGAAACCCAAGCGAACGACCAAAGAAATCCTAGGAATTTATCATGGTCAGAGCTAGACAGGTACCACTAAGGTGACTCTTAGGACGATCAAATAAATTCCTAGCAGGGAGTCTAACTAACAATCAGGGCCTCTAACTAGCAAGCACGGACGTCTAACTAAGTCTTCCTATCATCTAGTGACAAGAAAAACGATTAGAACTAGACTCAAGACTTGTGACTTGGATGTTTTAATTTATTTAATGGACATTCCATAATTATTATCATTGTTCCGATAGTTCACATTTGCAAATGGACCTGCATGGACCACCAATAAAACCTGTCACGCCCCACTTCCCTAAAATGGAAGGCGAGACGTGAAGAGGTCCGCTCAGACGTGGAGCTGTGAAGCTGCAGTCTGATAAGCGTATAAAATATCAATTGGCAGGTCCTTGCAAGTGCGACACGGAACAACAATAATAACAAGGAAGGAGAGAGAGAGAAAAATATTCAATCTCAGAATGTCCACAATAAATTTCAAAATCACAGAAAAGCCACCAGGCTAAAAGAAGAATCTAAAAGGAAAGTACAAGAGACTGAAAAGAGGCCTAAGGCATGGCCAACATAATACATAACATCAACAAGAAAAGAGAGGTGCTACGCACCGACAGCCTAACAACGACTAAGCAGAAAACAACAACAGCTAAAAGGAGCTCTAGGACTGGTCTCATATGTCCTCGAACTCAACACCTGCAACCTGCTCGTCCTCAACGACCAACTCTGGCTCACAATCTAACATGTGACACCCAAAAGAGAAAAGGGGCACATGTCAGCAAGTCTAAAAGACTTGGGCAAGGAAACTGAAAGAAAGGTAAACTAGCAACCTAGAAGTTATAGTATGATGCATGGCATGGCAAGTATAGTATGGAAGAGACAAGTAAAGTACAAGTAGCAAGTAACAAGTATGTCATGGATAACAAGTTTTACAAGTAAAACACGGACAAGTACAAGTGGCAAGTGTGACAAGTATTGTCAAGTAACAAGTACAAGGGATCACCCACTCATGGATGCCTTATTGCCCGCAGGCTGTATTCAAGTGTCAAGTACAAGGGATCACTCAACGAGTGCCCTATTGCCCGCAGGCTGTGTTGAGCTCGTCTTCTGGAACACGAGCCAGAAAGTGTATTGATAAGTATGGCGTAGGGGTGCACCTAGCCGGGACAAGTAGCACTAGTATGTAGCGATGCTACGCAATCATGATGAGTATTCAAGCATGCAATGACATGAGCAGATAATTCGCATACCGTTAATTAAATTAAACGTGACAGGCGAAATGCAATGACATGAACAGATATTCGCGTACCGTTTATTGGAATTAAACATGGCAGTTAGAATGCAATAGCAGTTAAGGATGCATGGATGACATGAACAGTTAATACGCGTTCCGTTAAGGAAAATTAAATGTGACATACAAGCATGATGAGGGTGACGGACCAAGCTTCGTTGTCAAGCTAGGTCAATGGCGTCTAAACGGCTATCCTTTCACCGTCTAGTCTCTTTTACGCTAAAGCAAGGTAAATGGCCTAAAACATGGCCTAAATCAAGAGATGCAAGTTTCACTTGCCTGAAATACGTGCCGGTATCACCATACTCAATGTCCAATCACAGATTCACAAATTCCAGAGCTCCCACGCTTAGTTCTACACCAGCCTACAGTCCCGTATTATTAATCTTGATTAGTGAGTTACAAAGCAGTAGAAACACGGTTTTTATCTTGTTTAACATGCAGGTGTGTGTTCCTACGGTTCAGATATACCTTAACACGACGCGAGAGCTACACTGACGTCGGGTAGCGACGTCAGGGGTTGGATTCCTGTAGCGCATACGGTACGAAACGATGTGTTCTCTGTTGATAAATCACGTGTTCAGTTAAGATCGTAACGACGGACTAGAATCTTAGTCAACCCTAAAACGCCTAGCGAACCAATCTTTAATTAGATTGCTATCATAAGACAGGGTTCAAATCAATATTAAAGGGTGTTAAGTAACTATCATGTTAACTACGTTAAGTTGTTAAAAAGAATGAATATATAACATATTATTAGCAACCTAGGCTAACATTTCACTAGCTGTAAATAGTTATATACGACATGGTACAAGTAGGCAACCACCTTAAACAAATCAACTTCAACTTAACCTAGGTTAAGTAGGTATGGCTAACCTACCAGTACTACACATTTTATTAATATCATATATACATATTTTAGTTGTAACACCTATTATTATAGCTTGTAATATATCACAAAGCCTAATATTTTAAACTTACATTTTGGCATTTACAGGCTCATGCTTATCTAGTGCTAGACTAACCTATATGCAACATAACGTGCCATCACAATTTGCAGGCAAACAAACTTACATGAGAGGATGCCATCGTTGCCTGCAGGCGGGGTTACTGCCGCGCTCTCGGGGGTGGTCGATCGGAGCTCCGGTGACCCGCGGTGCCTAGGGCGGCGCTGCCGCGTTGCTGAGAGCACCAGCGGTGGATCAGGGTGCTTGGCCGGACGACGGCCAGAGACAGGCGAGGGGAGGCGACAGGGAGGAGGTCTGGACGGCGGGGGAGAAAAGACACGGCGGCACATGGCGGAGCTTGGCCGGAGAGGGTTCAGGCGGTGATGCTGCGGGCTGACTTGGGGTTTCCGACGGTATTGGCAGGGGAGAGAGAGACCCAGCGATCTCAAACGGCTGCGGGGCGGTTGCGAGGGCGCCTGAGGTGGCGATGGAAGAGGAGAGCCGGTGAGAGGTCCGGCGAGGCTGTGTAGATGAAGGTCAGGGTCGGGGCTTCCGGGGTTGCAACGCGGAGCACGGGCGACCACGGCGGTCGGGATTCGGTCGGGGGAAAGCCTAGGTCACCGGCGAAGGTTAAGAGGCCGGTGGTTTTGATGGAAGGAGACGCAGGGGGGTTATTTGGTCGAAGAAGTAGAGATGCGGCGCTGGGGTTCGGGTTGCCGCAGCGGGGGAAATGAGGATGGAGGCGGTGGTTTCTTGTGTTGGCTGGGAGAAGGGGGGTAACCTAGGGTTATTTGTAAATAGCTAGGGTCAGTAGAGATGTCCTTTAGGGTTAAAAATGTAGGAGCTGCTATAGTATCCTATAATAAGAATTGCATTAAAGTGGTATTATAAAGTGACATGTGCTAGGCTATCCTATAGGATGAAGGTCAGTACGCACATGGGTCTCTAAGGGTTTGATGCTAGGTTAGGGTTATATTGCTTTGATTAGAAAAATTGTTATAACATATTATTAAAGAGACACTTCACACCCTCTCTCTCTTCCATGCGTGAATAGTGCGGCCAAGGCATAGGCAATGGGCTGGGCTTGGACATTAGGGAGTAATATTACTATTACGAATTATTAGGGACAAATAACTCGGTTAAACTTAGGGTTAACAAATAACAGTTTGGGCGAAAAATGAAAGTAGGTCAAATGAAGCCCAAAAATTGTGAAATAAATACTGGGGTGACCGGGACGACGAGAGAAAGAAGACAGAGAAGACGGATCACAATTTCGACGTCGGACGAAGAAACTAAAAATAGAAACGTCTCCCGTCAAAAGTGAAATTCACAACGTCTCATCGAATAAGATTAAATTGAGGGAAAACGACTCGAGAAATGTCGTTCCAAATAGTGCCACTATTTACTACTCTCCGAGACGTTCAGAACGGCATATCACATCAAAGTGTTCACAACAAACAAAGTCTAAAATAAACACGTGCACGGTCAAAAGCACGTGCACGAACAACGCACAACGAAAAGTGGTCGTTACAGGCTAGGTGCACCCCTATGCCATACTTGTTAAAAACACTTCCTGGCTCGTGATCCAGAAGCGAGCATTACCGTTCGGGGGTAAGGCCCTGGCTCGATACACGTGGAGGGGTAGGGATAAACGTTCACTTGAGCTTAGGAGTGGCCTGATCAGCCCTCTAGCCAAAAGACGGAATCTCTGTGCACAAGGTGCTTACTTTCCTTGTCTTGTACTTGTCTTGTGAATGATTCATGTAATACTTGTCATCCATGCCATGTTTAAATACCATGATCGTACTTTACTTTACTTTACCTTACCTGTTGCACTCATTACTTTAACTGCCATGTCATTGCATCATGCTAGAACTGCTAGGTTGCTTTACTTTTACCTACTTTTAGTTTCCTTGCACAAGTCTCTTGTAGACTTGCTGACATGTGCCCCTTGCTCTTTTGGGTGTCACATGTTAGACCCTGAGCCAGAGACCGTTGCAGAGTACGTGATGTTTTGCTGACGCTGAGTCTGACTCCATGATTGCCCAGGAGGAGTTTTGAGGACACCGGTGACCTTTCTTTGTGATTTTGCTGAGTTTCTTTTGTTTTAGGTTTTGTTGTTAGTTGTCGGTGCGTGGCACCTTTATTTTGTACGCTGTACTTTTGTTGGCCATGTTTGGGCCTTTAGACTCTCTTTTATTTCAGCCTGGTAGCTTTTCTGTGATGTTGAAACTTATTTTATAGATATTCTGAGATATCCCTTTTGTCTCATTTCATTATTACCTTTGTTTCGTTCGCGTTGCAAGAACCTGCAGTTTTAAATTTGATTGACGCTTATCGGACTTGTAGCTTTGTAGCTTCAAGTCTGAGCGGACCTTCTCACGCTTCGCCCCCATATTTTTGGGAAGCGGGGCGTGACAATGTTGTTTTTGAATGTTTGTTATTTATTGACTGCTTTCAAAATTTATTATTATTGTTGATTCATTGCAATGCAAGAATCTGCGAATGGAAGAACAAACAGACGCTTATCAGACTGTAGCTTTACAGCTTTAAGTCTAAGCAGACCTCTACGCGTCTCGCCTTCCATACTTGGGAAGCGAGGCGTGACAGGTTTTTGTGGTGGCCCATGCTGGTCGTTGCACCTGCGAAATATGGAAACAACGATATTAATAAAACATCCATTGAAACGTTTGTAACATTCGAGTCATAAAATTTGAGTCTGATGTGAACGTTTTCCGTGTCTTAGATGGTAGGAAGACTTAGATAGACATCCACGTTTGATAGTCAGAGACCTCGAAGGCGTATTTTTCGGAAGATGTTCCTAGCTTATGTTCTGGAAGAGATCGCAAGCTTGATCCTCTAAGGACCCTTTCTCTGAGATCTCTATTACAGTCTAGTTCATTAGAAAGTCTAGGTGCTAAGTTTCTCCTAATCTTTAGTCGGCCTGGTAATTAAAACCCCTGATTTCTATCATTTTCCTTATCATTACAATTTTGAGTTAATGACCATAGAATCCCATCAAAGCAGATTCACTAAGTTATTTTCCAGTCGTATTTACGTTTTGAATATTTGATTCACTTCCTTACTTTTGTTTCACGTGATTCCTTCATGTCGTTCATCATCAATAGTTGAATCTTCCATATTACCATCCTGATCCTTCGAAAGTATTTTCAATATTATTTTTTTAAATTCCTCCCACAGTTTAAATTCTTTGAAAATATTTAGCATGAGCTTAGACTTCCTGCCCTTCCGTTGACTTAAATTCATTCTTTGAATTTCGAAACTTTTTCGCCGAAATCTTTAAATTTCTACCTTATAATATTTTCTAACCTATATCTTTCATACTCATGTGAATATCTTACTTCCTTCATATAATGGCTTTTCGATAATCCAATATATCATTTCTTCTCTTCCTATTTATATACTACTTAAACTTATTTCAAACAACTTATTGTACCGACCTCTAAATATTTTTCTATCCGAAAGAGAACTCCAACTTTTCAAATATGTCCGCTTTTATATTCTTCGTTTTTTTTCCTACTCCAAAGTTCTTAGTAAAAATCTAGTTCCAATTGCAGAACAGTCACTTCATCTCTATACTAATTATTTTTTCGTCTAATCCCTACTTCGTACTTTAACTTATATCAACTACACTATTCTCCTGTATTTTATAAGGATACTAGTCATGAACGCGTTCATTCAAGATTTTCCCCCGTAAAATCTTTTTTCCCAAAAATTATTTCCACAACCAAAATTTAAAAGAACAACAAATTAGCATAAAAAATTTAGTGGGACGGGAGCCTTCGACGCGGAACAACAAATTCGGCGTAGAGCAACAAATTCGGCGCGGGCACCCTCGTCGCAGAACAACAAATTAGCGTAAAAAAATTTAGCGGGCATCCGGCGCCTTCGACACGGAAGAACAAATTCGGCGAAAAAAAATTTAGCGGGCGCAGAACAACAAATTCGACGCAAAAAAATTAGCGGGTTCGACGCGGGCGCCTTCGGCACAAAAAAATTCGTCAAAAAAAAATTTCGCCGGCGCAGAACAACAAATTCGGCGTAAAAAAATTTGGCGTGTTCGGTTCGGGCGCCTTCGACATAAAAAAATTCGGCGTAAAAAAATTTCGCGGTCGTGGAACATCAAATTCGGGAACAACAAATTCGGCGTAAAAAGAATTTGCCCCTTCGTCGCAGAACAACAAATTTGGCAGGGCATACATTGAATGGCATAAAATTTCTAAATTTCATTATTTTCAATATCTTGTATGATTTGATGCTATGTATTCATAAGTCCTTTTCTTTGATGCACATTCGGCGCGAGGGGTTAATTTAGACGGACGTCCAAAAAGTTCAGCCCCGCCTCTTTGAATGCACATTCCTTGTGTTTCAATTTTTTTGGATCTCGAAATAAAGTTCAGGCGACGTCCAATTTCGGGTTTCATTTTTTTGTGTTTTTTTGGGTTTTATTTTTTGGGTCATTTTTGAATGAAGTGTATTAAAGGCTGTTGTTGCCAATTAAAAAATAAAGCTTTTATGTTATCACGATAAATTTCACTCCAACCCCAAAATTTTCCCCCCAAAAATTGACGACACTACCACATAGGATAAGTTCAAAATCTGCTCTCGATTGTAATATAGAGATATAAAAAAAAAGATTTGAAGGGGATTGGAGTTACCCGTTCTTCAAAATAGAAAATTTGAGAAATATTCTATTTTGAAATGACTTTTTGAAAGGAAGGATTGAAAATGCTCAAAGACACGTTCAGCCATCTCGCTACTCTTTTTCGCAAAACATCCCTTCAAGTCAGATTAATCCCAACATTAAGCCCCAGGCCAGCCCTCCAAAGAGAGTGCGCTTTGGATTTAAGGAAAAAGAAAAGAAAATTAAAAGAACACGGAGACGGTAGAATAAAATAAGCTACAAAAGAAAAATTGTTCATCGATCTCTCATAATTTTTTGATTAATTGAAGGCTGTGAATACAGATGGGGTGCGCTCCAACGAACATACACAACTTCGCTTATCATCGTTTGGTTTCCCCTTTTCGATTCTCTAATTATTGCTTTAAAAAGCATAAATATAAATTTTTTTATACAGCGAACACAGTTTCAGCGGCCCTCGCAAGGATCTCCCAAGATTTACCACCAATTTCACACTCGATCGAATTTTTCATTGGCGACTTCTTCATCTTGTTGCTCTTCTCTCTTGCTTCGTCAATCTCGATCTGCTTTTGCCTGCACTCTTTGCTGCAGTAGAGAGTGTCCCCTTAGTACATGTAGATGTCATCACCAACGTGAAGAGGGGCCTTACAAATGGAGCAAGCTTCAAGAAAATAGCGGGGCTTGTCATCGTCTAAAGCCGATTCGCAAAAGAAAACAGGAGAAGATGCCGCCAAAGATCTGAAGCTGGGCTTCCTCGCAATTCTCGTAACCCAGTAATAATTATTGTATGAAGATGATGACGATGGAGACGGGGCATGAGAGAATCAGAGAAGGAAGGATTGCAAATTTTGGGTTGTTTTTTAAATTTTGCCTTGAAATTAAAGGGGGAATTTGATGCGATTTGATGAGTGATGGAGGGGGAAGGGGGAGAGTTTCTTTATAGAGAGGAATTTGGTGGGAAAGGACGCAGGGAGTGGGCTTATACATCGAAGGGGAAAGCTTTGGTAATGGACGGATATGATTTTGGTAATGGATGGCTCCAGATTGTGTGGACGCGGATCACTACGCGGATAATGCATATTTTTTGTTTTTTTGAGCCAATACAATAATCAATGTTTATGAGCACTTTTTTATGTGCCAGCTCAACTCAATGCAAAGAAACCGAGGCAATAGATCTCTCTATCTCTCTCTTGACAAATTTTTACTTTCTATGAATATTCCCCATATAAACAAAATTAAAAAAAGCAAATAGAAAACCTGCTCTCTTTGCTCCCCCTCGGCAGCACTTGTTTACGGCGGGCCCCACCATGCGAATTTGTTCGTTCAGCCTCGTTACAATAAATTTTCTTCGGAATAGGCAACACATTGTTAATGCGAATTTTGTATTAAATTTTGTATTCAAACTTTCTCAAAATCTCATCTCAACCGTTCATTCCCTAAGATTTAACCTCAGCCGTCTTTTATCTTGTCCTAGTCAGCCCTAGGATTCAAAAATTGTTGTCAAATGTATAATAGACTAGTCATAACCCGTGCCCTTGGGCACTGTTCATTTAAGATTTCCCCCGGCGAAATCTTTGTTCCCCCAAAAATGATTTCCATAGCCAAAATTTAAAAGAACAACAAATTAGCATAAGAATATTTAGCGGCACAGACATCTTCGGCGCGGAACAACAAATACGGCGTGTGCGCCTTCGACGTGGAACAACAAATTCGGCGCGGGCACCTTCGGCGCGGAACACCAAATTTGGCGTAGAAAAAAATCGACGTGGACGCCATCGGCGCGGAACAACGTGCGAGCGCTTTCGGCGTGGAACAACAAATTCTGCGTCGGCGCCTTTGGCAATTTGTTAACGCTAATACGATTTTAATTTAATGGATCAAGGTTCTCCACAAGCTTTCCCAATACAATTTTGATTTCAAAGTTTAGGTTCTCAAGACACTTTCCCCCCAAATTTAATCTCCACAATCTTTCCCTAGACACTTTGTTTCTTAAACACTTTATCCCAAAAAATTTAAGTTTTTACACTAAAATTTTCACAAATTTCAATCTCAGCCATTGATTTGCCTAGATCAAATCCCAGCCACTCTTTATATTGTCCGAGTCAGCCCTAGAATTCAAAAATCGTTGTTAAATGTATAATAGATTACTATATCTTTCTTTCACTTACTTAAACATTCACAATTATATCTTCTGTTCCACCTAACCAAGCTATCTCCTTATCCACGCCTCTTATGTACCCGTTCATTTCGATCTTGTTTCGTTACGCTATTTGGCTTCGGTGCCCTTACTATTGCTTAGTCATCATACTAGTGCTTGCTGTTGCCTATGCCAACCTTAGTATAGTATGATGGGCCCTTTAGTATAATTGTGATGTCGTCGTGGTGCATGTATATGTTGGATCTGGATACTAGCCTAGAGGGGGGTGAATAGGCTAATGAAAAATTCTCACGCAACCCACGAGAAATCATACACAGTTAAAAGCACAACCAGAGTAATTAGGAGACAATCATAGAGTACACACAGATTTACCCTGGTTCGGTCGCATCAACGACCTACGTCCAGCCACAAGCAAATACTACCATTAATATGTTCCTTCTGTACACCCACAATGGGGTCCTAGCTTCAAATCCCCACCTAGACTATACCACACTCAACAAAGTGCAGAACCCTATCAACCTAGTAAATACGTATCTTAACTGCTACAACACGTCAAGATCTTCTTGTCTAGCCCAACCAGACAAGTCCATAATAGTCACAAAATATGCTAAAAGTTTCCCCTACAGAGAACGTTACACTAAGACACGAATATAAAGAGTAAGGGGTTTAGAAATACTCAGTTCATGTCCGTGTAGTCGTCTCTGTCAATCAACACGTCGTCAGCTCCAATCTGACGCAAACAGTTTCTCGATCCGACTCTTGGATCTCAAATAGCACACTAGTCTGTGCGTATAGCAAACACAGTTCAACTTAAATACTAGGCGGTCTATGCACAGAGAAATCCCAAAAAAACAAGGCCACGTCAGCTTATCTTTTTGATTCGTTTCGTTTTCATATGCATGCAGTCGCTTTATCCGCCGTTGGTTCGTTTCGATTTCACGCAATCACCTCCGGCCACTTTTTTTTCAATTCACGCAGCAGCAATCCACGTCAGCTCGTTCCGCTCTCCTCGTTTCACTTAGGGCATGCAGGCAGTAGCCTCGTCTTCGACAATGGCGAGGAGTTCGTCTTCAACGGCAGCGACTCCTTTCTGGCAGCGGTAACGATGATACGACGGCGACGACGACTTCGGTGATCAGCTTTGACTTTGCGTGGAGTTCTTCAACTTTGGGCAACGGAGCGATGGGGGAACGTCGACTTCCTCGTCTTCGACAATGGCGAGAGCTTCTCTTCAACTGTGATGATGACGATGACAGTGAGCTCTCGTCGATGCGTTTTAGTTCGGTCTTCACGACAGCTACTCAGCTCGACGGCAAGTTTTGGACGGCGACGACGACTCGCGACGGCGGGCTCTCGATGACGTTTGCAAGCTTCGAAGGCGAATTTTTCGACTCCAACTAGGGCACACAGACGACAACTGTGGCGGCCCCCTCGACTCTGATGGCGAAAACAACTTCGAAGTTTGACTTCTTCAAGCGACGGTGAGGATGACGATGACGACCTCTGCCTACAGCGTACTTTCCTGTGAATTCGTTGCAGGCTTCGCTCTCGACGGTGACGGTTTCTCATTTGGCGATGGCAACATCAACTCAAACTCGGATGGCGATGTCTCCTCACGACAACGCGACGGTGACTTGTTGGATATGCTCCAACGTCAAGTGGCAGCGACGACTTAATGATACTCGACGTCGACGACGCCTTCCATGTGATCTCCTGGATGGACGAAGATGATTGATCCTTGTGTGAGGCTTGAAGTTTGAGAAGATGACCTCAGCAAGGAAGAAGATGAATGATAGATGTTTATGAGCTTATCAATGTTTTGTCTTTGTGCTCTTACGTGAGATGTTTCCTTTGTGATTTGATGTTTGATGCGGCAAGGTGAAAAATATGGAGGGGCTTTGGAGAAATTGATGTTGGCTGCCGCAAGATGATGATAGGAGGATTAATATTTTTGGCCTTTGAAATCGTTGATTGCCACACGTTGCTAGGGCTATAGATGATGCCCTTTATAGGTATTGGTTTAGGCTTAGAATTTGTTTGTGTGTGTGCTTGACTTAAAACACTTTCCATGCCCTTTATAGAATTTGTTTTACTTGTGATTGTCTTGGTCACACATCCTATTATTGTAAGTTTAGGAACACAAACATAAAATTCAAACAAGTGTGGGTTCCTAAAACTTTAATGGCTAACACTAGTGGACCTTGTTAGATTTCAAGGTCACACTTAGCACCTTTCATGTAGGTGAGGTGGAGATTTGGCGAGGAGCAATGAATTGTAAGTTTCATTCTTTTAGCTCCTTAGTGAAATAGCGACGCGAAGGTATATTTCTTTTCCCTATTTGCATTCATTGCATACCTTCATAGTTTTGTGTGTGTGCTTGACTTAAAACACTTTCCACCGAAGGTACAAGTAAAACACTTTCCATGCATATTTTTCACAATAGAAGGCACAAAGTGGAATTTCTTAAATTTGGGCTTTTCAACATTTTTCAAACCAAATCCAAGTCCTCTTCTATTATTGCCATATAATTGATTTTCAAGTCTGGTATCCAACGAATGTTTACCAATTGAAAATTTTCTTAATGACAATTCTAGATTAGAAACTTTGGATTTTAACAATTTATTTTCATCCACAAGCAAAGTACATTTACTTATAAAAGCTCTCTTGTTTTCCTCCTCCTTTTCAAATCCACCCATTTTCCTTTTAAGATTGTTATTTAACATGCACATTTTATCATTAAGCTCTCTAATCACAGTCTTTTTCAGTTTCGAGCTTAATCAAATCATGCTTAAGTATGCTAATGTTATTCAATAAGGAAGGACAAGAAAGACAAGGAGATTCTTCATTAAAGCATGATTTTTCTTTTTCCGTTATAGCGATGGCAGAATCACGTGCAGCAATTTTTTATTTAAGAATGTCAACTTCTTCAGAAATGTCACTGTTTTCCTTTTGTGATTTAAAGCTGGCATTCATATAATCATTTAACATGAGTTCTAGCTCATTAATCTCATTTTGCATTCCTTTACACACATCTAATAATTCAGCTTTAGTGAAGGAATTTATCTTATCGCTCTTTGCCATTAAGCAGACGAAAGAGTGTGCTTCATTCTCCTCGAGCTCATCTCCACTATCCGTGTCCCACGTTCGCACTACAGCTTTTTCTTTTTTCTCTACGACACCAGCTGTTTCTTGTGGGCAATGTCTAGCGAACTGTTCCTGCTTCCTGCATTTAAAATAAATAACTTTACGCTTAGTATTGTTACAAAGAGAAGCATCAAAGTTATTTAAAAGAGAGTTTCTTCCCTTTTGATTCTTTTCATTGCAGCTGAGGGATTTCTCACTTCCATATGCAATTTCCAAGGTCCTCCATATATCCTACGCAGAACAGCAATGTGAGATATGATCAAATATTATTCTACGCAACCCACACAATAAGATATTAATTGCTCTAGCATTTATAGCACACACATTTTTATCATTTAAATTCAGATTACTTTCCGGCATAGAATATCCGCTATCAATAATGTACCAAGTATCAACATCAACGGATAGTAAATAAATTTTCATCCTAGCCTTTCAGTATATATAATCATGGCCACTAAAAAGAGGAGGACGATCAATAGGCATGCCATGGGGAAAGACTAACTTTTTGGTTTTCATGATAGCAAGACTAGACTAGATTCTCTAACATGCTCTGATACCACTAGTTGGATCTGGATCCTAGCCTAGAGGGGGGTGAAAAGGCTAGTGAAAAATTCTCGCGCAACCCACAAGAAATCACACGCAGTTAAAAGCACAACCAGAGTAAATAGGAGACAATCACAGAGTATACACAGATTTACCCTGGTTCGGTAGCATCAACGACCTACGTCTAGCCCCAAACAAATACTAGCATTAATATGTTCCTTCTGTACACCTACAATGGGGTCCTAGCTTCAAATCCCCACCTAGACTATACCACACTCAACAAAGTGCAGAACCCTCTCAACCTAGTAAATGCGTATCTTAACTGCTACAACACGTCAAGACCCTCTTGTCTAGCCCAACCAGACAAGTCCAAAATAGTCACAAAATATGGTAAAAATTTCCCCTACAGAGAACGTTACACTAAGACACGAATATAAAGAGTAAAGGGTTTAGAAATGCTCAGTTCATGTCTGTGTAGTCGTCTTTGTCAATCAGTACGTCGTCAACTCCAATCTGACGCAAACGGTGTCTCGATCCAACTTCTGGATCTCAAATAGCACACTGTCTATGCGTATAGCAAACATAGTTCAACTTAAATACTAGGCGGTCTATGCACGGAGAAATCCCTTAAAAAAACAAGTCCACGTCAGCTTATCTTTTTGATTCGTTTCGTTTTCATATGCATGCAGTCGCTTTATCCACCGTTGGTTCGTTTCGATTTCACGCAATCACCTCCATCCACTTTGTTTTCAATTCACGCAGCATCAATCCACGTCAGCTCGTTCCGCTCTCCTTGTTTCACCTAGGGCATGTAGGCGGCGGCCTCGTCTTCAACAATGGCGAGGAGTTCGTCTTCAACGGCGGTGACTCCTTCTTGGTAGCAGGAACGATGATACGGTGACGACGGCGACTTCGGTGATCAGCTTCGACTTTGCGTGGAGTTCTTTGACTTCGGACAACGGAGCGATGGGGGAACGTCGACTTCTCGTCTTCAATAACGGCGAGAGCTTCTCTTCAATGGTGATGACGACGGCGACAGCGAACTCTCGTCGATGCGTTTTAGTTCGGTCTTCACGACAGCTACTCAGCTCGACGGCGAGTTTTGAACGGCAATGACGACTCGCGACGGCGGGCTCTCGACGGTGTTTGCAAGCTTCGAAGGCGACTTCTCTGACTCTAACTAGTGCACACTGACGATGGCTGCAGCGGTGTCATGCCCCACTTCCCATTAAGATTAGGAGCGAGGACGCAAACAGCTCTGCATGTGCAAGTAAGGAGGAGGTACTTTTGCTTTTCTTTACTCCTTGACTTAACACAATAAGCGTCTGTGTGAAAAACCGCAGGTTTTTGCTTGCATTACTCAAAAATAACACAGATAAGTAAAATATTATTTCAATCTCAAACGTCACAACGGAATTGCAACAAATGGAGAAAAGAAGAGTGGGTCTTATGACCCGTACAACAATGAAAAGAATTGCAATGAAAGTTCACTAGTTCAATAAGTCTTGGTCCACTGGTTCAGCTATCTCAACTAGTCCTCCTGGTGCTATAGCTCGGGATCTGACATACATCCAAAAACATAAATGTATGTCAGCAGTGGTCTGCATGTAGATGTAAGAACCCAAGGCAAGGAATACAAATTTATACTGGATTTAAGAGGCATTTATAAATTAAATGAGATCACGACAACAAGTTTAAACATGCTGATTATAAAATGAAATAAAGTGAAATACCCCTATCATGCAGTTCTAAGTAGTTTAACAAGTAAGGTGAGCAGTTATGACATGACAGTTATAACGAATTAAAAAGTAAGCATTATAACATGGCAATCCAAATGTGCGAGCAAGTGAACATGATTATTACAATTACAATGCAATGCTTTCTATCATGCATAGGGTTCTCACCTTTAGGTCGTGATGAGTGAGATCCTTCTTCATACGGGGGCTTACCGTGATTGGTGCTATCCCACCGCATGCGGGTGGTGCCCTTGAAGACAGTACCCTTTTATACGCATAGTGGCCGATCAACCCTAACCCCATCCCAAAAATGTGCTGGAACACGAGCGAGCCTAGTTCACGAATTACAAGCACGAAATCACGAATTCAAGCATTTGTTAACTCACGTGACATCACGAAAGTCACGATTTCGCCTTTGAGGCGCATGATTTCTTGATGGCACACATTTGTTAGATATTTCAAGACATGCATCAATTTAATAACATCATCATTTATTTTTTACAACATTTTCTATGAATACAAGAATGTTGAACAACATTTATAATAGTTTGACAAAAGTGCTGAATATAAGAATTTAACGAACATGTCACGGAAAGTAACTTTCTTTGCTATTTTGAGTTATACAACTTTACATGCAATAGACCAAATGAGTATTTACCTTCAAAAATTAAATATAAACTGCATACTTGCCTGATTTCTGCGATTTTGGTGTCGTTGGGTTCGTCTTGACGGGTATTACGTATTGGTACGTCTGGTTCTCTGTTTTGGTTAAACATATCACTGAATTAGATTCTTCATGAGAAAAGCAAAATATCAAGTCAATCTCTGAATTGGGTTCGTCTGATTTTATTTGGTTCTCTGGCTAGGGTGATGTTTATATTGTGTTATACTAACTTGATACATGATGTGTCATTATATTCCACATTTTATCGATGAGATTACACGTCAAAATGATTGCTCAATTACATATTTTATACGCTTTTACGCTATTATTTGGAATAATATGACTTTCGGAGCGTTATGTCCATTTCAGGGATTTGGAGCGATATTGGAGCAATTTGGAGCAATTTGGAGTCGATAAGACGATCGGCGACGTAAGAGCATCAATGAGACTCATGATGACATGCTCGAGGTGCCAAAGAAGAATACTGGAGCAAGGAAGGGGTAAGAGAGAAGGTCGTGCAATCGAGCTATGATGCGACGAACGAATCGAGTGACACAAAGTGCTGAAAACAGGACAGTCGTCCACTATTTCTAAATCTGATATCACATGGGATTTTTCACTATTTTTCTGATATTTTTTTTCCAGATAATAGACTTCAAGATGGTTCCAATGCCACTAAGAATGCACAAATCGGAAGTCGGATGAGCCCTGGGAAATATCTGCAAGTTGATGGTGTAGTGCTGAAATTATTATCAGCAGCCTACTCGGTCGAGTAGCACTCTACTCGGTCCGAGTCATGCACTACTCGGTCAGAATGCTTTCTTTGGTGTCCGACTCGACCGAGCAACCTCCTACTCGGTCCGAGGAACCTCCTACTTGGTCCGAGTCATGTGCAAATGAGGCTGAAATGCGTTTTCAGCCCCCAATCAACCATGCAACCTCCTACATGGACCGAGCAACCTCTTGCTCGGTCCGAGCAATGTCCTACTCGACCGAGCAGCTCCGAATCAGCTTGGGTTGGCAGAGTGACATATTTTGGATGCGTTCGGATCTCTGTACAACTCGACCGAGCAGCCAAACGACTCGACCGAGCTGCTTTGTGCTCAGACCGAGTCATTATGGGCCCAATCTTTACGCTACACCAGATTTTTTGGAAGGTTTTGGGAGGGTTTTTGGATATTTGCGCAGCCGCCGGGTAGAGACTGCGGTAGGGAGTTTTCGGGAGAATTTTAGATTAGATTTTGGGGAGATTTTTGTATAATTTTCTAAAGAGAATTTTTAGATCTTTCTTAGACTTTTGTGGAGACGATCTTTTGGGGAGTTTGGCTATGCCCTAGGCCCCTCCTTGGTATCAAGATAAGTATTTTTACCCTTCTTATTTCTTTTATTATTTCTTTGTGATTTAGAATTGTTTATCCATTCTTGATGCATGTAATGAAATCTTTGTGCGTTATATTATCTATTGATATTGCTATGCTTGAGTAGTCTTTTCTAGGGCTAAGGGATTAGCCCATGGAACTTAGGATTTAGACGCAAAGTTGGAATTTTTATGGTGCGTTGGTTATAAATGGGTTTGTATTTTGGTTGATCTATTAAAATCCCTAGGAGAATTCGTACTGAGATCGTGCCCATGGTTGGTGGAATCGATTAGCTTAAGGAATATCCTACGGATTTAATTAGGTAGTTAGTGGATTCAACCGAGGCACGTGACCATGCCCGGCTCGTGCCTTAAGGGGATCCACTGATGAACTATATAACTAATTGACGGCTACCACTATTGCGTCAATAAGAGCCACCAAATTACCTCGAAGCTCTATCCCACGAGAGTGGTACGAGTTGATAGCATTCGAACCACGAGAGTGGTGAGATTATTGTAGATCCTTAATGCATGTATCGTATGCGCCTATCGCGAGAGCTGGGTTAATGCGATACGTTAGATTCATGATGCCCAGACATATAAATTCACTTTCTAGATGCTACAAGTCCCCAATTAAACCAATGCAACTAAGAGTCCTAGCCTAGCATCGACATCCGATGGTCCTAGTGGCGAGCCCTAAGCCCTAATCTTTTGTAGTTTATTTCTTTCTTTCTTTGTGCGGAACCACTTGCATGCGACGTTGAGTGACACAACATTCGCATCCATCACCATTACGACCATCCATATTCCACATCCACCAATAAACCTGCAAGTTTAATTCAACCTAGGAGTAGATAGGTAGTATAGCACCGCTTCCCCGTGTTCGATACCTGCTTGCCACTATACCGTGCGCTTGCGGTAAACGACATCGTTTCAAGAGTTGATTCCGGACGCATGAAGTTTATGGCGTCGTTGTCGGGGAGGCGTTCCGCCATATTATCTATTTACCACGATTAGGTCGATTAACTTGCGTAAAAAATCCAAAAAAATTTGTTTTTAAAAATAAATAAAACAGAGAGATTTTTACCCTACCACCTACTATTACTATTATCTTTATCTCTCTTTGTACAACTGATGTCTTTTCTAGGTTGTCTATTTTTTATTGATCAGGTACAGTTGATGCAGCGATGGTACTTTCAAAGACGCGATCGGGTTCTATACGGTCCTATATATACCTCGCTACATTCTATCAGGCTGATGGAGAGTCCTTCAGAGATGCATTGCGCAAGTTCGAAAGAATGTTAGTGATGTTCCATACGGAGTCAGACCATGAGTGGGACAGTTCCAAGCTACTTGATATCTTTACTGTAAGACTAAAGGGACCCTCACGTGAGTTTATGAAGAGGATGCAAGTGGGAAAGTTCAGTGATCTACAGTTGGCAGCAACCTTGGAGCAAATGATAGATGATGCTTGATCTACCTGTTCGCTAACCGTTACGGTTGGTAAACCATCCGACCAAGCACTCATCGAATTTATTATGGCTAATGTCTATGATGCAGGTACTATCATAGATGGAGTGTATGCTTCACTTGAAGGTGATCACATCCACCTTTACACGATTAACACTCCACAGATAGAGACATCTGAGCTGCCAGAGGAGGACACATATATGGACCTATTGAGAGGCATCGTGGACGCAGTTTGATGCACCGGTCCATTAACGATAATGGCAGGTGACCTTTTTGGGCTCGGATTTCAAAATTTTATTACTCATCGTATATCATCCACATGCACAATTGATGATGGAGTCTGCGCTCTAGTTGAGGGGCACAAGACCCACTTTTATACCGTGGTCGAGATACAGGAGCCAATAGAGCCACCTGCACCTACTATTGAGAGGACCAGACCATGCAATCAGGTGCCTCAAGTTCCAGGATGGAAACGAAGACATATGTATAAAAAGGAGAAGATGACATTCACTTTGCATACTATACAAGAGGAACCTGAGAAGGAGGCCGAAGCAGTGCATCATGAGGAGGCCGAGCTATATTTGTTTTACATATTGCATGCAGAGCCAGAGACTTTCCCCGAGGAGGTCGTGCGTCGGGACGAGGACACATCCATTCATGAGGATCCCGAGCATCACCCTCCCCCTTCCGAGCTTTTGCAGTCACCTCGTCGTTCCACTGACTCTGAGGACCACCCACCAGATCTCACTGTTTCCCTTCAGGGAGACCTCTTCACCTCCTCGTCCTTTACATTCGATTTCCCTCCCGTGTATGATGTTTATTATGATTCGGATTTCAATGACTCGTTACACCTTTTGCAGGATACACAAACATATGATCAAGAGGTACAATGGGACATATATGAGGAAGAGGGTGAGGAGTTAGCACACATGGACGCTGTTGAATATGATCACGAGGTGCACTGGGATGAGTCTGACGATGATGAGGAGCACCCTGACGAGACCCACTCCATTATGCAAGAGTTACCTGAGGAACCAGAGGAAAACAACGAGGAGTTGATCAACGTGGTGCATTGATCGCGCCCCGGATACATGTCTCAGGATGGCGACACTGTAGTCTTACCGCAAGCGCACGGTGTAGCGGCGAGCGGGTATCGAACACGAGGAGGACATATGACAGTGTCTTCTTCAGTCAACCTGGCTATAGGAACAGTAGAGAAATGTTCACAGTAATGCGGTCACAGTCGTTCAATTATACGAAAGAAAATATCAAATTAATAAAGACGCCTAGGGATAGGGAATCCCGCTACTTGCCGTATCTCATCATTGTGATTCGTAGGTTTCACAATTGCTAGACTTGAAATTCGGGTGAACTAGTTGCAACTAAATGTAGAACCAAGCTCACGCTCTCGCGCTATTTCCGGTCTATAGCAAACCTAGGGTAGGGTCCAATCTCTTGCAAACCCTAACCTAGGCAAACTAGCGTGAAGGACAACATCATCGTTCAATCGTATCTCGAGCCCACTCTCGTGCAAACTCGAGCTACGACCTAGGTTGGGATAGTTCCTACCCGTCCAATCTCTTGCAAACGGGTACCGGTATGGAATTGCAATCGAAAACCCTAGTATTGGTCCAATCTCTTGCAAACCAATCCTAGGGGAATCCAAATACAATCCAATTCGAATTTCTAGGGCTTCCGATCGAATTGGGATCCAATCTCTTGTAAATCCCAATCGGTATGAATCCCTAGCTATTCGTATTAAATCAATCCCAAATTAACCCTAATCAATCCTAGCAAGAATTTTACCTATTCATCACAAATTTGAAATTGGGCTCGTAGGGTTCATCCCTACGCCATAAGACGATAACACTACTCACAATTCATCATGCAAATCGTTAGATATTCAATGGAAATAACAAGAGAATTCATTGTAATAATCAAGATATCAAGAAAAAATAGGGTTTTTAATAGAGAGAAAGACAAACCAATGGAGTTCCAATAGCATCCAACAAAAAAGAACTTTTATCTCCTCTCCAATAATCCAAATCTAATCTCCTAAAAGTTATCTCAAAAAAGGCTGCAAAAAGTTCTGAAAAAGCTCCCTAAACTAGGTTAAAAACTGGGGTTAAATAGCCCCCAAAATCGCCCAAAAAACTGTGACGAAACTGCCCCTGCGCAGCCTCAAAATCGCAACTTACGCTACAGGCAGCGCGGCTCACTCGGCCGAGTGACAAATATCACTCGGCCGAGTGAGAGACCCTGACGGATTCCAGAGAGTTGGGGGTCTTGGGGGTCGTCTCCTCGGGAGTCACTCGGCCGAGTGTCTTTTCTTCACTCGGCCGATGGGCGTTCTTCACTCGGGCGGACGGCATTCGTCACTCGACCGAGTCGGTCTTTGGGGCTGACTGACGGATTCCAGAGAGTTCAACATTTTTGGTTGCCGTCGTCTTGGCTCCACTCAGGCGAGGGGTGACTCAGTGCTCGGTCGAGTGGTCTGGCGATGCTCGGTCGAGTGCACACTGATATTAGCTCTGTTGCGTGTCCGATCTAGCCGGCAGAGCGGGCTGTCTATGCTCGGCCGAGTGGCTCCTTCACTCAGCCGAGTGGCATGCTGAAAATGCCCATTCTTCGTATTTTTGCCTCCTCGTTGCTCCTACGACGTTCTTTCTTCTTCCACTCATCTCCAATCACAGAATACCCCTCAAGAGAGTCGTCGGTGACACTCCGTAGTGGGTGCATCTCAGAATCACTCCAAATCGCTCCAAATCTCCTGAAATACGACAAAAACAACAAATCGTGAAAAACATCGCAATATTGTCGAATAAACGTGAAAAACACGATTTGAGCGATCTAAATGGCATGCAAACATGCAGAAAAAAGGTGTAAAATACGGAGTGATCAAAATCCCCCAAGCTTACCTCTTACTCGTCCTCGAGGAAGATGAGTAAAAAGCGAACCTGGTGGATAAAGATAAAGAAAACGATGGAGAAATGGAAAATGAAAAATGAAAAACAAAGTAGAAAACGAAGAGGGAAGTTGCTAGATCATTTTTCTTAGGACGTGGGTTTTGCTTACTCATATAGCATGCATCGAATATAAAACACATGTCAAAGACTTTTATTTTGATATCATAGTATAATGGTGCATTTGAAATAGAAAACCCAAGAATATCAATATAGCATGAAAAATGGAATAATTCTAAGATTAACATTGTCTGAAGCATCTAAAGCGGTATACAATATCGTAGATCACACACTTTTCAATTGAATGCTTTCTATAAGGAGTATAAGAGATATCACACGATAGAGTAGTAAGAATAGAAAAAGTGTGGTTTTAATGAAATGAATGCTAAGCGTAGATTTCTGGATTTCGTAAAACTTTATCAATCTTACCGAGTATAAAATATTACTTAGCCTAGGTTGTCATGCACCGTCAAGTATCCACTCTCTCACACATCATTGGATCCTCTCTCCCAAGCTTATCCATAAGCGTGGTGGCATATACAAAACAATATTTACATCCCTGTTTCTTATGAAGCTCCAAAAGTCAAAGAAAACAAAAATAAAAGCAAAAGAGGGAAGAAAGAGAGAAAGGATATGAGATGGGATCGTTTTCGAACTTCTTTTCTCTTTTCTTTTCTTATTCTCAAATATTTTTCTTTTTCTTATTCTTTTTCTCTCTTTTTTTAATAGCATATATACACAAATGATCCCAAATCAAAGAGAAGGATATACAAGTATTTTTCTTTGGGTTTTGGGGAATTTGGAGCATGTGATTTAATAACGGGGGAATGCCAATAATAGAATTACTAAGGGGAGATTCACCAATGAATTTAAAATTGAGAAATAATGTTCAAGATATGTGGAGAAAGAAATAAATGTATCTCTCGGTTCACTTTATAGGACGTGCATGACAACTTCAGCAGGGTAATCTAATCTACTCAGTTTGATCTCAAAAATTAAACTAATCCAGATTTATCAATGCTAGCAAACATTCAATCAACCTGAAGTGAAGCGTACAAATCATGCAATAAGAAGTGATATGAGAAAAGAAAGCAGTACTCCAGACATAAGCATCAATGCATGAATCTTGGTGTGTTTTCTACGATAGCATACATATGAATCATCAGACATCAGCTAATAATAGAACTTCATCCATTTTCATACAGAAAAAGAAGTGGGTTACTATTTCTAAATGCAACACAGGACATAGCATATGATATCAGAAACAAAAGCTATGACATGACAAAATTAGCATGCATATAGAGAAAAGCTAACACCACGTCATCGTCATCACAGAAAAATCATCTCTAGCAAAAGATGAAAGAAATAAAGATAAAGGAAAAACAAAGATGTTTCCAATGCAGCACACAAGGAAAATAAGAAAAACGTGATGCATGGCAAAAAAAAAATGAAAATGTGATGAAAAAATGGTGCAAAAGCGGAAAAACGTGAAAAAAAAACTAAAAATAAAGGTGATAAAAACAAAAAGTGTGAGGACTCACTCCCCCAAGCTAAAGTGCACAGTGTCCGCAATGTGCAAAGTGTGGCACACCGAGAGACGGGAAATGGGTGGGGAGGGTGAGGATGCATGCATGATAAAAAAAGGAAAAATAATAGGAAAATATGATGATGTGAATGATGCATACAAAGATGGGAGTGATGCAGATATGTGTCACCAAAACGACTCTCCCTCTCTCCCAAAAAAGATATAAAATGATGTGAGAAAGATAGGGACAAAAATAGTGCGGGGAGGAGGGGGGCAAAAATATATCGACAGGACCTAGCAAAGAATGGGCAGCATAACGACAAAAATGATCAATGGCATCAAGGGTGTGCCTAAGCTGGTGGTGCTGCACCATCTCCGTCCTGAGGCGGGGTGGAGGAGGATGTGGTGGTGGCTGGGTAATAGTCAACTGGGTGGGTGGTGGTGGTCGTGGCTGGGTAACAGTCTGCTGGGTGGGTGGTGGTGGTCGTGGCAGTCGCTCGAGAATCTGGGTCAGGCAAAAGTGAATGCCGGGAAGTAGATCGACGCGGTGCTGCATGGCGGTGACTGTGGCAGACAAAGACCTAAAATTGCCCCTGAGTCCACTCACCGCACCCTCAAGAGCACGAATGCTCTGAACTAAGGCTTCAGGGGGTGGTGGAGCGGAGGGACGGACAGGTCAAGGCTGAGCAGGTCGGGGCTGTCTGATACAGGTGGTGTAAACAATCGGGCCAGCAGGCATGTGTGGAAAGGGTGCTGTGCTCACTAGTGGATGCACAGCCTCAGTGCGAGGCTGGGATGCAGGCTGGTGTGAGGTGGAAGCAGCAGTAGTGGAAGTGGAAGACAAAATCGGTGACGAGGCAGCAAGAGAGGTCAGTGACACATACGTGGGAACAGACGTCACGACACTCTCGGATAGGACAGCTGCCGTGGAGACAGAAAGGTCGACCACTGGGGAGGAAGTGTGTTGAACAAAAGGTGTGACCCAAGCGGAGATCAAAGTGGATAGGGTCTCTACGACTGAAGCAAAGGAAGACTCGCCGCTCTCAACAATAGAAGGTGGATGCTCTGGTAGCAAAGAGGTGAGGGGCTCAATCGACAGGGGCACAACAGTGGTGGGGGTGGTGGTATACGTGGTGGAAGTGGAGGACGACTCAGTAAGTGTACTCCCGACACCGGTAGAAGTGTGGACAATGGTGTCGGGAGCGACAGAAAGTGCAGGCTCAGGCTGAGGGATCACAGGGTCTACAGGTGCAGGGGGTGCCTGCTCAGCCTCCTCGGCCTCAAGCACGTAGGCGACGGAGATCCGGAGATCCATCATCGGAAGCCAGTCCTCGTGTGCCGGTCCTATGTGTGTCCGAGCGGGGCTCGGGAGGATCATGTAGTCAGCACCGAAGGGATCGTGCAACCATACCCAGTGCCGCTGGCCGTGGGGACGAAGCATCTTCATCCGGGCCATGACGTCTATCGAAAGTGAAGTGGGGCCTGAAGGTCGACGCAGGTCGGCCGTAAGGTCCTCGTCGGTCATCAGGGCTAGCAGGGTGATCAGGCCGCTGCAGCATATCGGGGAGCGAGCGCCCACCGATACTATGATGCGGTCCAAAAACCAGCTAGCGACGTCAATCTCAACGGCGGGGACCATCGCAACACCATCCCTATCCAAAACTCTGGGGCGAGTCATCGCGTAAAGCATATAGAGCTCAGTCGTAGACATCGTCCCAGGCTTGTACCTCGCTAGAAAGGTGGTCGCCATAAGGCGCTGTGCTATGCGGAGGCAGGGGTGGACTATGGCTGAGGCCTTGGCCCTACTAGGGTCAAAGGCGTGTGGTAAACCTGTGATCCTGGCCCAAAAGGCGTGGGAATCGAAAGATGGCGGAGGGATGTGTGTGGGGGCGTAGGCTCGGTCGGGGGCGGGGACTGCGGGCCACTGAAAGAATGCTCTAAGCATATCGAGAGTGATCTGACACTCTCGATCCATGAGTCTAAAGGAGAATCCCTCATCAGTCCGGGCGATCGAGCTAAGTACCTCGAGTGTCAGACGGACGTAGGTGTCCGCTGAAACAGACAAAAAATCTCGCCAACCCACGTTGTCGTACAACGTGAGCATCCCCTCAAGTACCCCCAGGCGGTCTAGGTTTGCTAAATGAGCGAACCTGGAGGGTACTATCGAGCGCTGGGCGATACGCTCAAATCGAACGCGCTGTGCGTCGTCTCTGAACGTGATGCCCAGCGGCCCGACGGCTGAAGCCGGTGGTGGCTGTGTGTGAATGGGATCGGCTTGAAGTGGCTACGAATGGATGGGGTTGGCTGGAAATGGCTGTGTGGGGTGAGGTGGTGAAGGTGGAGGGGAGTCCTCCCTAGCATGGGAGGGGCCGGGCTCATCCTGCCGCTTCCACTTGGCGGAAGCTCCCCGAGTGCGTGGCCGAGTACGGGGCGGCATGTGTGCCCCGAGTGCTCACCCAACTAACGAAAAATGCGGCGTGCTTAAAAAAATGGAACGAAGGTACCTGAACACGCCGCGAGAGCAAAACATCAGATAAGTGCTAAGACGCCGCCTCCACGAAGCCAATAGCGCGTCCGAAAGCTCCCCTAAGCTCCCCCAAGATAGCATGCACATCAAACAATGATATCAGCGTATAAAATTCAAAATACATGGGGGAGATGGGGTATAACAGATAAGTAAAGAAGTCGATTTGAGTTAGGGGCTCAATGGGCGTACGGATCGTCAAAAATAGGGGAAAAAGGAGCAAAGGGGTGAAATTTGGGTTACCGGCGGTCGGTCGGTGGTGAGGGTGGTCGCCGGTGGTGGGGGGTAGGTGGTCGGTGCTTGGTCGACGGCGGTCGGGCGAGCGGAGGCGGTGGTCGGGGCGATCGGGCGAGTGGGCTCTGATCGCAGCGGGCGGGAGCTGAAAAGTCACGCGGGCACGGGCGAGAATGAGATTTGGGCGTTTCGAAAATCGCGCCGAGCCCGCAGCACCTTATATAGGAGTGGTTACGACTTGACCGAGTGACTCTGTCACTCGGCCGAGTGACGTAATGGAAGAAATTTTAAAAACTCCTCGCCACTTACGACTCGGCCGAGTGTCTTTGCCACACTCGGCCGAGTGGAGAAAGTCCATTCGACCGAGTGGCACAAACTACTCGGTAGCACTTGCCCTAGGAGGGTATCAGTTTCACTCGGCCGAGTGAAGAAATATACTTGGCCGAGTGGAAGTTTATACTAAAATCACAAAAAAGACAGAGAGTTGGGTACAACAGACTTCCCTCGTTGGTGCGCCACTCGGGCGGACGGCTTTCTTTGTTCGGCCAAGTGACTATGATACGCGGCTGAGTGAGGCTCTGTTTCCTGCTTCGGGGCTCCGTTTTGGCTCTACTCTCTGTTTCTCTTCCTCCAGGTGGTTTCTTCTTCCTCCTAAGCCTCGAGCGCATTCCTGGAGCGCTCTTCTTCGCCTCGGTCATCCTCCATATGATAGATATCCTTTCATCCTCCTCCTGTCAAAGAAAATAGGACCAGTTGTCACAATTTTTATGGGCAAAAAGACTCAAAAACACTAATAAAGTCTAAAACAAAAATAAAAACTAAAATATAAATAATGCGATAACTGTCGGGTTGCCTCCTAACAAGCGCTCGTTTAAGGTCTTGAGCTCGACCCCTTTAAATTTTCAATTTAGCGCGGGATGTTGGGTGCATATGAGATGCACCCGTCGAATTTGTCGGGAAGACCGCTCGGATTTGGATCATGGTGGTGTGTGGTCTTCCTCAGCGCCCCTTCGTCACGGGCAATGTTGGGGGATGGCTCCCCCAAGCTAGAGCTTGTTCCGGTCTTCGACTTTGTCGGTGACACCGATCGTCGTATCGGTGGAGCTTTCTTCGGAGTCCTCAACTTTAAGAGCTTGCAGAGCTCCCATATTCTTACGACATCAGCGTCGCCATCATCAATCGCCATGGAGATATCGGGGGAGTGCTCCATCTTCTCTTTCTCGGCCAAATCTAGGCCTTCTTCGAAGCTATCTTCGTGGGGTGCGCCGATGGAGTGGGGGATCGCCTCTTCGATAACCTCGTCGAGGAGGTCCATGTAATCTAGCTCCTCATGATACGGCATGTGCTTCATTGCCTTCAGTATATGGAGCTCCACTTCGATGTTGCCGACGTTCAAGGTAAGAGTCCCCTCCCGCACATCGACGATGACACCGGCGGTGGCGAGGAATGGGCGTCCAAGTATGAGCGATGTATCGCCCTCCTCCTTGATGTCCATTACCACGAAATCGCATGGCAAACATATGCCTCCTGAAACTTGGAGTGGGATGTCCTCTGCGATCCCAACCGGCCTTGTAATCCGACTGTCTGCTAGTTGAATCCGCATGTCAGTAGGCTTTAAATCCGTGCCAGTATTCAACTTCCGGAACATGGAGAGAGGCATGAGGCTAACACTAGCCCCCAAATCTACCAATGCTTTTTGTAGGGGGACGCCGCCTAGAGTGCAAGGAATCCGGAAACTCCCTGGATCTTTAAATTTGGCGGGCTCCTTTTCCCTCTTTGTGAACCAAGTCCCTTCCTCCGCGAGCATTATCTTCTCCTTCCTCTTCCTTCCCGTAATCAAGTCCTTTAAGAACTTGGCGTAGGATGGGATTTCCACTAGAGCGTCGAGGAAGGGGATATTGAGGCTCACCCCTCTCAAATACTCGAGAAACTTGGCTAGCCGTTTCTCCATCTTGGTTCTAGCTAGCCATTGAGGGAAGGGCACCAGTGGTATAAATCGGCGCTCATTAATAAGTTCCTCCATTCTAGATTTCACTTCTCCTTGCGGCTCCTTCTCTTTTTCAACTTCAATTGTCGGCTCGCTCTCTTGTAGAATCTCCACCACGGGCTCCTTGACTTGAGTCATGACAGGAGTGGTATCCTTCCCGCCTCCTGTAGTAACCACAACCACCGCATTGATATGGCCGGTGTTGCCCCGTGGATTCGGCTCGGGTTGAGCTGGCAATTGTTAGTTGTTTCTATTGAGCAAAGCAATTTGCTCCCCAATTTGAGCGACGACGGTGGCGAGAGAATCTTGTCCCGCCTTCAACGTGGCGTTAATCTTTCTTTGTTCCGCCATAAACTCCTCCACCTTAGCTTCAAAATCCGGACGTGGTTGAGCTTGCGGAGGGTTGGGATTTCTCCGCCCTTGATTATACCCGGGTGGCCTATAAGGTCCCACTTGTTGCCTTTGTGGGAAGTTTTGTTGCGGTGGCCCCCTTGGTTGATAATTCAGTTGTGGTGGTGGTGGAGCCCGAGCTTGAGGTGGTTGTTGAGGCTGGGGGTTCAAGGCACCATCATTATTTGCATAAGAAAAACCCGGATGGTTTCTAGCGGCCGGGTTGGCCCAATATCCGGAATTCCCCACAACATATTGAATTTGCTCCAAAGCTCCTTCTCCTTGCTCTCCTCCTGCATACATGGCTTGGGATTGGTCTTGCCAATCACTCATATGGTTTGTTGGTGCGGATGTAGTAGGGGCTCCTTGAGGCTCGGTAATGAATTTCTCCAACCTCTCCACCACCTTATGGAGAGTGTCAAACTTGCTAGCAAGCTCCGCCATGGCCTTGGCCTCATAAATACTCGTGGGCTTCAAGGAGGATGAAGAATGTCCTCGCTCCTCCCCCCATTGTTGGTTGTTGGAGGCCATCTCCTCTAGCAAGGCCATAGCTTCATCGGGAGTCTTTGACAAAATGGCTCCATTTGCGGTGGCATCAATAATCTGCTTCGTGCCCGGTTGGAGTCCATTGTAGAAACTGTGGACACGCTCCCAATCCTCAATGCTATGATGAGGGCATTGATGTTGCAAATCCTTGAAGCGCTCCCATGCCTCATAGAGAGTCTCCTGTGGCCCTTGCTTGAAGGACATGAGAGCACTTCTTATCTTCACCGTCTTGGAGGGCGGATAAAATTTGTCGACGAAGGCACTCGCCAATTCATCCCAAGTGGTGAAGATTCCTTCAGCTTGCGTCCTCAACCAATATAAGGCCTTGTCCTTGAATGTGAAAGGGAAGAGGCGCAGTCTGATAGCATCTACGGAGACGCCCGGCATTTGGAAGGTGGCACATTTTGATAGGAAGAGCTGGATGTGGTAATGAGGGTTTTCATGGGAGTTCCCATGAAAAGGATCTTGTTGCATAAGAACCACCAATCCAGTCTTCAACTCGAAATTTTTGTCGGCCGCCAACTCCGGCATGGCTATGGACGAGGTCGTGGAAGAAGTCTTAGGCCGAAGCCTATCTCTTATGGAAATAATCCTTGCCATTCGCTCCGCCAATTCTTCGGGTGTCTCGGGATGGGTCATAAAATTTCCTTCCGTAACGGGTCTCCTCTCCGCTCGGATCCTCCTCAATGTACGCTCGATCTCCGGATCGTATAGTATTTCTTCGGGGTTCGTCGAGGATCTCGTGTACATGCAAGGGAAAACAGAGTTTCAAAGAAACAGTTAGCACAATGGAAGGGCAAAATAAAAATAGAAATAATAGAACAAAAAAGAAAAATAGCTAGGTATGTAGAATCAAACACTATCGCATGCCTGGCAACGGTGCCAAAAACTTGGTCGCACCCCGGATACACGTCCCGGGACAGCAACACTGTAGTCTTACCGCAAGCGCACGGTGTAGCGGCGAGCGGGTATCGAACACGAGGAGGACGTATGACAGTGTCTTCTTTAGTCAACCTAGCTATTGGAACAGTAGAGAAATGTTCGCAGTAATGCGGTCACAGTCATTCAATTATACGAAAGAAAATATCAAATTAATAAAGACGCCTAGGGATAGGGAATCCCGCTACTTGCCGTATCTCATCATTGTGATTCGCAGGTTTCACAATTGCTAGACTTGAAATTCGGGTGAACTAGTTGCAACTAAATGTAGAACCAAGCTCACGCTCTCGCGCTATTGCCGGTCTATAGCAAACCTAGGGTAGGGTCCAATCTCTTGCAAACCCTAACCTAGGCAAACTAGCGTGAAGAACAACATCATCGTTCAATTGTATCTCGAGCCCACTCTCGTGCAAACTCGAGCTACGACCTAGGTTGGGATAGTTCCTACCCGTCCAATCTCTTGCAAACGGGTACCGGTATGGAATTACAATCGAAAACCCTAGTATTGGTCCAATCTCTTGCAAACCAATCCTAGGGGAATCCAACTACAACCAATTCGAATTTCTAGGGCTTCCTATCGAATTGGGATCCAATCTCTTGCAAATCCCAATCGGTATGAATCCCTAGCTATTCGTATTAAATAAATCCCAAATTAACCCTAATCAATCCTAGCAAGAATTTTACCTATTCATCACAAATTTGAAATTGGGCTCTAGGGTTCATCCCTACGCCCTAAGGCGATAACACTACTCACAATTCATCATGGAAATCGTTAGATATTCAATGGAAATAACAAGAGAATTCATTGCAATAATCAAGATATCAAGAAAAATAGGGTTTTTAATAGAGAGAAAGACAAACCAATGGTGTTCCAATAGCATCCAACAAAAAAGAACTTTTATCTCCTCTCCAATAATCCAAATCTAATCTCCTAAAAGTTATCTCAAAAAAGGCTGCAAAAAGTTCTGAAGAAGCGCCCTAAACTAGGTTAAAAACTGGGGTTAAATACCCCCCAAAATCGCCCAAAAAATTGTGACGAAACTACCCCTGCGCAGCCTCAAAATCGCGACTTACGCTACAGGCAGCGCGGATCACTCGGCCGAGTGACAAATGTCACTCGGCCGAGTGAGAGACCCTGACGGATTCCAGAGAGTTGGGGGTCTTAGGGGTCGTCTCCTCGGGAGTCACTCGGCCGAGTGTCTTTTCTTCACTCGGCCGATGGGCGTTCTTCACTCGGGCGGATGGCATTCGTCACTCGGCCGAGTCGGTCTTTGGGGCTGACTGACGGATTCCAGAGAGTTCAACATTTTTGGTTACCGTCGTCTTGGCTCCACTCGGGCGAGGGGTGACTCGGTGCTCGGCCGAGTGGTCTGGCGATGCTCGGCCGAGTGCACGCTGATATTAGCTCTGTTACGTGTCCGATCTGGCCGGCCGAGCAGGCTGTCTATGCTCGGCCGAGTGACTCCTTCACTCGGCCGAGTGGCATGCTGAAAATGCCCATTCTTCGTATTTTTGCCTCCTCGTCGCTCCTACGACATTATTTCTTCTTCCACTCCTCTCCAATCGTAGAATATCCCTCAAGAGAGTCGTCGTTGACACTCCGGAGTGGGTGCATCTCAGAATCACTCCAAATCGCTCCAAATCTCCTCAAATAAGACAAAAACAACAAATAGTGAAAAGCATCACAATATTGTCGAATAAACGTGTAACGACTGGTATTCTTGTATAGATTATATATATATATACATTTGGTTGCCTTCTCTTTGGCTGTGATTTCCTTTCTCCGTCTCCGTAGTTTTTGTTTTCGTTCGTTTCGTCGTGTTTTCCTAGCTTCTTCCGTTGATCGTCGATTTCGGAGTAAGTCATTAGTGACGGGCTTCATATCGGTCATATCTTATTGTTAGATCAAGCCTAGGAGTCTTAGGAATCGATCCCGGAGCTTCGCGCTCTATTTCGGAACTTTCAGTGCACGTTAGCCGGTACAAGAAGGGGAACCAACCGACTAGATGACGATTTAGTCGGTCGGCAAACCTTCATGGACCGACTAGTGGGCTTTGATAATTATTCAGGAGTTACTGTTTATCGTTAGTCGGTCTAAGAACATTTGTCGACCGACTAGATTGCAAACTAGTCGGTCAGCAATCGTTCTTTAACCGACTAGCTCTATGATCATTTTTGAGACCAAGTACTATTCATTCTTAGTCGGTCTAAGAACGTTCGTCGACCGACTAGATGAGAAACTAGTCGGTCAGTAGTTGTTCTTTGACCGACTAAATCTAAATCCTTTTTTTCGTCAGGAGTTACTGTTTACACTTAGTCGGTCTGCGTTGGTCAACCGACCGACTAGTTCCCAAACTAGTCGGTCAGAGGTTGCACTTTGACCGACTAATCAGTGTCGAAACCCTAATTTCTGGGCCGCCGCCGGTTCACCCTATAAATACTCCGATCACTTCTTCTTCTTTCTTTCTTTCATCTAAACCTAGTTCTTCCCCATTGTTTTCCCTTCAATCCCAAACCCTTCCTCCATCATCCCAAACCCATCTCCATCACCCCAAGCCTCCCTCTCACCCCCATTGCACCGGCATCTCCCTTGCCGTTCCTCTTCAAAACCCCCTTTAATCCATTTTCTCCAGGTTTTCCCCATCGCTCCAGATCTGAGCCATGGTTCACGGATCGTTCATCCATTGCCGTGTTTGCTCGGCATCGATCTTCCGCTTCTATACGGTAGTGTCCGATCCTTTAATGTTTTCATAACCCATTTATGCTTTTGTGAAACCCTAATGAAAATAAATGTTGTTTTGATGATTATTTCTCCATAACAGCGACTTCCCCGTAGATTAGCGTCCATGAGACGAACCTTTGTGATCGTCATCCTCGGTGCTAGGCAAGTGGAACTTGCCACTTAGGGTTTGAGGCCATGCTTTAGGCCATTTACTTGTTTTAGCGTAAAAGAGACTAGGCAGTGAAAGGATAGCTGCCTAGACGCCTTTGATCTAGCTTGACAACGAAGCTAGATCCGTCACCTTCATCATGCTTGTATGTCATGTTTAATTTCAATTAACGGTACGCGAATATCTGTTCATGTCATTGCATTTCTTGCTTGTTCATTGTGTTTGTGTAGCACACGCTACTTTAAAATGTAAGCTGCGGCGAGTAGGATTTTGACTCCTACATCGTGATTTGAGGCTAGGTGCACCCCTATGCCAAATGCACTTCCTGGCTCGTGATTCAGAAGCGAGCATAGTGTGTTGCTAATCCCAACGCTCGATACATGTGGAGGGGTAGGGTTAAACGGTCGCTTGAGCTTAGGAGTTGGCCCGATCAGCCACTCTAGCCAAAAGACGGAAACTATGAGCACAAAGTGAAAATCGTGACAAGTGATTCGTGATAAGTGAAAACTGTGATAAGTGATTTGTGATTTAGTGATTTAGTAGCTTTTGCTACATCGTGCGTTCTTGTCCCTTCTTGTCCTTTTAACTGTTGCATCATACTTAAATGTCATGTCATTGCATCCTACCTGAACTGTTAGGTTGTTAGTTTACTTTCGGTTTCCTTGCCCAAGTCTTTTAGACTTGCTGACATGTGCCCCTCTCTCTTTTGGGTGACACATGTTAGATCCTGAGCCAGAGTTCGTTGAAGAGGACGTGGTGTTTGCTGACGCTGAGTCAGAACCCGTTTTTGCTGAGGAGGAGTACGTGGACACCGGGGACCAGTCCTAGTGTCTTCGTTGAGCTTTCCCTTTTATTTTAGACTGATGTAGTTGTCGGTGCGCAGCACCAATACTTTGTTATGTTGTGGTTTGGTGGCCATGTTTTGGGCCTTTAGACTCTTTCCTTTAGCCTGGTGGCTTTTCTGGATGTTGAATATTATTGTGGACAATTTCTGAGAGTGGATTATTATATATCAGTCTCTCTTTCTTGTTATTATTATTGTTGTTCCGTTTGCAGTTACAGGGACCTGCTTTGAAATTTTAAATTGACGCTTATCAGGCATGAGGCTTCACAGCTCCACGTCTGTGCGGACCTTCTCACGTCTCGCCTCCATAGCTTTGGGAAGCGGGGCGTGACAGGTTTTGTTGGTGGCCCATGCAGGTCCTCTTCTGTAACTGCGATTATCGGAATAATGATAATAATATTAGAATGTCCAATAAACTAAGTTCGACATCCGAGTCATAATCTATGAGTCTAATCTGCTTCGTTTTCTGTGTCATTAGATGGCAGGAAGGAGATTTACCCGTGGTGGTGGTAGTGCGCCCCCTCATGACGAGGAGCCTGAGCGGGAGCCCACCAATGGGGAGATGATGCGGATGATGCTTCAGATGATGCAGGTTCAGCAAGGCGTGCTCATGCAAGTCCAGAATGCTCCACTTGCTCGAGCTGGTCGGGTAATCCAGGATGCCCCACGCTTCGAGCCGGGAGCGAAGCAATTTCGGGAGCTGGGTCCCGCTTATTTTGATGGGTCTGAGGGTCCTCTAGCTGCCGATGAGTGGATTCGGAACATTGAGGATAACTTGAAGATGGCCAAGATCAGCCCGGCTGGATGGGTTGATTTGGCGAAGAGGCAGCTCAAGGATAATGCTCGGAACTGGTGGGATGTTGACGTGCGCTTATATTTTATATATTCACGCACGTTTTCTTTTGTGTTTCTCCGTGTTTTCCGCCGTCTCTTATTCGTTTTCGTATATTTTCCCGTTTTCTTTCACTTTTCTTTGTTTGTCCATGATTGCAGGAGTTCGACCACGTAGGGGACCTTTTACGATGATATCCCAAGTCCCCGGAGCAACGGGAGAAGTCACGCGTGATCCAGGGGGTCAAACGGTGAAGTATTCATCTTTCAGCCCCTCACCCGGTCGGTTGGTCATCTCCAACCGATCGGGTGATGCACGCGTGCACCAACCGGTCTCTGCCGCAGCTCACAACGAAGTCACCCGACCGGTTCACAGACCGGTTCAGCGGGGGCTATTCTCTGTTTTCTCGAAGCAAAGCGCCAACCGATCGGGTGACTCTCACCCGATCGGTTCATCTGTAGCTGAGAAAGATGAGCTGAGGACACGGACGTCGAACCGGCCGATTCACCCGACCGCTCCAAGATCCAACCGGTCGCTCAAGAACTCACCCGATCGGTTCATGTGATCGGGTGAAAACTCGCCGTTTTCTGATATTTATTTGTAACGGATCAACCGATCGGTTGACTTGTCAACCGATCGGTTATTGCGACGGCCTATATATAGAACCCCTAGGGTTCCAGAAACAGGAGTTGCTGTTTTTCTACTGTTTTATTTCCTTGTGACGGCTGTAATTGTTACTCTTTTGTAAGTTTTCAGATCTTTCTAAAATTTTAGTATTGTCTTTATTACTCCTTTACTTCCGCATTGCAATTGTCCGATTATGATTTCAACGGTTAAATTTCATTTAGATTGCTTTTTCATGAATTTTTGTGAGTAGTTCCCAAATCTGGGATTTTAGTGGAAACCCCTTCGGGGGCTCTTCCCGATGCGTCCATAGGGTTAGGAAATCGATAGGGAGTAGGAATCTAACGGTTACGCGGGGCGTTTCATTGTCATCGGCGGGAAAAAGACCGCCTTTGACCGTCGGGCCAAGGGGGAATAAACTTGGCGGTTGACTCCCTAGCCATAGCTCACGCCTTTAGCGTAGACGCCAAATCCTAGCACGCGGGAGCGGCAGGATGAGGCGTTGGGAGATATCGTTGCGGACTTAGTGCTCCCGGGATAGATCAGTGTTAATGGACACGGGAGTGCCCACTGATCGAATCCGGGAAGTCCGGTGTATCATCCTGGGCACCGACCGGAATATCGGGCCCATGGGACGTCGGTACCACTTTCAGAGGCAACGTCTCACCATTAGACCCTAATCCCGATCGCTATCCATACTCGTAGGCCGTATCGGCGAGAGTCTCTCGTCGGGTTGGAAACCAAAGTCCCGGGTTTACTTTCTTTTCGTTCATACGCTTTTATTTTCTTTCGTGACAACCAACCACCGATTCGGGCTAGCTCGCCCCTCGGGGTGATTCAGGTCCTACCTGACCCAAGCAAAACCTCGCCTCCCTGAGTTCGATATTCCCGCACCCTACACTAACCGTGAAACTTGTGGTAAACGACACCGCGCCGCTGCGACGCAAGCGGGGCGCCGATCAAGTTTATGGCGCCGTTGCCAGGGAGGCAACGTGCTTGTTATTTTAGGATCTCATGAACCCTCGTGTCTAGCTCACATCCCTACCTCGCGATAATTTTCGCATTCTCCTTTTTCTTTTTATTTTTCTTATTTTTATTTCTTATTTTATCTGGCTCTTTCCCACTTGTCGCTTCACGGGTGTTTGTTGTTTTTCATGCGCAGGAGTTCAAGGAGTCTTGACGACTTGATCCCCCTCGATCCAGAGATTAACGCCACCCTTAGGCGCTTGGCCGCCGAGAAGCGGATAAGGGAAGATCCCGAATCCATGGAGGAGAACACCCCACCTCACAAGTCTCTGCTGGAGTACTCGATGCCCTCCATCGAGTCAACTTCCGCCATCCGATCTCCAGCTATTGCGGCCCAAAGCTTTGAGCTGAAGCCATCTCTAGTGACATGGATCCAGCAGGATCAGTTTGCGGGTGCACCCATGGAGAGCCCGATAGAGCACCTGGACTCCTTCTTGGAGAAGTGTGACACCTTCCGGATTAATGGTGTCACGACAGAAGCTATCCGTCTGAAGCTGTTCCCCTTCTCTTTACGAGACAAAGCCAAGCAATGGCTAAGGGGGAAGGACCCCAACACTTCCAACACCTGGGAGAAGCTCTCCAATGCTTTTCTGACAAAGTTCTTTCCTCCGGGGAAGACCATGAAGTTGAGGAGTGAAATCTCCTCCTTCTCCTAGGCCAGCCACGAGTCCTTGGATGAAGCTTGGACGAGATATAAAGAGATGCAAAGAAGATGCCCTCACCATGAGCTTCCGAAGTGGCAGATTATCAATCTGTTCTACAATGGGTTGAGGGATGACCTGAAATCTTCTATGGACGCCGCGGCTGTGGGTTCCTTCATGTATAGAAGCGAGGAAGATGCCAAGAATATTCTGGAAAATATGGCATCCAACAATGAACGGTGGTGTGACGAGAGAGCCACACCAAGAACTGGGGGTATACACAGAGTCGAGGACGTCGACAAACTTTCAAGCAAGTTTGACTTGCTTTCGACCCAGATCTCCGCACTGATGGTAGGAGCTGGTGGGGCCGGTACACAGCAAGTTTCTGCGATAGAGTCCGAATTCCTTGGGGAATTCGACGGTGGTGACATCTCACCACCGTTGGATCAGGCGAGCGCACTATTTTACAACCCCATGGGGAATGCGCCATATCCACCAAGGACAAATTCCAACCCGGCATACTCTCCCAACAACCGGAACCACCCGAATTTCAGTTACCGGCCACCATTTCAGCCCTCGCCGCCTCAGCAGCCGCAACAACAAGCATATCAGCCGGCTAGGCCAAAGCAGAGTCCGTTTCAACGGCAACAATATCAGCAGCAACCATCTCAGCAACAATCCTACGCCCCCAGGAATCAGCAGCCGTTCCAGCAGCAGCAGCAGTATGGCCAACAGAGGGCCGTCTCTCCGGTTGAGTCTCTCTTGACTCAATATATTACCAACCAGGAGAGGATCAACTAGAAGCTGGAAATGGGTCAGCGGACCCTCACGGACCAAGTAACCCAGCTGGGGTTACAAGTGGCGAACCTTGCAAGGTCGCAAAACCAATTGCCGCCACAACCGGAGGTGAACCCGAGGGGAGCACCCCAGACATTGGCACTCGTGCACGAGCACGTGAATGTGTCCGCTATCGTTCTGAGAAGCGGGACACAAATTCCTACTAGAGTGCCCCCTAGCAACCCGGAAGCACCGTCGGTCGTTGAGAAACCGATCAAAAAATCAAACGACGCCGGTGCTTCGTCATCAAATCCTATGACTCCGGAGGGAGTCTCTGAAGAAGAGAAAGAGAAGAAGGAGGAAGAGAGCCCTAAAGTGTACAAACCCGTTGTGCCATTTCCCCAACGGTTGGCTCAGGCAAAAATTGATGAGAAATATGGCAAGTTCTTCGCCATGGTCAAGGACCTGAGTTTGCAGATCCCCTTCCTAGAAGCAATCGAAACAATCCCCTCCTATGCAAAATTCTTGAAAGATTTGGTGACTAGAGGGTCCAGAAAGGAGAAAGTAGTGTTGACGGTGGAGTGTAGCGCTCTTATCCAGAGGGCAAATCCGCCGAAACTTAAAGACCCGGGGAGCTTTTCCATTCCTTGCACGATCGGAGCAGTGAAGGTTAATCGTGCACTCGTCGATCTAGGAGCGAGTGTTAGCTTGATGCCCTTGTCGATGTACAAGAGAATAGGAATGGGTGATTTGGAGCCCACCGGGATGACCCTGCAACTAGCTGACCGGTCGGTCAAATACCCGGTGGGAATTGTTGATGACCTACCGGTAAATGTGAGAGGGGTGCATGTGCCTGTGGACTTTGTGGTCATGGACATGCCCGAAGATGCACACACCCCCATTATCCTGGGACGGCCTTTCATGGCCACTGCTGGCATTCTAATAGATGTGAAGAACGGAAAACTATCTTTGAACGTCGGCGGAGAGAAAGTTGAGTTTGACCTGGGATTATCTATGAAGCACCCCGATCCCCCTGATGACCCTGGATGCAATTTGCTTGAGATAGAATAAGAAAAAGCTGTATAGGAGAGCTCCTGGGAGATTCTCCTGAGAAACCCCCCCCCAATGACTTGGGGGATTTAGAAGATGAAGAAGGCCCCGAAGACAAAGAAGCTGCTGGAAAACCAAGTGCAGCGAGAACGACCCCTCCCGGGTTCCCCAAGACTCCTCCTGCGAGGAGAACGGGGAAAGAGCTCACGGACCTCACTAAAGACGAGGTCCGGATCCTGAAGAAGATGGCGGGAAGCGCCAACACCAAGGAAAAGCCCCCGGATCTCAAGAACAAAGGGAGGGTAGTCGAGCAAGTATTTTTCCAGCCGCTGACTACTCCAAGCGCCTTCAGCTCCAACAAGGAAGAGATGCCGAAGTTTGGGCATCACCTGTATCAGCCACCATGAGCATCTCTTGCGGGCGTCGAGCCAACGACGTTAAACAAGTGCGCTTCATGGGAGGCAACCCATGTTCTAAACTTTTTCCCACTTTTAGCGTTAATTTTTACTTTATTTTATCTATTTTTATAAATAAAATCAGCCGCGAGAACATCCGTTCGGGGACTTAAGCAAATTTCTTGGTTTTTGCAGGAAACAGGACCCAACCGATCGGGTGACAACTCACCCGATCGGTTGGGATGTATCAGATACATGTCGAGATCTGTCCCCGAATGAACCGATCGGTTGAGTAATGAAGAGACTGGGTGGCGGACCGGGTGAGCTGGGGAGAACTCTCGGGAAATTCTGGGGAATATCAACCGATCGGTTGAGTTCGAGCGCGATCGGTTGACCTGACCGGGTGAGCAGCCCTAAGTTCTCGGGAAATTGAGTGGAGCGGCCAACCGATCGGTTGACAATTCAACCAATCGGTTCGCCTGTAGCATTTCTTCGGTAAGATTTTCGACTTAATAGTCAACCGATCGGGTGACAATTCACCCGATCGGTTCGACTTAAAATCCTATATAACCACCCCCGACACCCGTTCATTTTCTCCCTTGCCCGATCGCCCGAACCTCTGCCGTTTCGTCTCCCGTCGTGCGCCTTCCTGCTTTCTTCCCCAAGATCAGCCTCGATCTTCTTCTCCAACCATTTCCCTACCCATCCACCATCATTTCTCTCCATTCCCCCGTCATCTCCCTACACACAAACCCTAGATTTCCCCCATTTTCCCCCCTGCCCCCGCTTCGGAACTTGTTGAAGAGATCGCTGCGGCTTCACATCGTGCTCCAATCGAGCAGCATCGGGGCATCCACGAGCAACTATCTTCATCTCATTTTGGGTAACCTCGCTCCTTTTCTTAATTTTAATCTTTTCCCAAATATTCTGTTTGCTTGTTGGTCGTATTTTGTGTTTGTGTTGAATTCGTTGTACTTTCACACACCTACACGCACAAACAACACCTACACAATGCCTCCCCGCCGTATTAAACCCACCAACGCTAGCTCTTCGAACCCTAGGCCCACCCGTCGTACCCGTCGCACACAGCCCACCACCTCTAACCCATCCACCACACCACACACCACTTCCCCACCTCCCGGTTACGATCCCGAATATGGGATGCAATTCCAATCCGATGACCATGCCGACCGATTCACGGCCATGGTCCTCCTTGCTGGTCAGGGTGGTCGGATAACCCAGGAATCCGTCGACCGTGACCTCCCCTTCCTTCAAAGCTTCGTTTGCCACATCCGCGAAGACCCACCCGACGTCTCCGAGCTCCACATTCCACCCCCCACGACCCTTGGTCCCCAGCGCAGGCCCCCGTCACCACCCCCAGAGGGTGGTGCCCCTGCTTGATCTTTCTCTCCCGATTTTGCCCCCCCCCATTTTTGAGCCCATCTGTCTTTTCGGGGCCCCGCTTTGTCTCTGTCGGAGGGAGGGGACTATTTGCGTGTTGTTGTCTAGATTCACCCCTTTTGTTTTTGACTCCCCCTTGCACATATCTGGATTTTATTGATCATATCGTTTCGCTAGCTCTTTCTGGTCTAGCTTGGGGGACGTCTATTTTGGTGTGCTGTCGTGTTTTGTTTTTTTTTCTCATTTTTGTGTGTGCTTGTTTTTCACTTTTTGAGTGTCGTGTCGTGTGATTTTATTTTATTTTTATTTTCGTATTGTTTGGTTTTGATTTTGATCTTTCTTTCTTTTTCGGTTTCATCTATGTGTTTTCCTCGTTTTCATTTTTTTTTCGTGTCTGTGCGTATCCCCCCCATTTTCATTGCCCTCCCGTACTCACTCTTATTGCATTGAGGGCAATGCAAGTTTCAGCTTGGGGGAGTCGCACTTCATGCGTCATTTGTGTTGTTTTTCTACGTTATTTGAGTCGTTTTCCATCGTGTTTTTCTTTTTTCTTTTTCCTTCTTTCTTTAGCTCTTTCTCCTAGAAATGAATCCTATGATGAATCGCCACAAAGTCACACACACCTAGCATTGCATCGATAATCACACTCACTAACCCTAGGATTTCGAGTCCTCTTGCATTTCACGCATCGTGGGTCCACTTAGCTTTTTGTGAATCGTGTCTCGTGACTAGCATTTGGTGTGCTTCTGCTTTGTGGTTTTACTTTATATACCTGTTCAGGAATGACCCCTAGATTATCATGTTTCGATATTGAATATGCGGTTTGCTTCTAATGTCTGCTTCTATATGCATGCTATTTATATCGTATACTTCAATTCGCACTAGGATAACCCATTTAGCCTAAGCTCTATTTAGCAAGAATAGTCTCCTTTGCTCGAGTGTTTAGATTTCGACTTCTTTTTTGTTTTACTTGGTGCAAATCCCCTCGTCGTGTACCGTTCTCCCACTTGGGAGAGTACACATGTGTATAGCCAATATCCCAAAAATCCAAAAAAAAGGAGAAAAGAAAAGAAAAACCCAAAAAGAAAAGAAAAGAAAAATCTTGTATAGCCCAAAATTCAAAAAAAAAATACAAATACCCAAAACCCAAAAAAAATTCCCGTGTGAATATTTTCATACTTGCCAAGAATAAAGGGAAGGCGAGAATTTGCACCGAGTGTTCTTCTCCACATCATCTCAACCCCCGTCGTTATCGAAAACACTTGGCTTGGGAACTTTTTAGCTAGTATCTAGGCTATAGTGGCGTGACTTCCTTAACCCTAGTTGTGGAGTCCCCGATGCATGATACGCTTCTATTCTCTCTATTCTCATGCATGCTTGAACTTATATTCGCCGCTTAATTCAATTCGATTCGATATTTGGGTCATATCTTGGATTTGTGTATATCGAGCCTCGTAGCACATCGTAGAAAGCATCACCATTTGCTAGCACACGACCACGCTCACTCGCGCTTCACTGCGTGGACCCACGACACTTATTTGGACTCGCTTTCCTAGGTTTAGTGGTGTGATTTGGCGTTTTCTTGCTAGGTGAGTGGTTTTTGATTTTGTTGGCTCTGATGGGCGATCTAGGGCTTAGAGTTTTCTTTTTCTTTCTTCCTCTCTATTTCTTTCTTCCGAGCTCCTACTCTCACTCGTCTTCCTCGAGGACGAGGAAGAGTTCAGCTTGGGGGATTTTGACGTGCGCTTATATTTTATATATTCACGCACGTTTTCTTTTGTGTTTCTCCGTGTTTTCCGCCGTCTCTTATTCGTTTTCATATATTTTCCCGTTTTCTTTCACTTTTCTTTGTTTGTCCATGATTGCAGGAGTTCGACCACGTAGGGGACCTTTTACGATGATATCCCAAGTCCCCGGAGCAACGGGAGAAGTCACGCGTGATCCAGGGGGTCAAACGGCGAAGTATTCATCTTTCAGCCCCTCACCCGGTCGGTTGGTCATCTCCAACCGATCGGGTGATGCACGCGTGCACCAACCGGTCTCTGCCGCAGCTCACAACGAAGTCACCCGACTGGTTCACAGACCGGTTCAGCGGGGGCTATTCTCTGTTTTCTCGAAGCAAAGCGCCAACCGATCGGGTGACTCTCACCCGATCGATTCATCTGTAGCTTAGAAAGATGAGCTGAAGACACGGACGTCGAACCGGCCGATTCACCCGACCGCTCCAAGATCCAACCGGTCGCTCAAGAACTCACCCGATCGGTTCATGTGATCGGGTGAAAACTCGCCGTTTTCTGATATTTATTTGTAACGGATCAACCGATCGGTTGACTTGTCAACCGATCGGTTGATGCGACGGCCTATATATAGAACCCCTAGGGTTCCAGAAACGGGAGTTGCTGTTTTTCTACTGTTTTATTTCCTTGTGACGGCTGTAATTGTTACTCTTTTGTAAGTTTTCAGATCTTTCTAAAATTTTAGTATTGTCTTTATTACTCCTTTACTTCCGCATTTCAATTGTCCGATTATGATTTCAACGGTTAAATTTCATTTAGATTGCTTTTTCATGAATTTTTGTGAGTAGTTCCCAAATCTGGGATTTTGGTGGAAACCCCTTCGGGGGCTCTTCCCGATGCGTCCATAGGGTTAGGAAATCGATAGGGAGTAGGAATCTAACGGTTACGCGGGGCGTTTCATTGTCATCGGCGGGAAAAAGACCGCCTTTGACCGTCGGGCCATGGGGGAATAAACTTGGCGGTTGACTCCCTAGCCATAGCTCACGCCTTTAGCGTAGACGCCAAATCCTAGCACGCGGGAGCGGCAGGATGAGGCATTGGGAGATATCGTTGCGGACTTAGTGCTCCCGGGATCGATCAGTGTTAATGGACACGGGAGTGCCCACTGATCGAATCCGGGAAGTCCGGTGTATCATCCTGGGCACCGACCGGAATATCAGGCCTATGGGACGCCGGTACCACTTTCAGAGGCAACGTCTCACCATTAGACCCTAATCCCGATCGCTATCCATACCCGTAGGCCGTATCGGCGAGAGTCTCTCGTCGGGTTGGAAACCAAAGTCCCGGGTTTACTTTCTTTTCGTTCATACGCTTTTATTTTCTTTCGTGACAACCAACCACCGATTCGGGCTAGCTCGCCCCTCGGGGTGATTCAGGTCCTACCTGACCCAAGCACAACCTCGCCTCCCTGAGTTCGATATTCCCGCACCCTACACTAACCGTGAAACTTGCGGTAAACGACACCGCGCCGTCGCGACGCAAGCGGGGCGCCGGTCAGATGTGGAAGAGAAGATGCTAGTGGAGCCGATAGCTTGGGCTACCTTTAAGTCCAGGTTCGATGAGGAGTTCTTTCCGAAGGCTGCTAGGAAGGAGATGCTGCAGCGCTTTATTGAGCTGAAGCAAGGGAGCTTGACGGTGGACCAGTACCACCAAGAGTTCACCAGACTGAGTCGGTTCGCACCGAAGATGGTGCAGGATGCTGATGAGAGGGCTCAGAGGTTCTTGTAGGGACTTGCTTTGGAGCTTCAGAGTTTTGTGTCTTCCTCTGATCTGGACTCTTATCAGAAGGTTCTGGTTGCTGCGAGGAGGCAGAAGCTGAACCTGAGCCAGAGGAGAGGACATGTTGCTGGAGCTGGGAAGAGGCCTATGGAGCATGCCAGAGCAGTGGTTAGGCCAGGATTCAGGCCCAACCAGCCAGCTCAGTTCAAGAGGCCAGGTGGGCACGTTCTGAAGACTTGCAATCATTGTGGCAAGCCGGGTCATGTGAAGGACTAGTGCCAGAGGCTCTTGGGTCAGTTTTTGGGCTGTGGTGATGCTTCACATTCTCTGAAGGATTGTCCGAGTATCAAGCAGCCTTGGAGGGCACCTGTTGCGGCTCAGCTGTTGCAGCAGAGAGCGTCTGTTCCTACTGGTCGTGGAGCAGCTCTTGTTCCACAGAGGCAGGCTTTTCAGCGGGCAGTGTATAGGCTTTTCTGATGATTGCTGTGGAGAGCGAGGCTATGGATGAGGTTATCACAGGTAATCCTCAATCTAGCTGTTACTTTCCTAGCTAGTTTTGATTGTTAGATTATGTTTGGTTGTTTGCACATGATTGGTTGCTAGACTAGGGTTTGATTGTTAAATTGCTTGTTAGGTGTGATTTTGGTGTGCACTTTTCTTGCACGAGTTCTCTTTGACTCTGGTGCATCGATGTGCATTATTTCTTGGAGCTTTGTGGAGAAGCATTCCTTGTCGACGTCCCCTCTTTCCAAGAGTTGGAATATCGTTACAGGGAATGGCGTGGTCTCGGTGCATCGTGGTTGCAATTTTTGCTCGTTGGTGGTCTGCGGACATGAGCTTTACGCTGATTTCATTGTCCACGACATCATCAACTACGATGCGGTCCTTGGGATGGATTGGCTTGCGAGCTTCTATGCTACGATCGACTGTCGGAGGAAGAAGGTGGTGTTCGAGATTCCCAGACATCCAGTATTTGAGTTCAGCCGAGGTAGCAGTTCGCTCGGTCCGGTCTGGTTTTGGGCCAGGCCGGTGGAGTTTGTGGCTATGCAGATGGAGCTGGAGAGTCCAGCAGTTGTGCGGGACTTTGATGACGTCTTCCCCGAGGAGATGTCTGGATTGCCACCTGATCGAGATCTGGAATTTTCTATTGATCTTATTCCAGGAGCGCAACCGATTTCGAAGGCGCCTTATCGTATGGCACTCGCTGAGTTGGAGGAATTGTGGAAGCAGCTGGATGAGCTTTTGTAGAAGGGTTATATCAATCCTAGTGTGTCTCCGTGGGGAGCACCGGTGCTGCTGGTGAAGAAGAAGGATGGTTCGCGTCGCATGTGCGTGGACTATCGGGAGTTGAATGCGGTGACCGTGAAGAATAAATACCCGTTGCCTCGCATTGATGATATTTTTAATCAGCTTGGAGGTTCGAGGGTGTTTTCGAAGTAGGATCTGAGGAGTGGTTATCATCAACTGAAGGTGAAGAAGGAAGATGTTCCGAAGACATCATTCAGGACGAAGTATGGACACTACGAGTTTGTGGTTATGCCTTTCGGTGTAACCAATGCGCCCGCAGTTTTCATGAATCTGATGAACCTGATTTTCTACGACCTTTAGACAGGTTTGTCGTTATCTTTATTGACGACATTCTGATCTATTCGAAGTCGGAGGAGGAGCATGCCTCGCACTTGAGGACAGTGTTGGAGATTTTGAGGAAGCATCGGCTGTATGCTAAGTTTTCGAAGTGCGAGTTTTGGCTGGACAGAATTGCTTTTCTCGGGCATGTGGTGACTGGAGATGGTATTTCGGTGGATCCTGAGAAGATTAGGGCCATCAAAGAGTGGCCTGTTCCGTTGTCAGCATCTGAGATCCGGAGTTTCCATGGACTTGCTGGTTACTATCGGTGTTTTATTAAGGACTTTTCCCGTATCACCGAGCCGATGACCAGATTGACACGGAAAGATGTGCCTTTTGTTTGGTCGGGTGATTGTGAGAATTCCTTTGGTGTTCTTTGGGAGAGATTGACGACTGCCCCTATTCTTGTTGTGCCTGATCGCAGTGGAGGATTCGAGATCTTTTGTGATGCTTTTGGCAAGGGTCTCGGTTGTGTTTTGCATCAGCATGGACATGTGGTGGCTTATGCATCTCGTCAGCTCAAGGTTCATGAGAAGAATTACCCGACACACGACTTAGAGTTGGCTGCTGTTGTGTTTGCGCTCAAGATTTGGAGGCACTTCCTGCTGAATGAGAAAGTGAAGATCTTCACCGATCACAAGAGCTTGAAGTATATTTTCACTCAGAAGGAGCTCAACATGCGACATCGTCGATGGTTGGAGCTCATGGTGGATTATGAGATTGATTTGCAGTATCACCCTGGCAAGGTGAATGTGGGTCCTGATGCGCTGAGTAGGCTTCCAGCGGTGATGATTTTGACTTCGTAGTGGAGATTGAAGTAGGATTTTTGCGAGTCTGGTGTGGAGATTGTTCTTCCTGGAGAAGCTTCTCTGTTGATGAGTATGCAGATTCAGTCGACGATCATTGATCGGATCAAGGCTGGCCAGGCTGAGGATCCGAAGCTGGTGAAGATTCAGGAGCAGGTGGAAGCCGGTCTGCGGACTGACTTTTTGATTCATGAGGATGGCTCGCTGAGGTTTGGAGCCAGGTTGTGTGTGCCAGCTGGGGATATTAGCGAGGAGTTGATGGTGGAGGCACAGAGTTCACCGTATTCTGTGCATCCTGGTGGGACCAAGATGTACAAGGATCTTCGTCTGAACTGTTGGTGGCATGGTATGAAGAGGAGTGTGGCTCGGAGTGTAGCCAAGTGCTTGGTTTGCCAGCAGGTAAATACGGAGCATCAGTGTACAGTAGGGTTGCTACAACCGCTTCCGATTCCAGAGTGGAAGTGGCAACACATCACTATGGATTTCGTGACTGGACTACCTCGGAGTCCGAAGCAGAATGACGTGATTTGGGTGATCATAGATCGATTGACCAAATCTGCGTACTTTATTCCGTTCCGAGTAGGACAGTCCACTGAGGCAATAGTAAGGAGATACATGGTGGTAAATTCTTTTACTCTCTGTTTCTATTTCCTTTTCCTAGTTTGGATAGTGATGTAACGTGAATCGTGCAGGAGGTCGTGCGACTTCACGAAGTCCCTGTGAGTATCGTATCGGACAGAGACACGAGGTTCACATCTCAGTTCTGGCAGAGTTTACAGAAGAGTTTGGGTACGCGTCTGAGTTTCAGCATGGCGTACCATCCACAGACGAATGGCCAGTCCGAGAGGACGATTCAGATCTTGGAGGACATGCTGAGGGCATGCATGTTGGATTTCAAGGGTTCGTGGGAGGACCATCTACATCTGGTAGAGTTTTCCTACAACAACAGCTTCCAGGCGAGTATTGGCATGGAGCCTTTCGTCGCTCTTTATGGGAGGAAATGTTGATCGCCGTTGAGTTGGGATGACGTTGGAGATCGGCAGCTGTTGGGACCTGAGATGATTGTGGAGGCCGTGGATGTTGTCAAGAACATTCGGGAGAGGTTGAGGATTGCTCAGGACTGTTTTAAGCATTGGGCGGATGCTAAACGCCGTCCTTTGGAGTTTCAGCCGGGCGACCATGTGTTCTTGAAGATTTCCCCGAATCGTGGTGTGATTCGCTTTGGGAAGCGAGGGAAGTTGAGCCCGCGATACATTCGACCGTTTGACATTCTGGAGAGAGTTGGCGAGGTAGCCTACCGCTTGGCCTTGCCGCCGTCTTTGGAGGGAGTTCACAATGTTTTCCATGTGTCGCAGCTTCGTCGGTACATTAGCGACCCATCTCATGCTGTGGATTTCTCGTAGATTACAGTTCGCCCTGATATGACGTATGACCAACAACCAGTGCTGATTTTGGACAGGCGTCAGAAGTCACTCCGGAACAAGGTTGTCAATCTTGTGAGGGTGATGTGGCGACACGGCTCGCCTGGAGAGTCTACTTGGGAGAATGAGGATAAGATGCGAGAGCGTTTCCCACTTTTGTTCCCGGACACGTGAGTGTTGGGAAATTCCGAGGGCGGAATTTTTCTTAAATTGGGAAGGACGTAACGACTGGTTTTCTTGTATAGATTATATATATATATATATACATTTGGTTGCCTTCTCTTTGGCTGTGATTTCCTTTCTCCGTCTCCGTAGTTTTCGTTTTTGTTCGTTTCATCGTGTTTTCCTAGCTTCTTCCGTTGATCGTCGATTTCGGAGTAAGTCATTCGTGACGGGCTTCATATCAGTCATATCTTATTGTTAGATCAAGCCTAGGAGTCATAGGAATCGATCCCGGAGCTTCGCGCTCTATTTCGGAACTTTCAGTGCACGTTAGCCGGTACAAGAAGGGGAACCAACCAACTAGATGACGATTTAGTCGGTCGACGAACCTTCATGGACCGACTAGTGGGCTTTGATAATTATTCAGGAGTTACTGTTTATCGTTAGTCGGTCTAAGGACATTTGTCGACCGACTAGGTTGCAAACTAGTCGGTCAGCAATCGTTCTTTAACCGACTAGCTCTGTGATCATTTTTGATACCAAGTACTATTCATTCTTAGTCGGTCTAAGAACGTTCGTCGACCGACTAGATGAGAAACTAGTCGGTCAGTAATTGTTCTTTGACCGACTAAATCTAAATCCTATTTTTGTCAGGAGTTACTGTTTACACTTAGTCGGTCTGCGTTGGTCAACCGACCGACTAGTTCCCAAACTAGTCGGTCAGAGGTTGCTCTTTAATCGACTAATCAGTGTCGAAACCCTAATTTCTGGGCAGCCGCCGGTTCAACCTATAAATACTCCGATCACTTCTTCTTCTTTCTTTCTTTTCTCTAAACCTAGTTCTTCCCCATTGTTTTCCCTTCAATCCCAAACCCTTCCTCCATCATCCCAAACCCATCTCCATCACCCCAAGCCTCCCTCTCACCCCCATTGCGCCTGCATCTCCCTTAGGCCGCCGTTCCTCTTCAAAACCCCCTTTAATCCATTTTCTCCAGTTTTTCCCCATCGCTCCAGATCTGAACCGTGGTTCACGGATCGTTCATCTATTGCCGTGTTTGCTCGGCATCGATCTTCCGCTTCTATACGGTAGTGTCCGATCCTTTAATGTTTTCATAACCCATTTGTGCTTTTGTGAAACCCTAATGAAAATAAATGTTGTTTTGATGATTGTTTCTCCATAACAGTGAATTCCCCGTAGATTAGCATCCGTGAGACGAACCTTCGTGATCGTCATCCTCGGTGCTAGGCAAGTGGAACTTGCCACTTAGGGTTTGAGGCCATGCTTTAGGCCATTTACTTGTTTTAGCGTAAAAGAGACTAGGCAGTGAAAGGATAGCTGCCTAGACGTCCTTGATCTAGCTTGACAACGAAGCTAGATCTGTCACCTTCATCATGCTTGTATGTCATGTTTAATTTCAATTAACGGTACGCGAATATCTGTTCATGTCATTGCATTTCTTGCTTGTTCATCGTGTTTGTGTAGCACACGCTACTTTAAAATGTAAGCTGTGGCGAGTAGGATTTTGACTCCTACATCGTGACTTGAGGCTAGGTGCACCCCTATGCCAAATACACTTCCTGGCTCGTGATCCAGAAGCGAGCATAGTGTGTTGCTAATCCCAACGCTCGATACACGTGGAGGGGTAGGGTTAAATGGTCGCTTGAGCTTAGGAGTTGGCCCGATCAGCCACTCTAGCCAAAAGACGGAAACTATGAGCACAAAGTGAAAATCGTGACAAGTGATTCGTGATAAGTGAAAATTTTGATAAGTGATTCGTGATTTAGTGATTTAGTAGCTTTTGCTACATCGTGCGTTCTTGTCCCTTCTTGTCCTTTTAACTGTTGCATCATACTTAAATGTCATGTCATTGCATCCTACCTGAACTGTTAGGTTGTTAGTTTACTTTCGGTTTCCTTGCCCAAGTCTTTTAGACTTGCTGACATGTGCCCCTCTCTCTTTTGGGTGACACATGTTAGATCCTGAGCCAGAGTTCGTTGGAGAGGACGTGGTGTTTGCTGACGCTGAGTCAGAACCCGTGTTTGCTGAGGAGGAGTACGTGGACACCGGGGACCAGTCCTAGTGTCTTCGTTGAGCTTTCCCTTTTATTTTAGACTGCTGTAGTTGTCGGTGCGCAGCACCAATACTTTGTTATGTTGTGGTTTTGTTGGCTATGTTTTGGGCCTTTAGACTCTTTCCTTTAGCCTGGTGGCTTTTCTGGATGTTGAATATTATTGTGGACAATTTCTGAGAGTGGATTATTATATATCAGTCTCTCTTTCTTGTTATTATTATTGTTGTTCCATTTGCAGTTACAGGGACCTGCTTTGAAATTTTAAATTGACGCTTATCAGGCGTGAGGCTTCACAGCTCCACGTCTGTGCGAACCTTCTCACGTCTCGCCTCCATAGCTTTGGGAAGCGGGGCGTGAAAAAACGTGAAAAACACGATTTGAGCGATCTAAATGGCATGCAAACATGCAGAAAAAAGGTGTAAAATACGGAGTGATCATGCATCAGAGTAGAGATTTATTTCCAGGGGAGTGTTGTCAACCATTTTTTATTTTAAATACTATTGTTGATGACCCTCTCTGGAATACATTTATTTTGGGGAAAAATTATCCACATCAGATTGATGCGGCTCATCTCTTGCAGGGTACATGTGGAGTCCTTGGGGAAATGCTAGGAGCCGTATTGCTGGAATCTGATGGAGCCCATGGAGATACGCACCTTGCAGAGCCACAGAAGGAGCAGTTGGAGCTGTTACCTGCACCAGCAAAGATTCTGGATCCGCCTTTTGCTACAGGTGGTACCAATCCACTAGTGTAGAATTTTATGTTTTAAATAATCACGAATCCTCTCAGCAGCGAGAGGACCGTATATGATTTTTTATGTTTTTTCTAGTTAAATAAATTCACCCCATATGACGGTTCATTTATCTTTTGCACCCAACCCTCTACTTATCACGCATGCCCACCATTATATTTGGCGTTTTTTCGCTCTCTCCCCAATTTTTATGTGATGTTTAAGCTTGGGGAGAGAGACCATTTTATTGAGTGACCCCCCTTTCTTATCGTTGTCCTCTATTTATATCATACACACATTGAGGACAATGTGATGTTTAAGCTTGGGGGAGTGCATAGTGCACACACTTTGCTTCATCGTGAAACACACTTCGTATTTTCCATATGAACCATGTTCACTCTTATAGTTATGTCTCATATGCTTTATTTTCTATGAAATATCGTGGATTTATTTTTTTTAATGAACTCTGATATCTGTTAGATTAGAGTTTAATTCCTTAATTAGTGAATCTTTGTTAATATGCTTTTTCATAGTTGAATCCATAGTTTCACAACCATATTCTCAAAACAGTTAAGTTAAAAATGAATGAATCAAATTTGAAAATTATTTGACTTCTGCGTGTTTTGCTTGATAATTCTATTACTTCAAGATGTTTAGTGATTCAAAAGAGATAGGATAACCCCACGACAACCAAAGTAGTGATGATTAGAATTCTGAAACCGAGCCATGTCTAGATTCTATGCTTTTTCATTTTCTTTCATGAATAGCCAATAAATGATCTTTGATTATGCTTTGCATTCCATCACGTTCACGTGAGTTTGCAGAAATCCCAAAAATACAAAAATCAAACAAATATCTTGAATAAAAGGCCCTAAGGGTTCTTCGTAACCCGTTGCCCTAAGATCGTCTGTTCTGGGATGCATAGGCCGCCTTTTGTATATATTGAGTAATCTCGTATATACAAAGAAATAAAAAATACGTCTGAAATATTCATATAGCCAAAAACGATATAAAACTACAAAAATCCCATATCCTTATCTCCATTTCTATATAGAACTAAGACATGGCAAAGTTGATGGGTTCTAGGAGTCTTGACATGGTCGTAGTGGGATGATGCCTTACCTTGATTGAATTTTCTAAATTCATTCCATGAAGTATAACAAAATAACATGCATGGTTGAAAATGTTTGGTCATGACATATTATACTGCTTAGAGAATGAGTTGTGAACATTGGTTTCATTTCTGTGAACTTAGTATATTGCATGATAAACTATGATGTGATATAACTCTAATCTCTTTTTATTGCTTATCAAATTCATTTTATTTATTGAAATCCACGTTATTTCAATTTGAGTGAGATTTAATTATTTGGGGTGCATATGCCTTCTAATTTCATATTGACGCGTGTTCACGAGATCTTGCATATCTTGGGTTGTTGTATTTTTTCTGAATTTAAGATTGAACCCATTGTCTCCATTTACACATCACCGCCTCACATCTTCATTATATCCCACTCCCGTGTTAGCTTCTTACTAGTCTTCCTCGAGGACGAGTAAGAGGTAAGCTTGGGGGATTTTGATGTGTCATTATATTCTACATTTTATCAATGAGATTACACGTCAAAATGATTGCTCAATTACATATTTCATATGCTTTTATGCTATTATTTGGAATAATATGACTTTCGGAGCGTTTATGTCCATTTCAGGGATTTGGAGCGATATTGGAGCAATTTGGAGTCGATAAGATGATCGGCAACGTAAGAGCACCAATGAGACTCATGATGACATGCTCGAGGTGCCAAAGAAGAATACTGGAGCAAGGAAGGGGAAAGAGAGTGTAGTGACCCTGTGCTATGAGGAACAAACACTAGAGGGGGTGAATAGTGTTTTATAAAATTATAAGGAATTTACGCCAAATAAAACCCTACTTAACCAACAAATGCGAAATGTAATAAATGAACAACAATCCAAGTAAGAATGCAATGCAAACAATCAATCTACCTTGGTTCGGTGCCACCCAAGTCTCTCCGACTTGTTACCGATGCCCTACTCCAGCAACACCTGGATCCCCTCCCGCTACTCTAGCAAACCGCTAGAGATTTCCTTTAGCCCACTTGCGGAAACCCTCCAACAAGTGCAATCGACCAACAATCGATGTCCGTGTATCCCACAACCCGGGAACACGTAAAACCTTAATCCCACAACCTAGGACTAAGCAAACTCTCACAAACCGAGAGCAAAACGAAATCTTGACTCCCACAACTTGGGATCAAGCCAATCCTTTCATCACCGTGAGTATACAACAATTAAGAAGTATAAAGAATGAAATATAAAACTTCTTACCACAAAATCCTATGCCTTGAGAAATACTTACCAATTTGGGGCAAGAATGGATTTTGAGGAAGATAATATCACCAAACCCTAGCTCCACCAAGATGAGCAGCAATAGATGGCTAGGGAGGAGTTGGTGACTTAGATTTAAGCTCTTAGCTTGAGAAGCTCACAAGGAATGAGAATCTCTCTTGAGGAATTAGTGCTCAAAGAGAAAGAGAGAGATTCTTGTGAGATGAGAGAGCTTGGAATTGGGGTTGAATGGCTCTCTTCAAAGGTGTGAAAATGTCTCTAATTTCAGCCTTGGATTACTGGTTTGAAGTACTCAAACTTATATAGAGAAGAGAGAAAACGGTCACAAAAATCGTGGCATTAAATGCCAAACGGATCTATTTCTAAAGCTGCTTAATCGGTCTAAGAAGGATCATCAACCGACTAGATTGACAACTAGTCGGTCAGTGAACCTTCTTGGACCGACTAGATGGTAGACAGAGAAGATGGTGAAATCTGGGTAAGAACTAGTCGATCTAAGAAGGATCATCAACCAACTAGATTGACAACTAGTCGGTGAGTGAACCTTCTTGGACCGACTAGATTGGCTTTTAATGCATTAACCATCCTTCTTGAACCAACTAACTGGTCAACAGTACAAAGGTCGAATTTCACAAGGAAAACTAGTCGGTCTGAGAAGAAACACCAACCGACTAGATCGTCATTTAGTCTGTCGGTGAGCCTTCTTGGACCGACTAATTGGTTAACAAATTGTCTTGAATTGATCAGGACAACTAGTCGGTCTGAGAAGGATTTCCAACCGACTAAATCGTCATCAGTCGGTCGGTGAACCTTCTTGGACCGACTAATTGACCAACAAAGAATGGGCTGAGTTGAGCAAGGATATCTAGTCGGTTCAAGAAGGATTCCCAACCGATTAGATCTTCATCTAGTCGGTTGGTTCTTCTTCTTGAACCAACTAAGATGCATATGAAGCCGTGAAATGAAACGTTAGGCTACATGAAAGTTTCTAATGGCTTCTAAGGCAATCCTAGAGATATGATATGAAAGTTATGAAGATTTCTAGGCAAGTACTACTCAAGGCTTAACATTCTACTAAACCGAAGTTAGAAGACAATATAAATAACATGACGAACCGTCTTCGAAGCTTCAACATGGAGAATCTGAATCCCTTGACTTCATGAATACTCCTTGAGCTTCAACGAAGCTCCAGGCACAACGATCACGCGTTCTGAGGAAGTCTTGGGACGTCGCTTGAGATGAACAAATTACTTTGGCGACGATCTCCATAAATCTTCATGGTCTTGAGTCTTTTAGTTGAATGACTTGAACGTCATAGTCTTCGAAGCTTTTGACTCATCCATTCCTTTCTTCTCTTTAGATTGAATCTCCATTCATTTGTTGATGCCATTGGCTTGATGTTTGAAGTAGCCTTTGAATTCTTCAAGCAAATGCTTCACTTTTGTTGATCTACCAGAATCAACACGTGTAGTCACTTTTGATCTTCTAGAATCTGATTGGTGACTTTATAGCTAACTGCAATCACAAGAGTTAGTTACAATGATTTGTGTTTGATCATCATCAAAATCAAGGTGGAGAGTCCAATACTCAACATTCTCCCCCTTTTTGATGATGACAAACCAAATATAAACAAAACAAATAATTGTGCATTAAATATACTTACTCCCCCTGCAATGATGCCAATCAAGTTAATATTAATAATCAATAGCATCATTCAGCAGTTAATAGTGTGTGTATCACATGTGGTTGTGTATATATCGCATGAATGACCAGAAATAATATGCATACACAATACAAATCACATAGGTGATACACATCATAAACATGAGCATGATTACCTATATATATATATATATATATATATATATATATATATATATATATATATATATATATATATATATATATATATATATATAATGTAATTAATATAAACCAAGGTAATCACCAATACTCCCCCTGAATCATATACATGAACGATCATACTTAAAGTCTATATGATTCAAGTTATTGTTTAACACTTAACAATTATTAAGCACATCTTGTTTATTTCTCTCCCCCTTTGTCATTAACAAAAAGATATGGGGTATAGAAACAACAAATGCAACAATAGAGTGGAAAACAAAAATGTATAACAATTGAAAAGTTACCAATTGAAAACATGGTATCAAAATAAAGATATCAATTGCAAGAGCATATATCCAACAACAACTCAACCACCCTCAATTATCACAAAAAGATAAGCAATAAGCTTATGAGATAAAAGATTACAATAGATACTAATTGTAAAGAGTAGTGTGAGCAGTGTTAGAAAAGTGACAATTGCAAAAATCATGACATCACTTGTGAAAGAAAAACAAGTGATCAAATAGTGTCAAATACCCAAACAGACTCAATTATCACAAAATTTATAACATTAAGCATAATGTGATAGACTGTCCTTGAGCAATGAGCATGACAAATGACATGAACATGATTAAATACATCATGGTGGAATCAAAATCATCATATTGACATAGATCAATATTTTAGCAAATTGAGTGCATTGAAAACAATTCTATGTTTTCATACAAACAAAGCTATCAAATCAATATAATCGTCGAGCGACGAAGTAAATATCAGATACCAATTGTGGAAATATCATTTATAACCATGTGTACAAAGTAATGTTATTAAATAATAACACAAATTAAGTAAAATGGCATGAGATACAAATTGTAGTCATACCAAATCATCTTCTAAAGTATCTCCAGCCAAAATTTAAGTGAAGTGTGCGATGTGGGCATACAAAAATATCTATATCATGCAAAGATGTTATGCCAAATAGAGATAGAAACATCATAAAACGTATGGCATACACAATTCTAGCACACTAGGATACTAATTGAAACAATGTTCAAAAGAACCATAGTACAAGCATGCATTCCAGAATAGATACTCACATAAAGAGTCAATGAAAAGCATGGAAATCCATGAGCATAAAGAAGATAAGCGCTATATCATAAGCTCAAAACTAGCATCAAGCAAGATCATGAAAAGATGATATCCAATATCAATAGTCTAACAATTGTAAATATGATACCAAATGTAGATATGATATGTAGAGATGATACCAAATGTAGTCTAACAAAGTATGCAAAACAGGCAAATAATGTCAAGATCATGATCTCACTTGAGAAGGAAACCAAGTGAACATAATAGAGACAAAATCTCATCCTAGCTCAAATATCACAAAGAATTCAACATGAAGCATAATGTGACAAAACATCTTTTGAGCAAAAGTATGAAGATAGTCTACGAATAAAGTTATCATGAACATCGCAAGCATGCATACCAATTGTGCGAATAGAATAAAAACTTGAGTAAGCACAATATAGTCGAAGGTAGCATCAAAGAAGTCATAGTGCATCAAGATATATTCATGGATGGATATCTATGACAGAATATACATATCATCAAACACAACTTATATGATCTTGTATAGCAAAAATTATCTCCAACATATCATAAAAACATGAGCTTGAGATGAGAGATAATCAATGCGAAAAATATAGCATGAAGATCACTAACCAATATGCATGAGTGTTATGTCACCTGTGAAAATATCATACATGAGAGATTTAGCTATAGACATGAAAGATCTCTTGAATAAAATTATAGCTAAACATCAGTCATGAAATAATTAAAATGACAAGTAACATACATTGATCACCCCAAATCATATCAATACGTCTCATAAAGATAATCATACAAACTATGAGAAAAGTATGAGATGTGTGGTGATACAATGAAAAAATACACATAAAGATCCTAAATCATTAATCTTATACATGGCATGAATTATGGATAACGTGATGAAGTATAGCATGCCATAAAGAAATGAAAGACTCTACTAAAATGTTATGACAGATCATGATATGGTCTAAATAATCCATGAATATCGTCATCAATGAGAATTAGGTACAAGTTGTAGAATCAAAGTAGCAATGAATCTTAAGATCAACATACTTAAAATAATCTAATAAACAAACAAGCATGTCATACACATCAGTTATTATATCCATAATATTTAACAATCTTCACAAAGAAGCATGCATGTGAGGAAATGCGATGTGTAATGACAACGTGTTCCAAAGATATGAATATCAATAAACAACTAACCAATTCATTAACAAGGTAGTCACATAAACACACAATCTTCATGAGGGTGTGACAAGAATAAGCTAATGAAGAAGTATGCTATATTACACAAATCGAATATATTAAACTACCAATTGAAAACATGGTAGTCAAAACCAATATATTAAAATACCTATTGTGCAAAACACATACTTACAACCATTTAGCTCTCCCTATATGTGTGCATCTCCAATGCACCATCCTTTCATTTGAATTGATCCGTCATTTGTAAACCAAGGAATGTGTTAGGTAGGCATCTTGCACAACAATCTGTCAATTCAACAATTGGTGGTATCCAAAAACTTTTTGGATCCAAATAGGTTAATGAACAAAATCAAGTATTCCAATAACCAATCATTTACCAATTGTAAATAACACTCATCAATAGAAATGCATGACATGCATTAATAAGAGTTATTATAATCATGAAAATCATACATATCAGGAATTAACAATTCTCAATCATTAAAAATTAGAAACACCTAGACTAATAATTCCTATGCATATGATTTAGTCAAAATACATTATACAAGCATGGTACCCAAGCATGAAGTGCAATATGAGTGAGTAAGCAAGGTGGAAATCAAATAAATATTAGAGTTTGATATTCATATAAATAGTCGCATGAGAATATGTCATTCCTAATATACGATTCCATATGTGTGTTCATACCATGCCTAGAAACAATCTTAGGAATCCAAAAGATAGGGATTTGGGATTCTTAAGAAGAGGTTGTGTAGAGGCATGAGTAGGAAGTTGGGATGCACGCTTGTAAAGTGGAACATAAATATAAGCGTGTCCCGTGTGTGAAACATGCAAATGAGCATTAATTCTAACATGAAATTTTTTAAGCCACATGTTATAAATAATCCTCGAATAAATATATGAGTAGGATTATGAATATACAATGCACATTAGTCAAGAATTTGACACACGTGAAATACATAGACATAAATGACATATAGGATATACAATATGAAAACATAGGATATGCATGAGATAGTCTCAAACACAAAGTGACATCTACATGCATCCAACACACATGGAAACCAAATGTAAGAATATACTTACAACATTACGCTCCCCCTACTTTGGTGCATCACTTAAGCACCATCAACTCCATTTGAATGAAAGTCTTTGCAAATCAAGGAGTTGGTAGGGTTGGTATCCCAATGTGGATTGAACCTAGAAAACATAATTTTGGTATCCAAAAACCTTTTTGGATCCTATGGGTTAGGCAACAAATTTAACAAACTAAATTCAAATTAATATAACCCATATCCTAATGTAATCATACACAATATTTAAGAAACATGCAATCATGTTATAAGATAAATATTTAACCAAATACATGCATACACCAATTGTACCAAAAATAATTATATATATATTATAATCCAAACGCATGTCAAGTATCACATGCAACAAAACATGAATATGAGCCAACGCATGTGTTGCAAGAAGAAATATTAAATATTCTAAACATGAAAATCATAAACACAATGATTTACAAATAATCATGCAATGGAAGTCAAATTCAATACGAATTTACGTTCTAATCACACATGAGCATCCAAGACCAAAATGCAAACAAAAGAGTAATTCAAATCTTAACAAAAATGCATTGGTACCCATAAAAAATAACTATAAACATATGGTAACAAGCAAAGAAAGGTCAACGGAAACTAACCCTTCAGAAACCAAGTCCAAGAGGACCATGATTTCCCAACATAATCATCATTCAAAATAATATCATTAATATAAGATTGCACATACATATCCTTAGCATGAGTGCGAGTGTTCTTAGGACCCCAAATAGTTTATGATTTGGGAATCCTCTTCCTAGTGGTTGCATGCACAAAAGGTTGATCTCTACGTGGTGCATGTGGCCTAGGAACATGAGATCTAGCAAGAGCATGAGGAACAATGTGTTGTGCTAAAGCATGATGATGAGCATATGATCCATGGTGTGGTGTTGCATACATACGTGGATGAATAAGAGGTGTGTATGCATGAGAATGATCATGAGAATAAGCATGCACATGTGGATGTGATGTGTGATCATAAGCATGTGAAGGTGCATGAGCATGAGTACGTGCATGAGAGTGTCTCAAATGAGTGTTTGCACGTGCTCGTGGGTATGGAACATAAAAACCATCATTCGTGTGAACATGTGGAGTAGGAGGTGTGTTCCCACGTGGCATAGTATTGGTGTACATGAATGCATGACCCTTCTTTGGAGGTCCACCCAAAGTGGGTTTCTTTCCAAAGGAGGGAGGAATAGGAGTGGTGGTTTCCTTAGTAGTAGAACTACCCAAGTTGTTATAGACACCACTCGTGGATGCATCGGAGGATGGCTGATCACTCCATATTTTACACCTTTTTTCCGCATGTTTGCATGCCATTTAGATCGCTCAAATCGTGTTTTTCATGTTTATTCGACAATATTGCGATGCTTTTCACGATTTGTTGTTTTTGTCGTATTTCAGCAGATTTGGAGTGATTTGGAGTGATTCTGAGATGCACCCACTCCAGAGTGTCACCGACGACTCTCTTGAGGGGTATTTTGCGATTGGAGAGGAGTGGAAGAGGAAAGAACGTCGTAGGAGCGACAAGGAGGCAAAAACATGAAGAATGGGCTTTTTTAGCATGCCACTCGACCGAGTGAAGGAGTCACTCGGCCGAGCATAGACAACCCGCTCGGTCGGACAGATCGGACACGTAACAAGGCTAATATCAGCGTGTACTCGGCCGAGCATCGCCAGACTACTCGGCCGAGCACCGAGTCATCCCTCGCCCGAGTGGAGCCAAGACGACAGCAACAAAAGATGCTGAACTCTCTGTTTTTCGTCTGTACAGTCCCAAGCTCCGACTCGCCCGAGTGACCAACGCCATCCACCCGAGTGAAGAACGCCCATCGGCCTAGTGAAGAAAAGTCACTCGGCCGAGTGACCCCCGAGGAGACGACCCCCAAGACCCCCAACTCTCTGTAATTGTACAGGGTCTCTCACTCAGCCGAGTGACATTTGTCACTCGGCCAAGTGAGCCGCGCTGCCTGTAGCGTAAACTGCGATTTTGAGGCTGCGCAGGGGCATTTTCGTCAGGATTTTTTGGGCGATTTTGGGGGGTATTTAACCCCAGTTTTTAACCTAGTTTAGGGGGCTTTTTCAGAACTTTTTTGCAGCCTTTTTATATTAACTTTTTAGGGATTAGATTGAGCTTTTAGAGAGGAGAGGAAAGGATTATTTTGAGGGATGCTATCTTGTTCTTCATTGGTTGTCCCTCTTTCTCTAAAAAACTCCATTTTTATTTATTTATTGAATATTGCTATGAATTCCATTCATTTTACTTGTGAATTTATATTGAATTTGATTATGAATTGTGAGTAGTTCATCGTCTTAGGGCGTAGGGATGAACCCTACGAACCCAATTTCAAAATTGTGATGAATTGGTGAAACTATTGCTAGGATTGATTAGGGTTAGTTTGGGATTGCTATAATACGAATAGCTAGGGATTCATACCGATCGGGATTTGCAAGAGATTGGATCCCAATTCGATAGGAAGCCCTAGATATTCGAATTGGGTTGCAATTGAATTTCTCCGGAATCGGTTTGCAAGAGATTGGACCGAAACTAGGGTTTTCGATTGCAATTCTATACCAATACCCGTTTGCAAGAGATTGGACGGGTAGGAACTATCACAACCTAGGTCGTAGCTCGAGTTTGCACGAGAGTGGGCTCGAGATACGATTGAACGATGACGTTGTTCTTCACGCTAGCTTGCCTAGGTTAGGGTTTGCAAGAGATTGGACCCTACCCTAGGGTCGCTATAGACCGGCAATAGCACGAGAGCGTGAGCTTGGTTCCACATTTAGTTGCAACTAGTTCACCCAAATTTCAAGTCTAGCAATTGTGAAACCTACGAGTCACAATGATGAGATACGGCAAGTAGCGGGGATTCCCTATCCCTAGGCGTCTTTATTAATTTGTTATTTCTTTTATACATTTGAACGACTGTGACCGCATATTTGCGAACATTTCTCGACTTTTCCTATAGCCAGGTGATTAAAGAAGACACTGTTATTAGGCCTCCCTGTGTTCGATACCCGCTCACCGCTACACCGTGCGCTTGCGGTAAGACTACAGTGTCACCGCTCCGGGTCGTATATCCGGGGCGCGACCAAGTTTTTGGCGCCGTTGCCGGGGAGGCAATAGTGTCTGATTCCTAAAACCTAGCTATTTCTTTCTTTTTGTTCTATCATTTTTTTTATTTTGTTTCACCCTTCCATTGTGCTAACTATTTCTTTGAAACTCTGTTTTCCCTTGCATGTACACAAGATCCTCGGTGAACCCCGAAGAGATACTATACGATCCGGAGATCGAGCGTACATTGAGGAGGATCCGAGCGGAGAGGAGACCCGTTATGGAAGGAAATTTTATGACCCATCCTGAGACACCCGAAGAATTGGCAGCGCGAATGGCAAGGATTATTTCCATAAGAGATAGGCTTCGGCCTAAGACTTCTTCCACGACCTCGTCCATAGCCATGCCGGAGTTGGCGGCCGAAAAAAATTTCGAGTTGAAGACCGGATTGGTAGTTCTTATGCAACAAGATCCTTTTCATGGGAACTCCCATGAAAACCCTCATTACCACATCCAGCTCTTCCTATCAAAGTGTGCCACCTTCCAAATGCCGGGCGTCTCCGTGGATGCTATCAGACTGCGCCTCTTCCCTGTCACACTCAAGGACAAGGCATTATATTGGATGAGGACGCAAGCTGAAGGAATCTTCACCACTTGGGATGAGTTGGCGAGTGCCTTCGTTGACAAATTTTACCCGCCCTCCAAGACGGTGAAGATTAGAAGTGCTCTGATGTCCTTCAAGCATGGACCACAAGAGACTCTCTATGAAGCATGAGAGCGCTTCAAGGACTTGCAACATCAATGCCCTCATCATAGCATTGAGGATTGGGAGCTTGTCCACAGTTTCTACAATGGACTCCAACCGGGGACGAAGCAGATTATTGATGCCACGGCAAATGGAGCCATTTTGTCGAAGACTCCTGATGAAGCTACGGCCTTACTTGAGGAGATGGCCTCGAACAACCAACAATGGGGGGACGAGCGAGGACATTCTTCATCCTCCTTGAAGCCCACAAGTATCTATGAGGCCAAGGCCGTGGCGGAGCTTTCTAGCAAGTTTGACTCTCTCCATAAGATAGTGGAGAGGTTGGAGAAATTCATTACCGAGCCTCAAGGAGCCCCTTCTACACCCACGCCGACAAATCATATGAGCGATTGGCAAGACCAATCCCAAGCCATGTATGTAGGAGGAGAGCAAGGAGAAGGAGCTTTGGAGCAAATTCAATACGTCGCGGGGAATTCTGGATATTGGGCCAATCCGGCCGCTAGAAACCATCCGGGTTTCTCATATGCTAATAATGATGGTGCATTGAACCCCCCGCAACAACAACCTCCTCAAGCTCGAGCTCCATCACCATAACCAAATTATCCACCAAGGGGGCCACCGCAACAAAACTTCCCGCCGAGGCAACAAGTGGGACCTTATAGGCCACCCGGGTATAATCAAGGGTGGAGAAATCCCAACCCTCCGCAAGCTCAACCACGTCCGGATTTTAAAGCTAAGGTGGAGGAGTTTATGGTGGAACAAAGAAAGATCAACGCCACGTTGAAGGCGGGACAAGGTTCTATCGCCACCGTCGTCGCTCAAATTGGGGAGCAACTTGCGTTGCTCAATAAAAACAATCAACAATTACCGGCTCAACCCGAGCCGAATCCACGGGGCAACACCGGCCATATCAATGCGGTCGTTGCGGTTACAACAAGAGGAGGGAAGGATACCACTCCCCCCATGACTCAAGACAAGGAGCCCGTGGTGGAGAATCTAGGAGAAAGATTGCCGGTAATTGAAGTGGTAAAGGAGAAGGAGCCGCAAGAAGGAGGAAAATCTAGAATGGAGGAGCTTATTGATGAGCGCCGATTTATGCCACCGGTGCCCTTCCCTCAACGGCTAGCTAGAGCCAAGATGGAGAAACGGCTAGCCAAGTTTCTCGAGTATTTGAGAGGGGTGAGCCTCAATATCCCTTCCTTGACGCTTTAGAGGAAATCCCATCTTACGCCAAGTTCTTAAAGGACTTGATCACGGGAAGGAAGAGGAAGGAGAAGATAATGCTCGCGGAGGAAGGGACTTGGTTCACAAAGAGAGAGAAGGAGCCCGCCAAATTTAAAGATCCGGGAAGTTTCCGGATTCCTTGCACTCTAAGCGGTGTCCCCCTACAAAAAGCATTGGTAGATTTGGGGGCTAGTGTTAGCCTCATGCCTCTCTCCATGTTTCGGAAGTTGAATACCGGCACGGATTTGAAGCCTACCGACATGCAGATTCAACTAGCGGATGGGAGGATTACAAGACCGGTTGGGATCGCGGAGGACATCCTACTCCAAGTTCCGGGGGCATATGTTTACCATGCGATTTCGTGATAATGGACATCAAGGAGGAGGGCGATACATCACTCATACTTGGACGCCCATTCCTTGCCACCGTCGGTGTCATCGTCGATGTGCGGGAGGGGACCCTTACCTTGAACGTCGGCAACAACGAAGTGGAGCTCCATATACCGAAGGCAATGAAGCACATGCCGTATCATGAGGAGCTAGATTACATGGACCTCCTTGATGAGGTCATCGAAGAGGCGACCCCCCACTCCATCGGCGCACCCCACGAAGATAGCTTCGAAGAAGGCCTAGATTTGGCCGAGGAAGAGAAGATGGAGCACTCCCCCGATATCTCCGTGGCGATTGATGATGGCGACGCTGATGTCGCAAGAATACGGGAGCTCTGCAAGCTCTCGAAGTTGAGGACTCCGAAGAAAGCTCCACCGATACGAAGATCGGTGTCACCGGCAAAGTCGAAGGCTGGAGCAAGCTCTAGCTTGGGGGAGCCACCCCCCAACATTACCCGAGACGAAGGGGCACTGAGGAAGACCACACACCACAATGATCCAAATCTGAGCGGTGTTCCCGGCAAATTCGACGGGTGCATCTCATATGCACCCAACATCCCGCGCTAAGTTGAAAATTTAAAGGGGTCGAGCTCAATACCTTAAACGAGCGCTTGTCGGGAGGCAACCCGACGGTTATCGCATTTTTTTTCTATTTTTAGTTTTTATTTTTGTTTTAGGCTTTATTAGTGTTTTTGAGTTGTTTGCCCGAAAAATTGTGACAACGGGTCCTATTTTCTTTGACATGAGAGGAGAAAGGGATATCTATCATTTCGAGGATGACCAAGGCAAAGAAGAGCGCTCCAGGAACGTGCTCGAGGCTTAGGAGAAGGAAGAAATCAACTGGAGGAAGAAAAACAGAGATTAGAGCCAAAACGGAGCCAAACGGCAGAAAACAGGGCCTCACTCGGCCGAGTACCATAGTCACTCGGCCGAGCAAAGAAATTCGTCCGCCCGAGTGGCGCACCAACGAGGGAAGTCTGTTGCACCCAACTCTCTGTTCTATTTTTGATTTCAGTATAAATTACCACTCGGCCGAGTATATATCTTCACTCGGCCGAGTGAAACTAATATGCTCCTAGGGCGAGAATTGCCGAGTAGCTTGTGCCACTCGGCCGAATGGACTCTTTCGACTCGGCCGAGTGTGGCAAAGCCACTCGGCCGAGTCGTAAGCGGCGAGGAGTTTTTAAAAATAATTTCGTTACGATCACTCGGCCGAGTGACATAGTCACTCGGCCGAGTCGTAACTACTCCTATATAAGCTGACGCGGGCTCTGCGCGGAATTCGAAGCGACACAATTTTCTCTCGCCCGAGCCCGCGCCTCTTCAACCCTCGCTCGCCCGCTACTGCTCCCTCACTCGTCCGACTGCCGTGCCCGCCGGTCTGACCGCCACGCCGCCGACGGCCGACGATCGCCGCCGCTCCGACCGACCGCCGGCGACTCCCTCGCCGCCGGCCAACCTCCGGTACCCCCAATTTCGCCCCATTTCTCCATTTTCTCGTATTTTTCGACGATCCATGCACTAATCGAGCCCCTAAATCAAATTAATTTCATTATCTATCTATTATACCCCTAACCCCCCATGTATTTTGAATTTTACACGCTGATATCGTTGTTTGATGTGCAGGCTATCTTGGGGAGCTTAGGGGAGCCTTCGGACGCGCTATAGGCTTCGTGGGGGCATCGTCTTCGCACCCACCCGCTGTTTTGCTCTTGCGGCGTGTTCAGGTACCTTCGTTCCATTATTTTTGGCATGCCGCATTTTATATTAGTTTGGTGAGCATTCGGGGCACACATGCCGCCCCGTACACGGCCAAGCACTCGGGGAGCTTCCGCCAAGAGGAAGCGGACGGATGAGCCCGGCCCCTCCCACGCTAGGGAGGACTCCCCTCCGTCTTCACCACCTCACCCCACACAGCCACTTCCAGCCGACCCCGTCCATCAGCAGCCACTTCCAGCCGACCCCATTCACGCACAGCCACCACCGGCTCCGGTTGTCGGGCCGCTGGGGATTACGTTCAGAGACGACACACATCACGTCCGATTTGAGCGTATCACCCAGCGCCCGATAGTACCCTCCAGGTTCGCTCACTTAGCAGACCTAGACCGCCTGGGGGTACTTGAGGGGATGCTCATGTTGTACGACAACATGGGTTGGCGAGATTTTCTTTCTGTGTCGGCGGACACCTACGTCCGTCCGACACTCGAGGTACTTAGCTCGATCGCCCGGACCGCTGAGGGATGCTCCTTTAGACTCATGGATCGAGAGTGTCATATCACTCTCGATATGCTTAGGGCATTCTTTCAGTGGCCCGCTGTCCCCGCGCCCGACCGAGCCTACGCCCCCACTCACATCCCTCCCCCATCTTTCGATTCACACGCCTTTTGGGCCAGGATCACGGGTTTACCTCAGGCCTTTGACCCTAGTAGGGCCAAGGCCTCGGCCATAGTCCACCCCTGCCTCCGCATAGCATAGCGCCTTATGGCGACCACCTTTCTAGCGAGGTACGAGCCTGGGACGATGTCGACGCCTGAGCTCTATATGCTCTACGCGATGACTCGCCCAAGAGTTCTTGATAGGGATGGTGTTACGATGGTCCCCACCGTTGAGATTGACGTCGCTAGCTGGTTTTTGGACCGCATCATCGTATCGGTGGGCACTCGCTCCCTGATATGTTACGGCGGCCTGATCACCCTGCTAGCCCTGATGACCGGCGAGGACCTACCGGCCGACCTGCGTCGACATTCGGGCCCCACTTCACTTTCGATAGACGTCATGGCCCGGATGAAGATGCTTCGTCCGCACGGCCAGCGGCACTGGGTATGGTTGCACGGTCCCTTAGGTGCTGACTACATGATCCTTCTGAGCCCCGCTCGTACACACATAGGACCAGTACACGAGGACTGGCTACCGGTGATGGATCTCCTGATCCCCACCGCCTACGTGCTTGAGGCCGAGGAGGCTGAGCAGGCTCACCCTGCACCTGTTGACCCTGTGTTCCCTCAGCCTGAGCCTGCACTTTCTGCGACTCCCGACACTTCTGTCCCCACTTCTGCCAGTGTCGAGAGTACACTTGCTGAGCCGTCCTCCATGGCCACCACGTCTACCACCACCCCCACCACTGTTGTGCCCCTGTCGGTTTAGCCACTCACCTCTCTGCTACCCGAGCGTCCACCCACCATACTTGAGAGTGGCGAGTCTTCCTTTGCTTCCATTGTGGAGACCCTATCCACTTTAATCTCCACCGGGGTCTCACCTTTTGGACCCCACACTTCTCCCCAGCGGTCGACCCTTCTGTCTCCACCGTAGCTGTCCTATCTGAGAGCGTCATGACGTCTGTTCCCACGTCTGTGTCACTGACCTCTCTTGCCACCTCGTCACCGATTTTGTCTTCCACTTCCACTGCTGCTGCTTCCACCTCACACCAGCCTGTGTCCCAACCTCGCACTGACGCTGGGCATCCACTAGTGAGCACAACACCCTTTCCACCCATGCCTGCTGTCCCGATCACCTACACTGCCCGTATTAGACAGCCCCGACCTGCTCAGCCTAGACCTGTATGTCCTTCCGCTCCACCACCCCCTGACGCCTTAGTTCAGAGCGTTCGCGCTCTTGAGGGGCGATGAGTGGACTCCGGGGCGATGTTAGGGCTCTGTCTTCCACAGTCACCGCCATGCAGCACCGCCTCGAGCTACTTCCCGGCATTCACTTTTTCCTGACCCAGATTCTTGAGCGACTGCCATGACCACCACCAACCCAGCTGACTGTTCCACACCCACCACCCCCACCACCATCCACCCAGCAGACTGTTACCCAGCCACCACCACCCCCACCTCCGCCTCAGGATGGAGATGGCGCAGCACCACCAGCTTAGGCACACCCTTGATGCCATCGATATTTTTTGTCGTTATGCTGCCCATTCTCTGCTTGGTCCTAATGATTTTTGCCCCCCTCCTCCCATCACTATTTTTTTTCCACACTTTGATCATATCATTCTATATCCTTTTTCAGGAGTGAGGGAGAGTATTTTTGGTGACACACACATATCTGCATCACTCTTACCCTTGCATGCATCACATCCGCATCATATTTTTCTTTTTGTTATTTTTTGTTTTTTTATTTCTTTTTATCATGCATGCATACCCACCCCCACCCATTACCTGTCTCTCGGTGTGCCACACTTCGCACATTGAGGACACTGTGCACTTTAGCTTGGGGGAGTGAGTTCTCACGCTTTTTGCTTTTATCACCTTTTATTTTTAGTTTTTTCACGTTTTTCCACTTTTGCACCCATTTTTCATCACGTTCTTTTTTCTTTTTTTACCATGCATCACGTTTTTTCTTATTTTCCTTGTGTGCTGCATTGTAAATATCTTTGTTTTTCGTTTATCTTTATTTCCTTCATCTTTTGCTAGAGATGACTTTTATGTGATGATGATGACGTGGTGTTAGCTTTTCCCTATCTGCATGCTATATTTGTCGTGTCATAGCTTTTTATTTTTGATATCATATGCTATGTTCTGCCTTGCATTTAGAAATAGTAACCCACTCTCTTTTGCTGTATGAAAATGGATGAAATGCTATTATTAGCTGATGTCTGATGATTCATATGTATGCTATCGTAGAAAACACACCAAGATTCACGCATTGATTGCTTATATCTGGAGTACTGCTTTCTTTTCTCATATCACTTCTTATTGCATGATTTGTATGCTTCACTTCGGGTTGATTGAAATGTTTGCTAGCTTTGATGAATCTGGATTAGTTTACTTTTTGAGATTAAACTGAGTAGATTATATTACCCTGCTGAAGTTGTCATGCACGTCCTATAGAGTGAACTGAGAGATACATATATTTCTTTCTCCACATATCTTGAACATTATTTCTCTATTTTAAATTCATTGGTGAATCTCCCCTTAGCAATTCTATTATTGGCATTCCCCCGTTATTAAAATCACATGCTCCAAATTCCCCAAAATCCAAAGAAAAAAATACTTGTATATCCTTCTCTTTGATTTGGGATCATTGTGTATATATGTCAAGAAAAAAAAGGGGGAAAAAGAAAAAGGAAAAAAAGATTTGAGAATAAGTGAAGAAAAGAGAAAAGAAGTTCGAAAACGATCACATCTCATATACTTTGTCTCTTTCTTCCCTCTTTTGTTTTTATTTTTGTTTTCTTTGACTTTTGGAGCTTCATAAGAAACGGGGATGTAAATATTGTTTTGTATATGCCACCACGCTTATAGATAAGCCTGGGGGAGAGAATCCAATGATGTGTGAGAGAGTGACTACCTGACGGTGCATGACAACCTAGGCTAAGTAATATTTTATACTCGGTGAGATTGCTAAAGTTTCACGAAATCCAGAAATCTACGCTTAGCATTCATTTCATGAAAACCACTCTTTTTCTATTCTTTCTACTCTATCGTGTGATATCTCTTATGCTCCTTATAGAAAGCATTCAATTGAAAAGTGTGTGATCTACGATATTGTATACCGCTTTAGATGCTTCAGACGATGTTAATCTTAGAATTATTCCATTTTTCATGCTATATTGATATTCTTGGGTTTTCTATTTCAAGTGCACCATTATACTATGATATCAAAATAAAAATCTTTGACATGTGTTTTATATTCGATGCATGCTATATGAGTGAGCAAAACCCACGTCCTAAGAAAATGATCTAGCAACTTCCCTCTTCGTTTTCTATTTTTGTTTTTCGATTTCCGTTTTCCGCCTTTCCGCCGTTTTCTTTATCTTTATCCACCGGGTTCGCTTTTTACTTATCTTCCTCGAGGACGAGTAAGAGGTAAGCTTGGGGGATTTTGATCACTCCATATTTTACACTTTTTTCCGCATGTTTGCATACCATTTAGATCGCTCAAATCGTGTTTTTCACGTTTATTCGACAATATTGCGATACTTTTCACGATTTGTTATTTTTGTCGTATTTCAGGAGATTTGGAGCGATTTGGAGTGATTCTGAGATGCACCCACTCCGGAGTGTCACCGACGACTCTCTTAAGGGGTATTTTGCGATTGGAGAGGAGTGGAAGAGGAAAGAACGTCGTAGGAGCGACGAGGAGGCAAAAACATGAAGAATGGGCATTTTCAGCATGCCACTCGGCCGAGTAAAGGAGTCACTCGGTCGAGCATAGACAGCCCGCTCGACCGGACAGATCGGACACGAAACAAGGCTAATATCAGCATGCACTCGGCCGAGCATCGCCAGACCACTCGGCCGAGCACCGAGTCATCCCTCGCCCGAGTGGAGCCAAGACGACGGTAACAAAAGATGCTGAACTCTCTGTTTTTCGTCTGTACAGTCCCAAGCTCCGACTCGCCCGAGTAACCAACGTCGTCCGCCCGAGTGAAGAACGCCCATCGGTCGAGTGAAGAAAAGTCACTCGGCCGAGTGACCCTCAAGGAGACGACCCCCAAGCCCCCAACTCTCTGTAATTGTACAGGGTCTCTCTCTCATCCGAGTGACTTTTGTCACTCGGCCGAGTGAGCCGCGCTGCCTGTAGCGTAAATTGCGATTTTGAGGCTACGCAGGGGCATTTTTGTCAGGATTTTTTGGGCGATTTTGGGGGGTATTTAACCCCAGTTTTTAACCTAGTTTAGGGGGCTTTTTCAGAACTTTTTTGCAGCCTTTTTAGATTAACTTTTTAGGGATTAGATTTAGCTTTTAGAGAGGAGAGGAAAGGATTATTTTGTGGGATGCTATCTTGTTCTTCATTGGTTTGTCCCTCTTTCTCTCAAAAACTCCATTTTTATTGATTTATTGAATATTGCTATGAATTCCATTCATTTTAATTGTGAATTTCTATTGAATTTGATTATGAATTGTGAGTAGTTCATCGTCTTAGGGCATAGGGATGAACCCTACGAACCCAATTTCAAAATTGTGATGAATTGGTGAAACTATTGCTAGGATTGATTAGGGTTAGTTTGGGATTGCTATAATACGAATAGCTAGGGATTCATACCGATTGGGATTTACAAGAGATTGGATCCCAATTCGATAGGAAGCCCTAGATATTCGAATTGGGTTGCAATTGAATTTCTCCGGAATCGGTTTGCAAGAGATTAGACCGAAACTAGGGTTTTCGATTGCAATTCTTTACCAATACCCGTTTGCAAGAGATTGGACGGGTAGGAACTATCACAACCTAGGTCGTAGCTCGAGTTTGTACGAGAGTGGGCTCGAGATACGATTGAACGATGATGTTGTTCTTCACGCTAGCTTGCCTAGGTTAGGGTTTGCAAGAGATTGGACCCTACCTTAAGGTGGCTATAGACCAGCAATAGCACGAGAGCGTGAGCTTGGTTCCACATTTAGTTGCAACTAGTTCACCCAAATTTCAAGTCTAGCAATTGTGAAACCTACAAGTCACAATGATGAGATACGGCAAGTAGCGGGGATTCCCTATCCCTAGGCGTCTTTATTAATTTGTTATTTCTTTTATACATTTGAACGACTGTGACCGCATATTTGCGAACATTTCTCGACTTTTCCTATAGCCAGGTGATTGAAGAAGACACTGTTATTAGGCCTCCCTGTGTTCGATACCCGCTCGCCGCTACACCGTGCGCTTGCGGTAAGACTACAGTGTCGCCGCTTCGGGACGTGTATCCGGGGCGCGACCAATGGCCTCACAAAATCTATAGTTACTTCACTATAGGAGGTGCATGCATTGGATGCACTTGCCTTAGAATAACCAAGTCCAACACGATGGTTTGCCGGTAGTTGATTCTTTAGCAAATCATCCAAATTGTCATTTCCCTTGTTGAATCTCTCAACAATGGAAGACATGAGCTCATACTTCTTCGAAATTGAAGAAATAGTAGCATCCAAGGTGGATGCATGTGTGGTGAGCTCGTGCACTTGGGATTTGAGATTCTCATTCTCAATTCCGAAACAAGTGTTTTGAGATTGAAGATTTTCAATCTCGAGATCGTTACTATCCACAATAGTAACACAATCAAGTTGAGATTTGAGGGACTCCACCTCATTTCTCAACATGCCATTTTGAGTAAGCAAACTTGCTTTCTCAATAGCGAGTGTCTCAACAATGGTGTCATTGTTAGAGGTGCTACAAGTAGATGTGTCAGAGAGACTAGCAATCTTATTCTTAGCATCACAATATTTATGCATAAGCTTTTGATATTTATCAAATAATTGCTTAAGCTCAATTTTAAGATCATCCGTTGTTACCTCTTCATTGTCGCTATCGCTTTCACTTGAGTCGCTTGATTCGTCACTAGAGTCGTCCTCTCGTGCCATCAAGCCCATGAATGAATCTCTTTCATCATTGGAGGAAGAACACACCGAGGTGGACTCTTCTTGCTCCGCTAGCATGTGCCATATTTGATATGCCGTTGTTGCCTTGGACACATGCATAAGAATGTCATAAGTTAAATAATCAAGAAAGATATCCATTACCTCTTGATGTTTCCCCGCCAATTCTTTTTGCTTATTTGTCCATTCATGTTCGGGAGTGGTAGGTGCACGAAGGGGCTTCTCCACAAGCTTCCAATAATCCTTATCGATGGATTGAATATAGGCCTTCATCTTTACACACCAAATTTGATAATTAGGCCCGAGGAGATATGGTGGAAGAGGGCATCGTGTGTTGTTGTTGTTGGTTGCCATAGCTATAACCTCGCTCTGATACCAATTGTAGTGACACTGTGCTATGAGGAACAAACACTAGAGGGGGGGTGAATAGTGTTTTATAAAATTATAAGGAATTTACGCCAAATAAAACCCTACTTAACCAACAAATACGGAATGTAATAAATGAACAACAACCCAAGTAAGAATGCAATGCAAACAACCAATCTACCCTGGTTCGGTTCCACCCAAGTCTCTCCGACTTGTTACCGGTGCCCTACTCCAGCAACACCCGGATCCCCTCCGGATACTCTAGCAAACCGCTAGAGATTTCCTTTAGCCCACTTGTGGAAATCCTCCAACAAGTGCAATCTACCTACAATCGATGTCCGTGTATCCCACAACCCGGGAACACGCAAAACCTTAATCCCACAACCTGGGACTAAGCAAACTCTCACAAACCGAGAGCAAAACGAAATCTTAACTCCCACAACTTGGGATCAAGCCAATCCTATCAACACCGTGAGTATACAACAATTAAGAAGTATAAAGAATGAAATATAAAACTTCTTACCACAAAATCCTATGCCTTGAGAAATACTTACCAATTTGGGGCAAGAATGGATTTTGAGGAAGATAAGATCACCAAACCCTAGCTCCACCAAGATGAGCAGCAATAGATGGCTAGGGAGGAGTTGGTGACTTGGATTCAAGCTCTTATCTTGAGAAGCTCACAAGGAATGAGAATCTCTCTTGAGGAATTAGTGCTCAAAGAGAAAGAGAGAGATTCTTGTGAGATGAGAGAGCTTGGAATTGGAGTTGAATGGCTCTCTTCAAAGGTGTGAAAATGTCTCTAATTTCAGCCTTGGATTACTGGTTTGAAGCACTCAAACTTATATAGAGAAGAGAGAAAACGGTCACAAAAATCGTGGCATTAAATGCCCAACGGATCTATTTCTGAAGCTGCTTAATCGGTCTAAGAAGGATCATCAACCGACTAGATTGACAACTAGTCGGTCAGTGAACCTTCTTGGACCGACTAGATGGTAGACAGAGAAGATGGTGAAATCTGGGTAAGAACTAGTCGGTCTAAGAAGGATCATCAACCGACTAGATTGACAACTAGTCGGTCAGTGAACCTTCTTAGACCGACTAGATTGGCTTTTAATGCATTAACCATCCTTCTTGAACCAACTAACTGGTCAACAGTACAAAGGTCGAATTTCACAAGGAAAACTAGTCGGTCTGAGAAGAAACACCAACCGACTAGATCGTCATTTAGTCGGTCGGTGAGCATTCTTGGATCGACTAATTGGTCAACAAATTGTCTTAAATTGATTAGGACAACTAGTCGGTCTGAGAAGGATTTCCAACCGACTAAATCGTCATCTAATTGGTCGGTGAACCTTCTTGGACCGACTAATTGACCAACAGAGAATGGGCTGAGTTGAGCAAGGATATCTAGTCGGTTCAAGAAGGATTCCCAACCGATTAGATCGTCATCTAGTCGGTTGGTTCTTCTTCTTGAATCAACTAAGATGCATATGAAGCCGTGAAATGAAACATTAGGCTACAGGAAAGTTTCTAATGGCTTCTAAGGCAATCCTAGAGATACGATATGAAAGTTATGAAGATTTCTAGGCAAGTACTACTCAAGGCTTAACATTCTACTAAACCGAAGTTAGAAGACAATATAAATAACATGAAGAACCGTCTTCGAAGCTTCAACATGGAGAATCCGAATCCCTTGACTTCATGAATACTCCTTGAGCTTCAACAAAGCTACAGGCACAACGATCACGCGTTCTGAGGAAGTCTTGGGACGTCGCTTGAGATGAACAAATTACTTTGGCGACGATCTCCATACATCTTCATGGTCTTGAGTCTTTTAGTTGAATGACTTGAACGTCATAGTCTTCGAAGCTTTTGACTCATCCATTCCTTTCTTCTCTTTAGATTGAATCTCCATTCATTTGTTGATGCCATTGGCTTGAAGTTTGAAATAGCCTTTGAATTCTTCAAGCCAATGCTTCACTTTTGTTGATCTACCAAAATCAACACGTGTAGTCACTTTTGATCTTCTAGAATCTGATTGGTGACTTTATAGCTAACTACAATCACAAGAGTTAGTCACAATGATTGGACGAAGGAATCGAGTGACCCGAAGTGTTGAAAACAGGACAGCCATCGACTATTTCTAAATCTTCTATCACCTCGTATTTTTAACTATTTTTCTGATATTTTTTCCAGATAATAGACTTCAAGAAGGTTTCAACGCCACCAAGAATGCATAAATCGGAGGTCAGATGAGCCCTAGGGAATTTCTGTAAGTTGAATGTGCAGTGCTGAAATTGTTCTCAGCGGTCTACTCGGTCGAGTAGCACTCTACTCGGTCCGAGTCATGCACTACTCGGTTGTTTTTGGTGTCCGACTCGACCGAGCAACCTCCTACTCGGTCTGAGGAACCTCCTACTCGGTCCGAGTCATGTGCAAATGAGGCTGAAGTGCGTTTTTAGTCCCCAATCGACCGTGCAACCTCCTACATGGACCGAGCAACCTCTTGCTCAGTCCGAGCAACGTCCTACTCGACCGAGCAGCTCCGAATCAGTACGGGTTGGCAGAGCAACATATTTTGGATGCGTTCAGATCTCTGAACAACTCGACCGGGCAGCCAAACGACTCGACCGAGCTGCTGAACGACTCGACCGAGCAGCTTTGTGCTCGGACTGAGTCACTATGGGCCCAATCTTTACGCTGCGCCAGATTTTTTGGAAGGTTTTGGGTCGGTTTTTGGATATTTGTGCAACCGTCGGGTAGAGACTGGGGTAGGGAGTTTTAGGGAGAATTTTAAATTAGATTTTGGGGAGATTTTTGTATACTTTTCTAAAGAGAATTTTTAGATCTTTCTTAGACTTTTGTGGAGACGATCTTTTGGGGAGTTTGGCTATGCCCTAGGATACTCCTTGGTATCAAGATAAGTATTTTTGCCCTTTTTAAATCTTTTATTATTTCTTTGTGATTTAGTATTGTTTATCCATTCTTGATGCATGTAACGAATTCTTTATGCGTTATATTATCTATTAATATTGCTATGCTTGAGTAGTCTTTTCTAAGGCTAAGGGATTAGCCCATGTAACTTAGATTTAGACGCAAAGTTGGGATTTTTATGGTGTGTTGGTTATAAATGAGGTTGTATTTTGGCTGATCTATTAAAATCCCTAGGAGAATTCGTACTGAGATCGTGCCCACGGTCAGTGGAATCGATTAGCTTAAGGAATATCCTACGGATTTAATTAGGGAGTTAGTGGATTCAACCGAGGCACGTGACCATGCCTGGCTCGTGCCTTGAGGAGATTCACCGACGAACTATATAACTAATTGACGGCTACCGCCATTGCGTCAATAAGAGCCACCAAAATACCTCGAAGCTCTAACCCACGAGAGTGGTACGAGTTGAGAGCATTCGAACCACGAGAGTGGTGAGATTATTGTAGATCCTTAATGCACGTATCGTATACGTCTATCGCGAGAGTTGGGTTAATGCGATACGTTAGATTCATGATGCCCAGACATATGAATTCACTTTCTAGATGCTACAAGTCCTCAATTAAACCAATGCAACTAAGAGTCCTAGCCTAACATCGACATCCGACGGTCCTAGTGGCGAGCCCTAAGCCCTAATCTTTTGTATTTTATTTCTTTCTTTCTTTGTGTGGAACCACTTGCATGCGACGTTGAGTGACACAACATTCGCATCCATCACCATTACGACCATCCATATTCCACATCCACCAATAAACCCGCAAGTCTAATTCAACCTAGGAGTAGATATGTAGTATAGCACCGCTTCCCCGTGTTCGATACCCGATTGCCACTATACCGTACGCTTGCGGTAAACGACATCGTTTCGGGCGTTGATTCCGGACGCATCAATACACCTTATTTTTATACTAATATTATTACCCTAACATTAATTACAACTACTAATTTGCTGAAATTACTTAACAAATTATCATTTAAAATTAAACTAACACTAACTAACACTAACAACCTATTCGTTAATTTTACTAAACTAATCACAAGGTTAACATAACATTAATTGGTATACCTACTCTACACCTATCTCTTATATTATAATAAAACTTATCTACCTCTTGTTCTTTCTCTATCTAACCTTTATATCATGCTTTAATAAGGCTGTCACCTTCTCTCCTACTCTCTGTCCCTTTCTCTTCTTCTTCTGTCTGTTCTTTTGTTTTACCTTTTTTCTTTTTGTTTCAAAGTCTGCAGGCAAGAGAGCTCGTGCGTAAGGAAAAGGGGAAAGAGTTTCTCACCTTCGCACGGATGAAGAGGAGGGGACGGCCTCCAGCGGTGCTCTGGCTACTGGGCGGCTTCTCCGGTGGTGCACTGGCGGACGGCGGCCTTCGGCGGCCTGTAGGCACACGCGTGCATGCAGATTTCACAGCGGCGTAGCAGTGCAGCTCCTCAGCGATGGCTTCCCGTAGCTCGACGGTGCGCGCAAGGACTGGAGTGGCCGGCGGCAGCCTTTGGTTGGTGGCGCACGACGATGTTCAGGCGAGGCTTTGATCTGATGTTGTTTCAGATTCGGATTTGTGCTTCCAATTTTCAGTTGATTTTTGTTTGGGAAATGGGTTGATTTTGGGATGAATCTGATGGGGAAACTGGTTTATTTCTGGTCTTGAGAAATTTGATGGAGGATTCGTGTTGATGGATTTGATTCTAGTTTAGGGAAATAAGTTTGAAGAATAATTTGCAGGGGAGAAATGTTGGCTTAAGAAGATGAGCAGGGAGACACCCTTTACATTTGTCAAAGCAGTCTGAACTAGATTAGGATGGAAGTTATTGCAACTTTAGACTAATTTGAGGAAACGTGTTTGTAGAGAGACGTGTTTGTATTGCTTAAACGGAAATGAATGTTAACTTGACTAATTTGAGGGGAGGAACCTGATTATCTAAACGTGTGTGTTGTCCTTAGTGCTTAGGTAAGGGGTTAAAGCAATTACGTAATTAAGTAAGTTTTAATAGTCATTATTAAAATGAATAAAGCAATTAGTGAAAGTTAAAAGTGATTAGAAAATTGATGATTAGTAAATTGTAATTAGCAATATAATTAAGTTAAACTATTTCAGTTGAACTTGATGGTAAATTAATGACGACACGGAAAAAACGAAAACAGAGACGCGCTCACGTCGACTCGTACGGACGAAAAGTTATCTGGATGACTGAAGTAAAATACCGGTACGCACGATCTAAAGCACGTCTAGAAATATAGGCCGTTACACTCTACCCACCTTAAGAAAAATTCCGTCCTCGGAATTATTATCAACTAATGAACAGGAAACAAGTATGGATAATGTTCTCGTATTTCTATGAGGTAAATTATGACCTGAAATACTTTGAGACGAAGAAATGAAATTGGTTAGGAAAAGACACAAGTGACGTAGTTAAGATTGAGTTTCAAAAAGTTCGGATGACTAAGCACCATCGATGGCCTTAACTGTTAGTGGGCAAGTGAAAAGACTATGGACGGCTACCCAAGATATACAGGGATTAGGATGAGCGATGAATAATAAAATACAAATATATATATATATATACACACATCTGCAACCCCAATATTCTAACACACTGGTTGTTAAACCCATAACCTCAAACAAGTGTTCCTAAACTAAATCATCACTTCTTGTCTCGTCACTAAATAATGTTACAACTATAAGTATATCCTGAACTTAAATATAGGTCCAATACTTCCCCTTTCCTTTTGATTTCTATCTCATAATTCTTCCTTTAAACAATTAATGCTTTAAACAAGGAAACCTCGGAAGGGAAAATACCAACTATCCTCAACAAATTTCCTCACTTCTTCGCTCGTCATTGCTATTTAAGACAGTACCATCTTCTCGGGGGGTCTTTAATGTACGATATCATCTATACCCAAGTTCTCCAAAAACTGCACATTCTCCTAAGTGGTCTTATCCGTACTGTATCATCCCTTGCTCATTGTGTAACCCAACTTGTAGCACTATAAATCCAACTCCAATCTTATTCTTATCTCAAGCAATTAATATAACGATGCTATAGTAATTACTAGTATACAACAACAAGTACAAATACGCCTAGTCTAAATCACCATTTACAATTAACAGTTGCCTCGCTCCTAACTCATTCTTCGTCGTGACAACTCATGAATTTATTCCCATAATTAACAACTATTAAATCACCTTTCCTCATGTCCTATTATATCTTATCTTATGCAATTTAGATCTATTACACAACTGTTCATTCGTATCAACTTATCATATCATTTCTGACGTCTCCATCACCATATCCATACGATGAAGTCTTGTTACTTTACATACTCTACTAATCATCTCGTCATCACAAATCATGTAATATCTACAGAGTAACTCTCAGCTGCTACTAATATGAATTCCAAATCCGTAATGTACTTATCTTCCTGTGTACCATTCATAGTATGGAATCATATTGAAGCCATTTATGTATGGATATATCCAAATGTGAAATATAACTCTTGACCACATCATTCTATTTATCATATTGTAACCAATCAATACAACTACACCTTACATCATCTCAACCTACTCCCATCCGTAATTGTAATCCCCTAATAACAACAATAATATCTAACATAATGCATAACAAAATTCAACAATGTTGATAAAAGAAATAAAAGTAGAAGGAAACATTTTAAAAGGGGTTATAACGCAAATTTTAAACTAATCTCGCTAATGTGGTAATAAGTAAATAGATGCACTAATGTGGTAACCAAGAGATAGTGTAGGATACAGAGTTGTATGATGTAACGAATCAAGTTTGCAACGAATGGGTTCAGGTGAGGCAAGGGTATGGAGTTGGCTTGATCAGAAACATGATCTTACAGGTGCAAAAAGTAAAGTAAGAACAGACATGCATATACGAGCGGAAAGTAAAGTACTAGTGGTTGTTCAAGTGTGGTAAGTAAAGTGCCTGTAATGCATAAAGTAAAGGTGACTGTGCAAGTGCAAAAGTAATGACGGTGGTATGGCATATGGTAGCAACAATGTTTTAACCAACAAGCAATGTGATGACAATAGTAAGACAACCAGGTAGACACAGTAACACTGCAAAGGACTAGTAATGAGCGAGCATGAGGAAAACAAATGTCACTTGACTACCTAATAGTGTAGGCTGGCCTAATAATAAGAAGTCTAGTTTAACCCCCAAACCAGCCAGGCAGTCAGAGCTTGAAGGCACAGGTAACTTCTATGACCGCATAACAAGTCCTTTGGTTGACCAACCCCCTTCACATTCCTTTCTAGACACTGATCCAGTAGTAATTTAAGACCGCTTATTATTATACCGTTCTATCACGTTCGGTAGTATCGACTTAGTCTGTAGAACAGTGGTATCAAATCAGTAGTCGTGACAAGAGTTAACTTGATCAGGTGGCATAGAGATGGTTATGAATGATTAAATGGGAGAATGGGAGGCATGTGTAAAATGTGACAATACCCTAATAACGTATATAAAGATAGTGAGTGGGTGGTATAAGTTAAAACAGGATAAAAACAATAGATGAAAGAGTCATGGGTGTAGAGATGTTTGTTTCTTAAATGGAAATAGATTTTTACAAAACATTTAAAAGTATGAACATGATGAATGCTGAACTGATAAATTGAGGTAGTTGGAGTTCTATTTAGTAGTTTAAATTTGTATATGATTAGTTGTTTTGAAATCGGTTGTAGTATAGTAAGAAAGAAAATGCCATACATAATCATGATTCACGTCCTTGCGGTCCAGCGGACACGGCCAGTGAAGTGACTAAGCCAGAATCACTTACCCCCAGTCTAGCTAGGGTGATCCAACAAACTTAGCCAAGCACATTTGCCAGATCATGGTCCATTGAAGGAGCTTATCATTTATATGCGTGCCATCAATAAAAGTTTAAAGATAAAAAGTAAAATATGTGGGTATGGATGGTATAGGTTAGAAATCATTATAATATAGTGACTAAAAATTTTCAGCGAAGGAAACTCAAAATCAAAGAATAAATTTTAAGTCAGTTGGAAAATATGAGATCAATGTATATATATTAAAGATTTTTAAAGAAGTTAAGCCGGGCAAGAAATTCCATAAAAGGGCTATCGAAAGTAGAATCAGTATAGTAATGTGGATGATTCAAAAGGATAATGATGGCTGTCAGAAAGATCATGTGGGTCGAGAGCAAGGTTTAGAACAGGATGATAAAATGTGAGTACGGATAGGGAATGACTATTGAAAAGGCTACGATGGATTCCTAAGGTCGTAAAGTGGAATGTAAAATGTAGGGAGATTAAAAATCAAGGATATACTGATTTGGTTGACTAAGGATCAGGAAACTTAGGACTGGAATTTTCTAATGAAGTTGATCGGGGTAGAAGATTCTAGGGAAGGTGTTGTCTGAGAGTCAAGATTGTAATATTATCTATACTGTTTTAAAGTATTTTGCATGAGCATAAACCTGCATGGGCCAACATTAAAACCTATCACGTCCCGCTTCCCATTAAGATTAGGAGCAAGGACGCGAACGGGTCCGCATCTGCAAGTAAGGAGGAGGTAATTTTGCTTTTCTTTCCTCCTTGACTTAACACAATACGTGTATGTGTGAAAAACCGTAGGTTCTTGCTTGCATTACTCAAAAACAACACAGATAAGTAAAATATTATTACAATCTCAAACGTATCAACGGAATTGCAACAAATGGAGAAAAGAAGAGTGGGTCTTATGACCCGTACAACAATGAAAAGAAGTGCAATGAAAGTTCACTAGTTCAATAAGTCTTGGTCCACTGGTTCAGCTATCTCAACTAGTCCTCCTGGTGCTGTAGCTCGGGATTTGACATACATCCAAAAACATGAATGTATGTCAGCAATGGTCTGCAAGTAGATGTTAGAACCCAAGGCAAGGAATACAAATTTATACTGGATTTAAGAGGCATTTATAAATTAAATGAGATCACGACAAAAAGTTTAAACATGCTGATTATAAAATGAAATAAAGTGAAATACCCCTATCATGCAGTTCTAAGCAGTTTAACAAGTAAGGTGAGCAGTTATGACATGACAGTTATAACGAATTAAAAAGTAAGCATTATAAACAAGGCAATCCCAATGTGCGACCAAGTGAACAAGATTATTACAATTACAATGCAATGCTTTCTATCATGCATAGGGTTCTCGCCTTTAGGTCGTGATGAGTGAGTTCCTTCTTCACACGGGGGCTTACCGTGATTGGTGCTATCCCATCGCATGCGGGTGGTGCCCTTGAAGACAGTACCCTTTCATACGCCTAGTGGCCGCTCAACCTTAACCCACCCCAAAAATGTGCTGGAACACGAGCCAGCCTAGTTCACGAATTACAAGCATGAAATCACGAATTCAAGCATTTGTCAACTCACATGACATCACGAAAGTCACGATTTCGCCTTTGAGGCTCACGATTTCACGATGGCACACATTTGTTAGATATTCCAAGACATGCAGTAATTTAATAACATCATCATTTATTTTTTACAACATTTTCCATTAAGACAAGAGTGTTGAACAACATTTACATTAGTTTGACAAAAGTGCTGAATATAACAATTTAACGAACATGTCACGGAAAGTAACTTTCTTTGCTATTGTTCTAAACTAAGGTATATCAAGTTATATGCCGTTGGATCATATTTTCTGTTGAGAATGTCATGGTAGTAATTTCACGCGTAATTTCACGTGTAGATTTCTAGTTATACAACTTTACATGCAATAGACCAAATGAGAATCTACCTTCAAAAATTCAATATAAATTGCATACTTGCCTGATTTCCGCGATATTGGTGTCGTTGGGTTCGTCTTGACATGTATTATGTATTGGTATGTCTGGTTCTATGTTTTGGTTAAATATATCGCTGAATTAGATTCTTCGTGAGAAAAGCAAAATATCAAGTCAATCTCTGAATTGAGTTCGTCTGATTTTATTTCGTTCTCTGGCTAGGATGATGTTTATATTGTGTTATACTAACTTGATACACCTTATTTTTATACTAATATTATTACCCTAACATTATTTACAACTACTAATTTGCTGAAATTACATAACAAATTATCATTTAAAATTAAACTAACACTAACTAACACTAACAACCTATTAGTTAATTTTACTAAACTAATCACAAGGTTAACATGACATTAATTGGTATACCTACTCTACATCTATCTCTTATATTATAATAAAACTTATCTACATCTTATTCTTTCTCTCTTTAACCTTTATATCATGCTTTAATAAGGCTGTCACCCTCTCTCCTACTCTCTGTACCATTCTCTACTTCTTCTTCTGTCTGTTCTTTTATTTTTCCTTTTTTTTGTTTCAAAGTCTACAGGCAAGTGAGCTCATGCGCAAGGAAAAGGGGGGAGAGGTTCTCACCTTCGCACGAAGGAAGAGGAGGGGGCGGCCTCCGGCGGTGCTCCAGCTGCTGGGCGGCTTCTCCGGCGGCGCACTGTCGGACGGCGGGCTCTAGCGGCCTGCAGGCACACGCGCACGCGCAGATTTCATGGCAGCGCAGTAGTGCAGCTCCTCGGCGATAGCTTCCCGTAGCTCGACGGCGCGCGCAAGTACTGGAGTGGCCGGCGACAGCCTTTGGCTGGTGGCGCGTGGCGATGTTCAGGCGAGGCTTTGATCTGATGTTGTTTGAGATTCGGATTTGTGCTTCCAATTTTCAGTTGATTTTTGTTTGGGAAATGGGTTAATTTTGGGAAGAATCTGATGGGGACACTGGTTTGTTTCTGGTCTTGAGAAATTTGATGGAGGATTCGTGTTGATGGATTTGATTCTAGTTTGGGGAAATAGGTTTGTAATTGGGTAAATAGGTTTGCATAATTTGCAGGGGAGAAACGTTGGCTTAAGAAGATGAGCATGGAGCCACCCTTTACATTTGTCAAAGCAGTCTTAATTAGATTAGGATGGAAGTTATTGCAACTTTAGACTAATTTGAGGAAACGTGTTTGTATAGAGACGTGTTTGTATTGCTTAAACGGAAATAAATGTTAACTTGACTAATTTGAGGGGAGGAACCTGATTATCTAAACGTGTGTGTTGTCCTTAGTGCTTAGGTAAGGGGTTAAAGCAATTACGTAATTAAGTAAGTTTTAATAGTAATTATTAAAATGAATAAAGTAATTAGTGAAAGTTAAAAGTGATTAGAAAATTGATGATTAGTAAATTATAATTAGCAAGATAATTAAGTTAAACTATTTTAGTTGAACTTGATGGTAAATTAATGGCGAAACGGTAAAAAAGAAAATAGAGACGCGCTCTCGTCGACTCGTACGGACGAAAAGTTATCTGGATGACGGAAGTAAAATACCGGTATGCATGATCTAAAGCACGTCTACAAATACAGGCCGTTACAGGCGGCACCCTCGACTCTGATGGCGGCAACAACTTCGACGTTCGACTTCTTCAAGCGACGGTGAGGATGACGACGACCTCTGTCTACGGCGTACTTGCCTTCGACTTCGCTGCAGGCTTCGCTCTCGACGGCGACGGTTTCTCCTTCGTCGGTGGCAACAACAACTCAAACTCGAATGGCGACGTCTCCTCACGACAACGCGACGGTGACTCGTTGGATATGCTCCAACGTCAAGTGCCAGTGGCGACTTAATGATACTCGACGTCGACGGCGCCTTCCATGTGATCTCCTGGATGGATGAAGATGCCTGATCCTTGTGTGAGGCTTGAAGTTTGATAAGATGACCTCAGCAAGGAAGAAGATGAATGATAGATGTTTAGGAGCTTATCAATGTTTTGGCGTTGTGCTCTTACATGAGATGTTTCCTTTGTAATTTGATGTTTAATGCGGCAAGGTGAAAAATATGGAGGGGCTTTGGAGAAATTGATGTTGGCTGCCGCAAGATGATGATAGGAGGATTAATATTTTTGGCCTTTGAAATCGTTGATTTCTGCACGTTGCTAGGGCTATAGATGATGCCCTTTATAGGTATTGGGTTAGGCTTAGGTCGGTAATGAGGATATGAAATTTGAAAAGGATTTCATATAGATTTGAAGAGAAATATTAGAGGACCCATTCCTCAAATTGATATGATCAAATCAAATTGATTCTCTTCATTTTAACTAATATTGGACTAAGTCCAATTGCTTTGAGCATACCACTTCCTTTCTCTCCCAGAGTGCTATATGAATAGAAATTCCCCTAACGCTTAGAACTACGATTTTTCCATTCCTGAAACACACTTAGCACACACGTTAAATAGTTTGCACACGTTTGTCATCATCAAACCAAAGATCGTAGATCGTTGCGTTCAACAGTATATAGGTAGAGTGTGTGGACCAGTGTGTGTGAATCTATGCGTACCACTCTTGTATGAGTGTGCTACCCTTAGTATATTAATGATTGCCTCTTGTGTTATATATGCATACTCAGTATTATCCATGATATATATGAAGTTGTAAGAATGATAATATTTATAAATATATGTGTGGATAGCTATACCACTTTAGGTATGCCTGTGTATATTAGAATTGGTATTGAAATATCTACTAGTGGTATATGTGGTTTGAAGGTACTTGTAAATGCTTGAAATAGTATACCAGTAAAGTCATGTGCATGTTAGGTGTAATGATAATAGGTGTACTTATAGTTAAGTGTGCGGGCCTATTATATGATCCATATGTTAGCACGTATGAGCATGTGCTCGTACGTAAATATGTATGTGCTTAGTCATAGGTAGGTATATACATACTATATGAATATGTGTGATATACGTATGGTAATAAGGTTATAATTTTGTATAGTACTGCTTGCCTTTACGGGATGTTATGTGTGTACATGTATACCATGAGGTATACACGATTATTGTATGTCGTAACTGTGTATGGATCGGTATACGTAGTAGTATACTAATTACATGTAAATTGCTATGGTGTGAATATATTATATGTATGTCTATGTTTTGTGTAGATATGTGGTAGGCATATAAGAATGTAGGTATGGTATGCATGCAATGAGTATGCGTGTAGTAATATGTATGTGAATAACGATGTATGCATGTATAGGATGGTGTATTATGATTGTATACATGTGCTGATATTTGCAATATTATTATAGTATATAAAGTGATTGCATTATGTGGGTGTTACTTGACTAAATATAAACTTTGGTTGATATTATTGTGTGTATATGATAGCATGTGTTTTTACCTGTATAGTGTGATGAGTAATATGATTACGTTGGTATATATATAAGAGTGGTGTGTTGGTATAGGTATAAGTATCTTGTTATGAATATAAAGTATTCTGGTTCTGGTATGGGTCTTTGAGTCTCACTTAAGCTTGAGTGGGTATACTCTAAATATATTGTTATATTTGTCTGTGGTTTGTGTATAATGCTATGAACATAGTAATGGATGATGTGTGTATAGTGATAGGTTTGGTTGTACATGGTTGCATTACACACATGGTTGTGGGTGGCTATACTATTATATAGATATAGGTGTTGGTTTTGTAGTATAGTTCTTTACGAAGGTTTTACATTTTTAAATGTATATATGCTAGCTAAACTAGGTGTGTAGATGTGCTAAGTATATAGTGGTATGAGAGGCTTGTATGAATAGTATATTAGCGTGTGTGGGTGTGCATCATGCACGGGTAGGTATGTGCTTAGCTATATGTGTTTGTGACTATGGTATGTATGTTGTATCTTGAATATAGTTATAGAATTGTATGTGATGTGTATGTATTTGAATAACTATATATTTATGTATTTATAATATAGGTGAATGTATATTAGATATAGCAAACATGATTTAATATTGTATGGTGTGATTACATGTGTTGATGTGTTTGGTGTTGAATGTGCACTAGGAGACATAAGGGAGTAGTATATCCATGTTTGTTTTGTGCATATGTAGTTATCTATACGTGAAGTACTACGATTGTATTTGCTAGTGTGAAACTATTTTTATGTAGGTATTTGTACCATGGTTATGTGATAAGTGAGTGATAGTTATATAGGATGTGCGTGACTATATGAATGATTGAATTACGTGTATGAATTTGACTGTCTATGATAGGTATAAGTATAGAATGTGCACATATATACATGTTTGTAGTAATAATGTTTGACTACCGAGTGCATATATAAGCACTTCTAGTAACTATACAAGGTTTGAATTATAGTGTGATATGATTGGGGTAGTTACTAGAATGGCTAGATATATATTTTTTTAGTTAGAAAGTCCGAGGACAGACTTTGCTCTAAGGTGGGTAGGATGTCACGGTCGCTTTTCGATCGTGTGTTTTTTGTGCACGTACTTTCTTTTCCGTACGCATATTTTTTATTGCCTCCTCTTGCGCGAAGTTATATACCGTTGTGACCCTCAGAGAGTGTAGTTATTTGTGAAATTTTTTTATGAACGTCATTTCCTGTGTCGTTCTCCCACAAATCAGCTTTGATTGAAGGGGTGTCGTAACTTTAGACTTCGACGTTTGATCCTTTTATTTTTAGTGTTTTTCTGTTAACCTAACATGTGACTGATCATCATAGTCTCGATCCTCTCATCGACACGGTCGTTCCGATATTTTTCTTATATTTTTCGGAAACAGTTAGACTGACCTTTCACCCTAATCACTTTTAATTTAAAATTAGCCCTAGTTAATCCCTAATTCAAAACCCTAATTAACTCTAATTAAATCTAATCTTTTGGATCCTACATATCATGTGGATATATTTCCTAGTCTATTTGCACACTAAATTTGCCCTCAACCTCTCTATACACTCTCTCCAATCAACCTTAAGTGCACCATTATGCTACCCATTTTAGCAAACCTCTACCATTTTAACGTAACCCTAAGCAACCTAGGTTTTCTTCTCGATCATATCTGCCACCCAACTCACAAGCCATCGACCACCGAGCCACCCTCCACCTCACCTGCCGGCCATCTCCCATGCGGCCAACTTGCCGTCGGCCACCCCGTGCGACACCAAAACCCCCTACATCATGCGCCGCTTCCCCTCAAACCGCCACTCCCTCTCCCCCACGCAAACCACATGGCCTTCCTCCATTGTTTTCGGCCGGCTCCTCCTCCCCTTAGCCGCATGACAGCCGGCCTCCCTAGCTTCGAAGACCCCCCTCCATAACAGCCGGCCACCCCCCATAAAGCTGCCGCAAGCCCCTTAAAACCACACAGCTCCTCCCCTAAAAAACTGCCATCCTCCTTCTCACATTTGCAACCAACGGTTGTCCTCCCTTCACCTGCAACCCCACAGCCATCGGCCATCTCTGCTAGCCGCAACCACTTCTGGCCTACCCTCTTGCCGGCCACCTTCTCCTTCACCTCTCACACAACCCGGTGCCCCCTTAAACAGCCAAACACCCCCACAAAACTGTCGCCTACACCTACACCCTGCCGCATCACGTGTCCCGCGTACAGCAGGCCAAGCCATTGCTGCACCCATTGCCGGCAGCCCCATACTGTAGGCCGAGATTCCTCCGCCCGCGGCCACCTTCTCCTCCGGGTTCATTAACCTAGTTGTCGCCGTCTTCGTCGCAAGCCGTAACCGACGCTGTACCTTGCTCGCTGTCGAAATCCAACCCTTGACATCGCTACCCGACGTCAGTGTAGCTTTATCGTCGTGTTAAGGTAAACCACGAACTGTAGGAACCCGCATGGCGCATGTCTAACAAGAAAAAAATCGTAAATTTTCGTTGCTTTGGTTAAATCACTAATTGAAGATAATAATACTGGACTGTAGGTTGGAATTATGGTTTGAACACATAGGAGATTCTGGACTGTTGATCTGAGACTTGCAGACGATTACTTCAGGCAAGTGAAACTTGCTCAGTTGATTGTTAAGCCATGTTTTAGGCTATTCTGAGTTTTTTGTAAAAGAGGCTAGAGGGTGAAATGATAGTCACCGAGACACCATGCTTGATCTAGTTTGACAACGAAGCTAGATCCAACACCCTTTCCATGTCATTTCATGCATATCACATGTCACGTTTAATTTTGATAAACTGCATGCATTCAATAACTGCTTTTATACTATTAATGTTGCATATCACATGTCATTTCATGCATTTGAATGTCTTGTCCTGAATGTGTAGCATACACTTAAAATGAAATATAAGCTGCAACGAGTAGGATTCTTATTCCTATATCATGAATGAGGCTAGGTGCACCACTATGCCATAAACACTTCTTGTCTCGTGATCCAGAAGCATGAAATGTAGGCTGCGGCTACTAGGATTCTGACTCCTATATCATGAATGAGGCTAGGTCAACCCTATGCCAAAAACACTTCCTGTCTCGTGATCCAAAAGATGGGCGCCAGTTCATACACACATGGAGTGGTTGGGTTAAGCGATCTCTCAGCGTAGAAGTGTGCCCGTGCAGCAACTTCAGCTGAAAGGCGTAAACCCTGTGCACATCGTGAATGCATGTTTTTCGTGAAATCGTGAAATGGTGAATATTGTTTAGTCGCTTTTTTCTACGACGTGTCATGCAAATGTTAACTATCATGTTCATTTTAATTGCTGCATTCATTAAATATTATGCCATGTCATCATGTTTTAGGCTGCTAGATGCATTTCATTACTTTTATGTTTCCTTGCACAAAAGTCTCTTCCTTTATACTTTTGGAGACTTTTGCTGACATGCGACCTTTTCTCTTTGGATGTCGCATGTTAGGTTTTGAGGCTATGTTAGTTGCTGAGGACAACCAGTTTGCTGACATCATGCTTGAGGCTTTCGCTAACGTTCAGTTTGAGGATATCTGAGACCTACCATAGTCACAGATGGAGGCTTTTCTTAGTTGCTGTTGTTAGGTTTTGTTGGGGTTTTGGCGGACCCCCAGAGCTCGGATCTGTGTCCGTCCTAAGTCGAACGGACCACAGAGGCACGAATGCGCAACGGAAAACGGAAATTCAAAATTTCCAGACTAGCTAAACTATTTAGCTATGCTCTGGGGAGCCAGAACCCAGCCCGATCTATGCCAACTTGGGGTGGATCTGACCACCCCAAGAGGGATCTACTCTAAAGCGGCTAATTAAATCTACACTACAAATTACTTAAGCACATACCCGGAATCTTGACACTGGAGCAGGCAAGATGTACCGCACCGTCTTCAGAAGCTCCTCGTAGCCGAGCCGCTTTGACTCGATCTGCCTGAGCCGCCTCGCACCCTCACATCGATCCGCCCGAGCTGTCTTTCGCCTCCGAGCCGATCACACGCGGTAGAAAGTTTCACTTGAGAAGAACCCATGTCTTAGACGTCCGGATCAAGAATCCAAACCCCCTTCTTAGTCTTGCTAGGACTACTCCGGAGAACAGGAAGAGAGAGAGAGAGAGAGAGAGAGAGAGAGAGAGAGAATTTAGTCGCCGATCGAGCTTGCTCTAAAATCTGGAGCTACTCAATCGATGGCTTGGTGTGTGTTACAACGAGGAGAGTGCACCCCTATTTATATAGGGAGTCGGCACTCACTCTCTCGTTGCGAGCAATGTGGGACATTCCGCAAGAGGGAGAAAAATCAATTAAGCCAATTTGGCTTAATTTCAAGTTAAAGCGAGCATTTCATAAAGGCAAACTTTAACTAATTAATTCTCCTTGCACATTAAACTTCAGACACCAAATAAGCTATCAATTCGAAAAGCTTTGAATGGTGAACGCGTAGGAACCGACGGCGACGAATTTCGATTTCGTTTGAACTCATGCGCATGAAAAACAACAAACACCCGTGAAGCGACAAGTGGGAGAGAAATAGATAAAATAAGAAATAAAAATAAGAAAAATAAAAAGGAAAAAGGAGAATGCGAAAATTATCGCGGGGTAGGGATGAGAGCTAGACACTAGGGCTCAAGAGATCCTAAAATAACAAACACGTTGCCTCCCCGGCAACGGCGCCATAAACTTGACCGGTGCCCGCCGCGCGCGGGCGTGGCCGCGTGGCAGGCAAGGGGTTTAAAATATTTATAACCACAAGCGCACGGTGTTGTAGTGTGGCTTGAGGGTCGAACACAGGGAGGCTAGGTTGTGCTTGTGTCAAGGAGGACCAAAATCGCCCCATGGGCGAGCTAGCCCGAATCGGTAGATGGTTGTCACGATATAGGAATTCAAGGTATGAACAATAAGAAAATAAACCCGGGACTTTGGTTTCCACTCCAACGAGTGACTCTCCCCGATACGACCTACGGGTAGGATAGCGGTTGGAATTAGGGTCTAATGGTGAGACGTTTCCTCTGAAAGTGGTACCGGCATCCCATGGGCCCGATATTCCGGTCGGTGCCCAGGATGATACACCGGACTTCCCGGATACTATCAGTGGGCACTCCCGTGTCCATTAACACTAATCGATTCCGGGAGCACTAAGCTCGTAACGATAACTCCCAACGTCTCATCCTGCCGCTCCCGCGTGCTAGGATTCGGCGTCTACGCTAAGGGCGTGAGCTATGGATAGGGAGTCAACCGCCAAGTTTATTCCCCCTTGGCCCAACGGTCAAAGGCGGTCTTTTTCCCGCCGATGACAATGAAACACCCCGCGTAACCGTTAGAATCCTAATCTCTATCGATTTCCTAACCCTATTGATGCATCGGAAAGAGCCCCCGAAGGGGTTTCCACCAAAATCCCAGATTTGGGAACTACTCACAAAAATTCATTAAAAAGCGATCTAAATGAAAATGAACCGTTGGAATCATAATCAGACGATAGGATGCGGAAGTAATCGAGTAATTAAGACAATACTGAAATTTGAGAAAGATCCGACAACTTACAAAAGAAAAGAAATTACAGCCGTCACAATAGGAGAAAACAGTAAAAACTAGCAGCTCTCCCGTTTCTGGAACCCTAGGGGTTCTATTTATAGACTCTCGCATCACCCGATCGGTTGACAAGTCAACCGATCGGGTGATCCGTTACAGATTATGAACAGAAAACGGCGAGCTTTCACCCGGTCATATGAACCGGTCGGGTGAGTTCTTGGAGTGACCGGTTGGATCTTGGCGCCATCGGGTGAAGTGATCGGTTGGGTGCCCGTGCCTTCAGCTTCTCATCATCAGCTACAGATGAACCGATCGGGTGAGAGTCACCCGATCGGTTGGAAGTCTGCTCGAAAAAACAGAGAACAGGTCCCCGCTGAACCGGTCTGTGAACCGGTCAGGTGACTTCCATATGAGCTCCGGCTGAGACCGGGTGGTGCACGTGTGCATCACCCGATCGGTTGGAGATGACCAACCGACCGGGTGAGGGGCTGAAAGATGTATTCTTTGACGTTTGACCCCCTGGATCACGCGTGACTCCTCATGTTGCTCCGGGGACTTGAGATATCGTCGTTAAACGTTCCCTACATGGTCAATCTCCTGCAAACATGGAGAAACAAAGAAAAGTGAAAGAAAACGAGAAAATACGAGAAGACAAATAAAAGGCGGTGAAAAATACGAAGAAACACAAAAGAAAACGTGCATGAATATATAAAATATAAACGCACGTCAGATATAACCATTAGATAAGTGCTTTAGATGGAATGTACTGGTGTCAGGTTCGGTTTGACGAATGAGTCAAGTCAAGATCGGTTTAAGGAATCTTGACATTGACTCGCTTAATCAAAGTGTCCTACACTGTACTTTTCCCTTAACCAACATTTAATATTAACACTTTAATAACTAAATGCGGTTTATTAAGAATTAATCTTAATATCCGTATAATTGTGATCGCACACAATCAATACGTCCCTGGAACTTATACTTAACTACCAATAGACTATAACATCAAGTTAGCTCAAAAATCAACATTTTTCGAAGCTTCGCATCATCATTCGGGAATTTCGCAACCATCTCAGATAAGCTACAATCACAGAAAATTTAAGCCAATAAAATTTCAACTCAACATCAGACGTAATTTCTGAGACATTCATAAAACAACGGGTTCATTAAGATGAACAATAATTTGTTTATCCAAATAAACTTTGAGTGTAGAACACTCAATCATTGTTTTCAACTTAAAAGAAATGATACAATTTATTTAAACTAAAATAGTATCATCTCCTTCTTGATCTTGTCTCTCGAATTCGTTTGAACGCCCCTAGCAGCAATGATTGCTCAGATTGCCGACCGTCCTCCGTACTTCTCCCAATCTCCGTTTCATATCAGCCACCAATATACATTACACAGATGTGTTTTAGTATCTCATACTATATGATTGGAAATAATTACGTTTTAATGAATTGAATTTGTACCTGAGGTAGAGGCATCTGTATGCCCCTTCTTCTTCTCTGCAAGATAGATCTTACAGTTCCTCTTCCAGTGGCCAATCTTGTGGCAATGGAAGCACTCAGATTTCAACGGGGCCCCTTTAGTCTTTTTCTTCCCTTTCTTTGCCTTCGCAGGTTGCGGGACCTGCCTCTTCTTACCCTTGCCTTTCGACTGGTCGGAAGAAGCAGAGCCGACAACCAGTGCAGTCGGTTTCTTCTCAATCTCCTCAAACTGCCTAAGCATATTGAGGAGACCAGGAAGATCCGTATCAAGGAAGTTCATTATAAAACCAGTGATAAAAGGCTTAAACTCAGGAGTCAAAGACTTTAGGATAATGTCTGTGGACATCTCATTGTCCAAGACAAATCCTAACTGGGCGGTATCATCTACGTACCCGATCATCTTGATAACATGATCATGTACGGGCTCTGTCCCCATCTTGGTGCCCCAGAGGTTGTTGGTGGCTTCGAACTTGGCAGCTCGAGATTTCTTGCCGTACAACTCTTGTGCGTTGAGGAGCATGCTTTGAACATCCATATATTTATGCTTCCTCTGCAACTCGTTGGTCATCAAAGCCAAAGTAAGGCACATGGCCTTCTCTGCATCCATCTGGTACAATTTGTAGGCTTCTTTTTCCTCGAAGGTCGAATCTTCTTCGGGCTTATCCGGAGCGTCCTCGAACAGTACATATCCTATTCCGGCTAGGGAAAGGACCAACTTGATGTTCCTAAGCCAGTCTTTGTAGTTCGTACCATCCAGCACATTCTTCTCAACCATATATCTAAGTCCCGAATCCATTCTGCATTTTATAGATACTTTAGTCAGTATATGTTCGTAGTATAGTTTTAATGGTTTTTATAAAACTATATTCTCCCACTAAATTTATTTAATCCATAATAATAAACAATTTATTATAAAATAACATTTGTGAGAGAGGGATCCCACTACCCCGAGTCTGACAACCTTGAGTGTATCTCAACAAGTTGTCCGACTCTGCAGTCGGTAGACGAACTCGTCGTCAATCATATTAGCTATGATTCCCTATCGATTTTTACCCCTAGTCTTTTGTGATCATGAGTGTGCTCAACCGGATCACAATGGCTAGCCTAGTCGGTCCCTTGTTTTCATGTCTAGCCTGACTTGCCCCGCCGCTCGGTGTATGCACGACACGTCAGTTTGGGTCAGGACTTAGACTACATTCTTGGTTAGACTTATGCCGATGCTCGAAGGATGAGACAACGGTTTCAGTCAGGTCAAGATGTCAATCAAGAAATCAGTTTCTATAAGATTGACATATCACGGCTTGAGTGTAGCTCAACAACCGTAACATGTTTCTTACAGTTGCCAACTCCTAAAACAAGGAGGGCTACGATTTATCTTGAACAAGATTATTATCGTATTGACTTAGGTATAGTCGATGGACTTACATAGTCATGAATCGACTCCTTGCGGTCCAGCGGACGCGGCCATGGAATTTACTAAGCCAGGACCACTTGTTACCCAGTCTAGCTAGGTTGGTACAGCAAACTTAGATAAGCACATTGACCGACATCATGATCCATTGAAGGAGTTTTCATCAATTCTATGTTTTCCAAACAACTAAATGGCTTTTAATTAAGAAGACTAGTTAATCCTTATCAACTAGTGGATCCTAAAATTCGAAATTTTATGGATTGGTTGAACAATTTTTATTAAGTCCTTATCAACTATAAGGTCTATTCGTTCAACGTGCTACCCCAATCTAATTAGGATTTTATAAAACAATTCAACATTTTCAAAATTAGTCTCTTGTGAAAAATCATCAATTAAACGATTTATTAGAAATGATTTACAAACAAAGGGACTACCCTAATCCGGTATTACGTTTTGATGTTGTTTTGTTTTGTCAAATGTAACATGTCACTAGTTTATAAAATTTCATCTCATAAAAATTTTTAAACATTTAATGGCTAACCTAATAAGGTTCACATGTCCATTAAAAATAACAACTAATTTATCAACATAAATATACTATCATTTTGTGACATGCATGAGTATTTGCAAGTTTAAATTATCTACATAATAAAAACATGCAAATCTAAATTTTAACAATTAAAATTAAAGATTAAAATTTAAAGCCTAAAAAATTTCATCGCATAAAACTAGGTCGTATAAAATTATCAAATAATTTTAATCCTAGGCTTTAAAATTTTTAAACCATATTTCTAAAATTAAAATATCACATAAATAATTTTAGAAACATCTATGTAAAATAAAAGAAACTAATTTACGGTTCATCTCATGAAAATAAAGTATTTCTATTATTTACATATTTTTAAAACAATTTTAAAACTCTTTTAAAATCTTTTTGAAATCGTTTTAGAAGCTTTCAAACAAAGTTTTTAAAGATTTCTAACTTTTATGTAACTAAAGAAAAATTAAATCTCAAAGATTAAATTTTTCTATAAAGTTATATAAACATTAAATACCCCCAAAAAAAAATTTTTTTTATCTCATAAAAAAAATTTATAAAGTATTTAAACATTGGTGACCTATTTAAACTTTATCGCATAAAATAAATAGTCCCAAAAATTTCATGTTGTAAAAAAAATTTTTAAACACAAAACGATTATTTTAAACCTATTTTAAAAAAAAGTTTGTATGTTAAAACTCAAGCAATTTTAAAGATTTAAAATAACGCTTAAAAGATCAACATGCATAACCTGGCTCTGATACCACTAAAGGGTATCACTCGGATATCATTGCGACGCTGTTAAGGCCCATCATCCATGGCACCCTAGACCCGTCACAAGATACCTCAGAAACTTGTTTTACGGCACGCCTCTCGACAATGCCCAACCCATTATAAGATCCCCATCTTATCGGGACTTGGTACGGTAAGAGCGATTACTTCGGGTCGGCTCATAACCCGAGAACCCGTACTCAAGCTCAACAAGCTCTGATACCACTGTTGGGGTTTTGGCGGACCCCCAGAGCTTGGATCTGTGTCCGTCCTAAGTCGGACGGACCACAGAGGCACGAATGCGCAGCTGAAAATGTAAATTCAAAATTTCCAGACTAGCTAAACTATTTAGCTAGTCTCTGGGGAGCCAGAACCCAGCCCGATCTATGCCAACTTGGGGTGGATCTGACCACCCCAAGAGGGATCTACTCTAAAGCGGCTAATTAAATCTACACTACAAATTACTTAAGCACATACCCAGAATCTTGGCCATGGAGCAGGCAAGATGTATCGCACCGTCTTCAGAAGCTCCTCGTAGCCGAGCCGCTTTGACTCGATCTGCCTGAGCCGCCTCGCACCCTCGCACCGATCCGCCCGAGCTGTCTTTCACCTCCGAGCCGATCACACGCGGTAGAAAGTTTCACTTGAGATGAACCCGCGTCTTAGACGTCCGGATCAAGAATCTAAACCCCCCTTCGTAGTCTTGCTAGGACTACTCCGGAGAACAGGAAGAGAGAGAGAGAGAGAGAGAGAGAGAGAGAGAGAGAGAATTTAGTCCCCGATCGAGCATGCTCTAAAATCTGGAGCTACTCGATCGATGGCTTGGTGTGTGTTACAACGAGGAGAGTGCACCCCTATTTATATAGGGAGTCGGCACTCACTCTCTCGTTGCGAGCAATATGGGACATTCCGCAAGAGGGAGAAAAATCAATTAAGCCAATTTGGCTTAATTTCAAGTTAAAGCGAGCATTTCATAAAGGCAAACTTTAACTAATTAATTCTCCTTGCACATTAAACTTCAGACACCAAATAAGCTATCAATTCGAAAAGCTTTGAATGTTGAACGCGTAGGAACTGACGGCGACGAATTTCGACTTCGTTTGACCCCTCAAACAATTGCTCAAAGTTTAGCAAATTGTTAAAATCCGTAGCCGTCATTTGGGGTTTCAAAAACCCTAAATCACTTAAGTTGTGGGCGCTCCCGCTAAGCTTAGCGGGCACGCCCGTCCAAGGGGGCTAAGGCGGGTGGCCCGCCCGCTGCCGCAGCGGGCCGCGCCCGCATCCAGCGGGCGCTGGCCCGCTGCATACAGTGGGCCGCGCCCGCTGCAACAGCGGGCGCTGGCCCGCTGCGGCGGCGGGCCACGCCCGCTGCAGCCAGCGGGCGCCCGCCCGCTTCTGCAGTGGGCTGCGCCTGCTGTGCAACGGGCGTGCACCCGCTGCAGCCAGCGGGCTACGCCCGTTTGCCTTGCCTATGGGCTTTTTAGCCCAGTGGGTCTCACCCACTGCTTCTTGGACCGTTTTTGCGTTTTCGGACTCGTTTGAGCTCCGATTTGGACACGGTTTGAACCTGTGTTTAGACCAGGACGATCCCGTCATCCAGGTAACCCTTTCCAACAAGTTTTTTCCTACTAAATTTGTCGTAACCAATTTACGACACGTTTAACCATAGTTTGCCTCAAATGCAACGTTTGTCCCTATTGCTATAGCGACTAACTTTCACAACTTGACTTGTGAATATCATCAAATGATTTTCTCTCAATTAATCTTTCTATTACTAAGACACAAACACTACTCGGTGTGAGACCCTACAGCCTGACCTTACTACAGGTTGGGGCTCGGAACCCCTAGACGATGGTCACTACGAGCAGTAGATGTCTGCCCTATTTCAGAATCATCATAACGTGATCGACACTTTGACAAAAGCATCATTGGGTTTGCATTGGCTGTGTCAGTGATGAACTTCATTAGTCGTAGTCCCTTCGTCAAGACTGTGTTCTTGTTGGCCTAGAGTATGGTTTACTGTCAACCCAATTAGACAACATTGGTCAGTATACGGCGGTCTTTATTGTATACGTGTTGTACTTCTTACAATGCACCCCAGCCGAGGATTATCATAAAGACCATACTGAGCCTGTAACACTGACTTCCCTTTAACGGAAGTGACGAATCCCATCTTAGTCATCTACTCGCCTCGCGAGCTTCGGGTGCAGCTCAACCTAAGATCTTTCAGCAGGCCTAGCCTCGAAGCTAGATCATATGTCTAAGCTACACGGTTCGCTCACAGGTTCGTACAAATGACTTCAGGTCTTAAGGACCAGCTAACCTATCATCACCCTAGAGTTATTAAAGACAGTTTAGTTAAAGTCAACCATTTAAAAACTCTAATTTGGTCGTTCAGTGAACTCATTCTCTAATGAGCACCTGTGTCTCGTCTCCGACTTCACCAAGTAGAATGACTATGAGATCATCATTACCCTAAGGTAAGACTAAGACACAATGGTCTATCCGATGTGTCGATATCCAGTTCTCGACACATCTATGACCATGATCATTTTAAGACTTATGTTTATATTCGGTCGCTTACTTACTCATAATCGAGATCTCATCTAGATACGTAAGGACCTAACTATAAGTCTATGGATATTATCTAAGTATATTAATATGAACGATTTTATACTTAGAAAAATACGTACCATATACATTATGAACAAGACGTATATCTAGGATAAATTGCCTTATGCGCACATATTCTCCTACCGGTTTTTCAGTGCGTAGCACCTTCTCTATGTTTTTGTTTAGGCCATGCTTGGGGCCTTTCTTTTCAGACTCTGTACCTTCTTTTTATGACTATATCTCTGAATGTTTTTGAATAAAGATGTGGATGTTATTTTTGAATGTTGGTTATTTATTGCCTGCTTTCAAAATTTATTATTGTTGTTATTTCATTGCAATATAAGAATCTGCGAATGGATGAACACACATATGCTTATCAGACTGTAGCTTCACAGCTTCACGTCTGAGCGGACCTCTTCGCATCTCGCCTTCCATACTTGGGAAGCTGGGCGTGACACTGGCTAACGCTCTTGCCGACCCAGTCCATGTCGAAGGGGCCTCGACTGGTTTTAATCAGGACCCTGCCATGCCAATCGAAGGTCAGGGGTCGAGGAAGAAGCGTTCTTGCTCTGGTTCTGAGAGGCCCAAGAAGAAAAGAAAAGGGAATATCGCTTCCCTGGTGGCGCATCCCTCGTTGACCGCCCTTCAGGGAAGCCCCTGATCGCGCCCCGGATACACACCCGGAGCGACGGTTGTAGTTTTACCGCAAGTGCACGGTGTAGCAGCGAGCGGGTTATCGAACACAGGGAGGACGAATGACCGTGCTTGTTCCAATCAACCTGGCTATTTAAGAAGAGAGAAATTTGCCTTTGGCGATCCTGTCACAATCGTCAGACAAAGTACGGAAATATCAAATCAAATAAAGAACGTCTAGGGAATGGGGAATCCCCGCTACTCACCGTATTTCGTAAATGTGGTTCATGGGTATCAAAATTGCTAGAATAAGATTTTGGATGAACTAGTTGCAACTGAATGTAGAACCAAGCTCACGCTCTCGCGTTGTTGCTGGTCTATAGCTATCCTAGGTTTGGGTCCAATCTCTTGCAAACCCTAGCCTAGGGAAGCTAGCATTAGGATCAACATCATCGTTCAATCGTGCACCGAGCCCAATCTCTTGCAAACTCGGACCGCGACCTAGGTTGGGATAGTTCCTACCCGGCCAATCTCTTACAAACGGGTATCGGCACGGAATTGCAACCGGAAACCCTAGTATCGGTCCAATCTCTTGCAAACCGATACTACAGAAATTCGATTCCAACCCAATTCGGATTTCTAGGGTTTCCTATCGAATTGGGATCCAATCTCTTGCAAACCCTAATCGGTATGAACTCCTAGCTATCCGTAGTAAATCGATCCCAAACTAATCCCTAACAACAATTCTAGCAAAATTTCTACCAATTCATCACAAATATGAAATTGGGCTTGTAGGGTTCATCCCCACGCCCCAAGACGTGGAGACTACTCGCAATTCATAGCACAAACACAAGAATAATCAATGAAATAAGCAATAGAATTCATCACAATATTGAGATAAGCAATAAAAATAGAATTTTTGGAGAAGAGAGAGGCAAACTAATTGAGTTCTTCAAATAATCCAACAAAAATCAACTTTTGTCTCCTCTCCAATCACAAGAATAAAGCTAAAAAGTTAATCTAAAAAGCTGCAAAAATCTAAGAGAAAAGCTCCCAAACTAGGGTAAAAACAGGGGTTAAATACCCCGTAAAATCGTCCAAACACTGTGACCAAAATACCCCTGCGCAGCCTGAAATCCGCAATTTTCCCTACAGGCAGCGCGTCGCACTCGGCCGAGTGACAAAAGTCGCTCGGCCGAGTGAGAAACCCTGTAATTTTCCAGTAAGTCTCGATCTTCATGGGTCTTCACTTCGGGGGCGGCTCGGCCGAGTGAGTTGTCGTCACTCGGCCGATGGCTTCTTGGTACTCGGGCGGTCGGGATTATCCACTCGGCCGAGTGGGTCTTCTGAAGCTCAGGCAGCCGAAAAATAGAAAGTTGGCGATTTTTGAATGGCTTCGTCTGGGCGCCACTCGGGCGGACGGGATCTCGTCACTCGGCCGATGTGGTCTCCGTCGCTCGGCCGAGTGCACATATGAATCGTGTCTGATCTGGTCGGCCGAGCGGTGTCTCGCTGGTCGGCCGAGTGACTCCTTCACTCGGCCGAGTGGGACACTAAAAATGCCCAAACAGTTTGTTTTGGCCTCCTCGTCACTCCTGTGACGTTCTTTCTTCTTCCGCTCCTCTCCAACAGCAAAATACCCCTTGGGGAGGTCGTCGGTGACCCTCCGGAGTAAGTGCATCTCGAGATCACTCCAAATCGCGCCAAATCACCTGAAATGCGACAAAAACAACAAATCGTGAAAAGCATCGCAATATCATCGATATATCGTGAAAAACATGATTTGTGCGATCAAAATGGCATGCAAACATGCGGGAAAAAAGTGTAAAATAAGGAGTGATCAAAATCCCCCAAGCTTACCTCTTACTCGTCCTCGAGGAAGATAAGTAAAAGGCGAACCCGGTGGATTCGGAAAACGAAAACGGCGAAAAATGAAAAATGAAAAACGGAGAAGAATGGAAGACGAAATAAAAAATAAAAATGAAGGAGAAAGAAAGAAGCGAAGAGGTAAGCTGCTAGATCATTTTCTCAGGACGTGGGTTCCGCTTACTCATATAGCATGCAATGAATGAAAAATACATGTCAAAGAGTTTTATTTTGATATCACAGTATAATAGTGCAAATAGAAATAGAAAACCCACGAACAACGATACAATCATGAAAAACGGAATAATTTTAGAATTAGCATCGTCTGAATCATTTAAAGCGGTATACAAATCGCAGATCACACACTTTTCAATTGAATGCTTTCTATGAGGAGTATAAGAGTATCACACAATAGAATAGAGAGAATAGAAAAGTATGGATTTCATGATATGAATGCTAGGCTTAGATTTCTGGATTTCGTAAAGCTAGAAACAATCTCACCGAGTATAGAATATTACTTAGCATAGGTTGTCGTGCAACGTCAAGTAGTCACTCTCTCACACATCAATGGATTCTCTCCCCCAAGCTTATCTATAAGCATGGTGGCATAAAAAAATCTTCACATCCCCATTTTGTAAAGAGCTCCAAAAGCAATAAAAATAAACATGAAAAGAGAGGAGAAAGAAAGAAAGTGAGATGAGATCTTTTATTGAGGATTTTTCCTCTCTTCTTTTTCTTTTTCTCTTTTAGTTTTTTTTTGTTGTTTTTTTTGATATAGCATATATACACTACGATCCCAACTCAAAGAGAGATAATGATATACAAGAATATTTTCTCTCTCATTTTTTTTGAATAAGAAATTTGGAGCTAGGAATTAATAGCGGGGGAAATGCCATATAATAGAATCGCTAAGGGGAGATTCACCAATGATTTTAAAAGTAGAGAAATGATGTTCAAGATTTGTGGAGAAAGAAATAGATATATCTCTCGGTTCACTCTATAAGACATGCACGACAACTTCAGCAGGGTAATCTAATCTACTCAGTTTCGATCACAAAAAAGCTAACTAATCCAGATTTATCATAGCTAACATCATTCAATCATCCTGAAGTGAAATGTACAATTCATGCATATAGAAGTGATATAGGAAAAGAAATCAGTACTCCAGATATAGGCATTCAATGCGTGAATCTTGGTGTGTTTTCTGTGATAGCATACATATGAATATTCAGACTCAGCTAATAATAAAATTTCATCCATTTTCATGTGGAAAAAGTGTGTGTTACTATCTCTAAATGCAAGGCAAGTCATAGCATATGATATCAGAAATAAAGTCTAAGACATGACAAATATAGCATGCATATAGAGTAAGCTAACTCCACGTCATCATCATCATAGAAAAGTCATCTCTAGCATGAGATGAAAAAGAAAGAAATAAAGATAAAGGGAAAATAGAACTAATTACAATGCGGCACACAGAAAAATAAGAAAAACGTGATGCATGGTAAAATAAAAAGAAAAATGATGAAAATAAGTGCAAAAACGGAAAAATGGCGTGAAAAACTAAAAATAAAGGTGGCAAATCGAAAAAGAACGTGAGGACTCACTCCCTCAAGCTAAATGGCACAGTGTCCTCAATGTGCAAAGTGTGGCACACCGAGAGACAAGTAATGAGAGGGGCAAGTGAGGATGCATGCATGATGAAAAATAAGAAAATAATGAAACGGAAAATATGATGCGGACATGATGCATGCGGAAATAGGAGTGATACAGATATATAGGTGTGGCACCAAAAACTCTCCTTCTCTCCCAAAAAATATATATAAAGATACAGTCAGAATGAGAATCCCAAAATAAGTGAGGGGAGGGGGGGTGGTCAAAAATGCTACAGGACCCAGCAGAAACGGGCAGCACAATGGCAAAAATAAACGATGGCATCGAGGGTGCCTAAGGGGGTGGTGCTGCGCCGTCTCCGTCCTGAGGCGGAAGTGGTGGGGGTGGCTGGACAGGCTGCTGAGTGGGTGTGGGTGTGGAAGTGGTAGCAGGCTGAGTGTGTGTGGAAGTGTGGGTGGGAACCTGCTGGCTGGGCGGGGGTACGCGGGGGAGACGCTCCAGGACCAGGGTAAGGCAGTAGTGAATCTGCGAGAGCAGGTCGAAGCGGCCAGCCATCGCAAAGACGGTGGAGGACAGGGTCCGAAGGTCGCCTCTGAGGCCACTCACCGCCCCCTCGAGAGCACGAATGCTCTGAAGTACAGTGTCAGGGGGAGGTGGTGCAGAGGGACGCACCGGTCTGGGCTGTGCAGGGCGGGGCTGGCGTACTCTGGTGGCGTAGGTGACGGGCTCAGCGGGTAGGGGAACGAAAGGTGCTGCGCTCGCGAAAGTGGGCCTGGCCTCAGTGCGAGGCTGGGCGGGACGGTGGGAAGTGGAGGCAGCAGTAGCGAAAGAAGAGTACAAAAGTGGCAGCGAGGCGGTCGGAGAGGTCGGTGGCACAGAAGTGTGGACAGACGCCACGACACTCTCGGAAAATACAGCAGCAGTGGGGACAGAGGGCTCTCCGCACTCAACTATGGTCGGCGGGCGCTCGGGTGGGGCAGAGTGGGCAGCGTGGGCCTGCTCGGCCTCCTCGGCCTCGAGCACGTAAGCAGCGGGGATAAGAACATCCATCGCAGGGAACCAGTCCACATGGGCTGGTGCAATTTGAGTCCGAGCGGGGCTCGAAAGAATCATGTAATCGGCACCGTAAGGGCCGTGCAACCAAACCCAGTGTCGCTCACCGTGCGGACGAAGCATCTTCATCCGGGCCATAACATAAATCGACAGAGAAGTGGGGCCCGGTGCTTGTCGCAGGTCGTTAGGGAAGTCCTCGCCGGTCATAAGGGTAAGCAAGGTGATCAGGCCGCCGCAGCATATCGGTGAGCGAGCGCCCACCGATACAATGATGCGGTCCAAAAACCAAGCCGCGACATCAATCACGACGGCGGGGACCAGCTCATCGCCATCCCTAGATAGAACTCTGGGCCGTGTCATCGCGTAGAGCATGTAGAGCTCTGGTGTGGACATCGTGCCCGGCTCATATCTGGCCAAAAAGGTCGTCGCCATAAGGCGCTGAGCTATACGTAGGCAGGGATGGACAATGGCCGAGGCCTTGGCCCTACTAGGGTCAAAGGCAGCGTGAAGACCCGTAATCCGGGCCCAGAAGGCACCGGCGTCGAAGGAAGGTGGGGGGATATGGGTGGGGGCATAACCTAGATCGGCCCCGGGGACATCGGGCCACGAGAAAAATGCTCTCATCATACCGAGAGTTGTTGGGGTTTTGGCGGACCCCCAGAGCTCGGATCCGTATCCGTCCTAAGTCGGACGGACCACGGAGGCACAAAAGCGCAGCGGAAAAACCAGAAATCATATTTCTACACTAGCTAAACTATTTAGCTAGGCTCTGGGGAGCCAGAACCTAGCCCGATCTATGCCGACTTGGAGTGGGTCTGACCACTCCAAGAAGGATCTACACTAAGCGACTAATTAAAATTACGCTAAAAAACGCTTAACCACATACCCGGAATCTTGGCCCTGGAGCAGGCAAGATGTACCGCACCGTCTTGAGAAGCTCCTCGTACCCGAGCCGCGTTGACCCGCTCTCCCTGAGCCCCCTCGCACCCTCGCACCGATCCGCCCGAGCCGCTTTCGCCTCCGAGCCGATCACACGCGGTAGAAAGTTTCACTTGAGAAGAAACCCGCGTCTTAGACGTCCGGATCGGATCCAAACCCCTTTCGTAGTCGTGCTAGGACTACTCCAGAGAATAGGAAAGTAGAGAGAGAGATTTAGTCGCGGACCGAGCTTGCTCAATAATTTGGAGCTACCCGATCGTTGACTGGTGTGTGTTTCAACGAGGAGAGTGCACCCCTATTTATATAGGGAGTGAGCACTCAACTTCTCGTTGCGGGCAATGTGGGACAATTCCCATGAAGAGAAAATTCAATTAAGCCATTTGGCTTAATTTCAACTTTAAAGTTAGCCTTTCACAAAGTCAAACTTTAACTAATTAATTCTCCTCACATACTAAACTTCAGACACCAAACAAGCTATCAATCAGAAGAGCTTGGAATGGTGAACGCGTAGGAACTGACGGTGACGAATTTCGACTTCGTTTGACCCCTCAAACAATTGCTCAAAGTTTAGCAATTTACACAAAATTCGTAGCCGTCATTAGGGTTTTCAAAAACCCTAATTGACTTAAGTTGCGGGCGCGCCCGCTAGACTTAGCGGGCGCGCCCGCCCAAGGGGGAAGGGCGGGTCACCCGCCCGCTGCAAGCAGCGGGCAGGCACCCGCTGCACAAGCGGGCACGGGCCCGCTGTGCAGCGGGCCGCGCCCGCTTGCAGCGGGCGCTGGCCCGCTGCGTGCAGCGGGCCGTGACCGCTGCATCAGCGGGCGCTGGCCCGCTGTGCAGCGGGCCACGCCCGCTAATGCAGCGGGCGCCCGCCCGCTGCACACAGCGGGCCATGCCCGCTGCTGCAGCGGGCCGTGCCCGTTTTGCCCTTGCACATGGGCCTCTTGGCCCGGTGGGTCTAACCCACTTCCCTTTGAACTCTTTCTGCGTTTCTGGGCTCGTTTGAGCTCCGATTTGGACACGGTTTGAACCTGTGTTTAGACCGGGACGATCCCGTCATCCAGGTAACCCTTTCCAACAAGTTTGTTCCTACTAAATTCGTCGTAACTAATTTACAACACGTTTAGTTAAAGTTAGCATCTAATGCAACGTTATGTCCCTATTGCTATTGCGACTAACTTTCACAACTTAACTTGTGAATATCATCAAATGACATTTCTCTCTATTCTATATTCCTATTACTAAGACACGAGTACTACTCGGTGTGAGACCCTACAGCCTGACCTTACTACAGGTTGGGGCTCGAAACCCCTAGACGACGGTCACTACGAGCAGTAGCTGTCGTCCCTGTTTCAGAGTCATCATAACGTGATCGACCCTTTGACAAAAGTATCATTGGGTTTGCATTGGCTGTGTCAGTGATGAATTCCGTTAGCTAAAATCCCTTCGTCAAGACTGTGTTTGATGTTGGCCTAGGGTATGGTTTACTGTCAACCCTATCAGACAACATTTGGTCAGTATACGGCGGTCTTTATTGTATACACGTTGTACTACTTGCAACGTACCCCGGCCGAGGATTAACATAAAGACCGTACTGAGCCTATAACACTAACTTCCCTTTAATGGAAGTGACGAATCCCATCTTAGTCACTTACTCACCTAGAGATCTTCTGGTGCAACCCAACCTAAGATCTTTCATCAGGACTGGTCCTCGAAGCTAGATCATGGGTCTAAGCTACACCGTCCGTTCACAGGTTTATACAGATGACTTCAGGTCTTAAGGATCAACTAACCTATCAACACCCTAGAGTTATTAAAGACAGATCATTAAAGTTAACCATTTAATAACTCTAACTTGGTCGTTCAGTGAACTCATTCTCTAATGAGCACCTGTGTCTCGTCTCCGACTTCAGCAAGTCGAATGACTATGAGATCATCATTACCCGAAGGTAAGACGAAGACACAGTGATCTATCCGATGTGTCGATATCCAGTTCTCGACACATCTATGATCACGAACCGTTTTAGACTTACGTTTCTGTTCGGTCTCTTACTTACTCATAATCGAGATCTCATCTAGATATGTAAGGACCTAACTCTAAGTCTATGGATATTATCTAAGTATATTAATACAAGTGTTTTGTACTTAGAATAATACGTACCATATATGGTATGAACAAGACGTATAATCAAGATAAATTGCCTTATGGGCATATATCTTCCTACATCTCCCACTTGCACTTAGGCTATTTATCTCGGTATCTCATGCCGTTATAGCATATCAGTCACTTTGACATTTGATATGGCAAACCTAAGAATGGTTCTACTAATAAGCATCTACAACGAATTTTAATGGATTTAAATTACATCTCTTGATCACACAGGGTTGATCCTTTGGAAAAATGATCTGGATCAATTTTCCTAACTTTGTATAGCTAACAGTTAGCTTATACTATTTAGATGTGGGGTCTAACATTTCCGTAAGTCAGTTCTAGCTCACTCCACTTTACTGTGTCAATATGTCAAGTACATATTTGACACCCTAAGTCTCTATATATATGTGATTAAATCAAAACAATTTTGACTTAATGATTTATATAGAAGATTCATTAAAGTGAAAAATCCTTTTTACTTAGTCCGGAAAAACCGGAACTAAGTATACTTACTTGCTCCCACTGACTTTGAGAATTACCTGGTTAAATTACTTCAACATAATAACTAAATCATATTTAGATTTATGTGCAAAAATAACCTTTTGGTAAGTTCCTTAGATGGAATGTACAAGTGTCAGATTCGGTTTGACGAATGAGTCAAGTCAAGATCGTTTTAAGGAATCTTGACATTGACTCGTTCAATCAAAACGTTCTACACTGTACAAATTCCTTTAACCACATTTAGTATTAACTCTTTTAATAACTAAATGCAGATGATCAAGAATTAATCTTGATGTGCGTATTATTGTGATCGCACACAATTTATACGTCCCCTGGAACCTTCACTTAACTACTGATTGACTTCTAGCTTTTAGTCAGCTCCAAAATCAATATTATCGAAGCAATACACCATTATTCGAAAATATACGCAACCATCACAGAAAAGCCACATCCACAGAATTTGAGCCAATTCAATTTCAATTGCAACAAATGAGACATCCATTCCAAAACAACGGGTTCATAAAAGGAACCTTAATTTGTTTATCAAAAATAAACCTTGAGTGCAAAGCACTCATTCATTGTTTTCGATCCTTAAAGATGATACATTTTATTCAAATAAGAAAAATATCATCTCCATCACGATCAGCGTCTCCAGAAGTCTTTGAGCGGTCCCAGCAGCAACTGTTGCTTTAATTGCCGACCGATCTCCGTACTTCTCCAATCTCCAGTTCTTATCAGCCACCTGTATACAGTACACAGATGTCTATAAGTTTCTCATACTATATGAATGGAAATAATTGTATTTAATTGAATTTTAATTTGTACCTGAGGTAGAGGCATCAGTATGCCCCTTCTTCTTCTCTGCAAGATAGATCTTGCAGTTCCTCTTCCAGTGGCCAATCTTGTGGCAATGGAAGCACTCAGATTTCGACGGGGCCCCTTTGTTCTTCTTCTTCCCATTCTTAGCCTTCGCAGGTTGTGGGACCTGCCTCTTCTTTCCTTTGCCTTTCGGCTGGTCGGAAGTGGCAGAGCCAACAACCAGTGCAGCCGGCTTCTTATGAATCTCCTCAAACTGCCGGAGCATATTGAGGAGACCCGGAAGATCCGTCTCAAGGCTGTTCATTATAAAGCCAGTTATAAAAGGCTTAAAATCGGGAGTCAAAGACTTTAGGATAATGTCCGTGGACATCTCATTGTCCAGGACAAATCCTAACTGGGCGGCGTCCTCCACGTACCCGATCATTTTGATAACATGATCTTGTACGGGTTCCGTCCCCATCTTGGTGCCCCAGAGGTTGCTAGTGGCCTCGAACTTGGCAGCTCTTGATCGCTTGCCATACAACTCTTGTGCGTTGAGGAGCATGCTTTGAACATCCATATGTTCATGCTTCATCTGCAACTCGTTGGTCATCGAAGCCAGAGTAAGGCACCTGGCCTTCTCTGCATCCCTCTGGTACAATTTGTAGGCTTCCTTTTCCTCATGGGTCGAATCTTCATCCGGCTTATCTGGAGCGTCCTCGAACAGTACGTATCCTATTCCGGCTAGGGAAAGGACCAATTTGATGTTCCTAAGCCAGTCTTTGTAGTTGGTTCCATCCAGCACGTTCTTTTCAACCATGTATCTAAGTCCCGAATCCATTCTGTATTTTATAGATACTATAGTTAGTAAATGTTCGTAGTATAGTTTTAATGGTTTTAATAAAACTATATTCTCCCACTAAATTTATTTAAAGCCATAATAATAAACAATTTATTATAAAATAATATTTGTGAGAGAGGGATCCGACTACCCTGAGTCTGACAACCTTGAGTGTATCTCAACAAGTTGTCCGACTCTGCAGTCGGTAGACGAACTCGTCGTCAATCATATTTACTATGATTCCCTATCGATTTTTTACCCCCAGTCATTTGTGATCATGAGTGTGCTCAACCGGATCACAATGGCTAGCCTAGTCGGACCCTTGTTTTCGTGTCTAGCCTGACTTGCCCCTTTGCTCGGTGTATGCACGACGCGCCGGTTTGGGTCAGGTCTTAGACTACATTCTTGGTTAGACTTACGTCGAAGCTCGAGGGATGAGACAACGGTTTCAGTCAGGTTAAGATGTCAATCAAGAAATCGGTTTCTATAAGATTGACATGTCACGGCTTGAGTGTAGCTCAACAACCGAAACATGTTTCTTACAGTTGCCAACTCCTAAAACAAGGAGGGCTACGATTTATCTTGAACAAGATTATTATCGTATTGACTTAGGTATAGTCGATGGACTTACATAGTCATGAATCGACTCCTTGCGGTCCAGCGGACGCGGCCAGGGAATTGACTAAGCCAGGACCACTTGTTACCCAGTCTAGCTAGGTTGGTCCAAAAACTTTAGCCAAGCACATTGGCCGACATCATGATCCATTGAAGGAGTTGTCATCAATCTTATGTTTTCCAAACAACTAAATGGCTTTTAATAAAAACAACTAGTTAATCCTTATCAACTAGTGGATCTTAAAATTCAAAATTTTTCAGATTTGTTGAACATCTTTTATTAAGTCCTTATCAACTATAAGGTTCTACGTTCAACTTACTACCCCAATCTTATTAGGATTTTAATGAAACAATTCAACATTTTTGTCTCTTATGAAAATCATTATCTAAACATTTTAATGAAATGATTTACAAACAAAGGGACTATCCTAATCAGGTATTAGGTTCGAATGTTGTTTTGTTTTATCAAACGTAGCATGTCACTATCATGTTTTAATGGCTAACCTAACAAGGTTTGTGTATACATTATACAACATGAAATGAAGCAACCAATTTTATCCGCATAAAAGAAAGTTTCATTTTTAGTAACATATTATAGATATTTGCAAGTTTTTAAAATTATCTATATAATACAAACATGCAAATCTAAATTTTAACACTTAAAATTAAAGTTTAAAATTTTAAGGCCTTCATCAAAATTTTATCGCATAAAACTAAGTCGTACAAAATTATCTAATAATCTTAAACCTAGGCCTTAAAAAAAAAATTTAACCTTATTTCTAAAATTAAAATTTCACAAAATAATTTTAGAACCCTATATGTAACAAAAAGAAAATAATTTATGCTTCATCTCATGAAATAAAATCATTTCTATACTTACATATATTTAAAATAATTTTAAAACTCCTTTTTTAAAAATTTTAGAAATCACTTAGAAGCTTTCAAATAAAGTTTTAAAAGATTTCTAACTTTATGTAACTAAAGAAAAATTCTTAAATTTCAAAAATAAAATTTTTCTAAAGATTACATAAACATTAAATACTCTTTTAAAATTTTTAATGTCTCATAAAAATTTAATAAAGTATTTAAAATAAAAGAGACTACCCGTAGATTTATCGCATAAAAATAATTTTGTCCCAAAAATAATTTTCCGTGTTGCAACAAATTAATTTTTGAAACACAAAATATTTTCAAAACTAATTTAACATAAAGCTAAAAGGTTTTGAACATGCAGGCTAAGCATTTTTAATAATTTAAAAAAAACGCTATAGTAGATCTATAGCATAACCGTGGCTCTGATACCACTGTTGGGTATCAGTTGGGGTTTTGGCGGACCCCCAGAGCTCGGATCCGTATCCGTCCTAAGTCGGACGGACCACGGAGGCACAAAAGCGCAGCGGAAAAACCAGAAATCATATTTCTACACTAGCTAAACTATTTAGCTAGGCTCTGGGGAGCCAGAACCTAGCCCGATCTATGCCGACTTGGAGTGGGTCTGACCACTCCAAGAAGGATCTACACTAAGCGACTAATTAAAATTACGCTAAAAAACGCTTAACCACATACCCGGAATCTTGGCCCTGGAGCAGGCAAGATGTACCGCACCGTCTTGAGAAGCTCCTCGTACCCGAGCCGCGTTGACCCGATCTCCCTGAGCCCCCTCGCACCCTCGCACCGATCCGCCCGAGCCGCTTTCGCCTCCGAGCCGATCACACGCGGTAGAAAGTTTCACTTGAGAAGAAACCCGCGTCTTAGACGTCCGGATCGGATCCAAACCCCTTTCGTAGTCGTGCTAGGACTACTCCAGAGAATAGGAAAGTAGAGAGAGAGATTTAGTCGCGGACCGAGCTTGCTCAATAATTTGGAGCTACCCGATCGTTGACTGGTGTGTGTTTCAACGAGGAGAGTGCACCCCTATTTATATAGGGAGTGAGCACTCAACTTCTCGTTGCGGGCAATGTGGGACAATTCCCATGAAGAGAAAATTCAATTAAGCCATTTGGCTTAATTTCAACTTTAAAGTTAGCCTTTCACAAAGTCAAACTTTAACTAATTAATTCTCCTCACATACTAAACTTCAGACACCAAACAAGCTATCAATCAGAAGAGCTTGGAATGGTGAACGCGTAGGAACTGACGGTGACGAATTTCGACTTCGTTTGACCCCTCAAACAATTGCTCAAAGTTTAGCAATTTACACAAAATTCGTAGCCGTCATTAGGGTTTTCAAAAACCCTAATTGACTTAAGTTGCGGGCGCGCCCGCTAGACTTAGCGGGCGCGCCAGCCCAAGGGGGAAGGGCGGGTCACCCGCCCGCTGCAAGCAGCGGGCGGGCGCCCGCTGCTGCAGCGGGCCGTGCCCGCTGCACGCAGCGGGCGCTGGCCCGCTGTGCAGCGGGCCACGCCCGCTAATGCAGCGGGCGCCCGCCCGCTGCACACAGCGGGCCATGCCTGCTGCTGCAGCGGGCCGCGCCCGTTTTGCCCTTGCACATGGGCCTCTTGGCCCGGTGGGTCTAACCCACTTCCCTTTGAACTCTTTCTGCGTTTCTGGGCTCGTTTGAGCTCCGATTTGGACACGGTTTGAACCTGTGTTTAGACCGGGACGATCCCGTCATCCAGGTAACCCTTTCCAACAAGTTTGTTCCTACTAAATTCGTCGTAACTAATTTACAACACGTTTAGTTAAAGTTAGCATCTAATGCAACGTTATGTCCCTATTGCTATTGCGACTAACTTTCACAACTTAACTTGTGAATATCATCAAATGACATTTCTCTCTATTCTATATTCCTATTACTAAGACACGAGTACTACTCGGTGTGAGACCCTACAGCCTGACCTTACTACAGGTTGGGGCTCGAAACCCCTAGACGACGGTCACTACGAGCAGTAGCTGTCGTCCCTGTTTCAGAGTCATCATAACGTGATCGACCCTTTGACAAAAGTATCATTGGGTTTGCATTGGCTGTGTCAGTGATGAATTCCGTTAGCTAAAATCCCTTCGTCAAGACTGTGTTTGATGTTGGCCTAGGGTATGGTTTACTGTCAACCCTATCAAACAACATTTGGTCAGTATACGGCGGTCTTTATTGTATACACGTTGTACTACTTGTAACGTACCCCGGCCGAGGATTAACATAAAGACCGTACTGAGCCTATAACACTAACTTCCCTTTAATGGAAGTGACGAATCCCATCTTAGTCACTTACTCACCTAGAGATCTTCTGGTGCAACCCAACCTAAGATCTTTCATCAGGACTGGTCCTCGAAGCTAGATCATGGGTCTAAGCTACACCGTCCGTTCACAGGTTTATACAGATGACTTCAGGTCTTAAGGATCAACTAACCTATCAACACCCTAGAGTTATTAAAGACAGATCATTAAAGTTAACCATTTAATAACTCTAACTTGGTCGTTCAGTGAACTCATTCTCTAATGAGCACCTGTGTCTCGTCTCCGACTTCAGCAAGTCGAATGACTATGAGATCATCATTACCCGAAGGTAAGACGAAGACACAGTGATCTATCCGATGTGTCGATATCCAGTTCTCGACACATCTATGATCACGAACCGTTTTAGACTTACGTTTCTGTTCGGTCTCTTACTTACTCATAATCGAGATCTCATCTAGATATGTAAGGACCTAACTCTAAGTCTATGGATATTATCTAAGTATATTAATACAAGTGTTTTGTACTTAGAATAATACGTACCATATATGGTATGAACAAGACGTATAATCAAGATAAATTGCCTTATGGGCATATATCTTCCTACAAGAGTGACCTGGCACTCCCGGTTCATGAACCGAAACGAGCATCCCTCGTCGGTCCGGGCGATCGAACTAAGTACCTCAAGTGTCGGACGGGTAAATGTGTCCGCCGACACCAGAAAGAAATCTCGCCAGTCCACGTCGTCGTACAACGTGAGCATCCCCTCTAGTACCCCCAGGCGTCCTAGGTCGGCAAGGTGTGCAAACCTGGAGGGTACGATCGAGCGCTGGGAAATACGCTCGAAGGCGACGCGGTGTGCGTCGTCTCGGAACGTGATCCCCAGCTGCCCGATAAGTGGAGCCGGAGGTGGAGGCTGTGGAGCGACAGGGAGTGGCTGTGCGGGCTGTGCGGGCTGTGTGGGCGCTGCAGGCTGTGCGGGGTGTGCGGGGCCTAGAGGCTGTGCTGGGTGGACGGGGTGTGGTTGAGAAGGTGGAGGAGAGTCCTCCAACTCATGGGAGGGGCCGGCATCATCCGACCGCTTCCGCTTGGCGGAAGCTCTCTTCGACCGCGGCCGTGTCCGGGGCGGCATATGGGCCCCGAGCGCGCGCCGAAAAGCGTGAAAAGTGCGGCGTGTGCAAAATAAAGGAGAGAGTATACCCCGACACGCCGCGAGTGCTAAGCAATGGAAGCGTGCGAAGACAGCGCCTCCGCGAAGCCCGAATCAGTCCCGAGAAGCTCCCCTGGGCTCCCCTAAGCTCCCAAAAACAACCTGCGCATGAAATGGAGATATCAGCGAGTAATATTCAAAACGTAAGGAGCATTAGGGGTATAATAGATAGATATAGAAATCAATTTGGGTTTGGGGTTTGTTTAACGCATGGATCCTCGAAAAATACACAAAAAGAGGAGAAAAAGGCGAAATAGGCGATACCGGAGGTGGCCGGAGTGGTGGCCGCCGGCGGCGACTCGGGCGAGGCGCGGCGGGGCTCGGCCGGCGGTGGCTGGCCGAGCGGCGGCGCGGCGGTCGGTGGTCGGGTGAGTGGGTGCGCGAGTGAGGGGAATGGGCGAGGGAGCTGAACAGTCGGGGGAGGTTGCGATTTTTTCGTTTCGAAAAACGTGCCCCCCCTCGGCCCTTTATATAGCAAAAGTTACGACTCGGCCGAGTGACTGGGTCACTCGGCCGAGTGAGATCAATGGAAAATTCCTCCCTGCTTACGCTTCGGCCGAGTGGCCTTGCCAGCCTCGGCCGAGTGCAGTAAGTCCATTCGGCCGAGTGGCTCAAGCTACTGGGCAAGACTCGCCCTAGGAGCGTATCCGTTTTACTCGGCCGAGTGAATATATATACTCGGCCGAGTAACAGTTATACTGAAATCAGGAAAATAAACAGAGAGTTGGGTACAACAGACTTCCCTCGTTCGTGAGCGGCTCGGCCAGACGAACTTGTGTACTCGGCCGAGTGACTAATATACTCGGCCGAGTGAGCCTTGTGTTCTGCTGTTTGTCTTCGTTTGGGCTCTAAACTACGTCTTTCTTCCTCCAGTCGATTTCATCTTCCTCCTAAGCGTCGAACACCTTCCTGGGGTGCTCCTCGTCGTCTCGTTCATCCTCCTCATGATGGATTTACCTATCTCCTCTCCTGTCAAGAAAAATAGGACCCGTTATCACAAAATTTTTGGACGAACGACTCAAAACACTAAAAATTTCTAAAACAAAAATAAAGAAAAAGAAAAAATAAAGCAATAACCGTCGGGTTGCCTCCCGACAAGCGCTCGTTTAAGGTCGTGAGCTCAACCCCCTATGATTTTCAATTAATGCGGGATGTTTGGTGCATATGAGATGCACCCATCAAACTTTTCGGGGTGAACGCTTGGGTTCGGAAGTTGCAGCGGCGTGTTCTCCCTCGGTGGTCTCCCGTCTCGAATAGTGTTGGGGGGAGGCTCCCCCAAGCTAGCGTTTGCTCCGGTCAACGGCTTCACCGGTGACACCGATTCCCGTATCGGCGGAGCTTTCTTCGGAGACTTCAATTTCGAGAGCTTGCAGAGCTCTCGAATCCTTGCGACATCAGTGTCGCCTTCATCATTTTCAGCGGAGAGGTCGGGGGAATCATCTATCTTCTCATCCCGGCCTAAATCCGGGCCTTCTTCGAAATCCTCATCGAAAAGAGGGCCAATTGAGTGGGGGATCGCCTCCTCTATTACCTCATCAAGGAGGTATGAAAGATCATCCGGCCGTCCCTTAAGTAGATAGATTCTATTGATTTCTCCCGTTGGGACTCCCTCGGAATAATGCTTGAGTCTCTGACCATTTACCTTGAACGAGGCTCCGTCTTTGCTTTCTAACTCGAAGGCCCCTCCCGGTTGTATGTTCTTAATGGTGAAAGGTCCGGACCAACGTGACCTCAACTTGCCAGGAAAAAGTCGGAGCCGGGAATTATAGAGCAAGACCTTGTCTCCTACTTTGAAGTCTGTGACGGTTATGCGGGTATCGTGGAGAATCTTGGTCCTTTCTTTGTAAATTCTCGAGCTTTCGTAGGCGTCTCTTCTTATCTCATCAAGCTCGTTGATGTCCAAGAGTCGCCTCACCGACGCGCTCTTGTAATCGTAATTAAAGGTTTTGATGGCCCAATATGCGCGGTGTTCCAACTCTACCGGCAAGTGGCAAGCTTTCCCATAAACGAGTCGGAACGGTGTGGTGCCTATGGGAGTGCGAAAGGCCGTGCGATATGCCTATAGAGCATCGTTTAGCTTCATTAACCAATCCTTTCTAGATCGATCTACCGTCTTCTCAAGAATTTGCTTGATCTCTCTATTTGAGACTTCCACTTGGCCGCTTGTCTGGGGGTGATATGCCATGCCAACTCTATGGTTTACCACGTATTTCTTTAGCATGGCTTCAAACTTGTTTTCTATGAAATGGCTTCCCCCGTCGCTTATCAAGGTACGAGGCACTCCGAAGCGTGGGAAGATATTTTGCTTGAAGAACTTGGAGACGACCCTTGCATCATTAGTTGGGGTGGCGATTGCTTCCACCCATTTGGAGACATAGTCAACGGCCAATAGGATGTATTTGTTACCATTGCTTGACGGAAATGGTCCCATGATGTCTACTCCCCAACAATCAAAAAGCTCAATTTCTTGGAAGGGTCTCATTGGCATCTCATTGCGCTTAGAGATATTCCCGGTCCGTTGGCATCGATCGCACCCCTTCACAAAAGCGTGGGTGTCCCTAAACATTGTTGGCCAGAAGAATCCGCTCTGCAAGATCTTAGCGGTAGTTTTAGAGGCGGCATGATGTCCTCCGCATGGTAGACCGTGGCAATGCAAAATGATGGACGTTGCCTCCTCTTTAGAAACACACCTACGAATGACACTATCTTTGCATATCTTGAAAAGGTATGGATCTTCCCAAAAATAGCTACGGACCTCATGCAGAAATCTCCTCTTTTGATGCGTAGGCATCCCATGCGGTTTAATTCCACAAGCCAAGTAGTTGACGAAGTCCGCGTACCAAGGTACTTCACCGGTCCTTATGGCATATAGCCTCTCATCCACAAATGTGTCGTCGATAGGCAAACTCTCATCCTCCTTGTCGTGAATGAGCCTAGATAAGTGATCCGCCATGACATTGTCCGTACCTTTCTTGTCTCTGATCTCTAAGTCGAATTCTTGCAACAAGAGTATCCACCTAATCAACTGAGGTTTGGCCTCCTTCTTGTTTAAAAGATACTTCAACGCCGCATGGTCGGTGTGGACAATCACCTTGGAACCAAGGAGGTAGGAGCGAAACTTCTCTATGAAATAGACGACCGCTAGAAGCTCCTTTTCGGTAGTTGTGTAGTTTTTCTGCGCGTCATCCAATGTCTTGCTCGCGTAGTGTATCGCATGAAGCTTCCTATCTTTTCTTTGTCCCAATACCGCCCCAATGGCTTGGTCGCTAGCATCACACATTAGCTCAAAGGGAAGGCTCCAATCCGGTGGTTGAATGATGGGCACGGAAACTAGTGCTTCCTTCAAGGTGTTGAAGGCTTGCAAGCATTCTCCTGAAAAAATAAAAGGAGTATCTTTAGCGAGCAAGGAAGTAAGTAGTCGGGCAATCGAGGCAAAATCCTTGATAAAGCGACGGTAAAACCCTGCATGACCAAGGAAACCTCTAATGCCCTTGACATTAATAGGAGGAGGAAGTTTTTCGATTACCTCAATCTTTGCTTTATCTACCTCAATTCCTCTTGAGGAAACAAGGTGCCCGAGGACTATACCTTCCGTGACCATGAAGTGACACTTCTCCCAATTTAGAGTGAGATTATTTTGTTGGCACCTTTTAAGGACTTTAGTAAGATTGGCCAAACAAGAGTCAAACTCACTCCCATAAACCGAAAAATCATCCATAAAAACTTCCATAATATTTTCAATGTAATCGGAAAATATGGATGTCATACACCTCTGAAAAGTGGCGGGAGCATTACAAAGACCAAACGGCATCCTACGGTAGGCGTAGGTACCGTAGGGACAAGTAAAAGTGGTCTTTTCTTGGTTGTCTTCGTGCAAAGGGATTTGGAAGAATCCCGAATACCCATCTAGATAGCAAAAGTATTTATGTTTTGCTAGGCGTTCAAGCATTTGATCAATGAAGGGCAATGGGTAGTGATCCTTTCGGGTGGCTTTATTGAGTTTCCTATAGTCAATGCACATTCGCCATCCCGTGACTGTGCGCGTAGATATGGGCTCACCTTTTTCATTTTTTATGACTGCCATCCCCCCTTTCTTGGGGACGACGTGAACGGGGCTAACCCACCTACTGTCGGAGATAGGATAAATAATACCGGCGTCTAGCAATTTTAGGATTTCCTTTTTAACCACCTCCTTCATGTTCGGGTTTAACCGCCTTTGAGGCTCTATGGAGGTGGCGTCGGTATCCTCCAAATGGATCCTATGCGTGCAAAGCCTAGGGCTTATCCCTTTTAGATCGGAGATAGTGTATCCCAGGACATCTTTGTGGCTCCTAAGAACGTCTAGGAGTTTTTCAAGTTGATCTTGCGTGAGGTGGGAATTGACTATCACCGGGAAAGTTAATTTATTACCCAAAAAAGCATACCTTAGATTCGGAGGTAATTGTTTAAGTTCTACCTCAAGAGGCGCTGCTCCTTCCACTTCATCAGCTCGCATGAGTTTGGCTTCTTCCTCGTCATCCGGGTTTAGCTCATGTTCAGGTGGTGCGCTCTCTTGTGACGAGTCAGACTCACTACTTAGTGAGGACGATGCATCGAAATAGGCGCTCTCCGATTCTGTGCTAGCATCGTCAAAACCCTCACTCTGTTCTGGTTCGTGCCTGGAATCAAGAAACACATCAGATGATTCATAAAAGCAAGAGTGGGCGTCATATAGCGTAACTCCCTGAATGCCGGTTTGCTCGAAGGATTCTTCGGAAGTATAGTGTTCTTTGACGCTTGTTCTACCGTCTTCGAAATATAATTTGTCTTCGATCACATCAACTCTGACATTGCCTCCGATAGTCCCATCCGGGGAGACTTGGTCCATCACAAAACTAGCAAACAGCTGTTCGTCGGGGTCCTTGATATCGATAGCAAAAGCTCCGGTAGCGTGGACCTCGTCGACAAGCTCCTTAAGGAGGTCTGTGAAGGAGTCATAGTCTTCCTGACTGAGTTCTATTGTTGACATTGCATCCTCCATTCTCCCTGTTAAGATCTTATGCAAAATACGGGGAGAATATGCGAATAGGGCTACGAACAAAGTTACGACAAGATATAGAAGGAAGTAAAGAGAGAGAGAAAGAAGAAATAACCGGGTGGTCGATGTCGAACACCATCAAAATACCCTCCCCGGCAACGGTGCCAAAAACTTGATCGCGCCCCGGATACACACCCGGAGCGACGGTTGTAGTTTTACCGCAAGTGCACGGTGTAGCAGCGAGCGGGTTATCGAACACAGGGAGGACGAATGACCGTGCTTGTTCCAATCAACCTGGCTATTTAAGAAGAGAGAAATTTGCCTTTGGCGATCCTGTCACAATCGTCAGACAAAGTACGGAAATATCAAATAAAATAAAGAACGTCTAGGGAATGTGGAATCCCCGCTACTCACCGTATTTCGTAAATGTGGTTCATGGGTATCAAAATTGATAGAATAAGATTTTGGATGAACTAGTTGCAACTGAATGTAGAACCAAGCTCACGCTCTCGCGCTGTTGCCGGTCTATAGCTATCCTAGGTTTGGGTCCAATCTCTTGCAAACCCTAGCCTAGGGAAGCTAGCATTAGGATCAACATCATCGTTCAATCGTGCACCGAGCCCAATCTCTTGCAAACTCGGACCGTGACCTAGGTTGGGATAGTTCCTACCCGTCCAATCTCTTGCAAACGGGTATCGGCATGGAATTGCAACCGGAAACCCTAGTATCGGTCCAATCTCTTGCAAACCGATACTACGGAAATTCGATTCCAACCCAATTCGGATATCTAGGGTTTCCTATCGAATTGGGATCCAATCTCTTGCAAACCCCAATCGGTATGAAATCCTAGCTATCCATAGTAAATCGATCCCAAACTAATCCCTAACAACAATTCTAGCAAAATTTCTACCAATTCATCACAAATATGAAATTGGGCTTGTAGGGTTCATCCCCACGCCCCAAGACGTGGAGACTACTCGTAATTCATAGCACAAACACAAGAATAATCAATGAAATAAGCAATAGAATTCATCACAATATTGAGATAAGCAATAAAAATAGAATTTTTGGAGAAGAGAGAGGCAAACCAATTGAGTTCTTCAAATAATCCAACAAAAATCAACTTTTGTCTCCTCTCCAATCACAAGAATAAAGCTAAAAAGTTAATCTAAAAAGCTGCAAAAATCTAAGAGAAAAGCTCCCAAACTAGGGTAAAAACAGGGGTTAAATACCCCGCAAAATCGTCCAAACACTGTGACCAAAATACCCCTGCGTAGCCTGAAATCCGCAATTTTCGCTACAGGCAGCGCGTCGCACTCGGCCGAGTGACAAAAGTCGCTCGGCCGAGTGAGAAACCCTGTAATTTTCCAGTAAGTCTCGATCTTCAGGGGTCTTCACTTCGGGGGCGGCTCGGCCGAGTGAGTTGTCGTCACTCGGCCGATGGCTTCTTGGTACTCGGGCGGTCGGGATTATCCACTCGGCCGAGTGGGTCTTCTGAAGCTCAGGCAGCCGAAAAACAGAAAGTTGGCGATTTTTGAATGGCTTCGTCTGGGCGCCACTCGGGCGGACGGGATCTCGTCACTCAGCCGATGTGGTCTCCGTCGCTCGGCCGAGTGCACATATGAATCGTGTCTGATCTGGTCGGCCGAGCGGTGTCTCGCTGGTCGGCCGAGTGACTCCTTCACTCGGCCGAGTGGGACACTAAAAATGCCCAAACAGTTTGTTTTGGCCTCCTCGTCACTCCTGTGACGTTCTTTCTTCTTCCGCTCCTCTCCAACAGCAAAATACCCCTTGGGGAGGTCGTCGGTGACCCTCCGGAGTAAGTGCATCTCGAGATCACTCCAAATTGCACCAAATCACCTGAAATGTGACAAAAACAACAAATCGTGAAAAGCATCGCAATATCATCGATATATCGTGAAAAACATGATTTGTGCGATCAAAATGGCATGCAAACATGCGGGAAAAAAGTGTAAAATAAGGAGTGATCAGCCCCTAAGCCTCGGGGGAGGCTTCTCCTATCCCCCAGATCGAGCATACTCCGGTCGGGGTAGGGCATGCATTGTCTGTGTTAGGACCCGGACTTGAGGCCCCGTCTGGAGGGTCGATTTTTACCGACCTTGACATGGATGTCCGGTTGGCGCAGATCTCCACCCTACCGGGGGATCGCTCTCTCCTGGAGAGGGTCCACTCTAAGAGCCTGGTGTACTGCTTGGTATGGTAGATTTAGCCGGTAAGTCTCTTCTTCTCTCACTCCCATCTTGTTTTGTTTGATCATCTTCCCTTTCGTCTTCGCAGGCGTCCCCGATAGCCGTAAAGGTGCAACGGCGTACAGAGTGATTCGGCGAGCTTGAGGAAGCCCTTGAGCAAGAGCATCTGATGGCAGAGGAGGCCGAGTGTGCGATCGAAGAGGTTCGCAAGGAGTTCAACCCTTACTCCATAAGGTCTCCGAGCTCACCTCGGAGGTGGAGAAATTGAAGGAGGCGTGGCCGCCGTCGATGTCTTTCGGGTCGCCGTCGAAGGGTCCACTGAGGAAGCCAAGGGGGCATTGTACGTCTCCCAGGAAGCACACATGAATGAAAGGGCCGAGCTTTGGCCTGAGATTGGTTCCTTATGGCGACCAGATCCCCAACGGCTTGTTAATGAATTTGTGAAGGGTTACGGTGACGTCCTGGCCCCACGGATCGCACATTTCTTCTTGGAGGGATTCTTAGCATACAAGGAGCGGGTTCAATTGATGCTTCTTTTCCCTCTACTACCCCTGACCAACTTGCTGTGATGAAAGACGCCTCTGAAGCAACAAGGGAGAGTTCCTACCGGGCTCCCGCGTCGTTGGTGGATGGTAGTCTTCCTTTTGTTTACCCCCTTATTCGTAACAAACCGGATGAATAATAAAAGTTTTCACCTTTTTGGTATGTTCGTTGTGTTTGCGTGTTGTTGTGTGGTCTTTGTTTTTGGCCTTGCCCCCTCTTCCAATTGTTCGTGTGGAGGTCAGTCATCAGCTCGAGCTACGGAAAGGGTTTCTTTGGGACGCTATTGACTAAATAGGACCGATGGTGTGATCATCCTCTTGGGGGAGTCGTCCATCGGTCCAAGCTCGATCGTGCAATCGTCATGTTGGGGGTATTTCCCCTCGCCTTTGTGGTCGATTTGTAGTCGGCTTGCTGGGGGTTACCCTAAGGCTTACAGTAGATCGAGTGATCGGCCTGCTAGGGGAGTTGACCCCAATCCTATAGTCGATCGAATGATCGGCCTGCCAGGGGAGTTGCCCCAGCCTTATGAGCGATTGAGGGGTCGGCCAACTGGGGGAGTTTCCCCCAGCCTTATTGTCGACGGGTCGTTCGACCAGCTGGGGGAGCTATCCCCAGTTTTATGGTCGATTGAATGATCGACCTACTAGAGAGTTGCCCATAGCATTATGGTCGATATTGTTGGATCCTATGGATGACAATCAAAACTAGAAAGGGGGTGGGGTTGAGTAGTGTTGTTCAGATAATAAAATTTTTCGATTGTTAACAATAGCACAAATAAAACCCTTCTAGTGTTGCCTAAGAAACCAAGTAGAGTGATCTATGCTTGGTTCTTACTCAACAAAATAATCTTACAAATAATACGAAAGCGATAAGATTACAATCAGATAAGAGATCTTTACAGAGAGATCTTTACACAATGGAATTAAATAAATCATCTTTGTAATAATAAATGAGCAAGGAATTACAAAGATATAATCTTAGCAAATAGAAAAATGCTTGTATAAGAAATATAAACAATCACAGAAAAACAAACGTAGAGACACGCGATTTTATCCTGTTTTCCTGTAACTCGGGTAAGTCCAGTCCCTGGCCAATCTGGTACGAGATTTAATCCACTATTGCCTTATCAATATAATTACCTAACTTCACTCGTTAGGATTTCCAACGACCCAGCCTTAACTAGGATTTCCAACCATCTAGACTTGTCTAGGATTTACACCGTCCCTTATCTTAAAGGGAAAACCCAAATACAAACAAAAATCTAATTCTCCATAATATTTGATAGAGATTGGTTTACACCCAAAATTCTATAGCCAAAATAAATATTGCAATTATGCATTTACGTGGCTAAAAGAATTTAAATCGATCTTTAGATCACACAAAGAATTTGAGATGATTCGTTGTGATCTAGATCTCTAGTTTTCAAAATCCTTTCAAGAATGAAAATTAAAGCGTAAGGAATTTAGAAACAACTTTAAAAATAGCCAAAGTATAAGATAGATCTCAAAAGAAATTCAGACATAAAAACTGAGATCGGAAATTTAGCTATTAGAGTTGAGAGCAAATAAAAGCGATGAGAGATTTTAGATCAGAATTGTAGCTCAAAGAATAGAGAGATTGGTATATATTAAAATGATCTCAGTGAGGCTCATATTTATTGGAACTTGGTATATTCCATCTTCTATTCCATATGGTTTTGATGTGACAATCAATATATTTTTTGTTACTAACTATGTTTATGCAGAAGTGCAGACATAAAGCTTATTTCATTCACATTATGCATATGTTCAGATTACAAGGACTCTCTGAGAATACCGGCTTCACAACTCATATTACGTTTGGATAACGTATCTTCAGAATGATATAATTTTACTTTTTAGATAGCTTCAGGGCCTTGGCTCTAACATATCTTATATCCCTAAGCTCAAAATTATATTATCTTCCAACCCATTTGATCCTAAGTCAAAATTCCCATTTTTCATATTTAGTCGGCTATGATTTTTCGTAGCCTACTAAAAATATTTTCTTTGACTTTTGACCTGAAAATTTCTGACAAGGATCTATCCATTGACTGATCCACATCACTAGTTTGTTTATGACTGTTTTAAAATTAGTCGACTACGAATTTTCATAGCCTGCTAAATCATTTTCTGACCGTTTGAGTCCGAAATTTTCTGGACAATTTCTAGCCGTTTGTAACTTCCCTCAGAACCGTTCAGAACTGTTTCTGAACACTATAAAAGGAGGGTTACCCCCTCTCTTTTCTTACACCACTTTTCCTCTTCTTTGTTTTCATTTTCTGGAAATCAAGGCTTTAATTCTCTTGGAAAAAGTTGTTTGTGTTCTCATTTGTAAGAAGAAATTTTGATCTCTTTCTTCATTTGAGTACTAAAGAACTTCAAGGGTGTTTCGCAAATTCCACTTTTAGAAACATTGAAGTTATCCTTTTTAAACACCATCTTTTGAATTCATTCTTGATTTTCATACGAAGGCTATAAGTGTTTTCTATTTCATTATTTCTTTAACAATGTTTGAATCTCTAGTTGTAGAGATTGTACAAAGTTTGGGACACGGGGAGTGTCACCATTTTTGTAAGTTTGTGCTTGCGGGGCAAGTGATTATAATGGATTGAAAATCTCTACGGGGAGTAGAGGAATGGAGTAAGATCAAAAGGATCCGAACCTGGATACATCTTTGTGTTTGCGATTAGTTTATTTTCAATACTTGTGATTTAATTTCTGTTCCATCTTTGCAAATTTTAGTAACACTTTATTTGCAACAAGTTTTTATAATACACTATTCAACCCCCCTTCTAGTGTATTTGTGTATAGAGGCGATCCTACATTTGGTATCAGAGCAGGCTTAAGATGGCAGAACAGAACATGACAGCAGTTCCACATAACTATTCATCGCAATATCCAGAAGTCAACTCTCAAGTTCGTCCTCCTCTATTTGATGATTCCAATTGTTCATACTGGAAGGTTAGAATGGAGATTCATCTGCAAATTATGGATTATGTGTTATGAAACATCATAGAGACAGGATATCGGAAGCCAACAACTCCCTTCTCTGAATGGACTGCCAACGACAAAACTGTCGCAACCAACAACTCAAAGGCTATGAATTCTCTATTCTGTATCATGAATAAGAATGAGTTTAATTGAGTATCTCAGGCCAAAACTGCTAAAGATATTTGGCATATACTCGAGATAACTCATGAAGGAACCAATAAAGTGAAGGAAACTAAGATTCCATTTTGGTTCATAAATTCGAGTTGTTCAAGATGAAGGACAAAGAGACTATTGGAGAAATGAACACCAGGTTTACTAATATTATAAATTCTTTAACTGTTCTTGGAAAGACTTACACTTCACTTAAACAAGTTCGCGAGATTCTTAAAGCTTTAACTCCAGAATGGCATCCAAAGAGCACCGCAATTGAAGAAGCCAACGATCTCTCAACTTTATCTGTTGAAAGTCTTGTTGGTAATCTAATGTCTTTTGAAGTTCAATTGGAAGACGAGAAAGAAGAAACACATCAGAAGAAGAAAGTACTTGCTTTTAAAGCTTCATCAGATGATGAAGATTCAGAAATGGATGATGATGATGTTTCTTTCCTCACAAGGAACTCTAAGAAGTTCTTAAGAAAAGTTAAGTATAATAATTTCAAATCTGAAAATTCTGATTCTTCTCTTTGTTTTAATTGTAATATGCCTGGACATATAAAGAAGGATTGTCCACTCCTCAAAGCAAATTACAAAACTTCCAACAACTACAACAATGATCATTCCAAGAAAGAAAGAAAGTTTGATAGAATGAAGAAAGCATTCGCAGCAATATGGGATTCTTCAGATGAAGAAGACAACGATGAAGAAAATGCAAACATGTGCTTTATGGCACAAAACGATGAAAGCGATGTATGTACAATTGACAATAAAGAGTTACTTGATGCATTCAATGATCTCTTTGTTCGTTTCAAAAGACTAAATGCACAACACAAGTCTTTGAAACAAAGCAATGATGATCTTATTCTTGAACATCAAGAGTTAACATCAAAATTTATTTCATTTGATGCAATACACACTGAGAATACATCTTCTCAAATCTTGAATCTTAGCAAAGAGAATGAACTTTTCAAAACTAAGAATCAAGAATTGCATGCACAAACATCCAATATGGATAACAGTATTTCATCACTAAGGATGAAGTACGATGAGATGTCTTTTAATGTTAATAAGTTTAACAAAGGAAAGACTAATCGCGATGATTTGCTTCAATTTCAATATCCTGCAAATCATAGGCAAGTATTGGGTTATTCTAATAATAATATATCCAAACCTCCTAACACATCTTCATTTGTTGGAAAGACAACTTTTGCATGCATTCATCTACACGAAGATAGTAAACACTTCTACATCTTCTTCACAAAGAAATGTTTCAAACATTTCAAATGCATCTCCTAAGAAACCTAATACAATTAGTATATGGGTTCCTAAGGATATATGTTTAGATAATAGAAAAGCATACATTTCTGATTTTATGCAATCTATTGTACATTCTGTTAATTATTTAAGAAAGCCAAATTCTACTTGGGTTTGGCTTCCTAAGATCTAATCCAAAGGACCCTAAAGAAAAAGGGTACGAATATTTCATGTTTTACTTTTTCATGTATCAAGAAAAGAAAGATGGATCTTAGATAGTGGATGTTCAAAACACATGACATGAAACATCGACCTTCTTTCAACCATTCAATATAAAGATGGAGGCTCAGTTACCTTTGGTGATAAAAATAAAGGAAGAATCATTGGTATTGGAATAGTTGGAAACTCCGATAAGCCTATCATTGAGAACGTACTCCTGGTTGATGGTTTGAAACATAAATTACTTTTCATTAGTCAATTATGAGATAAAGATTTTAAAATTGTTTTTGAACAACATGACTGCATCATTTATGATTCTGATATGTCTTCTATTTTATTTCGTGGCAAGCGTAAGAATAATATTTATATCTTATGCACGACAGTTGTCACTCACAATCACTGTTTAATGATTTCATCAGACGATACACTTTTGTGGCATAAACGTTTTGGACACACTAATTTCAAAAATCTTGCACACATTTCAAAAACACAGGTTAGTTATTGGAATGCCAAATATTTCATTCAAACACAAACATTTCTTTGATGCTTGTCAACAAGGAAAAATGCACAAATCTTCTTTTAAATCAAAGGACGTCATCTCAACAAAGAGACCTTTAGAACTCCTACACTTGGATTTATTTGGTCCTTCAAGAGTAGCTTCTTTGAATAAAAGTAGATATGCATTTGTTATTGTTGATGATTATTCACGATACACTTGGGTTTAATTCTTACATAATAAGAATGATGCTTTCGAAGAATTTTCCATCTTCTGTAAAAAGTTTCAAAAGATCAAATCCTCAAACATTGTTACTATTCATAGTGATCATGGAGAGAATTTGAAAATGAATCTTTTACCAAGTTTTGTAATGAAAATGGTATTACTCACAATTTTTCTTTTCCATGTGCTGCACCACAAAATGGTGTTGTAGAAAGGAAAAATAGAACTCTTCAAGAATGTGCCAGAACAATGCTTTGTGATAGTAACTTAAGAAAATATTTTTGGGCAGAAGCTGTTGCAACTGCTTGTTACGTCTTGAACAAAGTTCTTATATGACCATTTCTAAACAAAACTTGTTTTGAATTATTCTTCGATCGTATTGCCCAAGTATCTTATTTTAAAGTGTTTGGATGTAAATGTTTCATTCTTAACACTAGAGATGCACTTGACAAATTTGATTCTAAATCTGATGACGGAATTTTTGTTGGATACTCAACACGTAGTAAAGCCTAGAGAGTTTTCAATAAAAGAACTACAGCAATTGAAGAATCATTACATGTCACTTTTGATGAGACCCCCTCGTCTAATTCTCAAATCATTGATGATGAAGAGAATTTATTACCTGTAATTAAATCTTTTGATAATGTTAAACTTAATGATGATGGTGCTACTAACTCTTCTGTTGAGTCTGTTTCAGATCTTCCAAAAGCATTTCCACAAATTCCAAAATCATCCATCAGATTTAATCCTTGGAGACATCATAGATGGAGTGAAAAATCGTCGACAAATAGAACAAATGGCACATTGTGCATTTCTATTATTAAGAGTTCTTCTATGTTCTTTAATGAGCTTTTCATGCATTGAGCACAGCTCCTTATATGCTCCTCTATAGTCCATGTCTTCATTATCGCTTGATGATGAACCACTATTGCTAGATGATGAGTCATGCAATGAACTTACCTTTGATGGCGTGGAGGCTAGGTGATCGGTCCATATTTTACACCATTTTTTCTGCATATTTGCATACCATTTAGATCGCCCATATAGCGCTTTCACGATTATTCGACGATATTGCGTTGCTTTTTATTATTTCTTGTTTTTGTCGGATTTCTAGAAATATGGAGCGATCGGGAGCATAAATGAGATTAAGGGACTTGCACACGTACCGTAGCATCGCCCATGGCCTTATCGAGGAGCTAACAGCGTTGGATGATGACCGGAAGAAGAAGAATATCGATAGAATCGAAGAAGAGACGAGGAGGAGAAGAGTAGCTTCCAGAAACAGGCCACTCGGCCGAGTACGCAATCCACTCGACTGAGTGAAGAAGCGTACTCGGCCGAGTACAACTGATACGAAAATAACTCGTGCCATAGTCCACTCGACCGAGTGGATAATTCCACTCGGCCGAGTAGAAAACTCCACTCGTCGGAGTGATTCAGAATTTCTAAAGGGAAATCGAAGCCAACTCTCTGGAATTTTGGGGAGCAGAGCAGAAGACCCACTCGGCCGCGTAGGAAATCCACTCAACCAAGTGATGAATCCCACTCGGCCGAGTGACGCAGAGTGCCAGAGTGTCCAAACCCCCAAGTTCTCTCTTTTTATATGGGTATGTCACTCGGCCGAGTGAGATTTCCACTCGGCCGAGTAGCGCCGCCAGCCTGTGTCGAAAACTAGGGTTCTGGGCAGGGGCAATTCTGTCAGGACTTTTTGGCCGTTTTGGGCACATGTATTTAAGCCCAGTTTTCATCCCAGCTTAGGGAGAGACCAGAAAATAGATTGTAGGTTATTTCTAATTGTAATTTGAGCTTTGGAGATTGAAGAACTCAGATCTGGTTTGTTTATTCCTTTGAATATTTGCACTTTTATGAATTGTTCTGTTTTAAATCTGAATTGCAATATGATTTCTATCATTGATTTTGTTATTGCCTTGATGAATTGTGAGTAGATTTGCTATTCTAGGGCATATGGATGAACCCTACGGATCTAATTTCAGATTTGTGATGAATGAATTTATATGTTTCTAGAATTGATAGAAGGTTAGGTTGTGATTGATTTATCACGGATAACTACGAATTCTATCGATATGGTGTTTGCAAGAGATTGGATTCTGATTGATGGGAAGGCTATATATTCGATTTAGATTTATAATCGAGATTCACTAGACTTCGTTTGCAAGATATTGGACCAAAGCTAGCATTTTTACTATTAATCTATACCCATATTTGTTTGCAAGAGATTGGACGAATACGAGCTATCACAATCTAGATAGTAACTTGAGTTTGCACGAGAGTGGGCTCAAGGGACGATTGAACGATGATGTCGATCTTAATGCTAGTGGCTTAGGTTAGGGTTTGCACAAGAGTGGGCCTTAATCTAGGTCGCTATAGACCGACAATAGCGCAAGAGCGTGAGCTTGGTTCTCTATTTAGTTACGACAAGTTCACCTCAATTCATGTCTTGCCACATTGAGGTTCGCGAGTCACAGAGATGAATGACGATCCGTAGTGGGGATTCCCTAGCACTAGACACTTTTAGACTACTGAATTGAACAACATCTTTATCACCGACACCGACATCTATCACCATTGTCATTATATCACGATTGTGACAACAACAAAATTCGCCATTCCACCAATAGCTTAGTGATTACGATAGAGTACCGTCATTAGTCCCTCCTCGTGTTCGATACCCGCTCACCACTAGACCGTGCACTTGCGGTAAAACTATAATTGTTTTCTGGGTGTATATCCGGGAGTGATCATTAAGAAACACATATTGGCTGTTTCTCTTCTATCGTCTTTATCCTCTGATGAAGATTCGTCTGATGAAGAATCATCGCTTTGATCGAAAGCTGTATAAGCTTCTTTCCTTGGTCGTCGAAGTTTGTTCCTTCTATCGCTCCTTCTTTCATTGTTCTCTCTATTCTTCCCACGGTCTTTGGAGTCTCGGTTGTTCTTTTTCAAGGGACAGTCTCTTTTCACGTACCCTGGTTTGTTGCAACCAAAACAGATAATACTATTAGTGGAAGAAATGCACGTTTATCATATTTACTTGTAATAAAATCTTTGAAGTTCTTTGAGATAAAAGCAATGTGGTCTTCTTTGTTAGTATAATTGGAGTCTTCGCCTTGAGCTTTGAACGCTAGTTTCTATTTCTTTGGCTTTTCTTATATCATCTTGTCTTCTTCAAGTTCTATCTCATATGCCATGAGGTTTCCCATTAGTTCTTCAATGGTGAGATCCTTCACGTTGTGAGCTTTTCGAATGGCTATTGTCTTTCCCTTCCATTCGGGTCTGAGAGATCTTAGTATCTTCATTACTTGATCATACTCAGATAATTTCTTACCTAGACCTGCGAGCTCATTAGTGATGTTAGTAAAACGAATATTCACATCGGTGATACTCTCTCCTTTTTCCATTTTAAATGATTCAAATTTAGAGTGCGAGATATTAATACGGGATTCTTTTACCTTTTCGGTTCCCTCATGACTTACCAGAAGAGTATCCCATATCTGATGTGCAGTCTCGCATTGAGAGACACGATTGAATTCATTTCCTATCACAGCGCAAAATAATATGTTCATCGCTTTGGTGTTGAGGTTGGCCTTTTTCTTTTCATCGACAGACCATTTTTCGGTCTCAACTTCAGTGGGTGCTTTGTATAGATCCTTGGAGACGATCCATGCTTCAATTCTCGTGACTCTAGATGAGTCTTCATGCTTATCTTCCAACTTACGTAGTTCGTTCCATTGAACAACAGTGGTCGCATGGTGTTGAATCCTTCATAGTGGAAAGATGTTGATGCCATCGCCTTTCAAGCATTACTTTGAACCAAGTGTTGGATCCTGTGGATGGCAAACAACACTAGGGGGTTAAATAATGTTGTTCAAATAATAAACTTTTTTTATTGTCAACAATAGCACAAATAAAACCCTTCTAATGTTTCCTAAGAAACCAAGTAGAGTGAACTACGCTTGGTTCTTAATTAACAAAATAATCTTACAAAAATATGAAAGAGAAAAGATTACAATCAGATAAGAGATCTTTACAAATAGATCTTTACATAGCAGAAATAATCTTTGCAATAATAAATGAACAAGGAATTACAAAGATATAATCTTAGCAAATAAAAAAATGCTTGTACAAGAAATATAAACAATCACAGAAAAACAAACACAGAGACAAACGATTTTATCCTGGTTCCCTGCAACCCGGGTACGTCCAGTCTCCGACCAATCCGGTACGAGATTTAATCCACTATTGCCTTAGCAGTACAATTACATAACTTCACTCCTTAGGATTTCCAACGACCCAGCCTTAACTAGGATTTCCAACCACCTAGACTTGTCTAGGATTTACATCGTCCCTTATCTCAAAGGGGAATCTCAAATACAAACAAAAATCCAATTCTCTACATTATTTGATGGAGATTGGTTTACACCCGAAATTCTATAGCCAAAATGAATATCGGAATTGTGCGTTTACGTCGCTAAAAGAATTTAAATCGATCTTTAGATCACACAAAGAATATGAGATGATTCGTTGTGATTTAGATCTCTAGTTTTCAAAATCCTTTCAAGAATGAAAATTAAAGAGTATGGAATTTAAAAACAACTTTAAAATAGCCAAAGTATAAGATTGATCTCAAAAGAAATTCAGACATAACAACTGAGGTCAGAATATTAAAACAGAAATTTGGCTATTAAAGTTGAGAGCAAACAAGAGCGATGAGAGGTTTTAGATCAGAATTGTACCTCAAAGAATAGAGAGATTGGTATATATTAAAATGATCTCAATGAGGCTCCTATTTATAGAGTTTCAAAAGGATTTCAAATTTCAAAAAAGATTGAATTTCAGTCCAATCAAATAAGGAAATGAAGTGAAATCAGGAAGCAGAATCGTAGAAGAAAAACGACAGCGGTAGTCGACTCCCTACCGAAGTAATCGACTCCCAGAGAATTTCATTGAAAAACTCTGCTTAGCTGGTAGTCGACTCCCTCCCTTGGTAGTCGACTCCCAGAGCACTTCTCATTGAAACTCGGCTAGCAAGATGTGTAATCAACTCTTTGGTGTTTGGAGGTTGAATACTAAGAATTAAATCAACTAGCTAATGCTCTCAAGAGTTTTAAAAACATTTAAAAATGTTTTTGCTTTAAAAGCATTTTGTGTGTGTGCGCATTATTTGCATGGCTTTAACATGGTCCTAAAGAAACTAACTCACACTAGACTTAGAAGAGACCTTCAGAAAGCTGATTAGATGCTGAAGTAGATGTTCGCTTCTCTTGAATTTGAGCTCTTCTTCATTAAGCTTGAGCACTTGCATGAGCTTCATCATTGAGCTATACTTGTACTTGACGTAAAGCTTGTAAATTCGTCTCCGTCTTCTGAGTGTGGTTGAGCTTCTTCGGAGTATGCATAAAGCTATCGATCGCTCAACCTGCACACTTAACTTGTAGTGTAATTAGTATACTAACATCATTTGGTGTGTTCATCATCAAAACCACTTTGGGGTGGGATTCAATTTCCCATCACTCTTCCCCTTTTTGATGATGACACCCAGATAAAAAAAGATGAATAAATGAATATTAGCTCAATAAAATACCGAGTAAGATAACTTACTCCCCCATCTTAGATGAGGTATTTACCCTGCATTAAAGCCGGTTAGCATAAAAAGATATTCATTCTCATTTTTTTCATTTACTCTTTTCTCCCCTTGTCATCAATCAAAAAGATGACAAATAAAAATGATATGTTGAACATTACAGCCATAAACAACTAAGATTTATTCAACAAACATTTAAAAGTTGGATATCATTTCTTCCATCAAGAAAATTCAAAAATATTTCAAGATAATTTTCATTCAACACAAAGTTAGTAGATATGAATAATATACTAATATTTCAAAGCATGGCATACCATAAGCATAAGTTCAAATTATTAAAAAATATATGGCCGACCTGCTGGGGGAGTTGCCCCCAGCCGTAAGGTCGATGGGTCAGTCGACTGATCGGCCGCCGGATACACACCCAGGAGGCTGTCTTAGTTTTACCGCAAGCGCACGGTGTAGCGACGAGCAGGTATCGAAAACGAGGAGGGACTAATGACGATACTCTATTTTGATCACTAAGCTATTGGTGGAAGGATAGTTTATCGGATGTTGTTGTCACATTCGTTCAATTAACAATTCAAATTAAATATAATAAAAGCGTCTAGGGCTGGGGAATTCCCACTACGGATTGTCATTTATCTTTGTGAATCATGAATCTCAATGTTGCGAGACTTGGATTGAGGTGAACTAGTCGTAACTCAATAGAGAACTAAGCTTATGCTCTCTCGCTATTTTCGGTCTATAGCGACCTAGATTAGGGCCCACTCTCGTGCAAACCCTAACCTAAGCCACTAGCATGAGGATCGACATCATCGTTCAATCGCTCATTGAGCCCACTCTCGTGCAAACTCGAGTTATGATCTAGATTGTGATAGCTCGTATTCGTCCATTCTCTTGCAAACGAATATGGGTATAGGTTTATAATAAAAATGCTAGCTTTGGTCCAATCTCTTGCAAACCAAGTCTAGTGAATTTCGATTATAAACCTAAATCGAATATCTAAGCCTTCAAATCGATAGGAATCCAATCTCTTGCAAACCCCAAATCGATGGAAATTCCTAGCTATCCGTGATAAATCAATCACAACCTAACCTTCAAACAATTCTAGCAACAAAGAAATCAATTCATCACAATTCTAAAATTGGATCCGTAGGGTTCATCCCTGTGACATAGAACAACGAAACTACTCACGATTCATCATAGCAATAGCAAAATAAATAAATGAAAACATATAGCAATGAAGATTTTGAAGAAAGCGATTCATAAAAATGCGAAATTTCAATAAAAAATAACAAACCAGATTCGTGTTCTTCAATCTCCTAAGGGGAATTACAACTAGAATTAAGCTAAAATCTATGTCCTGGTCTCTCTCTAAACTAGGATGAAAACTGGGCTTAAATACATGCCCAAAACAACCAAAAAACGCTGACAGATTTGTCCCTGGCGCAGCCCAGAACCCTAGTTTACAATACAGGCTGGCGGCGCTACTCGGTCGAGTGGGAATCTCACTCGACCGAGTGACAGACCCAAATAGAAACATAGAAGATATGGGTTTTGGGGGTCTAGCGCCTCCGTCACTCGATAGAGTGGGATTTCTCACTCGGTCGAGTGGACTTCTCTCCTCGGTCGAGTAGGTCTTCTGCTCTGCTCCCCAAAATTCCAGAGAGTTGGCTTCGATCTCTTTTAGAAATCCTGACTCACTCGATGTAACGACTGCTTTTCTTGTATCTGATTATAATATAATATAATATATGTTTTGGTGGATTTTCTCCTCTGTGTGTGGTTTTCGTCTCCGTAGATTTCATTTTCGATCGATTCGTCGTATTTTCTCACTTCTTCCTTAGGATTGTCGATTTCGAAGTATGTCACTCGTGACGGACTTCATAACGGTCATATCTAACTATTAGATCAAGCCTAGGAGTCTTAGGATTCGATCACGGGGCCTCGCGCTCCGTATCGGAACTTTTCTGTGCTCATTAGCCGGTGTAAGAAGGGCCACCGACCGACTAGATGACGATCCAGTCGGTCGGCAATCCTTCTTGGACCGAATAGTGAGCTTTCTAATTTTCTGAAGAAGCTACTGTTTATCGTTAGTCGGTCGAAGAACGTTGGTTGACCGACTAGGTTGCAAACTAGTCGGTCAGCAATGCTTCTTGAACCGACTAACTCATCATCTTATTTTTGTATCAGTTACTGTTTACTCTTAGTCGGTCTAAGAACGTTCATCGACCGACTAGATGCTAAACTAGTCGGTCAGTACTTGTTCATGGACCGACTAATTCTAGATCCTAATTTCACCTGTAGCTACTGTTTACACTTAGTCGGTCTGCATTGGTCGACCGACCGACTAGTTGTCAAACTAGTCGGTCAGTGGTTGTTCTTTGACCGACTAACTAGTGCTGTATACCCTAGTTTTGCCCTAGCCGCCAGCCTAGCCTATAAATACCCAACCCAAACGTTTTCTTCCCCTCCAACTCGACCCTAAACCCTAAAATCGCCCCCATTGATCCCCCACCTTCCTCCAAGCTCCATTGCTTCATTCCAAGCCCTTAATCCATCATCCCAACCATCCATCTACCCTATCTACCTCTCATCTTCCTCAAATCACACCCAAAATCCATCAAATCCCCAAAATCACCCAAAACCCTAGTTTCCCCAAACTTCTCCATTCGCTTCCAGATCTGATCCTAGGGTTCCCCGGAGTGTTCCTTCCGTCTCCTCTCGGTAAGAAATCGATCTACCGTTGTTTTTATAACTCATTTATAATTTTGGTGAAACCCTAATTAATTTCAAGTGTTTGGTGCTTGTTTCCCCCATAACAGCGATTTCCCCCGTAGATAGCATCCGTGTGACGAAGTGATCGTAAATCCCCGGTGTTAGGCAAGTGAAACTTGCATCTCTTGATTTGGGCCATGTCTTAGGCCATTTACCTTGCTTTAGCGTAAAAGAGACTAGACGGTGAAAGGATAGCCGTTTAGACGCCATTGACCTAGCTTGTCAACGAAGCTTGGTCCGTCACCTTCATCATGCTTGTATGTCACGTTTAATTTCCCTTAACGGTACGCGTAATAAATGTTCATGTCATCCATGCATCCTTAACTGCTATTGCATTTTAACTGTCATGTTTATTTTAAATAAACGGTACGCGAATATGTTCATGTCATTGCATTTCGCCTGTCACGTTTAATTTAATTAACGGTATGCGAATTATCTGCTTATGTCATTGCATGCTTGAATACTCATCGTGATTGCGTACCATCGCTACATACTAGTGTTACTTGTTCCGGCTAGGTGCACCCCTACGCCATACTCATCGATTACACTTTCTGGCTCGTGTTCCAGAAGACGAGCTCATCACAGCCTGCGGGCAATAGGGCACTCGTTGAGTGATCCCTTGTACTTGATACTTGAACACAGCCTGCGGGCAATAGGGCACTCGTTGAGTGATCCCTTGTACTTGTACTTGTTACTTGACATTACATGTCACAACAACCCCTCGCCACTTGTACTATACTCTACCTTACTTGTTACTTGACATTACATGTCACCCCTACTACTTGATACTTGCCACGTGTACTCTCCTTTACCTCACTTGTTACCACCGTACTTTAATTGCCATGCACCATGATTTAATTGCTAGGTTGCTAGTTTACCATTATTCCCGTTTCCTTGCACAAGTCTTTCGACTTGCTGACATGTGCCCCTTTTCTCTTTTGGGTGACACATGTTAGAGCCCGAGCCTGAGTTACTAGTTGAGGACGAGGTGTTTGCTGACGCCGAGCCCGTGCTTGTGTTTGACGGGGAGTACGTGGACACTGGGGACCAGTCCTAGTGTCCTCGTTGTGTTTTACTTTTGTTAGACAGTTGTTTCGTTATCGGTGCGTGGCACCTATACTTTACTTGGTTGTTTTCGTTTCTTTTGTTGGCCTTGTTCTGGGCCTTTAGACTCTTTTCTTTTAGCCTGGTGGCTTTTCTGGATGTTGGACTTTTGTTGATGTTGGACAATTTGTGGGATGTGGAATTTTATTTCAGTCTCGCCTTGTGTTATTATTGCTATTCTGTTGTGGTTACAAGGACCTGCTTATGTATTGTGGACGCTTATCGGGTTTGGGGCTTCACAGCTCCACTCCCGTGCGGACCTTTTCACGTCTCGCCTCCATTTCAGGGAAGCGGGTCGTGACAGGTTTTAGTGGTGGCCCATGCAGGTCCTTCTGTAACTGCGATTCTTGGAATGGCGATAATAATATTTGAATGTCCAACAAATTAAGTTCGACGTCCGAGTCATAAGCTATGAGTCTAATCTGATTCGTTTTCTGTGTCACTAGATGGCGGGAAGGCGATTCACCCGTGGTGGAGGTAGTGGTGCGCCCCCTCATGATGAGGAGCCTGAGCGGGAACCCACCAGCGGTGAGATGATGCGGATGATGATCCAGATGATGCAGGTGCAGCAGGGCGTGCTCCTGCACGTCCAGAATGCCCCACCTGCTTGAGCTTCCCGGGCTCTTCCGGATGCCCCACGCTCTGAGCCAGGAGCGAAGCAATTTCGGGAGCTGGGTCCCGCATATTTTGATGGTTCTGAGGGTCCTCTGGCTGCCGACGAGTGGATAAGGAACATTGAGGATAACTTGGCAATGGCGAAGATTAACCCGGCTGGATGGGTTGATCTGGCTAAGAGGCAGCTGAAGGATAACGCCAGGAATTGGTGGGATGCTGAAGAGAAGATGCTGGTGGAGCCGATCGTCTGGGCTACCTTCAAGTCCAGATTTGATGGAGAGTTCTTCCCGAAGGCTGCTAGACAGGTGATGCTGCAGCGCTTCATAGATCTGAAGCAGGGGAGCTTGTCGGTGGATCAGTACCACCAGGAGTTCACGAGGCTCAGTCGGTTTGCACCTAAGATGGTGCAGGATGCCGATGAGAAAGCTCAGCGATTTCTTCAGGGACTTGCCTTGGAGCTTCAGAGCTTTGTGACCTCTTCTGACTTGGAGACATATCAGAAGGTTCTGATTGCTGCGAGGCGGCAAGAGTTAAATTTGAATCAGAGGAAGAGACATGTTTCTGGAGCTGGGAAGAGGCCTATGGAGCAGGCCAGGGCGGTGGTTAGGCCTGGTTTCAAGCCTAGTCATCCGGTGCAGTTCAAGAGGCCAGGAGGGCCTATTCTGAAGACTTGCCATTTCTGTGGCAAGACTGGACACCTCAGGGATCAGTGTAGGAGGTTTCTAGGGCAGTGCATTGTCTGTAGAGATCCTGCCCACACCATCCGGGAGTGTCCGAAGTCGAGGCAGCCTTGGCGGGCTCCTATTGCAGCACAGCCGTTGCAGCAGCGAGCTCCTGTGCCCGTTGGACGTGGAGCGCCTCTTGTTCCACAGAGACAGGCTTTTCGGCAGGCTGTTCCGCCGAGAGGGCAGGCCTTTCTGATGACTGAGGAGGAGAGCATGGCCGTGGATGAAGTTATTGCAGGTAACGCTCATTCTAGCTATTTATCTTCCTTAGTTAGTTTGATTTTGATTATTTTGGGTGCTTGCTCATGATTGTTTGCTAGACTAGGTTTTGATTGTTAATTGCTTGTTAGGTGTGATTTTGGTGTGCACATTTCCTGCGCGAGTCCTCTTTGACTCTGGTGCATCGATGTGCATTATTTCTCGGAGCTTCGTGGAGAGGCATTCCTTGTCGACATCCCCTCTCCCCAAGAGTTGGAATATCGTCACAGGGAATGGTGTGGTCTCGGTGCATCGTGGTTGCAATTCTTGCTCGTTGGTGGTCTGTGGACATGAGCTTTTCGCTGATTTCATTGTCCACGACATCATCAACTATGATGCAGTTCTTGGGATGGATTGGCTTGCGGGCTTCTATGCTACGATCGACTGCAGGAGGAAGAAGGTGGTGTTCGAGATCCCCGGACATCCAGTGTTTGAGTTCAGTCGTGGTAGCAGTTCGCTTGGTCCTGTCAGATTTCGGGCCAGGCCGGTGGAGGCTGTGGCTATGCAGATGGAGCTGGAGTGGCCAGCTGTGGTGCGAGATTTTGGCGACGTCTTCCCCGAGGAGATGTCTGGTTTGCCGCCTGATCGAGCTTTGGAATTTTCTATCGATCTTGTTCCAGGTGCGCAGCCAATTTCGAAGGCGCCGTATCGTATGGCACCTGCAGAATTGGAGGAGTTGCGGAAGCAGTTGGATGAGCTCTTGCAGAAGGGTTATATTAATCCTAGCGTGTCTCCGTGGGGAGCACCGGTGTTGTTGGTTAAGAAGAAGGATGGTTCGTGTCGCATGTGCGTGGACTATCGGGAGTTGAATGCGGTAACCATTAAGAATAAATACCCGTTGCCTCGCATCGATGATATTTTTGATCAGCTTGGAGGTTCGAGGGTGTTTTCTAAATTGGATTTGAGGAGTGGTTACCATCAGTTGAAGGTGAAGAAGGGAGATGTTCCGAAGACAGCGTTCAGGACGAAGTATGGACACTATGAGTTCGTGGTTATGCCTTTCGGCGTAACTAACGCGCCCGCAGTTTTCATGAATCTGATGAACCTGATTTTCTACGACTTTTTGGATAAGTTTGTCGTTATCTTTATTGACGACATTCTGATCTATTCGAAGTCGGAGGAAGAGCATGCCTCGCACTTAAGGACGGTGTTGGAGATTTTGAGGAAGCATCGGGTGTATGCTAAGTTTTCGAAGTGCGAGTTTTGGCTGGATCGAGTTGCTTTTCTCGGTCATGTGGTGACTGGAGATGGTATTTCAGTGGATCCCGAGAAGATTCGGGCCATCAGGGAGTGGCCTGTTCCGTCGTCAGCGTCTGAGATTCGGAGTTTTCTTGGACTTGCTGGTTATTATCGGCGATTCATTAAGGACTTTTCCCGTATTGCTGAGCCGATGACCAGGTTGACGCGGAAGGATGTTGCTTATGTTTGGTCGGGTGATTGTGAGGGTGCTTTTGGTGTTCTGAAGGAAAGGTTGACGACTGCCCCTATTCTTGTCGTGCCTGATCGCAGCGGTGGATTTGAGATCTTTTGCGATGCTTCTGGCAAGGGTCTCGGTTGTGTGTTGCATCAGCATGGGCATGTTGTGGCGTATGCGTCTCGTCAGCTTAAGGTTCATGAGAAGAATTACCCGACGCATGATTTGGAGTTGGCTGCCGTTGTGTTTGCTCTTAAGATTTGGAGGCACTTCTTGCTGAGTGAGAAAGTGAAGATTTTCACCGATCACAAAAGCTTGAAGTATATTTTCACTCAGAAGGAGCTCAACATGCGACAGCGTCGGTGGTTGGAGCTTATGGCGGATTATGATATTGATTTGCAGTTTCACCCTGGCAAGGTGAATGTGGTTCCGGATGCTTTGAGTAGGCTTCCGGCGGTGATGATTTTGACCTCACAGTGGAGATTGCAGCAGGATTTTTGCGAGTCTGGCGTGGAGATTGTTCTTCCTGGAGAGGCTTCTTCGTTGATGTACATGCAGGTACAGTCGACGATCGTGGATCGGATTAAGGCTGGCCAGGCTGAGGATCCGAAGTTGGTAAGGATTCGGGAGATGGTGGAAGCCGGACTGCGGACTGACTTTTTGATTCATGAGGATGGCTCGCTGAGGTTTGGAGCCAGGTTGTGTGTGCCCGCTGGGGATATCAGAGAGGAGTTGATGGTGGAGGCACACAGTTCGCCGTATTCTGTGCATCCTGGTGGCACCAAGATGTACCAGGATCTTCGTCTGAATTATTGGTGGCATGGTATGAAGAGGAGCGTGGCTCGGAGTGTAGCCAAGTGCTTGGTTTGCCAGCAAGTGAAGGCGGAGCATCAGCGTTCGGCCGGGTTGCTACAACCGCTTCCGATTCCGGAGTGGAAGTGGCAGCACATCACTATGGATTTCGTGACTGGACTACCTCGGAGTCCGAAGCAGAATGACGCGATTTGGGTGATCGTAGATCGGTTGACCAAATCTGCGCACTTTATTCCGTTCCGAGTGGGACAGTCCACTGAGGCGCTAGCAAGGAGATATATGGAGGAAGTTGTGCGACTTCATGGAGTCCCCGTGAGTATCGTGTCTGACAGAGACACGAGGTTCACATCTCAGTTCTGGCAGAGTTTGCAGAAGAGTTTGGGTACGCGTCTGAGTTTCAGCACGGCGTACCATCCGCAGACGGATGGCCAGTCCGAGAGGACGATTCAGATTTTGGAAGACATGCTGAGGGCGTGCATGTTGGATTTCAAGGGTTCGTGGGAGGACCATCTACACTTGGTGGAGTTTTCCTACAACAACAGCTTCCAGGCGAGTATTGGCATGGCACCTTTCGCCGCTCTTTATGGGAGGAAATGTCGATCGCCATTGAGTTGGGATGACGTTGGTGATCGGGAGTTGTTGGGACCTGAGATGATTGTGGAGGCCGTGGATATCGTCAGGAATATTCGGGAGAAGTTGAGAATTGCTCAGGACCGTTTTAAGCATTGGGCGGATGCTAAGCGTCGTCCTATGGAGTTTCAGCCGGGCGACCATGTGTTCTTGAAGATTTCCCCGAATCGTGGTGTGATTCGTTTCGGGAAGCGTGGAAAGTTGAGCCCGCGATACATTGGACCATTTGACGTTTTGGAGAGGGTTGGCGAGGTAGCTTATCGCTTGGCCTTGCCGCCATCTTTGGAAGGAGTTCACAATGTTTTCCATGTGTCGCAGCTTCGTCGATACATTAGCGATCCGTCTCATGCGGTGGATTTTTCGGAGATTACCGTTCGCCCCGATATGACGTATGACCAGCATCCAGTGCAGATTCTGGACAGGCGTCAGAAATCGCTTCGGAACAAGGTCGTCGATCTTGTGAGGGTGATGTGGCGACACGGTTCACCTGGAGAGTCTACTTGGGAGAATGAGGATGAGATGCGAGAGCGTTTCCCACTTTTGTTTCCGGACTCGTGAGTATTTGGAATTCTGAGGACGGAATTTGTCTTAAGTTGGGGAGGATGTAACGACTGCTTTTCTTGTATCTGATTATAATATAATATAATATATGTTTTGGTGGATTTTCTCCTCTGTGTGTGGTTTTCGTCTCCGTAGATTTCATTTTCGATCGATTCGTCGTATTTTCTCACTTCTTCCTTAGGATTGTCGATTTCGAAGTATGTCACTCGTGACGGACTTCATAACGGTCATATCTAACTATTAGATCAAGCCTAGGAGTCTTAGGATTCGATCACGGGGCCTCGCGCTCCGTATCGGAACTTTTCTGTGCTCATTAGCCGGTGTAAGAAGGGCCACCGACCGACTAGATGACGATCCAGTCGGTCGGTAATCCTTCTTAGACCGACTAGTGAGCTTTCTAATTTTCTGAAGAAGCTACTGTTTATCGTTAGTCGGTCGAAGAACGTTGGTTGACCGACTAGGTTGCAAACTAGTCGGTCAGCAATGCTTCTTGAACCGGCTAACTCATCATCTTATTTTTGTATCAGTTACTGTTTACTCTTAGTCGGTCTAAGAACGTTCATCGACTGACTAGATGCTAAACTAGTCGGTCAGTACTTGTTCATGGACCGACTAATTCTAGATCCTAATTTCACCTGTAGCTACTGTTTACACTTAGTCGGTCTGCATTGGTCGACCGACCGACTAGTTGTCAAACTAGTCGGTCAGTGGTTGTTCTTTGACCGACTAACTAGTGCTGTATACCCTAGTTTTGCCCTAGCCGCCAGCCTAGCCTATAAATACCCAACCCAAACGTTTTCTTCCCCTCCAACTCGACCCTAAACCCTAAAATCGCCCCCATTGATCCCCCACCTTCCTCCAAGCTCCATTGCTTCATTCCAAGCCCTTAATCCATCATCCCAACCATCCATCTACCCTATCTACCTCTCATCTTCCTCAAATCACACCCAAAATCCATCAAATCCCCAAAATCACCCAAAACCCTAGTTTCCCCAAACTTCTCCATTCGCTTCCAGATCTGATCCTAGGGTTCCCCGGAGTGTTCCTTCCGTCTCCTCTCGGTAAGAAATCGATCTACCGTTGTTTTTATAACTCATTTATAATTTTGGTGAAACCCTAATTAATTTCAAGTGTTTGGTGCTTGTTTCCCCCATAACAGCGATTTCCCCCGTAGATAGCATCCGTGTGACGAAGTGATCGTAAATCCCCGGTGTTAGGCAAGTGAAACTTGCATCTCTTGATTTGGGCCATGTCTTAGGCCATTTACCTTGCTTTAGCGTAAAAGAGACTAGACGGTGAAAGGATAGCCGTTTAGACGCCATTGACCTAGCTTGTCAACGAAGCTTGGTCCGTCACCTTCATCATGCTTGTATGTCACGTTTAATTTCCCTTAACGGTACGCGTAATAAATGTTCATGTCATCCATGCATCCTTAACTGCTATTGCATTTTAACTGTCATGTTTATTTTAAATAAACGGTACGCGAATATGTTCATGTCATTGCATTTCGCCTGTCACGTTTAATTTAATTAACGGTATGCGAATTATCTGCTTATGTCATTGCATGCTTGAATACTCATCGTGATTGCGTACCATCGCTACATACTAGTGTTACTTGTTCCGGCTAGGTGCACCCCTACGCCATACTCATCAATTACACTTTCTGGCTCGTGTTCCAGAAGACGAGCTCATCACAGCCTGCGGGCAATAGGGCACTCGTTGAGTGATCCCTTGTACTTGATACTTGAACACAGCCTGCGGGCAATAGGGCACTCGTTGAGTGATCCCTTGTACTTGTACTTGTTACTTGACATTACATGTCACAACAACCCCTCGCCACTTGTACTATACTCTACCTTACTTGTTACTTGACATTACATGTCACCCCTACTACTTGATACTTGCCACGTGTACTCTCCTTTACCTCACTTGTTACCACCGTACTTTAATTGCCATGCACCATGATTTAATTGCTAGGTTGCTAGTTTACCATTATTCCCGTTTCCTTGCACAAGTCTTTCGACTTGCTGACATGTGCCCCTTTTCTCTTTTGGGTGACACATGTTAGAGCCCGAGCCTGAGTTACTAGTTGAGGACGAGGTGTTTGCTGACGCCGAGCCCGTGCTTGTGTTTGACGGGGAGTACGTGGACACTCGGGACCAGTCCTAGTGTCCTCGTTGTGTTTTACTTTTGTTAGACAGTTGTTTCGTTATCGGTGCGTGGCACCTATACTTTGCTTGGTTGTTGTCGTTTCTTTTGTTGGCCTTGTTCTGGGCCTTTAGACTCTTTTCTTTTAGCCTGGTGGCTTTTCTGGATGTTGGACTTTTGTTGATGTTGGACAATTTGTGGGATGTGGAATTTTATTTCAGTCTCGCCTTGTGTTATTATTGCTATTCTGTTGTGGTTACAGGGACCTGCTTATGTATTGTGGACGCTTATCGGGTTTGGGGCTTCACAGCTCGACTCCCGTGCGGACCTTTTCACGTCTCGCCTCCATTTCAGGGAAGCGGGTCGTGACACTCGATCGAGTGGAGTTGTCTACTCGGCCGAGTGAAAGTAACTACTCGGCCAACTGCATTGCGGCACAAGGCTTTCTCGTATCAGTCGTACTCGGCCGAGTACGCTTCTTCACTCGGCCGAGTGAACTGCGTACTCGGTCGAGTGGCATGTTTCTGGAGTCAAATCTTCTCCTCCTCGCCTCTTTGTCGATTCTATCGATCTTCTTCTTCTTCCACTCTTCATCTAGCACTGCTAGCTCCTTGATAGGGCCATGGGCGATGCTCTGGTATGTGTGTAAGTACCTTGATCTCATTTATGCTCCTGATCGCTCCATATTTCCTGAAATCTGACAAAAACAAGAAATAGTGAAAAGCAACGCAATATCGTCGAATAATCATGAAAACCGCGATATGGGCGATCGAAATGATATGCAAACATGCAGAAAAAGGTGTAAAATATGGACCGGTCAAAATTCCCCAATCTTTCCTCTTACTCGTCCTCGAGGAAGATGAGTAAAACGACGAATCCGGTGGATAAAAATAAGGAAAATGAAAAAGAAAAATAGAAAAGAAGACAAAGAGGGAGGTGCTAGATTATTCTCTCAGGACATGTAGTCGCTTACTCAAATAGCGAACGATGAATAAAACATACCAAAGATTTTTACCTCGATATCATATCATATATAGGTGCATTTGATATAGATACCAAGAATGTCAAAATGATATGAAATATGAAATCATTCTAGAATTAGCATCGTCTAAGGCATCTAAAATGATATACGTAATCATAGATTGCACACTTTTCAATTGATCACTTTCTGCTTGGAGTATAAGAGATATCACACAATATAAAGCGATAAGAGTAGAAAGAGATGGTATTCATGAAATACATGCCAATCATTCAATTCATAGACTTCGTAATACTCTAGTAATCTTCCTAAGTATCAAAAATTACCTAGCTTAGTTCGCCATGCACATAATGGTAGTCACTCTCTCACACATCATTGGATCCCCTTCCCCAAGCTTATCTATAAGCATGGTGTCATCAAATAGAACAATATGACTTTTTCCATTTTTTTGAAGCTCCATAGGAATAGAGGAGAAATAGAAAAGGAAAGAAGGAAGGATTGTGCATATACAGATGAACTTCTTCTTGTTTTTTCTTTTCTCTTTTTTCTCCACCTTTTTTCTTTTGTGTGTGTGTGTTTTTTTTTTGAAGAAAGCAATATACACAATAACAATCCCAAATCATAGATGGAAAGATATGCATGTATTTTTTTCTTTTGATTTTGGGATAATGGAGCTTGGATTTTTTAGCATGGGGAAGATGCAAATATAAGATTTACTAAGGGGAAGTTCACCAATGATTATAAGTACAGAGATGATGTTCAAGATATGTGGAGAAAGAAAAATATGCAACGCTCAGTTCACTCTTTTGTATGTGCACGACAACTTTCAGCAAGGTAATGTAATCTACTCAGTTTGATTTCAGAAAGTACACTAATCTAGTCATATCAAAAAGGCATACACTCAATCAACTGTGAAGTTGAGCGTACAATTTCATGCAAATAGAAGTGATAGCAGATAACAAAGCAGTACTCCAAGTCTAGGCAATCAATGCGTGAAACTTGGTGTGTTTTCTATGAAAAGTATACGATATAAATTTTTTGACTCAGTTAATGCTAGAATTACATTCATAATCACATTATAAAGATGAAGGTTACTATGCTCAAATGCAAGGCGATGCATATCATATGATATCTGAAATAGAAAACGATGTCGTGGCAAGAAAATACGCATATAAGAGCAAGCTAACTCCAAGTCATCGTCATCATGGGGAATTCATTTCTAGCAAATAAGATAAAAGAAATAAGGATAACGGAAAAATAAGAAGTAACAATGCGAATGCAACACACGCAGAAAGTAAGAAAACGTGATGCATGAGAAAAAAATGAAAAGGTGGGTGGAAATAAGTGGAAAAAAAGAAAGGTAGAAAAATAAAGATAAAAAATGAAGGGAATAAAAAATGCGTTAGACACTCACTCCCCCAAGCTAAATTGCACAGTGTCCTTAAGGTGCTAAGTGTGGCACAAGGGCATAAATGAGAGGGATGGGTGGGTGCGGATGCATGCATGATAAAAAGTGAAAATGAAAGTAAATGGAATGGATATGTATGTGATAGGTGCAGAATGCATATGATGGATGTGATGAGCAAACACATTATGGGAGCACAATAGAATGGCCCAGAAATACAACCTCTCCCCCAAACGGATATAGACAAAGCCCAGCAAAAAGTGATCAAAATATGTGGGTGACAGGGGTGCAAAATCAGCAGTGAAAATATCAATCAGAGCATCTGCAAAAATATGAGAGGCAGCAAGTGTGTTCCTAAGCAGGTGGTGGGAAGCCAGCACCTCCCTATGGTGGGAGAGGGTGATGGTGGTGAAGGCTGCTGAGAGATGTGACGGGGTGCGGCAGGTGAAGGCTGTGGCAGGTGAACAAGAATCTGGTTCAGGATGACCTGAATACCTGGCAGAAGGGCGATGCGTGCCTGCACAGAGCTAACGGTGGCGACGAGAGCCCGAAAATCCGCTCCGAGTCCATTGACGGCCTCTCTACAGCACGGAGGTGCTGGACGAGGGTGTCAGGAGCAGGGGCAGAGGGTCGCAGGGGAGGAGATCGAGGCTGACACACACAGCCACCGTAGACGAGTGGGGCCACTAGTGGGTGTGGGTGAGGTGCGGTGCTCGCTAAAAGACGCTCAGCCTCGGTGGGAGGCTGAGACACAGGAATGCTCTCAGGAGTGTATGCAGCGGTAGAAGATGAAGGGGCGACAGAGAGCGAGACAGGCAAAGATGTCGTAGACACAGATGTGGGATCAGACGTCACGACACTCTCGGTAAAAATTGCGGTGGCAGAGACAGAAGGGTTGACGACTGGGGAGGTCGTCAAATCAACTCAAAATGACTCCCCGTGGGTCGAGAAATCCGGTGAGGACAGTGTCTCAGCCGTCGAAACAAGGAAAAGCTCGCCTCTCTCAAGTGCAGCGGTGGAGGTTCTCTCAAAGCTCACATAAGAAATGGGGACATCACTCGACGGCACGGAGGTGGTGATGGCGGTGGTGGAGGTGGACACAGCAACGGTGCTCCTGACACTGGCAGAGGTTTGGGCAGAAGTGTCAGGGTAGGGATCAAATTAGGTGCATGCTGTGGGATCTGGATCTCTGGGGCTAGAGGGACGAGGAGGGGCTCCTGCTGAGCGCCCTCGGGCTCAAGCACATATGCAGCTGGGATGAGGAGGTCCATCTCTGGTCTCACTCCCCACTAGTGGGTCAAATGTGGGTCCAAGCAGGGCTCGAAAGCACCATATAATCACCAGCAAATGGACCGTGCAGCCAAATCCAGTGGTACTGACCATGAGGATGCAGCATCCTCATGCGGGACATAACGTCTATGGAAAGGAAAGTGTGGCCCGTGGGTTGAAGCAAACCAGCTGGGAGCTCAACCCCGCACAAAGGAGCTAGCAGTGTAATCAGACCGCCACAACAGATCGCCGTCCTGGTGGTGACAGAGGAAATGATGCGGTCTAGATACCAACTAGCGATATCAATCTGAACGACAGTGACTAAGACGTCTGTGTCACATAGAGCATATAGAGCTCAGGCATAGACATCGTCCCAGGCTCATACCTCGCAAGAAAAGTGGTCGCCATAAGGCACTGAGCAATACAGAGGCATGTGTGGACGATAGAGGAGGCCTTGGCCCGTCTAGGGTCAAAGGTAAGTTGTGATCGCGTGATCAAGGTCCATAATGCATGGGTATCAAAGGAAGGAGGGGTGTGGTGCGTGGGACTAAAAGTGGATCAGGGTCTGGGACAGGGGGCCAATGGAAATAGGCTCGGAGCATATCGAGAGTGATCTCGTACTCATGATCCATCAGACAAAACATGCAACCCCTGGGAGTCATACGAATAGAACTCAGGACCTCGAGGGTCGGTTGGACGTAGGTGTCCGCCGACACCGAAAGAAAATCGTGCCACCCCACATTGTCATACAACTAGAGTAGCCCCTTGAATACCCCTAGGCTCTCAAGATCAGCTATGTGCGCAAACCTAGAGGAGACTATCGATCGATGTGAGATTCTTTGAAATCTGGCACGGTGTGCGTCATCTCTGAAAGTGATCCTCATCATGTCGATAGCCGCAACGGGCTGTTCTGGTGGGGGTGGAATGGGTGTGGTAGGAGGCAGACGTGAGGGTGGTGGGTCGCTAGGAGGTGGGGAGTCCGCTCCAGCGGAAGAAGAACCAGCGTCGCTAGTCTTCCTTCGCTTGGCAGCGGGCTCCCGCACACGGGACCTAGTTCGTGGGGGCATGGTGATGCCGTGCAGCATGCAAACTACCGCAAAGTGATAATAATAAAGAAGGAGTCTACCAGAGCATGACACGACTCCACACGAGCAATTCGAGCAATAAAGAGCCTCCCCTGAAGCTTCGAATCAACATTTGATATCCCCTAGCTATCCTGAAACACACAATCGATTGATTAGCAATGAATATCAAAAAATCGAGGGGAAGATTAAGAGAAATAGGTATGAATGGGGTTTAATTTTGATTCGGGCGGATTAGGGCTTACAAAAGGGAAAATATGAGAAAAGTGGCGGATTTTAGGGCTTAGGAGGGCCGGCCGGCTGCGAGGAATTGGCGGCGACGGGCGGTCGGACGGTGAGGGGGTCGTACCACTTGGGCACGGTGACGGTGGCTCGGGCGAGTGGTAGGGAGCTCGAGGTAGGGAAGGAGGAAGGTTCAGATGAGTGATCGAGATTTGGAGATTTTAGAATTTGAGATCCGAACACTGGGTTAAATAGGGTAAGGCACTAGGTTGGGTAGCGGTGACCATTCGGTCGAGTGGCAGTCGTTTCGTGAAATTTAAAAATTTTCATATATGTACCGACTCGGCCTAGTGGGAACTATCACTTGGTCGAGTGACAAAGTCACTCGGCTGAGTGGCTAGTCTACTCAAGGCATTTGAAGTGCTGAAAGTGTCAGATTCACTTGGCCGAGTGAAAAATTCACTAGGCCGAGTGGCATGTAGTTTACATAGAGGGGTTTTCGATACTTTCCTGTGTAGTACCCTACTCGACCGGGTAGGGTCTTCACTCGGCCTAGTGAAAATGTCACTCGGTCGAGTGGGCTGCTGTTTTCAGCTCCAACTCTCTGTTTTTGCGTCACTTTCTGATTTCCTTCCTCCCGTCAGTTTCTTCCTCCCCTTGGCATTTGAGCGCATCCCTGGAGTGCTCCCTATCGCCATGGTCGTCTTCCGTTCATATGGCCTCCTATCGTCCTTTTCCTGAAACGAAAAGCGTAGCCTGTTGTCAGGTTTTTTCTTAGACTCTTGACTCTATACACTAATAAAGATCTAAAACAAAAATTAAAGGAAAAATTCAACTAAAAATGAGATAGAACCGTCGGGTTGCCTTCTGAAAAGCGCAAGTTTAAGGTCTTGAGCTCAACCCCTTAAGATTCGTGATTAATGCTCGATGTTTGGCGCATAGGAGATGCACATGTTAAACTTGCCGGGAAGGCCACGTGGGTTCACTTGTTGATTTTCGTCGGCTTTCCTCGGCTACCCCTCATCATGGGTAGTAGTGATAGATGACTCCCCCAAGCTTGAGCTCTTGTCTTCCTTCTTCTTGACCGGCAGTGAGAATTTGTTCGTCGGTGGCGCTTCCTTCACGTGCCTCACCGTAGAGTGCTTGCATAGCTCTCTAATCTTAACAACATCAGCGTTTTCCTTCTCTTCATCTGTAAGAGGATCCGATGGGTCTCCCATCATCTCATCGTCCTTGGCAATTTGGATCTCTTCAAGGTTGTCATCGTGCTTGGCTCAAATTGAAAATGGCATGGCATCGTCAATGACCTCGTGGAGGAGGTCCACGTAGTCCACTTTCTCTGGCCAGTGCATACGCTTCATCATCCTCGGGATATGGAGCTCAACTGCTACATCGCCAACGTTGAGGGACAAGGTTCCTTCCCTCACATCTACAATTACTCTGGCAGTGGCTAGGAAGGGCCATCCAAGTATCAACGATGTATCCCCTCATCTCTAATTTCCATCACCATGATGTCGCACGACAAGCAAAGTCCACCTGGTACTTGCAGCGGGACATATTCTGCTATCCCCACCGGCCTAGTGATTCGCCCATCGACAGATGTATTTTCATGTCGGTGGCCTTGAGGTCGGTCCCCATATTTAGTTTCTTGAACATCGCGAGGGGCATGAGGCTCACACTTGCCCCCAAATCTACTAAGGCTTTTTGTAGGGGGACTCCTCTAAGCGTGCAAGGGATTTGGAAACTACTGGGATCTTTCAACTTGGTCGGCATCTTCTCTTTATTGGTGAACCACGAACCTTGCTCGGCTAACTTGACCCTTCCCGTTCGCTTCTTTCCTACGATCAAATCCTTGAGAAACTTTGCATATGACGGGATTTCGACGATTGCATCTAAGAACGTGATGTTCAAGCTTACTCCTCGTAAGTACTCCAGAAATTTGACGAGCCTCTTCTCAATCCTTGCCTTCACCAACCGTTGGAAATGGTACCGGTGGCATATATGTTCGCTCCTCTCGTGGCTCCTTCATTTCAGATTTTTCATCATTGCTTGCCGCTTTTGGGTCCTCCTCTTCATTGACCGGTTCCTTCTCAACCAAAATTTACTCCCTCGGTTCCTTAGCTTGAATCATGGCGGGAGTAATGTCATTCACGCCTGTTGTAGTTACCGCCACGACCGGGTGGCTTCGGGTAGAGTTACAGTCCTCAGGAGGATGCATTACTGAGTGCAAGAAGAAGTTGGGTATTCGGGTAGAGCAGTTGTAGCACACTGATGTGCACTCACTCAGCAGGTGTGTGTGGCATGGCTTAAGGTGGGCGAGATATGGTTCGTCCAAGGGATCATCTGGAGTGCACAGCCCTTGTGACTCAAAGATGACTAGGAGTAGTGGATCTCATAGAGATCGTGGTGGTGCTGTGGTGAAGTCCTATTGGACAGTTAAATGCAAAGGTTGTGAGTTGAGGTCGTCGAAGCTAGATGAAGATGTTGCCCTTACTTCATATTTGGGGAAGGCAGTGCCTGGTGCTTCCTCAAAGGGTAGAGGAGAATCAACTTTGGCAACTACTATGGAGTACAGCCATGGAATGACTTCGGGTACTTTAAAAGACGAAGGTTTAGTGTCAGTTCAGTCGATGATGGAGCATGAGGTCGTGGTGTCAATCTCAAAGAGAGATATCATTACAGATAGGGTGGTAAGCATGGTTCAGTTCTTCAAGCTCAAAGGGAGTTTGGGCTCGAAAGGTGTCTTAGAGTGTTGATGTGCCAAAGGGCACGGTTCCCGATGACAGGTTGGTGTTTCCTTGATCAGATGAAGAGGTCTGGAATCTGGATAGAGCAGTGAAAAGCCTTTGATGACAAGGTTTGTTGGATGAAATTTGAAGCATGGTAGAGTTTGTTGTTTTGTGCTTCAAATTTACGTGTTGGGCTTAACGCAGCCATGCTATGGTCAGCATGGATGTGCCTTGTTTTACAGAGGAACAGACTGCAACACGGCCGTACAACATGACCGTGTCACCAAAACTGAGAGTCAGACTGTAACACCGATGGCAGCACGGTCGTGTCACCAAAGTTAGCAGTTTCTTTTGCAGGCCTAACATATCTGTGCCACTTGCTGGCACTGTCGTGTCTCTTGTAGTTGGCCCGAATACGTGGTTTACATTAGGGTTTTGATCTAAAACCTAATCTAATCAGACGACTGAGATTCCACACGACCCATGGAGCTATTTAAACAATCTTTGGGTTTATTTTGGAGAGAGCATGTGTTTTCATCAAGTTTCTTTGTCCGCGTGAGTCTTGAAGCTTTGGGGCATGTTTTGGTGAGTGACTTATTGAGATTTCTTTGTGAAATTTTATTGTAATCATCCTCTTGTTATCTCTCTTTTTGGCTTGAGGAATTTTGGTGAGAGATTTTGTTTTCTTCTCTTTTGGTGAGATTTGAGATCTCCATTGGATTTTGTGATTAGAGTTTGAACTCCACGTTTGGAGTTATCAGTGTTCTCTTTTGTTGAAGAAGATTGCAGGAAGTCGGTGTAAGTCTCTCTGATCATACGGCGGAAACCATCATTGGGAAGATGGACGTAGGTGCTGTTAGTGGGCCGAACTAGGATAAACTCTGTGTCGCTTGACTTTGTTGCTTTCCTGCTTTAGTTACTTTGTGTATTGCTTGCTTTGGTTGTATATTGTGCTATCGTATCGTATCTCTGAAAGATCGCGACGTAACGATTGTTGGGTAGATATCCTCCTTTGAAGTGGCATTGCTTCCGCTATTTCCCTAATTTTCCCCATACTATTGACAGTGAGAGTATGTGATCATGTAGATGCATTTCGAGGAGTTGTTCTATGAAGCTATTCTTCATCCAGCACATACAAGCTCTTTCATGATGTATTTCACCTTAATTGGCTAGGAGATTAGGCCTTATTTTCATAATCTCATTATGAGCCTAATTTCCTCACATAATATGTTGACTTTATTTATGAAATTAAATATTTATGTACTCATATACATATTTATATCCATAAATCATAGAGATAAAGAGTGCCAAATAACATGCCATTATTTTGAAGAAGATGTGTTAACTATATTAAATGCATATAAATCCCAATACTCAGCACTTTATCTAGGGTTAAAGGTTGTAATGTGTATCTCAGATAATCTTACTTCTAAATGTAATGGCAAATCATGTGAGCAAGCTCACATTTATATGTGAGTGACATTGCTAAATTTTGAATGAAAAAAATTGAACTTTTTAAATCAAGAAAATTTACCTTTTCAGAAATGCAAGAGAGTGATGACATCCGACGTGACAACATTCGCTTGAAATTTTTGTAACTTCTATGAACAACATCGACTATAATTGTTTCAAGGTGTTTTCTCACCACAGTTCAGTAGTCTCGAGGGTCGGAGGTCAACTTGGTCGCGTGAGACATGTGCGTCCTCCGAGATCGGGTAGCGGCGCGTTCGCTCGATCGGGAATGCGCAGATCTGTGCATCGGAATCTCGAAGGGAAGCTTTGGGAGAGCGACGACCTCCTCAAGTGGGGAGGTGAATGAGCTCGGGGTTGGGATCACTGGGCTCTGACGATAGAGCACCGAAGGGTAACTTCGGTGAGGTGGAGTCTCCTTGACATGCACGGATGAGAAAGCTTGTCAGGGGGTTAGACCTTTGTTCCAACCAAGTCCCCCTTCGATGCCTAAGTCAGATATGATCTGAGGGATGCCCGGTGGGATCGATTGTGGTTCACGGAGAGACCGACGCACGAATCCTCAGGCCGGTCTATGAAGGAGAATTATGAGGTGGAAGACAATGTCGCTGGGGGAAGAATACCTGAGTGTAGAGTATTCAGAATTCAGTCCATTCTTCTTTCCATCTTTGGGCCTTTTGTAGCGGCTGAACCGCCTACGTCCCCCTCATCCTTCCCCATCTCGCCCCACGTACCCGCCGCTTTGATCGTCCTTTGATGGGTCATCAAGTTGGACGTAATCGGGCTCTTGAATGGTAATGAAGGTGGGTGCAATTCGGGGGGCGGTTACCTCAACCTACGAGGGTCAGCGGTTCTCTCCACACCAGTCTGGGGCCGCCATAGCTTGAGGCCTTCGCGGGGCTTTTAGGCCGGGGCCTAATCCCGTCCTGGCCCATGGGCTCGGATCATGGACTCAGCCTATTTTGTCTTAGCCCATTTGGGGAGGGTCATATCAATTGCCCCCATCGCTCGGGCAGTTTCAATTTTGACGGTTCGGTCCAAGGGATGTGATTCGTATGGATCTGATGGGTGCATTAGTCGAGGCGACGCATTAAATGAAAATCATCATGGTGATGTCAGGTTGGAATTCTCCCACTCATAGGGAGCAGGATTCGAAGTGACGTGTTCTGCAAGATGTCGCCACGTGTCCCTTTTTGAACGACTTGGATTCGAAGTTGCTTCCCGTATAAAACCCTTGGGGTTTGGATTTCTTTTCTCGTGTTTCCTGAATCGGCTTCTACTCTCCCTTTGTTGGCAAGTTCTTCTTCGTTCCCTCTTTCGATGTTATCTTCTTCGAACTTTGCAAGGTAATCCCCTTCTCTTGCTCCTACTTTCGATTGGTTCCATTGGTGATGGCATTCAGGATAGGGGCCCCGTCGCTTAGGCCAGGCGGCTCCTCTGAGCCCAGGTTGCTCCCTGATAAGGGCAAGGGTTTGCTATTTGTGGATTCGGCCCAACGAGGGGATCCTTTTGGAACGGGAGAGTCTGGTGTCCCTTCGGTAATCCTCGAGTCGACTTCCACCATCTCATATTCCATCGTCAAAATAATTAGGGTGGAATACCTCACTTACCCGTATGGCATTCGGGTGCCATTTGCGGATGAGAGGATCTGTTTCCCCAGGAACCGCGAGGTCGGGGTGTATATGGAGATGTTCCAGACGGGTCTTCGCTTTCCCCTCCATCCCTTCATCATTCGGGTACTGGAATTCTTGGTGGTGGCTTTATGCCAACTGACCCCAGATTCGATGCTGGCTCTGGTCGGTTTCATCATGATCTGCCACATGCACAGGTTGGAGCCGACCTTGCCGCTCTTCTTTTACCATTTCAAAGTCCGAGCTGTTGCTCTGGGGACATGGCTTTATATCTGTCCCCGAGCGGGGGGAGAATGTCTACTGGGTTTGCCTCGCTAGGTTGTGTAGGAAGATATATGCCCATAAGGCAATTTATCCTAAGTATACATCTTGTTCATACTAAATATGGTACCTATTATCCTAAGTATAAAATCGTTCGTATTAATATACTTAGATAATATCCATAGACTTATAGTTAGGTCCTTACGTATCTAAATAAGATCTCGATTTTGAGTAAGTAAGAGACCGAATAGAAACGTAAGTCTTAAACGGTTCATGGTCATAGATGTGTCGAGAACTGGATATCGACACATCGGATAGACCACTGTGCATTAGTCTTACCTTAAGGTAATGATGATCTCATAGTCATTCGACTTGGTGAAGTCGGAGACGAGACACATGTGCTCATTGGAGAATGAGTTCACTGAACGACCAAATTAGAGTTATTAAATGGTTAACTTTAACAAAACTGTCTTTAATAACTCTAGAGTGATGATAGGTAAAGCTGGTCCTTATGACCTGAAGTCATTTGTACTAACCTGTGAGTGAACAGTGTAGCCTAGACCCATGATCTAGCTTCGAGGCTAGGCCTGCTGAAAGATCTTAGGTTGGATTGCACCTGAATCTCTCGAGGTGAGTAGATGACTAAGATGGGATTCGTCACTTTCCTTAAAGGGAAGTTAGTGTTACAGGCTCAGTACGGTCTTTATGTTAGTCCTCCGCCAGGGTACGTTGTAAGAAGTACAACGTGAATACAACAAAGACCACCGTATTCTGACCAATGTTGTCTAATAGGGTTGACAGTAAACCATACCCTAGGCCAACAGGAACACAGTCTTGACGAAGGGACTATAGCTAACGGCATTCATCACTGACATAGCCAAAGTAAACCCAATGATGCTTTTGTCAAAGGGTCGATCACGTTATGATGATTCTGAAACAGGGACGACACCTACTGCTCGTGGTGATCGTCGTCCAGGTGTTCCGAGCCCCAACCTGTAGTAAGGTCAGGCTGTAGGGTCTCACACCGAGTAGCGTTCGTGTCTTAGTAATATGAAGATAAATAGAGAGAAATATCATTTGATGATATTGAATAGTTAACATTCACAAATCTTGTTGTGAAAGTTAGTAGTAATAGCAATAGGGACAAATGTTACATCTGATAACAATGATTAAACGTGTCGTAAATTGGTGACGACAAATTTAGTATGAACAAATATATTGGAAAGGGTTACCTGGATGACGGGATCGTCCCGGTCTAAACACAGGTTCAAACCGCGTCCAAATCAGAGCTCAAATGAGCCCAGAAATGCGAAAACAGTTCAAGGCAAGGTGGGTTAGACCCACTGGGCTAACAAGCCCATCCGGAGGGGCGAAACGGGCGCGGCCAGCTGGCCTCAGCAGGCTAACACCCGCTGCACAGCGGGCACAGCCCGCTGCAGCAACGGGCCATCACCCGCTGCTTGCAGCGGGCGCACGCCCGCTGCCCAGCGGGCGGGCGGCCCGCCTCCCATGCCTTGGGCGGGCGCCCGCTAAGCTTAGCGGGCGCGCCGGCAACTTAAGTTAATTTTAGGGTTTTTGAAATCCCAAAAGACGGCTACAAAAGTTGATTTTTTGCCCAACTTTGGGCAATTGTTTGAGGCGTCAAACGAAGTCGAAATTTGTCGTCGTTGGTTCCTACGCATTCACCATTCAAAGCCCTTCAGATTGATAGCTTGTTTGGTGTCTAAAGTTTAATGAGCGAAGAGAATTAATTAGTTGACGTTTGCTTTTACGAAAACCTCACTAACTTCAAATTAAGCTAAATTAGCTTAATTGAATTTTCTACGAATTAGCAATAGTCCCACATTGCTCGCAACGAAAGGAGTGCCGACTCCATATATAAATAGGGGTGCACTCCCTTTGTTGAAAGATGCACCAAGTCCTGGATCGAGTAGCTCCAGACTTTTAGAGCAAGCTCAATCGGCGACTAAATTATTCTCTCTCTCTCTCTCTATCTTCATATTCTCCGGAGTAGTCCTAGCAAGACTACGAAGGGGGTTTGGATTCGGATCAAGGCGTCTAAGACGCGGGTTTTACTCAAGTGAAACTTTCTACCGCGTGTGATCAGCTTGGAGGCGAAAGTTGGTTCGGGCGGATCGGTTCGAGGGTGCGAGGCGGCTCAGGTGGATCGAGTCAAAGCGGCTCGGCTACGAGGAGCTTCAGAAGACGGTGCGGTACATCTGTCTGCTCCAGGGCCAAGATTCCGGGTATGTGGTTAAGCAATTTTTAGTGTAGATTTAATTTTGTCGTCGTAGAGTAGATCCCTCTTGTGGTGGTCAGATCCACCCCAAGTTGGCATAGATCGGGCTAGGTTCTGAGTCCCTCAAAGCCTAGCTAAATCGTTTAGCTAGCCTTAAAGTTTTGTTTTAGTTTTTTCGCTGCGCTTTAAGCCCCTGTGGTCCGTCCGACTTAGGACGGACACAGACCCGAGCTCTGAGGGTCCGCCAAAACCCCAACAGGTTGGTGATTGGAAGAACGACTACGTCTTCGTCACTTTCCCAGAGGATGTTGTAATATTGACCGGTTGGGGGAACTTGGGGGCCGACGAGTTGAAGTTATCCCTTTCTGAGTCTGACCGGGCCGCGGTCAGGCTTCTAGTAGGCTTGTATAGAGGAGAGAGATCGGTCTGGCCCCTATTGGACAGCCGCCTCCTCAACAGCGTCTTGTAGTCCCCTGGTAAATGACCCTTTTAGATTTTCTTTTCCCCTTGCATACCCTGATTTCCCTCTCTTTTGCAGAGATGGCGGGCCAGGAGTTCAGTCGCGACGTGCACCAACTCATTTGTCGAGGGGCTCCAGGCGCTCAGTGGAGTTCCTCTGGCCGCATGCCTCGTCGCACTGCGGAGGAGGTGAACCGTGCGATCGACCCATCGATCAGGACGGTGAGCCAGCAGGTGTTCCCCCTCCCCCGCCTCTGGTCATGCACGGACCTACCCCTGTGGTGGCGGATCAGCTTGATGCCCCTACCAGTCTTGTCCCCAGGAGGGGGTCGCTGCGGCGACCGAGCAGGGTCTCTATGCATCGACCGTGCATCAGGGGGAGAGGAAGAGACGCTCTCACTCAGGGTCTGAAGGGCCCGAGGGGAAGAAGGAGGAGGAGGAGAGGGCTTCCCCGACAGCGCACGATTCGCTAGTTGTCTCCGAGGCGGGCCCCCAGGCCTTGGCAGAGGTCCCCCTGCCCATCAAGCCGAGCATACCCCGGTTGAGGTAGGACGAGCCTTGTCTGTGTTCGAAATCGGCCAATAGGCCCTGCCGGCGGGGTCGGTCTTCTCGGACTGTGACGAGGCCCTCCGGCAAGCGTGGGATTCTGCCCTTCCGAGGACCGCGCCCTCCTCGAGAGGGTCCGCTCCTCGACCCTGGTGTACTGCTTAGTATGGCAGATCCAGCAAGTGTGTTTTCTTCGTCCGTCATTTTCGTTTTGTTTTTAAATGATCTTCATTATCTTCGTCTCGCAGGCATCTTCGCTAGCTTTAGAGGTGTGGTGGCACGCGGAGACGGTTGATGGGCTCGAGGCGGCTCTTGAGTGGAAGCACCTGAGGGCCGAGGCAGCCGAGCGAGCAGCCGAGGAGGCCCGTGGGGAGGCCCTCCGGTCCCAACACAGGGTGGCCGAGCTCGCCCAAGAGGTGGGAAGTCTGAGGGAGGCTTGGGCGGTCGCTGAGTCTTCTCGGGCAGTCGTCGAGAGGTCGGCCAAGGAAGCTGAGGAGGTGTTATCCCTTGTCCATGAGGCACACATGAAGGAGAGGGCCGAGGTTAGGTCCGAGCTAGGCACCCTACGATAAGTGGGCCTCGCCTGGCTCGTCAAGGAGTTCCAGAAGGGTTATGAAGACGTGTTGGCCCCGAGGATCACGGAGTCCCTCCGGGTGGCATTCCGGGAGTACAAGGGCGTCTTGGCTCCAAAGATGGCAAGGTCCTTCCGGGAAGGGTTCTTAGCATTCGAGCAGCGGGTCCGGAGAATGCTTCCCCATCCTCCGGTTGCCCCTGGGCATCCTACGGGGTCAGGAGGAGATGAAGCTCCTGGGGACGCTTCCTCGTGAGCTCCTACATCGTAGACAGAGCGGCTGCTCTTTTGTCTCCCATTTATCCAACTGTAAGAAGAAACATTTTCGTTGAAATAGTCTTTTCTTTTCTTCTGTGTCGCCATCGTGTTTGCGCTTTCAGAATCGTCTTTGATCTGGTTTGGTTCTGCCCCCCACTTGCTACTCAAGTTTGGGTCGTTCGCTGACTTGACCTGTGGGAGGTATCCACTGAGGGGATTGTTCAGGGTCATTCGTGGCGGTCCACAGTCATTCTGCCAATAGGGTTCCCTCTGGCCTCATGGTCGTATTAGGTCCGACCTACTGGGGGTTTCCCCTAGCCTTAGGCCGAGCTTTGTGACTGAACTGCTAGGAGAATTGCCCCAAGCCTTATGGCCGGTTTAGGACCGACCTGCTGGGGGAGCTTTCCCCAGCCTTATGGTCGGTTTCGGATCGACCTGTTGGGGGAGTTAACCCCAGCCTTATGGCTGGTTTAGGACCGACCTGCTGGAGGAGTTGCCCCCAGCCTCATGGCCGGTTTAGGACCGACCTATTGGGGGAGATGCCCCGAGCCTTATGGCCGGTTTAGGACCGACCTATTGGAAAAGTTTCTCCCAGTCTCATGTCTGATTTAGGACCGACCTGATGGGGGAGTTTCCTCCAACCTTATGGCTGGTTTAGGACCGACCTGCTGGGGGAGTTTCCCCCAGCCTTATGGCCGGTTAGGATCGACCCACTGGGGGTGTTGCCCCCAGCCTTAGGTCGATGTGATGTCGATCTGCCAGGGGAGTTGCCCCCAACCTGATTGTCAACGGGTCATTCGGCTTACTGGGGGAGCTACCCCAAACTTACGGCTGACCGAGTGATTGACCTGCTATGGGAGTTACCCCCAGCCTTATGGCCGATGTGATGTCGATCTGCTGGGGGAGTTGCCCCAGCCTGACGGTCGACCGGTCGGTCAGCTTGCTAGGAGAGCTAACCCCAGACTTACGGCTGACCGAGTGATCGACCTGATAGGAGAGTTTTCCCTAGCATTATGGCCGATGTGATGTCGATCTGCTGGGGGAGTTGCCCCTTGCCTGACGGTCGACGGGTCGATCGGCTTGCTAGGGGAGCTACCCCAAACTTACGACTGACCAAGTGATCGACCAGCTGGGGAGTGTCCCCTAGCCTTAAGGTCGATCGAACGATCGGCCTGCTGGGGGAGTTGCCCCCAGCCTCATGGTCGATCGAGTGATCAGCCTGCTGGGAGAGTTTTCCTTAACCTTACGGCCGATCGAGTGGTTGCCTGCTTGGGGAGTTGTCCCAGCCTCAGGACCGATCGAGTGATCGGCCTACTGGGGGAGTTGCCCCCAGACTCATAGCCGACCGAGTGACAGCTCGCTGGGGTAGTTGCCCCCAGACTTACGGCTGATCGGGTGATCGGCATGCTGGGGGAGTTACCCTCAGCCTCACGGCCGACCGAGTGATTAACATATTGGGGGAGTTACCCCCAGCCTTACGGCTGATCGAGTGATCGGCCTGCTTGGGGAGTTGCCCCCAGCGTCACGTTTGACCAAGTGATCGATATGATAGGGGAGTTGTCCCCAGCCTTACGGCCGATTCGAGTGATCGGCCTACTGGGGGAGTTTCCACAACCTTACGGTTGATCTGAGCGATTGTCCTACTAGGGGAGTTGCCCCAGCCTTAAAGCCGATCTCTGCGATTGGCCTGCTAGGGGAGTTGCCCCCATCCTGACGGTCGCCTTAGGAGGTTCAGCACAACCGAGTGCTGGGTAAAATCTCGAGAGACAGGTAGTTGTTACTGTGATCTTGCACTTCATTTTTCGAAGTAAAAACTGGGGATACATTCGGAAAGGAATATTGAAAAGTAGGGAAGATAACGGGGGGCATGCAAAGCTTGCACGGGAAGGGGGCCACGATCGATTGGCCTGCCTCCTTACACGATCACGCACAGGAGGGTCTGGACGACGTTCACTTTCTTCCCCTTATACATTAGCCTTGACGTGCCCTCCCTGGGGGTTGCCTTTGAGGCATCTACAAAATTCTGTTGGTGTCATCGTCTGATTAGTTGGTCGATGTCCTTCTTCAGGTGCCAGCAGTCATTGATGTCGTGACCGTTGTCCTTGTGGTACCTGCAGTATTTTTCCTCGTCCATTCAGTCGCCCTTCATCTTTGGGGGCGGCTTGTTGATGTGGCCCTCCTTGTGAGCTTGTGTCAAAACGGCGTCCTGTGTCGCGTTTAGCTTGGTGGGCAGTACTTCCCCTCTGTGCTGTTTTCCCCTGGGCTTTTACTCCTGTCTCTGATCCTCTGGCTCACGACGCTTGCTTTTGTCACGCTTGGAGTTTCGCTTGGGCCCTGTCGGGGGACCACCTTGTTCCGTAACCAAGGCCTCTTTGGTCAGCATGAATCATTTCGCCCGAGCAATGACCTCGGCGAGGTCCTTCGGGGGTCATTGTGTAGGTTCTTCTTCAGGACCCTATGTCGGAGAGCCTTCTTTAGGACCATTGTTACAACCAATTCGGGGCAGCTCTCGACGTTCAGCCTCTGGACATTGAAGCGCATCACGTAAGCCCTCAGAGCCTTGCACGGCCTCTTTATCATGTTAAACAGGAGGTTCGAGCCCGGCTTCCTCTGCCGTCTGGCCACAAATTGTTGGCAGAACATCTTGGATAGGTCCTGGAAGTTTTTGATGGACTGGTCGGGGAGGCTGTTGTACTAGTCCCGGGCAGACTTCTTAAGAGTGATGTAAAAGCCGCGACAGAGCAGAATATCGTCAGCCCCCTGGAACCTCATGATCCATGTGTAGTCCAGGACATGTTCCTCGAGGTCCCCGAGCTGTCATACTTCTCCAGGACTGGCACTTTGAACCTAGAGGGCACCCATGCTTCGGTGATGCTTCTTGCTAACTGGCAGTGGTCGATCGCCGGAGGTCCCCAGGTTAGCCTGACCGGTTAGAGGCTCGCCCTGGCGCTCGGGTTGTCTAGGCGAGGCGGTGGAGGTGTGGAGAGAGTTCTCTCGATGACCATCCCGGCTGGTGATCGACGTAGGTTGTTGGGTGCACTCTCTATGGCAGCATCCCTTACGGCTTCTCGGCCTCTTCCGGCAAGGGCTCCGGCTTCGTCCTATATGCCCTTCGGTGGCTGCACGACTAGACGACTGGCACCCGGTCGGGCGGGATCGTTTGGAAGAAGCCATCATCGATTCTCCCCCGGTCCACCTGGTCCCCTCCGCTCCCCTTGTCCAAAGTGGGGGTCGGTGAACATTCCTGGTTCTGGCCTCTGCCCTCGCGGTCTGTGATTACGGTTTAGCGGAGTGGGGGCGGTGCCCCGAGTGGTCATTGGACCCCGCTTGGTTCCCCCTAAGGGGTGTTGCAGGCCCGCATGTTGCTGGATGGCCGCTGCTAGAGTCTGGAAGTTGGCATTCATCTCCTGAGTGAGATGGTCGAGTAGTTCGCGGGTCACCGAGCGTGGGTCATCGGTTCCCTCTGTGGAACAGTTGTGCCCCGTTCTGTTCGAAACGTATCCACCATTCACGGGGATGGTTGGCAGGCGAGTGGATCCGTTGTCGTGCTGCTCCATATTGCTTATAGTGGATGATATGGGTGTTGACTCGATTATCACAGGCACGCCAGATGTTTCGGGGTGTTTTCTTACCACGGTTCGGTAGTCTCGAGGGTCGAAGCCCAACGTGGTCGCGTGAGACACGTGTGTCCTCCGAGATCGGGTAGCGACGCATTCGCTCGATCGAGAATGCACGGATCCGTGAGTCAGAATCGCAAAGGGCAGCTTCGAGAGAGTGACAGCCTCTTTGAGTGGGGAGGCGAACGAGCTCAGGGTCGGGATCGCTCGGCTCCATCGGATGGAGCACCGAAGGGTAGCTTCGACGGGGTGGAGTCTCCTTGACCTGCGCGGACAAGAAAGCTCATCAGGGGGTCGGACCTTGGTTACAACCAAGTCCCATCCGATGTCTAAGTCAGATATGATCTGAAGGATGCTCGGTGGGATCGAGTGCGGTTCACAGAGAGACCGATGTACGAATCCTCTGGCCAGGCTATAGAGGAGAATTATGAGGTGGAAGACAAGGTCGTTGGAGGAAGAATACCTGAGTGTAGAGTATTCAGAATTCGGTCCTTTCGTCTTTCCATCTTCGAGTCTTTTGTATGGGTTGAACCGCCTACGTCCCCCTCATCAACCCCCATCTCGCCCCACGCACCCGCCGCTTTGATCGTCCCTTAATGGGTCATCAAGGTGGGCATAATAGTGCTCTTGAATGGTGATGAAGGTGGGCGCATTCCGAGGAGCGATTTTCTCAACCTACAAGGGTCAACGGTTCTCTCCACGCCAGTCTGGGGCCGCCATGGTTCGAGGCCTTCGCGGGACTTTTAGGCCGGGGCCTAGTCCCGTTCTGGCCCATGGGCTTGGATCGTGGGCTCGGCCCCTTCTGTGTTAATCCGTTTCGGAAGGGTCGTATCAATAATAATTGTTTTTGATGATCGAAGAATTGATCATTAGTAACTAGTTGTCCTATGGAATATAAAAATCTTATGTAAAGTAAAAGTAGTATATTGAAATCTTGCAAATTTTGTTGGTTGGATGTCAGTTGATCCTGTTACTCACCGCCTGCCTTTGTTTTTGGTGGCCAATGTATCAACTTCAATGGAAAAAAGAGCCCCATCAGTAGTAAGCTTTGTTATTTCATCATCGTGTGCTGCACTCCCTTGTGGTTTGCTTTGATTGGGCCTTTTGGATGTCACTTTGCAGATTTGTGCCAATATCGACCCTTTGAAAATGCTCATGATCCATATGACATCCTAATTCTTTCATGCAAATGCTGTTTTTTTTTACTAACTGCGTGATCCATCTGACATCTTTACTTTTATTGGGCCAAAAATTGAGTGTCAACAGTAGTGTTAATTAAAGCATATTATTGCCTTGTGGTTGACACAAGATAAGTTGATAACATGGGAGTTGAAACCACAGCTGATGAAAAGAGAAGAATGCAAGAGTTCAGTTGGTAAATTCTATAAACATAAAGCTAATTGCTTTACACACAGATCGCTTTACACACGCCTACTAATATTTAAATTTCAATATTTTTACGTTATACACACTCGATATACCGAAAATTATCCCTCTCTCTTCCTCCCATTTCATTTTCCTACTCCTCCACTATCATCGCCACCGCCATCATCTTTATCCGCACAACAAAGACAAAGGCTGAGGCGGTGGCGATGACAACAGCGGTGTAGAAGTAAAGGGGATGTGAGAGGAAGAGTATGGGGAAGAGAGGTTGGCAAAGGCTGCACGGGGGTGGAGGCTCTAAGCAGAGACCACGACAGCGGTTGTGTTGGAAACTATTGAATTTTTCAAAAGGATTTGGGCTCATTTGGTTTTCCCTCCTTTTTCTTTAGTCCCACATTGGTTGGGCAAAAAGACTTGGAGGAGTTTATAAAGAGCTTGTTGTGCCTTAGGGGTGTGCCCCTTGGGGTATGGCTCTTTTGTGAAGGGGAGAGGACTTAGTTGAACTTGGGTTCAACACGTGCGCCGGCCGGTCGTGACGTGCGCGCGGCGATTATATTTTTGGATAAAATAATTATTATTTATATATAATTATTTTAATAAACCGGATTTCTCAAACGGTTTTAAAACGTTTCAAATTCAAACGTTTACAAATCTAAATGTTTTTTTAAAACGTTTCAAATTCAAACGTTTACAAATCTAAACGTTTTTTTAAATCCAGATTTTATTACCGCCTTTAATCCCAGATCTGAAATTAACACGCATTAATTCCAGATCTAGAATTAAATCGGTTTAATTCTTTTCCGTTACAAATTTTCATTATAAAAGGACATCGTTTGGTTTACATTTGGTGTGCGAAAATTTTTCTCTGCCATCTCTTCCTCTGCCTGCGAAAATTCTTCCCCTTAAAAAGTTTTTTTTCTGTTCTTCCCTGATCCCGAGCAGTGTTTTTTGGTGTTGTTCTTCCTCGATCTCTTCCAGTGCAGATTTGATCGATCACAGAGGTTCATTTGGGCTATTTTATCCTGGGGACGGCGGGGTTATCCACTGCTTGCACAAATTTGGGCAGAGCCGCGAAACGTCTTAAAGAAAGCGACCTAGTCCGCGACTCAGCCCCTTTTCATTCATTTTGATAACATCATTCCTATCTTCTTTCAGTTTTCTTCATCAACTATTTTCAACAATTTTAAGACGTATCTTCTGCCATGACTTCTGAAACCGAAACTGTGATTGTTGCCTCTGACCTAAACAACCCCTTCCGCTTTTCTGGATCCCATTTCAAACGTTGGCAACAGAAAATGTTGTTTTTCCTTACCACCAAAACTGTTGCCTACGTCTGTAAAACTGAAAAGCCTCTTCTGCTTCTACCCGAAAATCCTTCTGATGCTCAGTTCAAAGAATTCCAAACCTGGGATGATCATGACTTCCTGTGCAAAAACTATATTCTTAATGGTCTTTCTGACGATCTCTATGATTACTATAGTTCTCACAAAACAGCAAAGGAAGTATGGGAAGCACTGCAGAAGAAGTACGACACAGAGGAGGCTGGCTCAAAGAAATACGCAGTCAGTCGCTACCTGAAGTTTCAGATGACAGACGACAAGTCTGTGGAGGTTCAGTCTCACGAGCTACAGAAGATAGCTCATGAAATTGTTTCTGAAGGTATGACTCTAGATGAACAATTTCAAGTCGCTGTACTCATAGACAAATTACCCCCTGCTTGGAAAGATTTTAAAAATACCCTTAGGCACAAAACTAAGGAATTTTCCTTAGAAAGTTTGATACCTCGTCTTCGGATTGAGGAGGAGGCCCGTAAACAAGACAAAAAGGAAGAAATTAATGCTGTTTCTAACAGTAAGAAATCTCTTATTCTGAAACCTAAAGGTAAATTCATGAAGAATCAGAATCAGAATCGAAATCGATTCAACCAGAACAAAAATGTTCCTAGAACTCAGAATGGACCAAAACCCCCTTCAAAGAATGATTCGGTACAGTTTATTTTCTATAACTGTAACAAGCCTGGCCATTTGGCTCGGAACTGTCGGAATAAGCGTCGTCCTGCACCGCAGGCGAACCTTACCGAAGAGGATTTGATTGCAATGATTTCTGAAGTCAATGCAATTGGAGGTACTGAAGGGTGGTGGATAGACACTGGTGCTTCGCGCCATGTCTGTTATGATCGTGGACAATTCAAGTCCTATTCTGAAACAAAGGACAAGAAAGTGCTGTTGGGAGATTCCCACTCCACTATTGTTGCTGGTATAGGCGATGTAGATTTGAAGTTTACCTCTGGAAAGACTGTAACTCTTAAAGAGGTCATGCATACTCCAGAGATGAGGAAGAATCTGGTTTCGGGCTACCTTCTCAACAAGGCTGGGTTCACTCAAACTATAGGTGCTGATATGTATACCATTGCTAAAAACAATGTTTTTGTTGGGAAAGGGTATGCCACTGATGGTATGTTTAAGTTGAACATTGATATTAATAAAGGTTCAGCTTCTGCTTATATGTTGTGTTCTTTTAATATCTGGCATGCTAGACTCTGTCATGTTAACAAACGCCTTATTAAAAATATGAGTAACTTAGAACTTATTCCTAAATTGTCTTTGGATGATTTTGAGAAATGTGAATTCTGTAATCAAGCCAAAATAACCAAGACACCACATAAATCTGTTTCAAGAGAATCAGAGCCACTTGATTTAATTCATTCTGACATATGTGAATTTGATGGTGTCTTGACTAGAAATGGAAAAAGATATTTTATAACTTTTATTGATGATTGTTCTGATTATACTGTTGTATATCTAATGAAAAATAAAAGTGATGCATTTGATATGTTTAAATCTTTTGTTACTGAAATTGAAAATCAGTGTAATAAAAAGATAAAGAGATTATGTAGTGATCGAGGAACTGAATATGACTCAACAATTTTTAATGAATTTTATAATTCACATGGTATTATTCATGAGAAGACTGCTCCTTATTCTCCTGAAATGAATGGTAAAGCTGAACGAAAAAATAGAACTTTAGCTGAATCTGTTGTTGCTATTATGCTTAACTCTGGAGCTGCTTCTCATTGGTGGGGAGAAATTTTATTAACTGCATGCTATGTGTTTAACAGGATTCCTAAATCTAAAAGTAAAATTTCTCCATATGAAGTTTTTAAGAATAAAAAATCAAATCTGTCCTATCTTAAAACTTGGGGATGTTTATCTTATGTTAGGATTCCTGATCCTAAAAGGAGAAAATTGCTAGTAGAGCTTATGAATGTGTTTTTATTGGTTATGCTGTAAATAGCAAAGCATATAGATTTTATGATTTGAAAGAACATGTTATTATTGAATCTAATGATGCTGATTTCTTTGAAGATAAGTTTCCTTTTAAATCTAAGAATAGTGGGGGCTCTAGTTCATGTCATATAACAGACATTAGTCTTCCTGAGTCTGATAAAGGATTAGAAATTGATTCTAGAAAGAGTAAGAGGGCTCGTGTTGCTAAGGACTTTGGTCCTGACTATTACACTTATAACTTAGAAGAAGATCCTAGGAATCTTACCGAGGCCTTATCCTCTTTGGATGACAATTTATGGCAAGAGGCTATTAATGATGAGATGGACTCTCTAGAGTATAATAGAACTTGGCATCTAGTTGACTTACCTCCTCGATGTAAATCTATAGGATGTAAGTGGATACTTAAGAAGAAGTTAAAACCTGATGGAACTATTGATAAGTATAAAGCTCGTCTCGTAGCCAAAGGATTTAGACAACGAGAAAACATAAATTTCTTTGATACTTTTTCACCTGTATCTAGAATTACTTCCATTCGTGTACTATTAGCTATTGCTGCTATACATAATTTAGTAGTACACCAAATGGATGTTAAAACAGCCTTTTTAAATGGTGAATTAGAAGAAGAAATCTATATGGATCAACCTAAAGGTTTCGTTGTTCCAGGTCAAGAAGATAAAGTATGCAAATTAGATAAGTCACTTTATGGTTTGAAACAAGTACCTAAGCAATGGCATGAAAAATTTGATAACCTTGTTATTTCTGATGGTTTCAATGTTAATGAAAGTGACAAATACATATATTATAAATCTGATAATGGTATTTGCACCATTATATGTCTTTATGTTGATGATATGCTGATATTTGGTTCAAACATTCATGTTGTGAACAAACTTAAAACCATGTTAAGTGCAAACTTTGACATGAAAGATATTGGTGAAGCTAATGTAATCCTTGGAATTAAAATAACTAGGTCTGAACATGGAATTTCTTTGAATCAATCTCATTACGTTGAAAAGATTCTAAAGAAATATAATTATTTTGATCGTAAACCAGCTTGTACTCCTTATGATCCTAGTGTTAAATTGTTCAAGAACACCGGCGAAGGTGTTACACAAACTGAGTATGCGAGCATTATTGGCAGTCTGAGATATGCTGCTGATTGCACTAGACCTGATATAGTTTATGCTGTAGGATTACTATGCAGGTTTACAAGCAGACCTAGTATTGAGCATTGGTATGCTATTGAAAGAGTCATGAGATACCTTAAGAGGACCATGAATCTCGGATTACATTATCAGAAGTTTCCCGCTATCCTTGAAGGATATAGCGATGCTGATTGGAACACCCTTTCAGATGACTCCATGGCAACTAGTGGCTATATTTTTAGCATAGCTGGTGGAGTTGTATCTTGGAAATCCAAGAAACAGACTATCTTAGCTCAATCCACCATAGAGTCTGAGATGATTGCACTAGCTTCAGCTAGTGAAGAAGCAGGTTGGCTTAGAAACCTGTTATCAGAACATCCGTTATGGGATAGACCGATACCAGCTATCTTGAGCCATTGTGATAGTACTGCAGCTATTGCAAAAATTCAGAACCGTTATTATAACGGAAAAAGGCGACAAATACGTCGTAAGCACAGCACTATTAGAGAGTATATGAACTCTGGAGCTGTGAGAGTGGATCATGTACGTACTTATGATAACTTAGCTGATCCTTTGACGAAAGGATTAGCTCGAGAAAAGGTTTTTAAAACCTCGAAAGGAATGGGACTCATACCCTTAGAATGATGAGTCACTTGTGAGGGAAACCCAACCTATAGACCGGAGATCCCGAGAAATAGGTTCAAAGGGTAATAACAAATCATGAAGTGATATGTGGAGAATCATGCTAGTATAATTATTAGTCCTATTCCAGAAGAATCATATTGAGCATGATATCCTGAAGCGAAAAAAAAGGATGAGTTTATATTAACTCTTAATGAATTCTATACTCTATGTGGAGTGGGTTACCTAGCTACAGGAGTACTCTTGATAGAATCACCTATGTGAATATGGAAGTGTGGCCGCTTCCTATTGAATTTTGGGCAAAATTATCTAGAGCATTCACTATACTGGGATACACGTGCAAGGCCGTAAAGCACGGGCTTATGAACAACACCGTGATAAGGTTGTGTGTGTGATGATGTTAGAGATAGAGTTCAAAACTACGAGTTACTCTAGTTAAATCTAAATCATCAACACTATATAAAGGTTCAAGTCGATAGACACCTTTATTTCTGCACAAGTCTTATATTATATACTGCTCGATGAAATATACTTTTTTTATTTTATTTTTTAAAAATTCTAGTGTGGGATTGTTGGAAACTATTGAATTTTTCAAAAGGATTTGGGCTCATTTGGTTTTCCATCCTTTTTCTTTAGTCCCACATTGGTTGGGCAAAAAGACTTGGAGGAGTTTATAAAGAGCTTGTTGTGCCTTAGGGGTGTGCCCCTTGGGGTATGGCTCTTTTGTGAAGGGGAGAGGACTTAGTTGAACTTGGGTTCAACGCGCGCGCGCGCCGCCGCCGCCGCCCCCGCCCACCCGCCGGCCGTGACGTGACGTGCCGTGCCGTGACATGCGCGCGGTGATTATATTTTTGGATAAAATAATTATTATTTATATATAATTATTTTAATAAACCGGATTTCAAATTTCAAACGGTTTTAAAACGTTTCAAATTCAAACGTTTACAAATCTAAACGTTTTTTTTAATCCAGATTTTATTACCGCCTTTAATCCCAGATCTGAAATTAACACGCATTAATTCCAGATCTAGAATTAAATCGGTTTAATTCTTTTCCGTTACAAATTTTCATTATAAAAGGACATCGTTTGGTTTACATTTGGTGTGCGAAAATTTTTCTCTGCCATCTCTTCCTCTGCCTACGAAAATTCTTCCCCTTAAAAAGTTTTTTTCTGTTCTTCCCTGATCCCGAGCAGTGTTTTTTGGTGTTGTTCTTCCTCGATCTCTTCCAGTGCAGATTTGATCGATCACAGAGGTTCATCTGGGCTTTTTTATCCTGGGGACGGCGGGGCTATCCACTGCTTGCACAAATTTGGGCAGAGCCACGAAACGTCTTAAAGAAAGCGACCTAGTCCGCGACTCAGCCCCTTTTCATTCATTTTGGTAACATCGTTCCTATCTTCTTTCGGTTTTCTTCATCAACTATTTTCAACAGGTTGTGTCAGTGAAGGAGAAGAAGAAGAACACCGGAGGAGGGTAAAAAAGGAGATAAAAATCAAGTGGCAACCTTGTAAATTTTGAACGTCAAGCTTCTAAATAAATGACATGTGTGTGAAGCGATTAGGTCTGGTGTATAGCAATTCCCGCTTCCATTTGAAGTCATGGTAATATATTACCAGATGTTATTTAAAAAATAAATAAAAGAAAGTGAGGTATTGTATGTAAATAAAATGGTTGATGAACCCAAAAGATAAAGGGCGAGAGAACCATGTAACAATTGAATTTAGGCTAATTTTCGAAAAACTACATTATGCTGGTTTTTTCTTTCCCGTTTCCAACCGGTTGATGAATCCAAAAGATAAAGGGCGAGAGAACCATGTAACAATTGAATATAGGCTCATTTTCGAAAAACTACCACATCTTTAATTAATTGAAATTATATATTGAGTTTGATTTTAGATCACATTTAAAGAACGAACATTAGTTGCGATTAATCATACCTGATATAATAAATCTTTTCCCACTGGAATTTTTATTATATTGTGTATGATTAACTAGGTAAGATATCAAATTATATTTTCTAATTTACCCAAAGGGATTAGAAAAGGAACATAATTTGATAGTTTTATCATGAATTTTAAAATGAATCTAATTGAATTAAATCTTTGGCCCACAGGTCATTTTTATGTCACTAGATTCGTTCTTTATAGGTTTTACATTGGTAACACATATTTTAGTTTGTTAAGTCTCAAAAATAATGAATTGAGTATGTATATTAAATTTTTGCAGCTTCATAGTCTGTTACAGTTTCTGATCTTAAGTGTGATGTTCCTGAACTGAATGGCAAAAACTATACGAGGAAGGAGAGGATACACCTTCATTTGGGTGTGGCAGACATTGATTATGCCATCCACAAGGATGAGCCACCAGCCATTACCGGTACTAGCCTTCCTGAAGCTATAGATCTTTATGAAAAGTGGGAGTATCTAATCGTCTCTGCGTTATGTTCATAAAGACTAAAAAATCGGCTAGTATAAGGGGCTGGGTGGAAAAGCATGACAAAGTCCGATCACTATTAAAGGCCATTGAGGAGCAGTTCCAGAGCTTTGATAAGGCACGTTCGAGTACTCTCATTGGAAAGTTTTCGTCGATAAAGCTTACTGGTCTTGGAGGTGTGCGTGAGCACATCATGCATTTGAGGGATATTGCTGCTCAACTCAAGAAGTTGGAGTTTGAGATGTCTGACAGCTTCTTGGTCCATTACATTTTGAACACTCTCCCTTATCGATTTGGACCTTTCAAAATATCCTATAACACACATACGGATAAGTGGTTAATGATCGAACTTTTGACCATGTGTGTTCAGGAGGAAGGTCAATTGATTATGGAGCATGGAGAGAGTGTGTTAATGACAACCAACAAGAAAGATGACAGACGTCCCAAATTTAAGGGAAAGGGAAAGCGCATGTTAAGGGAGAAATTGATAAGGAGTCTAAGTGCTTCTTTTGTAGAAAGAAGGGGCACATGAAGAAGGATTGTCTTAAGTTCCTTCAATGGCCTAAGAAGAAAGGTAACTCAATTTCCCTTGTCTGTTTTGAATCAAATAGGACTGATGTTTATTATTACACATGGTGGATTGATTCTGGTTCTTCAATCCATGTTTCAATAACTTTGTAGGGTATGACAAATCTGCGGAAACCAGCGAGAAATGAACGAGGCATTTTCTCAGGAAACAAAATGCGTTCAACTGTCGAGTCAGTTGGAACATGCCGGCTTATATTATCTAGTGGATTTGTTTTGTATTTACAGAATGTTTTTTATATACCTGGGGTTTCCAGGAATTTGATTTCAGTTTCAAGACTATTGCCTTTGGGTTATGCTTTTAATTTCCATGGAACATCATTCACTTTATGTTATAATTCAGATGTTGTTGGAAATGGCATGTTGTGTAATGGTTTCCTCATGTTTAATTTGCAAAACAATACTTTAAATTCTGTTATGCATATTAATGCCGGTATAAAAAGATGTGTTACAAATGAGGAATCTTCTATGTTGTGGCACCGGAGATTGGGACATATCTCTAAAGATAGAATTAAGAAGTTAGTAAATAAGGAGTACTTAGTACTTTGGATTTGCTGACTTTGAGATTTGTGTGGACTGCATAAAGGGAAAGCAGACCAAGATATCTAATAACGGTACACACAGAAGCTACGAATTGCTTGAAATCATTCATTCAGATATTTGTTGTCTATACATGGACATAAGTGGTCTGAAATATTTTATCTCCCATATTGATTATTTTTCACGTTTCATGTGTATCTACTTGCTTCATAACAAAAGTGAAGCGTTAAATGCTGAAGGTAGATATACTGAAGGTGGTCAAGCACTGATAGAGGAGGAGAGTATTATGGTAGATATACTAAAGGTGGTCAAGCACCTGGACCATTTGCTAGGTTTCTTCAAGAGCATGGAATAGTTGCTCAGTACACCAATCCAGGATCTCCTAGTGAGAATGGTGTGGCTGAAAGAAACATGACTCTAATGGAGATGGTTAGGAGCATGCGCAGCAATGCCAAACTTCCTATATCCTTATGGACTGAAGCTCATAAAACAGCAGCGTACATAATAAATCGAGTTCCAACTAATGCTGTCCCAAAGACGCCTTTTGAGTTATGGAAAGGTTGGAAACCGAGTTTACGCCATGTACGCGTTTGGGGATGCCCTTCTGAAGTAAGAGTGTATAATCATAAGAGAAGAAACTGGATCCTAGGACTATTAGTGGATATTTCATTGGATATGCCAAACAATCCAAGGGATACAGGTTCTATTGTCCATCTCATAGCACTAGGATTGTGGAATCAAGAAACACAAAATTTCTTGAGAATGACATGATCAGTGGGAGCGACCATTTTCAGGACACTATTCCTTAAAGGAGTCATGCTAGTGATCAGCCCTCTACATCGACTGATCGAATAATTGTTGTTAGTAGTGCCCCTCAAGTTTAAACGGGCATTAATCGACAAATTGAAATATCACATGTTGATATTGATCCAGTAGATTAAGTTGTTCAAGAAACTCCGGAAGCGGTTAAACAACCTGTTGTTCAAGAAGAACCGCTGATGGATGATCAAACATGAGCATGATTGTAACAATTTAAAGATGAACATGAAAAGTAACATTGGCACTGTTGGGGTTTGGCGGACCCCCAGAGCTCAGATCTGTGTCCGTCCTAAGTCGGACGGACCACAGGGGATCATAAGCGCAGCGGAAATTGAAAATCAAAATTTTCTAGACTAGCTAAACTATTTAGCTAGGCTCTGTGGGAGCCAGAACCTAGCCCGATCTATGCCAACTTGGGGTGGATCTGACCACCCCAAGAGGGATCTACTCTAAAGCGACTAATTAAATCTATACTAAAATTACTTAACCACATACCCGGAATCTTGGCCCTGGAGCAGGCAAGATGTACTGCACCGTCTTCAGAAGCTCCTTGTAATCGAGCCGCCTTGACTCAATCCGACTGAGCCGCCTCACACCCTCGCACCGATCCGCCTGAGCCGACTTTCGCCTCCAAGCCGATCACACGCGGTAGAAAGTTTCACTTGAGAAGAACCCACGTCTTAGACGTTCGGATCAAAATCCAAACCCCCTTCGTAGTCTTACTAGGACTACTCCGGAGAATAGGAAGAGAGAGAGAGAATAATTTAGTCACCGATCGAGCTTGCTCTAAAATTCTGGAGCTACTCGATCAATGACTTGGTGTTTTTTACAACGAAGAGAGTGCACCCCTATTTATATAGGGAGTCGGCACTCACTCCTTCGTTGCGAGCAATGTGGGACATTCACAAATGAGAGAAAAATCAATTAAGCCAATTTGGCTTAATTTCTATTTTAGTGAGCTTTTCATAAAAGCAAATTTTAACTAATTAATTCTCTTTGCTCATTAAACTTTAGACACCAAACAAGCTATCAATCCGAAGAGCTTCGAATGGTGAACACGTAGGAACTGACGGCGACGAATTTCGACTTTGTTTGACCCCTCAAACAATTGCCCAAAGTTGGGCAAATAATCGATTTTCGTAGCCGTCATTTGGGGTTTCAAAACCCCTAAAATTAACTTAAGTTGCGGGCGTGCCCGTGAAGCTTAGCGGGCGTGCCCGCGAAGCTTAGCGGGCGCGCCCGCCCAAGGGGACAAGGGCGGGGCAACGGGCGTGCACCCGCTGCGGCGACGGGCCGCGGCCGCTGCAAGAAGCGGGCGATCGCCCGCTGCAACAGCAAGCACTGGCCCGCTGTACAGCGGGCCGTGCCCGCTGCAGCCAGCGGTCCAGCGCCCGATGTACAGCGGACCGTGCCCGCTACAGCCAGCGGGAGTGCGCCCGCTGCAGCCAGCGGGCTGCGCCCGTTTGCCTTTGTCTTTGGGCTTATTAGCCCAGTGGGTCTAACCCACTTCGCCTTGGACTGTTTTCGCGTTTCCGGGCTCGTTTGAGCTCCGATTTGGACGCGGTTTGAACCTGTGTTTAGACCGGGACGATCACGTCATCCAGGTAACTCTTTCCAATATATCTGTTCCTACTAAATTTGTCGTAACCAATTTACGACACGTTTAATCTTTGGTCTGCATCAAATGCAACATTTGTCCCTATTGCTATTGCGACTAACATTCACAACAAGCTTTGTGAAAATTTAAATATCATCAAATGATATCTCTCTCTATTCTATCTTCCTATTACTAAGACATGAACACTACTCGGTGTGAGACCCTACAGCCTGACCTTACTACAGGTTGGGGCTCGGAACCCCTAGACGACGGTCACTACGAGCAGTAGTTGTCGTCCCTGTTTCAGAATCATCATAACGTGATCGAACCTTTGACAAAAGCATCATTGGGTTTGTATTGGTTGTGTTAGTGACGAACTTCGTTAGCCATAGTCCCTTTGTCAATACTGTGTTCTTGTTGGCCTAGGGTATGGTTTACTGTCAACCCTATTAGACAACATTGGTCAGTATACGGCAGTCTTTGTTGTATACACGTTGTACATCTCACAACGTACTCCGGCCGAGGATTAACGTAAAGACCGTACTGAGCCAGTAACACTAACTTCCCTTTAACGGAAGTGACGAATCCCATCTTGGTCATCTACTCACCTCGAGAGCTTCGGGTGCAGCTCAACCTAAGATCTTTCAGCAGGCCTAGGCTCGAAGCTAGATCAAGGTCTAAGCTACACCGTTCACTCACAGGTTTGTACAAATGACTTCAGGTCTTAATGACCAGCTAACCTATCATCACCCTAGAGTTATTAAAGACAGTTTAGTTAAAGTTAACCATTTAATAACTCTAATGTGGTCGTTCAGTGAACTTATTCTCCAATGAGCACCTGTGTCTCGTCTCCGACTTCACCAAGTCGAATGACTATGAGATCATCATTACCCTAAGGTAAGACTAAAACACAATGGTCTATCCGATGTGTCGATATCTAGTTCTCGACACATCTATGACCACGAACCGTTTAAGACTTACGTTTATATTCGGTCACTTACTTACTCATAATCGAGATCTCATCTAGATACGTAAGGACCTAATTATAAGTCTATGGATATTATTTAAGTATGTTAATACGAACGATATATACTTAGAATAATAGGTACCATATACGGTATGAATAAGACGTATACTTATGGATAAATGCCTTATGTGCATATATTCTCCTACATCTCCCACTTGCACTTAGGCTATTTATCTCGGTATCTCATACCGCTATAGCATATCAGTCATATTGACATTTATATGACAAACCTAAGAGTGGTTTTACTAACGAGTATCTACAACGAATTTTAATGGATTTATTAATACATCTCTTGATCACACAGGGTTGATCCTTTGGAAAAATGATCTGGATCAATTTTTCCTATCTTTGTATAGCTAACAATTAGCTAATACAACCTAGATGTAGGGTCTAACATTATAATCTATAAGTCAGTCTCAGCTCATTCCACTTTTCTTGTGTCTATATGTCAAGTACATACATGACACCCTAAGTCTCTATATATACAATTAAATCAAAACAATTTTGATTCAATGTTTTATGTAGATGATTTATTTAAGGTGGAAATCCTTTTTACTTAGTCCGAAAGACTGGAACTAAGTATATGAGATAGCTCCTACTGACTTTAAGATTTACCTGGTTAAGAGCTTCAATATCATATCTAAATCATATTTAGATTATATATACAAATATATAACCATTTGGTAAGTGCTTTAGATGGAATGTACTAGTGTCAGGTTCGGTTTGACGAATGAGTCAAGTCAAGATCGTTTTAAGGAATCTTGACATTGACTCGCTCATTTAAAACGTCATACACTGTAATTTTCCCTTAACCAACATTTAATATTAACTCTTTAATAACTAAATGCAGTTTATTAAGAATTAATCTTAATATGCGTATAATTGTGATCGCACACAATTTATACGCCCCTGGAACCTATACTTAACTACCAATTGACTAAACATTAAGTCAGCTCAAAAATCAACATTTTCCGAAGCTTCGCATCATCATTCGAGAATTTTCACAACCATCTCAGAAAGCCACAATCACAGAAAATGTAAGCCAATCAAATTTCAACTCAACAGAAAACGCAATTTTCGATACATTCATTAAAACAACGGATTCATTAAGATGAACCGTAATTTGTTTATCCCATAAATTTTGAGTGTAGAACACTCAATCATTGTTTTCAACCTTCAAGAAATGATACATTTTACTTTAACTAAAATTAGTATCATCTCCTTCTTGATCATGTCTCTTGAAGTCGTTGAACGGCCCTAGCAGCAACGATTGCTCAGATTGCCGGTCGTTCTCCACACTTCTCCCAATCTCTGCTTCATATCAGCCACCTGTATACATTACACAGATGTCTTTAGTATCTCATACTATATGATTGGAAATAATTACGTTTTATTGAATTGAATTTGTACCTGAGGTGGAGGCATCAGTATGCCCCTTCTTTTTCTCTGCAAGATAGATCTTACAGTTCCTCTTCCAGTGGCCAATCTTGTGGCAATGGAAGCACTCAGATTTCGACGGGGCCCCTTTAGTCTTTTTCTCCCCTTTCTTTGCCTTCGCATGTTACGGGACCTGCCTCTTCTTACCCTTGCCTTTCGGCTGGTCGGAAGAAGCAGAGCCAACAACCAATGCAGTGGGCTTCTTCTCAATCTCCTCAAACTGCCTAAGCATATTGAGGAGACCAGGAAGATCCGTTTCAAGACTGTTCATTATAAAACAAGTGATGAAAGGCTTAAACTCAGGAGTTAAAGACTTCAGGATAATGTCCACGGACATCTCATTGTCCAGGACAAATCCTAACTGGGCGGCGTCCTCTACGTACCCGATCATCTTGATAACATGATCTTGTACGGGCCATGCCTCCATCTTAGTGCCCCAGAGGTTGCTGGTGGCTTCGATCTTGGCAGCTCGAGATCGCTAGCTGTATAACTCTTATGCATTGAGAAGCATACTTTGAACATCCATATGTTCATGCTTCCTCTGCAGCTCGTTACTCATCGAAGCCAGAGTAAGGCACCTGGCCTTCTCTGCATCCCTCTGGTATAATTTGTAGGCTTCCTTTTCCTCGAAGGTTGAATCTTCATCGGGCTTATCCAGAGTGTCCTCGAACAGTACGTATCCTATCTCGGCTAGGGAAAGGACTAACTTAATGTTCCTAAGCCAGTCTTTGTAGTTCGTTCCATCGAGCACGTTCTTTTCAACCATATATCTAAGACCCGAATCCATTCTGCATTTTATAGATACTTTAGTCAGTATATGTTCGTAGTATAGTTTTAATGGTTTTAATAAAACTATATTCTCACACTAAATTTATTAAAGCCATAATAATAAACAATTTATTATAAAATAACATTTGTGAGAGAGGGATCCGACTACCCTGAGTCTGACAACCTTGAGTGTGTCTCAACAAGTTGTCCGACTCTGCAGTCGGTAGACGAACTTATCGTCAATCATATCTATTATGATTCCCTATCGATTTTTATCCCTAGTCATTTGTGATCATGAGTGTGCTCAACCGGATCACAATGGCTAGCCTAGCCAGACCCTTGTTTTCATGTCTAGCCTGACTTGCCCCGCCACTCGGTGTATGCAAGACACGTTGGTTTGGGTCAGGACTTAGACTACATTCTTGGTTAGACTTACACCGATGCTCGAAGGATGAGACAACGGTTTCAGTCAGGTCAAGATGTCAATCAAGAAATCGGTTTCTATAAGATTGACATATCACGGCTTGAGTGTAGCTCAACAACTGTAACATGTTTCTTACAGTTGCCAACTCCTAAAACAAGGAGGGCTACGATTTATCTGGAACTAGATTATTATCGTATTTGACTTAGGTATAGTCGATGGACTTACACAGTCATGAATCGACTCCTTGCGGTACAGCGGACGCGGCCGGGGAATTGACTAAGCCAGGGCCACTTGTTACCCAGTCTTGCTAGGTTGGTCCAGCAAACTTAGCCAAGCACATTGACCGATATCATGATCCATTGAAGGAGTTTTCATCAATTCTATGTTTGTCCAAACAACTAAATGGCTTTTAATTAAGAAAACTAGTTAATCCTTATCAACTAGTGGATCCTAAAATTCGAAATTTTATGGATTGGTTGAACAATTTTTATTAAGTCCTTATCAACTATAAGGTCCATTCGTTCAATGTGCTACCCCAATCTAATTAGGATTTTATAAAACAATTCAACATTTGTCTTTTATGAAAATCATCAATTAAACGATTTAATGAAATGATTTACAAACAAAGGGACTACCCTAATCTGGTATTAGTTTTTGATGTTGTTTTGTTTTATCAAACATAACATGTCACTAGTTAATTAAAATTTCATCTCATAAAATTTTTAAACAATTAATGGCTAACCTAATAAGGTTCATGAATACATTATTCAATACGTCCATTAAAAATAAAACAACTAATTTATCCGCAAAAATGAAAGTTTCATATTTGTGCCATATAACGAGTATTTGCACGTTTAAAATTATCTACATAATAAAAACACGCAAATCTAAAATTTAACAATTAAATTAGCTTCAAAACATTTTATCACATAAAACTAGGTATAAATTATCAAATAATTCTAAAACCTAGGCCTTTAAAAAATTTAATCAATTATTTCTAAAATTAAAATATCGCATAAATAATTTTAGAAACATATATGTAAAATAAAAGAAACAAGTTTAGATTTCATCTCATGAAAAAAATATTTCTTAAATTTACATATCCATTAAAACACTTTTAAAATGATTAGAAATAGATTTAAAAGCTTTCAAATAAAGTTTTTAAAATTTATAATCTTTATGTAACTTAAGAAAAAATTAAATTTCAAAAATAAAATATTTCTTAAAATTACATAAACATTTAAATGCTCGAAAAATATTTATATCTCATAAAAAATTTATAAAGCATTTGAACATTCGAGATTCATTTAAAATTATCGCATAAAATTTAGTCGTCTCAAAAAAATTTCTGTGTTGTAAAAACAATTTTTAAAACACAAAACAATTTTAAACTAATTTAACATAAAGCTAAAATAGTTCGTATGTTTAAAATTAAGCAATTTTAAAGATTTAAAATGTTGCTATCATAGATTTATAGCATAACCGTGGTTTTGATAGCACTGTTGGGGTTTTGGCGGACCCCCAGAGCTCGGATCTGTGTCTGTCCTAAAGTCGGACGGACCACAGGGGCCCATAAGCGCAGCGGAAATTGAAAATCAAAATTTTTTAGACTAGCTAAACTATTTAGCTAGGCTCTGAGGGAGCCAGAACCTAGCCCGATCTATGCCAACTTGGGGTGGATCTAACCACCCCAAGAGGGATCTACTCTAAAGCGACTAATTAAATCTATACTAAAATTACTTAACCACATACCCGGAATCATGGCCTTGGAGCAGGCAAGATGTACCGCACCATCTTCAGAAGCTCCTCGTAGCCGAGCCGCCTTGACTCGATCCAACTGAGCCGCCTCGCACCCTCGCACCGATCCGCCCAAGCCGACTTTTGCCTCCGAGCCGATCACACGCGGTAGAAAGTTTCATTTGAGAAGAACCCGCGTCTTAGACGTCCGGATCAAAATCCAAACCCCCCTTCGTAGTCTTGCTAGGACTACTCCGGAGAATAGGAAGAGAGAGAGAGAATAACTTAGTCGTCGATCGAGCTTGCTCTAAAAGTCTGGAGCTACTCGATCGATGACTTGGTGTGTTTTACAACGAAGAGAGTGCACCCCTATTTATATAGGGAGTCGGCACTCACTCCTTCGTTGCGAGCAATGTGGGACATTCGCAAATGGGAGAAAAATCAATTAAGCCAATTTGGCTTAATTTCTTGTTTAAGTGAGTTTTTCATAAAAGCAAACTTTAACAAATTAAGTCTCTTTGCTCATTAAACTTTGGACACCAAACAAGCTATAACGCCCTGCTTCCCAAAAGACACCGGAAGCGAGAACGTTACGCGGTCCATTTGAACTGGAGCGGTGAAGCTCGAGTTCAATAACCGTCTGTGATAAAAGCACAGAAAAGGGTCCTTGCATTTGCGTATCAGAACCTTCAGAACACAACAATGATATAAAGATGAAAGCCACATCCAGAGATTAAAAGTTCGTACACGAAATTAAACAGCCACAGCTGGGCTTAAAGTAGCAACAAAGGAACGTACACAACTACAACAAGTGACTGAAAGTAAGCTAAGAAAACTGGAAGTGAGGGTCCTCTAGTCCTCAGCTGGAAGAGGCACTGCATTAGGTGCGAACTCTTGACTCTCCAAGTCTGTCGTCTCGTACGGGTCCTCCGGGTACTCAAGCGCTGGATCTGACATACATCCACAAACAATGAATGTATGTCAGCTATGGTCTGCAAGAAAGTGTTAGCATCCCAAGGCAAGATATCTGATATATATATGAATTTTAGAAGCATTAATAATTTAAGAAAAGCGACTGCATCAATTTAATATTGAACAATTTTGTTGAAGCATGACAAGCACTCCTGACATGCAGTTCTAGACGTTTGCAAGATTAAAGTTGGGATTTTCTCCGAGTTCATTAACTTGACGATATTCCAAGAGACCAAAGTTAGCGTTGTAATTTCCATGTCAAGAGTTAGCATTCTAATCTAGGGTTCACGCCTTTAGGTCGTGATGAGAAGGTCGTTCCTCTCACGGGGGCTTACCGTGATTGACGCTAACCTACCGCGTGCGGGTGGTGCTCTTGAGGAGAGTACCTTTCATACGCCCAGTGGCCGCTCAACCCTAACCCCACCCAAAAGTTTGCCGGAGCACGAGCCGGCCTAGTCGACTCACACGACATCACGATATCACGATACCGCCTTCGAGGCGCACGATTTTCACGATGTCCATATTTGTTAGGCATGTCAAGACTCTCAGAAAGTTATTGTTAACGATATTATAACATTATGGTGACAGTTCTACAAGGCAAAAGTGGGTTGAACAACTTTTACCGTAGTTTAAATTAATGACGAACACGTCCTTTTTGTTGAACTTGCTACAGAATTTATTCTTTCCTCTTATTGTCTAAAATCGAGATATATCGTATGATATACCGTTGGGTCACAAATTTCGTCCTGGTCATTACAGTGTCAATTTTGTACGTCATTTCATGCCTAGTTTTTGAGTTACACAGCAATACATAAAGATGGCGCAAAAGTGTCAAAACTTCAAAAATTCATATAAAATCAAATACTCGCCTATTTTCGACGTTCTTGGTGTCGTTGGAATCGTCTCGACGTATACTACACTGCGGAGTGTTTGGTTCCCTGTTTTGGCAGAACATAAAATCAGAATATGCGTTTTTTGTTCAGGACAGATTTACAAAAAGCCCCTACGACGTCTAATCACCCAGTTTTATTAAGTTCTCTACCTTACGGTGTGGGTTAAGGGTTGTACAAAGATAGATCTACTAACCGGTTGTGCCGAGGAGGATCAAAACACAACGGTGATGTGTGCAACTTCAAAACAGCGACGACGTCGGCGTTTGAAGAGCGGACGATGGCGTTTGGGGGCTCCGCATGTAGCTGCGAGGGAAACAGCAAGTCCCTGGGGCTGTCGGCCTCAGTTCCGATGCTAGCAACGCAGATGAGAGCCGCAACGAAGACGTTTGCGTGCGTGGGAAAGAGGGGAACCCCCTGCTGCGTTTACGCGTGGAGGAGGAGATCGGGGTGCTGTTGCAAGAAACCGAGCGTGCGAGGGGGGTGGTGCTCTGCTCGGCGTGGAGAGGAGATGGTGGATGTCGGTCAGAGAGAGCCTGGGCATGGGTGATGCGAAGAAGGAGGAGGACTGTGGCATTTGTGGCGGTTGCGTGGAGATCTGGTGTGGGCGGCTGCCGCGTTGGGCGAGGGAGAGGCTATGGGCGCTGTCCTAGGCGGAGGGGAGAAGAGGAGAAGGGTCCATGCGGCGTTTGGAGAAGATGCCGCGAGGTGCTCTCTGCGTGGAGAAAGATGAAGGGGGCGGCTGCATGATGTGTTTGCTGTGGGAAAAGATAGTCTAGGGTTTTTATAAAGAGAGATAGGTTATAGGCTGTTGTCGAATGCTGTTTGCATAGGGTTTATAAAATATTTTGTTTGTGAGGTTGTGAAGGGTGCAGCACACGTGAAGCTAGTTGTGGCCTATCTATAGGGTTCTAATTCTTATTATATTATTTGTGTATGAGGTTTGAGAAGGCAGTAGTTGCCCAGGTTATAGGCTTAGGGTTATTATAAGATTGTTGTACAAGTGATGATGGAGTTCTAAAATGAAACACGTGAATGCCTATGGTTTTCATTTCATTGTTGGGCCTAGGCTACAAACGTGAGTGCACATCTATTTAAGGAAGGGTTTTGAATGAAATAATTAGATTAATTGTGGTATAATGGGAGAAATCATAGCTAATCAATTTGTTTAATGGGTTTATAAATGGTAGGTTGAAATTTGAATTTTAAAAAAAATATGAAATTAATATAATAAAAGATACTTAACTAAATAATAATAATAATGATGATAATAATAAAAATAAATAAATTTAACTTAGTGTCATGAAATGATGATAGCGATAATTAGCATGGCGAAACAGACACGTTCACGGGGACGGATACGCCTAACTACGGATACAGACGAAAAAATATGTGAGAGAAATACAGATAATATCATCAATAAAGACCGGTCGTTACATCCTACCCCCCTTAAAGAAAATTCTGCCCTCGGAATTCCTAACAATTACTGGTCGGGAAACAGATGTGGGTAACATTCTCTCATCTCATCTTCTCTCTCCCAAGTAGACTCTCCTGGCGAGCCGTGTCGCCACATCACTCTAACAAGATGTATAGTCTTGTTCCTGAGTGTCTTCTGACGTCTGTCAAGAATCTGCACTGGCTGCTGATCATACGTCAGATCTGGACGGACGGTGATCTCAGAGTAGTCAACAGCGTGAGATGGATCGCTGATGTACCGACGAAGCTGAGACACATGGAAGACATCGTGAACACCTTCCAAAGATGGTGGCAAGGCTAATCGGTAAGGTACCTCGCCAACTCTCTCCAGAACATCGAAGGGTCCGATGTATCTCGGGCTGAGCTTGCCACGTTTCCCAAAGTGAATCACCCCGCGATTCGGGGAAATTTTCAGGAACACAGGGTCTCCCGGCTGAAACTCCAGAGGTCGGTGTTTAGCATCAGCCCAATGCTTATAACGGTCCTGAGCAATCCGAAGATTATCTCTGATATCTCGAACAACGTCCACTGCTTCGACAATCATCTCCGATCCCAAAAGCTCTCTGTCGCCAATGTCATCCCAACTCAGTGGCGATAGACACTTCCTCCTGTAAAGAGCAGCGAAAGGCTCCATGCCGATGCTCGCCTGGTAACTGTTGTTGTAGGAGAAGTCCACCAGGTGTAGATGATCCTCCCACGAACCCTTGAAATCTAGCATGCAAGCTCTCAGCATGTCCTCCAGGATCTGAATGGTCCGCTCTGACTGGCCGTCCGTCTGCGGGTGATACGTAGTGCTGAACTTCAGACTGGTACCGAGAATGGTCTACAGACTTTTCCAGAACTGAGATGTGAACCTCGTATCAAGATCGGACCCGATGCTCACAGGGACTCCATGCAAGCGCACGATTTCCTACACGACATATTTCACATCACTATTGGTACTAGAGAGAGGAATACGAGGAGGTGAGTCTGATCATTACCTCCATATATTTCCTTGCCAGTATTTCCGTGGATTGTCCTACTCGGAATGGTATGAAGTGTGCAGACTTGGTCAGTCGATCGACGATGACCCAGATTGCGTCATTCTGTTTAGTGCTCCAAGGTAAGCCAGTCATGAAGTCCATCGTGATGTGCTGCCATTTTCACTCCGGGATAGGTAGGGGCTGTAGTAGTCTGGCGGTGCGATGATGTTCAGCATTCACTTGCTGACACACCAGGCATTTGGCAACACTCTGTGCCACACTTCTCTTCATACCATGCCACCAGAAATTCTGACGAAGATCCTTGTACATCTTCGTACCTCCAGGATGAATGGAATAAGGTGAACTGGGAGCCTCATTCATCAACTCTTCGCTGATATCTCCTGCAGGCACGCAGATCCTACTGCCATACCTCAAAGATCCATCCTTGTGAATCAAAAAATCTGCCCGGAGTCTGGCTTCGACTTGCTCTCTGATCTTCATCAACTTAGCATCACCAGCTTGAGCAGTTTTGATTCGATCAACAATCGTCGACTGAATCTGCATGTTCATTAACGACGAAGTGACTCCCGGAAGAACAGCTTCAACATCCATCTCTCGTAGATCCTGCTGTAATCTTCACTGAGCTGTGAGAATCATCACCTCTGGCAGTCGGCTCAAAGTGTCTGGTACGACATTCACCTTCCCTGGGTGATACTGAAGGTCGATGTCGTAATCTGCCATCAACTCTAACCATCTGCGCTGTCTCATATTCAGCTCCTTCTGAGTAAATATGTATTTCAAACTTTTGTGATCAGTGAATATTTTCACTTTCTCACTCAGTAGGAAATGACGCCAAATCTTCAGTGCGAATATGACAGCGGCGAGTTCCAAATCATGGGTCGGATAGTTTTTCTCATGGACCTTCAGCTGTCGTGAAGCATAAGCGACCTACATGGTTGTGCTGGTGCAGAACACAACCAAGTCCCTTCCCCGATGCATCGCAGAAAATCTCAAAGCCTCCGCTTCTTTCTGGAGTAGCCAAGACTGGTGCAGTCGTTAGTCTCTCCTTCAAAGTGGAAAAAGCCTGCTCGCAAGATTCTGACCAACTGAACTTGACATCCTTCCGCGTCAATCTCGTCATCGGCTCAGCTATCCTCAAGAAGTCCTTGATAAATCTGCGGTAGTAGCCAGCCAATCCAAGAAAACTCCAGATGTCCGAAGCCGATCGTGGTGTAGGCCATTCACTGACTGCTCTGACCTTCTCCGGATCCACTGAGATGCCGGCTCCTGATACTACATGTCCAAGAAATGCAACTCTGTCCAGCCAGAATTCACATTTGCTAAACTTGGCATATAGTTTATGATGGCAGAGCATCTCCAACACCAATCTCAAGTGTTCTGCGTGTTCTTCTTCGCTCTTCGAGTACACCAGGATGTCATCTATGAAGATCACTACGAACTTCTCAAGGAAGTCGTAGAAGATGAGGTTCATGAGATTCATGAACACAGCAGGAGCGTTGGTCACACCGAACGGCATGACAACGAACTCATAGTGCCCATACATGGTCCGGAAGGCTGTCTTGGGCACGTCATCCTTCTTGACTCTGACTTGATGGTATCTGCTCCGAAGATCCAACTTCGAAAACACCTTCGATCCACCAAGTTGATCGAAGATATCATCAATATGGGGCAGCAGGTACTTGTTCTTCACAGTGATTTGATTTAACTCCAGATAGTCGATACACATCCTCCTCGATCCTTCCTTCTTCTTTTCCAGCAAGACGGGTGCACCCCAGGGAGATACGCTGGGATGAATAAAACCCTTCTGTAGTAGCTCATCCAACTGCTTCCTCAGCTCCTCTAGCTCAGCTGGAGCCATACGGTATGGCGCCTTAGAAATCGGTTGAGCTCCTGGCATTAGATCAATGCCGAACTCCAATGCTCGATCAGGCGACAGACCGGAAATGTCCTCAGGGAAGACATCCTCGAAGTCTCGCACTATAGCTGGCTTCTCCGGCTCTGCAATCATAGATGCAACAGTCAATCTGTACGGCTGGGCCCGAAACTTGACAGGTCCAAGCGAACGTCCTCCGCTGACGAACTCAAACACTTGGTGGTCAGGAATTTCAAACACCACTTTCTTCCTGTGACAGTCGATCGTGGCATAGAAAGCTCCTAACCAATCAATACCGAGGATTGCATCGAAATTGGATAGGTCGTGGACGATGAAATCAGCATACAATTCGTGTCCACTAACCACCAATGGGCAAGGTCGACAACCAAGTGCAACCTTCACTACACCATTCCCAGTCGTGATGTTCCAACACTTGGGAAGTGCGTGGGTGGGTATCGAGTGTTCGACTACGAACTTCCGTGACAGGATGCACATGGAAGCTCCAGAGTCGAACAGGGTCAAGTCTGGGTGAGAAGAAACTAGGATGACACCTAAGGGTAACATGCAGCTATATCAAACAAGGAACCAACTAATCAAACACAAATGCAGAAAAGGAAAGACTAGGTTAGAAGTTACCTACAATCACGTCGTCAACGGCCTCAGCCTCAACGGCTGTCATGGTGTAAGCTCGACGCACCAGGGGGTTGGCCTGCTGATAGACTTGCTTCTGTGGTATTAGTGGTGGTCCTCGCTGTCCAGGTGCAGGCACTGGTCTCTGAGCGGGTCCAGGTGCATGCACTGTCCGTTGAGCAGGTCCAGATGCTCCAGCAGGCATAGGTCGAGTGCCTTTGGGGCAGTCCCTCGCAACATGGGCAGGAGATCCACTGACCAAACACTGATTCAGCATTCTCCTGCAGTCCTTCTTCACATGGCCAAGCTTGCCGCAGAAGTGGCAAGTCAGCTCCGCTCGGCTGGGTACAGGTGCAGCTAGCCTTTTGAACTGGGTGGTCTAAACTAGACGTACACCAGGCCTAGGTCCACTCCTCAGCATCTCCATCGAACGCTTGCCCGCTTGACGTGCCTTCTTCAGATTGGCGATGTGCTCCTGATTCTTTGCAGCTACCAAGACATCCTCATGAGTGGAAAAAGTATTCCCGGACAGCACACTCTGGACATCCATATCCAAGCCCTGTAGGAAACGATGTGCACAGTCCTCAGGTTCCTTCACCATAGCAGGGGCATATCGACTCAACATAGTGAACTCTGCCTCGTACTCATCAACAGTCATAGTACCCTGCTCCAGGTTGATGAAGCGACTCTCCATCATTCTCTTCGCAGACTTGGGAAAATACTCGGCGTCAAACCTCATGCAGAAGGTATCCCATGAAATCGGCTTGGTCAGCATGGCCTCTTCCGCAGTCCACCAGCTGTGGGCATTATCTGTCAATTGCTTCCTGGCAAGCTCCACCCATTCATCTTTATTGATTCGGGCAAGGCCCAAATCATCCTCAGTGCTCTGACGCCACTCTTCGGCCGATAGTGGGCCCTCTCGTCTGGAAAAGCTCTTTGGACGCATCTCTCGGAACTGCTTGGCTCCCGGGGCTGGTGCAACTGGTGCGGCTGGCGCAGCTGGCGCAGCCTGGCGTCCCTGCTGGACCAGATGATGCTGAACCTCCAGCATATCTCTCATAACTCCTAGCATCTGGCGGATGTCGTCCTCTCCGCCTCTAGTGGCTCCGGCTCCGTGTCGGGTGATGCGTCTTCCGACCATCCTACAAAAGAGAAAGAAAGCCCGAGTTAATCTCGTGTATACGATTACTCCGGATGTTCGGCTTAAGAAAGTGTTCTCATTGTGTTCAGAATATGCGTTTTTTGTTCAGGACAGATTTACAAAAAGCCCCTACGACGTCTAATCACCCAGTTTTATTAAGTTCTCTACCTTACGCTGTGGGTTAAGGGTTGTACAGAGATAGATCTACGAACCGGTTGTGCTGAGGAGGATCGAAACGCAGCGGTGATGTGTGCAACTTCAAAACAGCGACGACGTCGGCGTTTGAGGAGCGGACAGGGGCGTGTGGGGGCTCTGCAGGTAGCTACGAGGGAAACAGCAAGTCCCTGGGGCTGTCGGCCTCAGTTCCGATGCTAGCAACGCGGATGAGAGCCGCAACGAAGGCGTTTGCGTGCGTGGGGAAGAGGGGAACCCCCGGCTGCGTTTACGCATGGAGGAGGAGATTGGGGCGCCGTTGCAAGCAACCGGGCGTGCGAGGGGGGTGGTGCTCTGCTCGGCGTGGAGAGGAGAAGGTGGATGTCGGTCGGAGAGAGCCTGGGCATGGGTGATGCGAAGAAGGAGGACTGCGGCGTTTGTGGCGGTTGCGTGGAGATCTGGCGTGGGCGGCTGCCGCGTTAGGCGAGGGAGAGGCTGTGGGCGCTGTCCTAGGCGGAGGGGAGAAGAGGAGAAGGGTCCATGCGGCGTTTGGAGAAGAAGCTGCGAGGTGCTCTCTGCGTGGAGAAAGATGAAGGGGGCGGCTGTGTGATGTGTTTGCTATGGGAAAAGATAGTCTAGGGTTTTTATAAAGGGAGATAGGTTATAGGCTGCTGTCGAATGTTGTTAGCATAGGGTTTATAAAATATTTGGTTTGTGAGGTTGTGAAGGGTGCAGCACACGTGAAGCTAGTTGTGGCTTATCTATAGGGTTCTAATTCTTATTATATTATTTGTGTATGAGGTTTGAGAAGGCAGTACTTGCCCAGGTTATAGGCTTGGGGTTATTATAAGATTGTTGTACAAGTGATGATGGAGTTCTAAAATGAAACACGTGAATGCCTATGGTTTTCATTTCATTGCTGGGCCTAGGCTACAAACGTGAGTGCACATCTATTTAAGGAAGGGTTTTGAATGAAATAATTAGATTAATTGTGGTATAATGGGAGAAATCAAGGCTAATCAATTTGTTTAATGGGTTTATAAATGGTAGGTTGAAATTTGAATTTTAAAAAGATATGAAATTAATATAATAAAAGATACTTAACTAAATAATAATGATAATGATAATAATAAAAATAAATAAATTTAACTTAGTGTCATGAAATGATGATAGTGATAATTAGCATGGTGAAACAGACACGTGCACGGGGACGGATACGCCTAACTACGGATATGGACGAAAAAATATGCGAGAGAAATACAGATAATGTCATCGATAAAGACCGGTCATTACATCAGCTATCAATCCGAAGAGCTTCGAATGGTGAACGCTTAGCAACCGACGGCGACGAATTTCGACTTCGTTTGACCCCTCAAACAATTGCCCAAAGTTGGGCAAATAATCGATATTCGTAGCCGTCATTTGGGGTTTCAAAAACCCTAAAATTAACTTAAGTTGCGGGCGCGCCCGCTAAGCTTAGCGGGCGCGCCCTCCCAAGGGGACAAGGGTGGGCCGCACGCCCGCTGGGCAGCGGGCCGTGCCCGCTGTCGCAGCGGGCATGCGCCCACTGCAGCCAGCGGGCTGTGCCCGTTTGCCTTTGTTTATGGGCTTATTAGCCCAGTGGGTCTAACACACTTCGCCTTGGACTGTTTTCGCGTTTCTGGGCTCGTTTGAGCTCCGATTTGGACGCGGTTTGAACCTGTGTTTAGACCGGGACGATCCCGTCATCCAGGTAACCCTTTTCAATATATGTATTCCTACTAAATTTGTCATAACTAATTTACGACACGTTTAATCTTTGGTTTGCTTCAAATGTAACATTTGTCCCTATTGCTATTGCGACTAACTTTCACAACAAGCTTTGTGAATATTTAAATATCATCAAATGATATCTCTCTCTATTCTATCTTCCTATTACTAAGACACGAACACTACTCGGTGTGAGACCCAACAGCCTGAACTTACTACAGGTTGGGGCTCGGAACCCCTAGACGACGGTCACTACGAGCAGTAGTTGTCGTCCCTGTTTCAGAATCATCATAACGTGATCGACCCTTTGACAAAAGCATCATTGGGTTTGTATTGGCTGTGTTAGTGACGAACTTCGTTAGCCATAGTCCCTTCGTCAAGACTGTGTTCTTGTTGGCCTATGGTATGGTTTACTGTCAACCCTATTAGACAACATTGGTCAGTATACGGCGGTCTTTGTTGTATACATGTTGTACTTCTTACAACGTACCCCGGTCGATGATTAACATAAAGACCGTACTGAGCCAGTAACACTAACTTCCATTTAACAGAAGTGACGAATCCCATCTTGGTCATCTACTCGCCTCGAGAGCTTCGGGTGCAGCTCAACCTAAGATCTTTCAGCAGGCCTAGCCTCGAAGCTAGATCATAGGTCTAAGCTACACCGTTCACTCACAGATTTGTACAACTGACTTCAGGTCTTAAGGACCAGCTAACCTATCATCACCCTAGAGTTATTAACGAAGTTCAGTTAAAGTTAACCATTTAATAACTCTAATGTGGTCATTCAGTGAACCCGTTCTCTAATGAGCACCTGTGTCTCGTCTCTGACTTCACCAAGTCGAATGACTATGAGATCATCATTACCCTAAGGTAAGACTAAGACACAATGGTCTATCTGATGTGTCGATATCCAGTTCTCGACACATCTGTGACCACGAACCATTTAAGACTTACGTTTCTATTCGATCACTTACTTACTCATAATCGAGATCTCATCTATATACGTAAGGACCTAATTATAAGTCTATGGATATTATCTAAGTATATTAATACGAACGATTTATACTTAGAATAATAGGTACCATATACGGTATGAACAAGACGTATACTTATGGATAAATGCCTTATGGGCATATATTCTCCTACAGGCACTACACGTTGTAGCAAAAGCTACTAAACAATATTCACGATTTTCGCAATTAACTAGCATTCACGATGTGTACAAGATTTTTTCCTTACAGCTGAAGTTGCCGATCTGGCATACTTCTATACTGAGTGGTCGCTTACCTCTACCCCTCCCACGTGTGTCGAGCCTTGGTTTTCCAAGTACGTGAGCTCGCTTCTGGATCACGAGTCCAGGAAGTGTTTCTCAATATGGACTGGCGCCCATCTTCTGGATCACGAGCCAGGAAGTGTTTTTGGCATAGGGTTGTGCCCGCAAAGCAGGTGCCTAGCCTCAATCATTACAATAAGTGTAGTGTGTGCTACGTAATCACGACGAAACATTGAATGCATGCAATGACATGGCAATTAGCAGTTAAATTTTGTACCGTTAATTGAAATTAAACATGATATGGCAGCATGAATGAAAGCAAGTAAAGGTGTCGGATCTAGCTTCGTTGTCAAGCTAGATTAAGAAGGCGTCTAGGCGACTATCATTTCATCGCCTTGTATCTTTTACGCTAAAAGCAAGGAATGGCCTAAAACACGACCTAAACAAGGAACTGGCAAGTTTTACTTGCCTGAATAAGGTCCGTAGTCTCAGTTCAACAATGGTCCAGATCACCATATGTGCTCCAAAAAAAACCTCCCAAACCTACAGTCACATATTCATTATCTTCAATTAGTGAGTTAACCAACACAATTAAATTACAATTTTTATCTTGTTAACATGCAGTGTGGGTTCCTACGGTTCAGATATACCTTAACACGACGCGAGAGCTACACTAACGTCGGGTAGCGACGTCAGGGGTTGGATTCCGGTAGCGTGTAAGGTAACGGCGTCAGCTCGGGAACGGTAACTGGTCGCGAAGAAAGACGTAGTATAGCTGCGACATGGATTCTTAACATCAAGCCAAAGGAATAATAACTATATAGATTTACACTATTATAAATAGATAAACGAATCTACCTATTACAAACTACTACAAGTGTTATTAACTCTATTATATACATGAAGTAACTACTTATAGTTTACAAGGTACATACAGCTACATTATCAACACTTGTAGTGGAAATTAGTACATGACCTCTTATATTATTATATACTAACCTCTTTCATTAGTGGAATATATAAAATGTTTATTAAACCTTAAACTAAAATTATTAACAACTAAACTGCATGCGGTCAAAACTTACGTAATTATACTTAACCTGTTACTATTAGCTCGTATATATATACACACATGCAGCTAGCAACACAATATAATATGCAGTCGCTCGTAACACTCATCGCCTGCTAATACATTGCCCTCAGGTGACAACGGCGGACGGAAGCGGAGGCTACCGGTGACATGGGACCAGAGTAGTCTGGGGGCGTGTGGCAAGGTGAGAGATGCTGCCGGAAGTTGGAGGGCTGCCGACGACAGGTTGCAAGCGACAGGCTGAGAGCGTGGTGGCCGGACAGGAGGGCGCCGGCGATCTTGAATGGCGTTGCCCTGCTTTGAACATAGGAGAGGCGGTGGTTTTGTGGTGCAGGCTGTCGGGGCCAGAGGATGTGGCCACCGGAGATGGGATGGTAGAGGGGGACTGCGAGAGAGGTAGATGAGGGGACATGGCAGGGTGCGTCGGCGGGGGAGGATAAGCCGTCGGAACAGGGAAGCGGTCAGAAACAGGGGTGGCGGTCGGTGCTGTTTGGTGAGGGAGAAGGGTACTGGGCGGTGGAGCTTGTGGGTCGCGGGGTGCTGGTAGGCGGTGGTTGAAGGAGGCGCGGCCGGGTGATGTTCGAGCAAACTTCGATTGTGGGAGGCAGCGGCGGTCTTGGTGCGCGGTGGGCTGAGGGACTGTGGTCGGGCGGTGGAAGGGAGTTGGTCGAGGCGAGGGCTGCCTGTTGGATATGGAAGACGTTAGTACACCCTTGTAGGGGATGTACGAGGGAATACGGACCTCGAACGTCGCATACACGAAGTCGTGTGCAAAGGGAATATGTTCCCTTGCGGAGAGGATCTCTAGATTGATGGGAAAGTCGCATTATATATGCATAAGTGCATGCGACATATGGCTAATAAAGGGGTAATATCTTAAGCTTATGTTGTACCATGCATATGGTACAACTTAAGCTTATAATGTGCCATGTGTCATGGTACACCTTAGTTAAATTGTTCCTAAGGAACAATTACTCCTAAAATAACTACCTTGGGGGCTATAAATAAGACCCAAGGGTAAGCCATTTCTTTACACTTTTGCATGGCATTCTTGCATGCATTTCATTCTAGCGAAGCTCTGCCGAAATCCTTCCTCTCTCTTTATCCAAATTCTTAAATCTAAAAGTAGAGATTTAGATTGTGGATTTAGTAGCCTTACTCCGTTCGTGAGAAGACTCGATCCGTCGTGGCGAATCCGAAGGCAAAGTTCCGAGACTACCGTGTCGCATACGCAAGCGTAAGTCTCAACTTTATTTATCGATCCTAACTCTGTTTTGACAGGATCCTACATTGGTATCAAAGCCATGCGGGTTCGCCCCGGTCAAACCGCCGTCCCGTCGAAACTATGAACGAGTCGTTGTCTTTTTCACGAATGGGTATCCTACCATTACGGATATGGTAGGAACGCTTCGTGACGGAGAGAACGCATCGGTTGTTCTTTTCACGTTAGGGTCTCCTATCATTATGGATATGGTAGGAACTCTCCGTGACGGGAAGAACCGACCGTTCACGTAGTATGTTATTTTTCTTTTTTGGCACACGGCCATTAGAAAATAACCATTTTCTCGACGAACGGGTGCTTCATCGACGAACTGGTGCTTCATCGAGGAAGAAGGTGGTGGTTATTCCCATCGGGGAAGATGAATTTTAGTGCATGTGCACCATGGCCAAATGGGCTATGAAGGCCATGCACCCCCCTCCCCATGCGGAGGGGGTTGGCTACGGCCAATAACCACCGCGGCAACCCCCACCGGCGGGGGTGTGCGGCCACCCCACACAAGGGGAGGCCGGCCATGGCCAAAGGGCCATGGCCGGCCATGGCAAAAATGGCCTTGGCCATGACCGGTCATGGCCAAGCCATGGCCGGCCAAGGCCAGGCCGGCAGTGGCCGGCCCCGGCCAAGGCCAGGGGCCGGCCTGGTCGGCCCTGGCCTGGCCGACCCTGGCCGGCCAGGGCAGAGGCCCTGGCCGGCCCTTGGCCAAGCCTCGGCCAGGACAGAGGCCCTGGCCGGGAGAAGTTACAGACCAAAATAATTGGTCGACCAATTTGGTCGTTTTGGTCGACCAATCCGACAGAAGGTCTTGGTCGATCGCGAACTTGCCGAATGACCCATACGGGGTAACAAAAGGCCTTGGTCAAACTCGAATGTGCCGATTAGCCCATACGGGGCTAACGACAGTCGCCTACTCTTGTTTTATTAAATTTTTTTTGGCTCTACTCCTTGAAGATTAGCCATAGTGCTCTACTTCATGCGAGATTAGCCATGTCATTGTGCTCTACTCTACGGAGATTAGCCAATGTACTTATGACATTGTGTTCTACTCTACGGAGATTAGCCAATGTATTTCAAATTTTTGACAAAGATGTTTTCAAATAGGTTATGTCCCGTCCTTAAATCGGGATAGCGCAATTTAGAATTCCAAGTCCTACCACGATCCGGCCATGGTCATCTAACCCATGGGTGTGTAGAACAGGTCTCGTGGCTTGGCAATTGTTGCGCTAAAATTCTTTGCGCAAACTCTCACCTATTCCATTTTGAAAGATATGTTTTTCAAAAATATTTTTCTGCTGCTGGTACCATACGGGTATCATTTCTGATTTCTTTTTACTTGAGATAAGTAAGAGGGATACTTTGAAAGTTACTTCTAGATGGTAGTTGGGAACGTAGTAAACTTCTCGATTCTAGAGTAACATTTCAACGCATCCAAGGAACTTATCAAGTGTTTAAAGAATCGAAACTTTATGCATAGAATTTTGATCGTGTTTTTCATTCTCTTTGCAGTTTTTTGATTCGAATATGTCTACCGCTTCTAAGAACATTGTCGCAGAGCTTAACAAAGGTGAAAAGCTCAACGGCGACAATTATAAACTTTGGTCAATAAAAATCCAATATGTTTTGGAGGAGCAAGATGTGCTTGAAACACTCCAAAACATAATGGAAGAACCTGAGTTGGGCAATACGGCCCAACACAAGAGGGACCGGGAAGCTTATGAGACTTGGACTCGAAAGAACAAAATAGAACGTATTACGTTACTGTCCGCAATGGACAATGACATAATGCGTCTATTTCGGGAATTCGACCTAGCCAAAGACATATGGTCTGAGCTAGAAATAAAGTTTGGTGGAACTTCGGTTACCAGACTCCGCTCCTTAAATATTCAATTTGATTCGTACAAAATGCGGCGAGATCACTCTATGAAAAAGCATCTCCGCCACATGGCGAATCTCATATCTGAATTAAAGGATGCGGGTGTTACGCTGTCTGACGAACAGCAGATCCAAGCAGTCATTCGTTCACTCCCAAATAGCTGGGATAACATGAAAATGCACCTCACTCATTATGAGTGCATTAAAACTTTAAGCGATGTATCGAAACACCTCGAACTCGAGGAAGAGCGGATTCAAGCCGCAAAACCAAGTGCAGAAGTGCACATGGCCGCTAGTTCCTCACATGGAGGAAATAAGCGGAAGAATAAACGCTTAAGGTTTGTGAACAAACGAAAGCAAGAACCGGAAACCTCAAAGAAGACTAAGAACAAAAAGTGGTAAAAGAATGTGCACTCAAAGAAGAAAAACTTGAAGAAGATCAAGTGCTTTAAGTGCAACAAGTACGGTCACTTCGCCCGTACGTGTATGGATGGAAGTGATAAGGTAACTTGTAGGGCTAGTTACATATGTGTTTCTAGTTCCGTGTTTCTTGCTGAATCTAACTATTTTTGGTTGATTGATTCAGGGGCCACAGACCACGTAGCGAAGGACAGAAGGTTCTTCGTAGAGTATCGAAAGATAACTCAAGGAACAAAGTGGATATACGTCGGCAACAACACTCGTGTTGAAGTCAAAGGCGTCGGAACATGCAAGCTAGTTCTCGACAACGGCCGGACTTTATTATTGCACGACGTCCTCTTTGCTCCAGATATTAGAAGGAATATCGTATCCGTGGTCATGTTAATGTCTTTAGATTATGAATGGAGGTTCTATAAACAAAAGGTTGACCTTGTTTGTAATAGTTCTTTAATTGGGTCGGGTAATGTTTGTAATGGATTAATTGTTTTAAACACAATGTATGATGATTCTTCTTCTATAAATGAAAGTTTCCATTTGACAAATGCTTCTAACTATGAATCTGAGATCATTTGTTGGCATGCAAGACTTGGTCATATTGGACCAACTAGAATGGATAGACTCGCCAAAAGTGGCTTGCTATCTAATGTTTCAAAAGTTGAAATGTCAACTTGCAAACATTGTCTTGTAGGGAAAACTTGTCGCAAGCCGTTTGGAACTGGCACAAGGGCTGAAGTTCCATTACAGCTTATCCATTCGGACATTTGCGGTCCAATGAATGTTAAGACAAGACGCGGGAAGTCCTATTTCATCACCTTCATTGATGACTTCACCCGTTTCGGTCACATTTATTTGATTTCCCACAAACATGAAGCTTTATCTTGCTTCAAAAACTATATGAGTTTAGTGGAAAATCAACTAGATTGCAAGATAAAGGTCTTGCGAACCGATCGGGGTGGAGAATATCAATCAACGAGTTTTAAGGAACTCTGTGATGAAAAAGGCATAGTTCATCAAATAACTATGCCTTATACTCCGCAACAAAACAATGTTGCGGAAAGAAGAAATAGGACATTGATGGAAATGGTCCGATCAATGATGTCTCACGCAAATTTGTCCATCACCTTTTGGGGTGATGCATTATTGACGGCAGCATTCATTTTAAACCGTGTACCCTCGAAGTCGGTAAGTTCTACTCCTTATGAGTTGTGGAACAATAGAACTCCAGACTTAAGCATTCTAAAACCTTGGGGTTGTGCCTCTTACGCACATTTATCCTCTCACAAATATGGCAAACTTGGGCCACGTGGGAGGAAGTGTATCTTCATCCGATACGCTGAAAACTCCAAAGGATATGTTTTCTTCGGTCAAGAGGACAATGGGGGTCTAATAGAATTCGAATCGAGGGATGTTGTCTTCTTGGAAAACGAGTTTCCAAGACAAGGTGAGATAGGTCAAGACTTATCCTTGTTTAAGACTTGGGATCAAGAAGGATCAGAACGTTCGAGTGGGAGAATTCTTGGTGAAGAAGAAAATACGTTTCAAACTTCACCAATGGATGATACGAACGATACCAATCATATACCGAGTGGGAGTGATATTATTCCAAGTGGGAGTAATGTCATTCCAAGTGGGAGTTATCAAACTCAAGCAAGACGTAGTAATCGAACGAGGCTAACACCTCTGAGATTTGAGGATGAATTTCCTCAAACATTCATGACATTACTACAAGATGATGACGAACCTGCAAATTTCAAACAGGCCGTCACATGCCCTGCTAAAGATAAATGGATAGCGGCAATGGAAGAAGAACTTCAATCCATGAAAACAAACCAAGACTGGGACTTGGTTGATTTACCTAAGGGACGTAGAGCCATTGGGAACAAGTGGGTTCTCAAAATCAAGCATAAGGCTAATGGCTCCATCGAGAAATATAAAGCTCGCCTTGTTGCGAAAGGTTTCACGCAAAAGGAAGGAATAGACTACGAAGAGACTTTCTCTCCTGTCGTGCGTTTTACCTCCATTCGCTTAATTATGGCAATGGTGGCTTGTTTGGACCTCGAGTTACATCAGATGGATGTAAAGACTGCTTTTCTTAACGGAGAACTAGATGAGGAGATCTACATGGAACAACCAAACGGGTTCGTACAAGAAGAAAACAAACATAAGGTTTGTAAACTTCGTAAATCCATATATGGTCTTAAACAATCCTCAAGGCAGTGGTATATGCGCTTTCAAGAAGTCGTTTTGTCGTATGGTTTCTCCATGCTCGACGAAGACAACTGCGTATATATTAAGAGGATTAAAAACAAGTATGTAATTATGTCTCTTTATGTAGATGACATACTTATAGCCGGAAATGATAAGCGTCTTATCATGGATATCAAAGCTTGGCTTTCATCCGTCTTTGAGATGAAAGACATGGGTGAAGCTGCATATATCCTTGGGGTTAAGATCTCAAGGAATCGTTCCAAGAAACTTCTTTCTCTCTCTCAAGAGACATATATAAAGAAAGTTTTAGAACGGTTTAATATGCAGGACTGCAAGCCAATTGATACTCCAATAAGCAAAGGCGAGGGTCTATGTTTGGAAATGTGTCCCAAAGATCCAAAAGAAAAGAAAGCTATGGAAAAGGTTCCATACTCCAGTGATGTCGGGAGTCTGATGTACGCCATGATGTGTACCAAACCGGACATTTGCTATGTTGTTGGTATGGTAAGCCGTTACCAATCCAACCCAGGATAGGCATACTGGAAAGCGGTGAAGAGGATATTAAGATACCTCAAAGGGACTGCGGACTATGCGTTATGCTATCAAGGCAATACCTTGAGACTCGAAGGCTACACCGATGCTGATTGGGCGGGTGATCTCGACGAGCGAAGATCTACCTCAGGCTTTGTTTACTTGCTCGGGAATGGTGCAATATCCTGGAGCAGCAAGAAGCAAACCTGCATCGCCCTATCACCCATGGAAGCCGAATTTGTAGCATTCAGCATGGCGGTCCAAGAAGCTGTTTGGCTTAGGAAATTCTTAGACAGGCTAACGGATTCCACTGACTCGAGCACTGTTCCTATATACAGTGATAGTCAAGCTTCGATTGCCTATGTCAAAGATCCTAAATTTCATTGTAAGACCAAACACATTGATATTCGATTCAAGTTTGTGAAGGACTATGACAAACGGAAGGAAGTAGACATAGGATACATATCCACGCATGAGATGATAGCGGATCCCCTTACTAAGGCGATCCCCAGAGATGTGTTTTTCAAACACTTATCATCTATGGGAATGCGTAGGTGCTGAGCTGTATCATGTAATATTTCCCATGTCTATAGAAGATCAAAGTTTAATTTGCATACAAGTTTCTTACAAATGATTTTATATACATTTGTGTTTAAGTCTCAGCTATTTTATTGTGTGTATGTCGGACAGATTAAGGTTGGCTCTCTCACATGAGCAACCGCCTTATCTTATCAGATGGATAAGATAGAGATGAGACTAGTTTAAAGTCAAAATCATTAGACAAATGATTTAGAGTCGTGACTTAAACAAGATAGTCGAATGAAAGATCTGCATCATATGGATGCTTACAAAAGATCTGAGATCTGTATCACAAGGATATTTGAAAGAGATCTCATAGGATTTTTTAAATCCTATCTGTCTTATGCAGGATGAGAGTCCGGAAATATTTCATGAGTAGTAAGGGGACTCAAAAGATAGACACTATGGTGTCTGATCTTTCATCCATACAACATCATTAAGACATACTCTCCCTGGGAAAGGAGTGATGTTGTAATACGTGTTCATACCACGTATGCATTTCGACCATTGAGTTTGTAGCAATAGTGTTTGCTATTATGTGAGACTCAAAGGCCATACGGGTCTTAACTCTTACCCTCAAGGACTCCAATTGGTTACTTTAGATTTGACGAGATGATCGCTATCTTAGCGTGTTGCTAATGGGCTATGATAATTCGGCTCGGCGGGGCACGTTAGAAAAGCGAATCAAGTCAAGATCAGAAGGTTCGCAAGAAGAGGAAGATTGATTTCATATTCACATTTGAACTTTAAATGATTCAAAGCTGGCCAGTCAATTGTAATCCAGATGGGATTCAATTGTTGAATATAAAGTATAAGAAATGTGAAGAAATAATCTAGGGTAAAGCATGTGTTGAACTACTCAACTTTGCACCTTCGAGGTCATTGTGTATCTCTAACAAGTGCACAACAACAGACTCTACGCGCATGACGGTCGCACGGTCTATTTCTCGGTATGATAGATGAAAGAACTAAGAGAAAGACGTTCTCTTACAATCCCCTCAAGTGTGAGTGGGAGATGTTGGATATGGAAGACGTTAGTACACCCTTGTAGGGGATGTATGAGGGAATACGGACCTCGAACGTCGCGTACACGAAGTCGTGTGCAAAGGGAATATGTTCACTTGCGGAGAGGATCTCTAGATTGATGGGAAAGTCGCATTATATATGCATAAGTGCATGCGACATATGTCTAATAAAGGGGTAATATCTTAAGCTTATGTTGTACCATGCATATGGTACAACTTAAGCTTATAATGTGCCATGTGTCATGGTACACCTTAGTTAAATTGTTCCTAAGGAACAATTACTCCTAAAATAACTACCTTGGGGGCTATAAATAAGACCCAAGGGTAAGCCATTTCTTTACACTTTTACATGGCATTCTTGCATGCATTTCATTCTAGCGAAGCTCTGCCGAAATCCTTCCTCTCTCTTTATCCAAGTTCTTACCGTCGTAGCGAATCCGAAGGCAAAGTTCCGAGACTACTGTGCCGCATACGCAAGCGTAAGTCTCAACTTTATTTATCGATCCTAACTCTGTTTTGACAGGATCCTACACTGCCGGTGGCGGGTCGGGTTGAAGAGGAAGGGTGATCGGAAGTGATTGGGTTCGTGCAGGCTTCGGGAGGAAGAGGAGGCTGTTGGATATGGAAGACGTTAGTACACCCTTGTAGGGGATGTATGAGGGAATACGGACCTCGAACGTCGTGTACACGAAGTTGTACGCAAAGGGAATATGTTCCCTTGCGGAGAGGATCTCTAGATTGATGGGAAAGTCGCATTATATGTGCATAAGTGCATGCGACATATGGCTAATAAAGGGGTAATATCTTAAGCTTATATTGTACCATGCATATGGTACAACTTAAGCTTATAATATGCCATGTACGATGGTACACCTTAGTTAAATTGTTCCAAAGGAACAATTTATCCTAAAATAACTACCTTGGGGGCTATAAATAAGACCCAAGGGTTAGCCATTTCCTTACACCTTTTGCATGGAATTCATGCATGCATCTTCATTCTAGCGAAGCTCTGCAGAAATCCTTCCTCTCCTCTATCCAAGTTCTTAATCTAAAGTAGAGATTTAGATTGTGGATTTAGTAGCCTTACTCCGTTCGTGAGTAGACTCGATCCGTCGTGGCGAATCCGAAGGCGAAGTTCGTAGACTACCGTGCCGCGTACGCAAGCGTAAGTCTCAACTTCATTTATCGATCCTAACTCTGTTTTGGACAGGATCCTACATTGGTATCAGAGCCATACGGGTTCGCCCCGGAGAAACTATGAACGAGTCGTTGTCTTTTTCACGGATGGGTATCCTACCATTACGGATATGGTAGGAACGCTTCGTGACGGAGAGAACGCAGCGGTTGTTCTTTTCACGTTAGGGTCTTCTGTCATTACGGATATGGCAGGAACTCTCCGTGACGGGAAGAACCGACCGTTCATATCGTCAAACTCGCTCTCTTCATGGATGCTGAGTCTCCATTCATAGGGAATGGGCGCTCTCTTCATGTGGAGCGCGTAGTTTACGAATTTTTGAAGTGGGTTCAATTTTTTGGCACACGGCCATTGGAGGACAACTACTTCCTCGACGAACGGGTGCTTCACCGAAGAAGAAGGTGGTGGTTATTCCCATCGGGGAAGATGAACTTTAGTGCATGTGCACCATGGCCAAATGGGTTATGAAGACCATGCACCCCTCTCCCCATGCGGAGAGGGTTGGCTACGGCCAATAACCACCGCGGTAACCCCCTCCGGCGGGGGTGTGCGGCCACCCCATGAAAGGGGAAACCGGCCATGGCCAAAGGGCCATGGCCGGTCAAGGCCAATATGCCATGGCCGGGCCATGGCCGGCCGGCCTTGGCCGGCCATGGCCCTGGCCGGCCACGGCCAGGGCCAGAAGGCCCTGGCCCCGGCCAGGGGCCAGGCCGCCCTGGCCTCAGGCCAGAAGGCCCTGGCCGCGGCCAGGCCAGGGCCAGGCATCCCTGGCCGGGGCCAGGGCAGGGGCCCTGACCCCGGCCAGGGGCCAGGCCGCCCTGGCAGAGGCCAGGGCAGCGCCCTGGCCTCAGGCCAGGGGCCTGGCCGCCCTGACAGAGGCCAGGGCGGCGCCCTGGCCTCAGGCCAGGGCCTGGCAGCCCTGGCCGGGGCCAGGATAGGGGCCCTGGCCCCCGGCCAGGGGCCAGGCCGCCCTGGCAGAGGCCAGGGCGGCGCCCTGGCCTCAGGCCAGGGGCCTGGCCGCCCTGGCAGAGGCCAGGGCGGCGCCCTGGCCTCAGGCCAGGGGCCTGGCCGCCCTGGCCGGGGCCAGGGCAGGGGTCCTGGCCCCCAGCCAGGGGCCAGGCCGCCCTGGCAGAGGCCAGGGCCAGGCCGCCCTGGCCTCAGGCCAGGGCCAGGCCGCCCTGGCCCCGGCCAGGGCCTGGCCGCCCTGGCAGAGGCCAGGGCAGGGGCCCTGGCCCCGGCCAGGGGCCTCTGGCCTAGGCCAGGCCAGGCAGAGGCCTGGCCGGCCTCTGGCCGAGGCCAGGCCAGCGGCCAGGCCGGCCCTGGCAGTGGCCAGGGCTGTCGCAGGCCGTCTCTGGCAGCGGTCAGGGCCTGGCCGGGGGCTGGACTTATCGGCACTGGCCGGGAGTGAAGAAGACCAATTCGGCAAAAGGCCTTGGTTGAACATGAACGTGCCGACTAGCCCATACGGGGCCAAACGACAGTCGTCTGCATCAAAATTCTCTCATACGGGGAGAAACGCCTGGATCCATACGGGAGCCAGCGACGATAGTTTGCAGAAAATCCCAAAAGGGGGATCCGACCTAGGCACGGCTACGGCTCACTCCCGACAAATGGTCAGGAAGTGCCGAATGTTTCACTAAGTATCATAAGGGTACTAAGATGAAATATTCATTTTTTTTTGAAAAAATACGTTTTCATACGTTTTGAAAAATATGTTTTCAAAAACGCTTTTCCGCTGCAAAGTACTATAAGAGTACTAACATTTGATAAAGTGAGGGAGAAATATTGAAAGTTACTCTAGATGGTGATTGGAAACAAAGTGACCTTTCCGATTCTAGAGTAACATCTTCAATATTTTTCGAAAGTAACTTATCAAATTATGAATATCATTCCAAGTGGGAGTTGATTTTAGAACTATCCATATGGGATATTCTATTATCATTTCAAGTGGGAATTATATCTGAAAAATACGTTTTCAAACTCGTTTTCCGCTGCTAGTACTATAAGAGTACTATTGTTTGATAAGTGATGGGGGAATATTGAAGGTTGTTCTAGATGGTGATTGGAATCATAGAGACCTTTTCGATTCTAGAATAACATCTTCAATATTTTTCGAAAGTAACTTATCAAATATAATATAATTCCAAGTGGGATTTGAATTTTTAGAACTATCCAAATGGGATATTCTATTATCATTTCAAGTGGGAGTTATATTTTAAGAATTTTTATGCAATGTTTTGATCAAACCTTCGGTTTTGTGTCTTTTGCAGCATTTTAAAAGTAAAATGTCTTCCGCTTCAAAGAATATCGTCGCTGAGTTAAACAGAGGTGAAAAACTCAACGACGATAATTACAAACTTTGGTCCATTAAGATACAATACGTTTTAGAGGAGCAAGAAGTGCTCGAAACTCTAAAGAACGTAATGATTGAACCCAGGTTGGGCACTACGGCCCAACACCGACGAGACAAGGAAGCTTTTGATGCTTGGTCTCGGAAGAACAAGATAGCGCGCATTACGTTATTAAGCAGTATGGCTGATGACATAATGCGCATCTTCCGAGAACATGACCTAGCCATGGACATATGGTCCAAGCTAGAGGAGAAGTTCGGTGGCACATCGGTGTCCGAACTTCGCTCCTTAACTATAAGGTTCGATTCATATAAGAAACGTCCAGATCATTCCATTGGGAAACATCTGCGACATATGGCGAACCTTATCTCGGTGTTAAAAGGATGCAGGTCATGTGCTCACAGATGAGCAACAAATCCAAGCAGTCATACGTTCCCTACCAAATGGGTGGGATCAGATGAAGATGCATCTCACTCATAATGAGAGCATCAAGATCTTCAACGATGTTTCCAAGCACCTCGAATTAGAGGAAGAGCGGCTTGCGGCTGCCAAGCCAAGTGCAGAAGTGCACATGGTTGCTAGTTCCTCACACGGGGGAAAGAAACGTAAAGATCATTCGAAGTCTTCTAATGAACGTAATAAGCAACCTGAGTCTACCAAGGAACCCAAACATAAGGGTGGGCACAAGAAATGGCACAAGAAGAAAGACTTGAAAAGGATCAAGTGCTTCAAGTGCAACAAGCTCGGTCACTATGCTCGTTCGTGTACAAGTGGAAGTGACGAGGTAACTTGTAATACTAGTTACATTTGTGTTTCTAGTTCAATATTTCTTGTGGAATCTAATCCATTTTGGGATAATTGATTCAAGTGCCACCGACCACAAAGCAAAGGACAGACGGTCCTTCGTGGAGTATCACCGGATACCCCAAGGAATGAAGTGGATCAATGTAGGAAACAACACACGTGTTGTAGAGAAAGGCGTTGGGAATTGCAAGCTAGGCTTGGACAACGGCCACACTCTCCTACTTTATGATGTTCTCTTCATTCCATATATTCAAAGGAATATTAATACCGTGGTCAATTTAATGGGTCTTGGTTATTGGTTCCTTCATGATTGTAATATGGACCTATTTTTGTAATAATTCCTTTATTGATACTGGGTTTGTATTTCAAAGGATTTATTGTAATAAGTACAATGTATAATTCCTCATGTAATGAAAATTTCCTTGTGACAAATTATTTGACTAATGAGTCTAATATAATTTGTTGGCACGCAAGGCTTGGTCATATTGGACCAACGCGTATGGATAGACTTACCAAACGTGGCCTTCTATCCAATGTTTCAAAGGTTGAAATGTCGACCTGCGAACATTGCCTTGTGAGGAAATCTTGTCGCAAGCCGTTTGGAACCGGCACAAGGGCCGAGGTTCCATTACAGCTTATCCATTCGGACATATGTGGTCCGATGAATGTCAAGACAAGATGTGGGAAGTCCTATTTCATCACTTTTATTGATGATTTCACCCGATTCGGTCATATCTATTTGATATCCCACAAAAGTGAAAGCAATAAACCTGCTTTAAAAACTATATGAGTTTAATGGAGAATCAATTAGATCGCAAGATTAAGGTCGTGCGAACCGATAGGGGCGGTGAATATCAATCAACAAGTTTAAAGGAACTTAGTGATGAAAAAGGCATAGTACATCAGGTAACTATGCCTTATACTCCTCAACAAATTGGTGTTGCAGAAAGGGGGTATAGGACTTTAATGAAAAATGGTCCGTTCAATGATGGCGCAAGCTAACTTGCCAATCACCTTTTGGGGTGATGCATTATTGACGGCCGCTTTCATTTTTAACCGCGTACCCTCGAAATCAGTTAGCTCCACTCCTTATGAGTTGTGGAACCAAAGGTCTCCTGACTTAAACATTTTGAAACCTTGGGGTTGTGCATCCTACGCACATATTTCCTCCCATAAGTATGGCAAACTTGGGCCAAGGGGACGGAAATGTATCTTTATACGATACGCAGAAAACTCCAAAGGTTATGTTTTTGTTAGTCAGGAAGACAATGGTGGGCTAATTGAGTTTGAGTCGAGGGATGTCTCTTTCTTGGAAAACGAGTTTCCAAGACAGGGCGAGATAAGTCAGGACTTATCTCTATTTTGAGATTTATGATCAAGGAGGATCACCTCATTCGAGTGGGAGAATTCTTGGTGAAAACGAAAATACGTTTCAACCTTCACCAATGGATTATACGAATGACGATTATCCTATTCCATACGGGAATAATGATCCAAGTGGGAGCAATTCTAACGACATTCCAAGTGGGAGCAATTCTAACGACATTCCAAGTGGGAGTGATATTAGAATTGATCTAAATTCGAGTCAACAAGGACTTGAAGAATCTCAAATACGACGTAGTAGTCATACAAGGTTAGCTCCTCTAAGATTTGAGGATGAATTTCCGCAAACCTTTATGACTTTACTACAAGATGATGACGAGCCTGCTACTTTCGAACAGGCCGTATCATGCCCTGCAAAAGACAAATGGATGGAAGCGATGAAGGAGGAATTGAAATCCATGAAAGTTAACCAAGTCTGGGACTTAGTTAACTTACCCAGAGGACATAGAGCAATTGGGAACAAATGGGTTCTCAAGATCAAGCATAAGGCTGATGGCTCTATAAATAGATATAAAGCTCGCCTTGTCGCAAAAGGTTTTACGCAACAGGAAGGGATAGACTACAAAGAGACCTTCACACCTGTTGTGCGTTTTACCTCGATTCGACTGATTCTGGCAATGGTAGCTTGCTTAGACCTCGAATTACATCAAATGGATGTAAAGACTGTCTTTCTCAATGGAGAATTGGACGAGGAGATCTATATGGAACAACCAACAGGGTTTGTAAAAGAAGGAAACGAACATAAGGTTTGTAAACTTCATAAGTCCATATATGATCTTAAACAATCCTCGAGGCAATGGTATATACGATTTCATAAAGTTATCAAATGGTTTTACCATGCTTGATGAAGATAACTGAGTATATATCAAGAGGATTAAAAGCAAGTATATTATCATGTCTCTATATGTAGATGACATTTTAATAGCCGGAAATGACAAGGGCTTTGTGATGGATATCAAGGCTTGGCTTTCATCAGTTTTTGAGATGAAAGACATGGGAGAAGCCGCATATATCCTTGGAGTTAAGATTTCAAGGAATCATTCGAAGAAACTTCTTTCTCTTTCACAGGAGACTTATATAAAGAAGGTTCCAGAACGATTTAATATGCAGGACTGCAAGTCCATTGATATTCATATAAGCATATGCGATAATTTATATCTGGAATCGTGTCCAAAGAACCAAAAGGAAAAGGAAATTATGGAAAAAGTTCCATATTCCAGTGCAGTTGATAGTCTTATGTACGCTATGGTGTGTACGAGACCGGACATCTGTTTTACCGTTGGAAATGGTAAGCTGTTACCAATCCAATACAGGGCAAGTACACTGGAAAGCGGTTAAGAGGATAATGTGTCTTGTAAGATCAAACACATTGATATCCGATACGAATTTGCAAAGACTATGATAAAACCAAGAAGGTAGACATAAGGTACATATCTACGCATAAGATGATAGAGGATTCGCTTACGAAAGCGATCCCCAGAAATGTGTTTTATAAACACTTATCATCCCAAGCATTGCGTAAAGAGCTGAGTTGTACCAATATATATTCCCATGTCTGAGGAAGATCAAATTTGATAAAAGAATAAGTTCTTTTTCAAACATTGCATATGAATCTCTTAAGAAATGTTTTGTGTACATTTTGAAATCTCAGCTGAATTCTAGTATGTCGGACAGATTGAGGTTGGCTCTCTCACATGAGCAACCGCCTTATTCTATCAGATGGATGGAATAGAGATGAGACCTGTTTGAAGTCAAAATCATCAGACGGATGATTTAAGAGTCATGACTTAAACAAAATGGTCGCATGAAAGATCTGCATCATATGGATGCTTACAAAAGATCTAAGAGGATTTTTTTAAAATCCTATCTGTCTAAATGCGGGATGTGAGTCCAAAGGATTATTTGAGTAGAATAAGGGACTCAAAGTCAGACATTGTGGTGTCTGATCATCATCCTTACAACATCATTGAGACATACACTCCGTGGGAAAGGAGAGATGTTGTAATACGTGTTCATACCACGTATGCATTTCGACCACTGAGTTAGTAGTAATAGTGTTTGCTATTATGTGAGACTCAAAGGCCATATGGGCCTTAACTCTTACCCTCAAGGACTCCAATTGGTTCCTTTAGATTTGACGAGATGATCGCTATCTTAGCGTGTTACTTATGGGCTATGATAATTCGGCTCGGCGGGGCACGTTAGAAAAGCGAGTCAAGTCAAGATCAGAAGGTTCGCAAGAAGAGGAAGATTGATTTCATATTCACATTTGGACTTTAATGATTCAAAGCTGGCCAGCCAATTGTGATCCAGATGGGATTCAATTGTTGAATATAAAGTATAAGAAATGTGAAGAAATAATCTAGGGTAAATCATGCGTTGATCCACTCAACTTTGCACCTTCGAGGTCGTTGTGTATCTCTAACAAGTGCACAACAACAGACTCTACGCGCATGACGGTCGCACAGTCTATTTCTCGGTATGATAGATGAAAGAACTAAGAGAAAGACGTTCTCTTACAATCCCCTCAAGTGTGAGTGGGAGATGTTGGATATGGAAGACGTTAGTACACCCTTGTAGGGGATGTATGAGGGAATACGGACCTCGAACGTCGCGTACACGAAGTCGTACGCAAAGGGAATATGTTCCCTTGCGGAGAGGATCTCTAGATTGATGGGAAAGTCGCATTATATGTGCATAAGTGCATGCGACATATGGCTAATAAAGGGGTAATATCTTAAGCTTATATTGTACCATGCATATGGTACAACTTAAGCTTATAATATGCCATGTACGATGGTACACCTTAGTTAAATTGTTCCAAAGGAACAATTTATCCTAAAATAACTACCTTGGGGGCTATAAATAAGACCCAAGGGTTATCCATTTTCTTACACCTTTTGCATGGAATTCATGCATGCATCTTCATTCTAGCGAAGCTCTGCAGAAATCCTTCCTCTCCTCTATCCAAGTTCTTAATCTAAAGTAGAGATTTAGATTGTGGATTTAGTAGCCTTACTCCGTTCGTGAGTAGACTCGATCCGTCGTGGCGAATCCGAAGGCGAAGTTCGTAGACTACAGTGCCGCGTACGCAAGCGTAAGTCTCAACTTCATTTATCGATCCTAACTCTGTTTTGGACAGGATCCTACAGAGGCCGCCTGGGGGTTTTGTTGCGATTTAGTGGCATTTCGTGCGACTTAGGGAAAAAGAGAGGCTCTCCTAGGTTTGTTTGGGTTTTAAAGGTAGGGTAGTACGAAAATAATGGTATGGGGTCTGCTAGTTGTGTTTTGAGAGCGGGAGAGGGTTTCCTCTAGGTTGCTCTATAGGGTAGGTTAGATTGGAGAGAGGGATAGGAAAGAGATGTGAGGACGTGGGGAAACGGGTTACACGTGAGATGGGGGAGCAGTTGAGATCTTAGAAGAATATGTCTAGATTATTAATAGGTTAGTAAAAGATATGGTTTTAGTTAGCAGTCTGATTTCTAAAGGATTCTTTCTTTAAAAAAACGTATACTGAGTTTTGGAAATTTGAACCCCTTGTTCTAAACAACATATTTGATTCGTTTGAAACCTATGTCAGGTTATAAGCTTGATATTAAAACGTACCCACAATTTGGATTCCAAAAAGAAAATATTAAGAAAGAAAGAAAAACAACTTAACAATTAATAATGAGGTTATAGCAAAATGGTCCCTCGACGTCAGAAAATTAAAAAAAAGATATCGAGGCGATCGCACCTTCGAGAGGATCGTACAGGGTTTGGTCACGAGTCTGGGCTATGGAAAACAATAATAAAAATCAAAATACGAAAAACACGCTCACGAAACAATGATACGTGCTAAAATTCGTACGGTCAGACAGTGACCGTGACAAGTTCAATTTGAACCAATGCCCGAAGAATGACTTTGAATGGGAACAGATGAAGAACATTCCTTATGCTTCTGCTATTGGAAGCCTAATGTATGCTCAGGTTTGCACTAGACCTGACATTGCATTTGATGTTGGGATGTTGGGACGATATCAAAGTAATCCAGGCATAGAACATTGGAGAGCTGTAAAGATGGTAATGAGATACCTTAAGGGAACCAGAGACTACATGCTCATGTACACACGGACAAACAACTTGGAAGTGATTGGCTACTCTGATTCAGACTTTGCTGGATGTGTTGATTCTCGAAAGTCAATGTCATGATACATATTTTTGTTAGTCGGTGGGGCTGTATCATGGAAATGCGCAAAACAGACTTTGATTGCTACTTCTACCATGGAAGCAGAGTTCGTATCTTGTTTTGAGGCTACTTCACATGGTGTATGGATTAAGAATTTCATCACTAGACGTAGAATCATGGATTCTATTTTTAGACCGCTAAGATTATATTGTGACAATAAAGCTGCTGTCTTCATGGCTACCAACAACAAAATTGGTAGCCGAAGTAGGCACATCGACATCAAGTACTTAGCCATAAAAGAGAGGGTTAAGGATAAATTAGTCATCATTGAGCATATTCATGCTGATTTAATGATTGCAGATCATTTAACTAAAGGCATGCCACCAATGAAATTTAAGGATCACGTGGATAGAATGGGACTTCGGTCCTCGTTGTAATTCTCTGTTGTAAAAACAATGTTGTTTAATGAAATTCTTATTGTGATGTTTTCTCATATATGGTCGTGTGCACATTTTGGATATATTGTTGTAATTGTGAGAAAGATCATTAACTTTGGACCAAGAATAAACATATGGTTTATTCATTAAGTTGTATAGGAAACATGATGCATTGTGATACATGGAAAATAATACTTTGTTTTAAGAAATGATCTATTACCATGATTCTTGTATTTTGTTTCCTGTTGGGAATAGTGGTTTATGTGGATCATGTGGGAGAATGTTGGATTTTTTCTTTCCCGTTTCCAACCGGTTATGATCCATAAACCAATTCCTTCTTAAGAACTGAAAATTAGTTTTGTAACAGCTGATGGAACGGTTCACAACGAAGATGAAATAGGATTTGGTCCATGCAGTCCTCTCTCTCATTTTGCAGAATTTACACCGTCAAGTTGGAGAGTTTGAGACTCAGAAGATCAAAACCCAAAGGAAAGTTTACTGTTTTAAGAAGCAATGACGGGAGGTATGAATTCGATCTATTTCTTCCGCAAATTTTGTGATCTAATCATAAAATTAGACTATCACATTAATGTTTCATTAATGTTTAATCATTTTTCAAAATACCTTCTTAAACTTTGAAAATAACAAAAAATTACCAGAAGTTTTACTTTATCCAAATAGTACCTTCGATGTTGTTAACTGAAACTATCTTAGTCTTTCTCAATAGGTTCAATTAGTTCCTTCAACCTTTTATAAGTCTAAAAAATACGTCTCAATTGTTGAATAACGTATCCGACAGCTACCTCTATCTAGTAACAGTTTGGAGTAATAGCGTGGTAAATGTGAAGTTCAAAGTAATTTTTGTTATGAATAGGACCCATTGGGCCTATTGGGTATCCACCCACATGAGTACCCATTATGAATACTATATAAAGGAGGCTAGGGGTTTCCTAGCCTCAACCCTTCTCCAAATCTGTTTCTCGTTCATAACACGTTATCAGCACGATCACGCTCGTAGGAGGAGACGGCGGCTCGCGGGGAAGGAGATCCATCAATCGCTCAGATTAAAGAAGATCGTAATCTTCTCAATGGGGATCGAAAAGGGCATCCTTCACCAACCGTCGCCTAGATTCCTCGTCGAATCTAGAGGTAAAAATCCAAACTTTTTAGATCTAAACTTGCTTTTCTCATTAGATCTGCATGTTTTAGGATCAAAAAGTCTATAAACACGGTGAAATTCAACTTTTTTAATAGATCTGCATGTTTAAAACAATAAAAACTTGTTTTTTTAGCGATCAAAATTGTTGAAAATTCCGATTTTTACCTCCCCGCCTTTGATCCAAAAATCCGCACGCCCGTAGGGCGGAACGGCGGCGCGCCCTTTGCGCCGCCGGTGGAAAACGAACGCCGCGGCCTCAGGCCGCGGCACTGCACCGCGGCCCCAGGCCGCGGCATGAAGCCGCGGCACTGCGCCGCGGCCCCAGGCCGCGGCCCTGCGCCGCGGCCTGAAGCCGCGGCGGCCGCGGCCAACTGCCGCGGCCTGAAGCCGCGGCCCCTGTGCCGCGGCCAGTTGCCGCGGCCTGCAGGCCGCGGCCCGCCGCCGCGGCGGCCGCGGCCCGTCGCCGCCACGGCGGCCGCGCCCTACGCGGCCAGCCGTCGCGGCGACACGCCGCGGGCCCCCCTAGGGTTTCCTGAAACCCTAACCCTAACGGGCTATTTTTCGGGGGAGGCCCAATATTAACCCTAATGGGTTGTTTTCATGGCCCAAAAGGCCAGAAAATTAGCACATCCACATAAATTATTTTATTTATTTTTGGCCCTAAAAAGCCCAAAATATTTAAAAGAAATTTTGAAAGGGTTTAAAGCGGTAAAATAAAACAGTAAAATATGGATCAAAAAGGCAAAAAGTTTTTCAAAAAAAAATGTTGTTTTTTGCACGTCACACACAATTTAAATCATTTTAAATGCCTGTGTTTTTGATTATCTGCGTGGTTGTATGTCTCGAATATATTATCTGCGTGGATGTGCAAATTTTAGGCTATGTTTTTAGGGATCAGCCAGGTTTCCGACACCGTTTTAAATTTCCTGCAATTTTTCTTTTTTTTGAGAGAAATTTGTAAGTAAGGATATAAATGTAAAAAGAAGACCGAAGGACACCAAAAAGGAGCTGAAGGCGTACTCACAATGAAGATAGGGGCTTCTCTCTGAAGTTCCCGAGTTGTATTTTATTCTTTCATGCTATTTTTGATGTAACTTCGGACTGTACTTCTTTTTTTTATTTCGGTGTCGGCTGGCTGATCCCCATAGTCCTAAGTCATTTTAGTTTTCATTGCTTATGCATTAATTGCGTGGATGTTAATTATTTTAATACCATGTTAATGTTACAATGAAACTGTCAAAAAGCATGCTAAAATCACTTTAATATAGTTTCAACGCCTATTGCTAGACTATATACATGCGATAAGTTTTTTTTAAAAAAATGCCTGCAGCATAGAAATAGCATGTGCAGATCATACTTGTTTCAATTCAGTTTAATTGAACATAATCTTTAATTTACAAGTTTTACATTATATGTATGATGGGCTCATGATATGACGATATTTATGACAATAAGACAATACTGATCTTTAAAAGTTTAATATCATATCCACTTTGACAAAATGAACCTGAAGTTCAAAACCAAATCAAAATTCAACACTCTCTCTTCCTAATAAAATAAATACGATGGTTTATGCGAAAATTATAATTGCTATCTTTACAAAAGATGCACACTTTGTGGTAAACAGATATATAAGATCTATGATCTATATAATCCAATATGGACACCAGAAGTTTTCCATAATACCGCTAAACTCTTTAAAAGAGTTCTCTCCTTTATTCTTACAAGGAAAGATTTTTTTCTAGCCTTGAATATAAGCATACGCCTGAAGTCGTGGCTTAATGAATAAGTGAGAAATATATAACGCACCCACGTATTTGTTCCCCTCTGAGCATGGTAAACTATCCACATAAAATTTGAACGACTCAAGTAAAAGGCCTGAAGCTATACTCGAGCATTCAAATAGACTTTTTAAAAAGTCCCTTATTAATTAGAAAAGTGGAAGTATAAATAATTTGCTCAAACCCCTGCTTATGTCTCCTTAGCAAGACTAACTTTCATTGTCCTTTATAAATAAGGAATATTGAAATCAGGGGAAGTTCAGGATCAAACATGACCTGAAATAAAAAGAAGGAAAACTCAAAATAGGGGAAGTCTTGGATTAAATGGGAAAGAGAAGATACGATATACCTCGACATGGAGTAAGCAATGGCAAGCCAAAATCAGACCGGAAGTTCTGATAAGAGCCATAATGTTTTTGCAAACATGAATGTGCATTAACTTATGCCATATAAAAATACATACATATCTAGTCAAACGACGAAAGTCTAATTGACCCTATGTATATTTAGCTACTCCCCGAGGACAAATAAATTTTGAAATCAAATCTATTGTCATAACATAAGTCTTAAATGAGCATAATTATTGTTGTATGTTTTTCAAGAGCACACATCACACTATGTCACTTGTTGACTTATCATCAGTATTATTCTCTTGTAGTCTTAATACATTTTATTTTACTGCGTATGTTTTGCTATCTTGAATACCCCTAAAAAATAAAATGAGGATGCCATATACTCTCTGAAACGCATACAGTTTCAAAAAGGATATTCGTCAAAACGAAATCCCTAATGACTCAAGAAATAAATGAAGCCTGAAGCTTTGTCCCCAAATGATCCGCACAATAGTCAAAGTGAAGATGTAATCCTTCACATTTTGAACACAGTTCTGTTGGATCTGGATCCTAGCCTAGAGGGGGGGTGAATAGGCTAATAAAAAAAATTCTCGTGCAACCCACGAGAAATCACACGCAGTTATAGCACAACCAGAGAAACTAAAAAGCAGACACAGAGTACACAGTAGATTTACACTGGTTCGGTCGTCCCAACGACCTACTCCAGCCCCCAAAGCTAATACTAGATTGAATAGTGCAATAGGTACAAAGTCACAAGTTAGAGCACGCTCAGAGCACCCTCTACGTCTCTACACTCGCCAGACTCTCAGTACCCCACACACAGTGTTTCCTCTCACTATCAATCCTAGCAAAGCTTTCTACCAGCTAGTCCCAAACTAGCTGGGTCCCACTTGTCTAGTCCCAACTAGACAAGTCCCAAAATAGTCACAGAACAATATGTAAAGTTTCCCCTACGAAGATCTATCACAATAGCTACACAAAATAATAAAGTATAGAGTTTAGGAAGCTCAGATTGTGTAGCAGCGATGTCTTTGTCAATCAGCACGGGTCAGATCTGTATCTGACTAGATGTCGTCGTCTCGTCGTAGGCACCTCAAGTTGCGGACTCCCTCTCTCGGATGATGATGGGATGTTGCGGCTTCTTGACTCAGTTTCATACGGTAATGAGGGTGCGACTAGGAGTGCTGCTACACCCAATATGATCCGCAGGAATGATTCCTTGTTTGGAGATTTTTTTGGCAGCTTGACTTGAAATAATTCGGCCAACAAGAAAACAAGGCACCGTAAGTTCCCCAAAAGAAATCGGTCGGCACTCCTAAGCTTGATGACCTGCAAAAAAAATTGTTTAACAGAGTATAAAAAGAAATTCGGCAGGCCCTTTTTTTCTTTGTTGTGGCAACAAGTAACTTCTTTTATTAACCAATCAACACAATGCCTACACACCAAACGAGATGGGTTAGAAATCAAGTGCCTAACATAAATTCATGAGGAGTTGAATAGGTTACTTGATTGCTTGCACATGGAGAGATTTTTATGCATTGGTTACTTGCAGTAAGATTTCTTGAAGTACATGTATCTCTTTGCCTTGGGAACCTTCTTTAATATTTTGTTTTAATTCACAAACTGTGTGATGATTTTGTTGTTCTTTTGATGCACATCCAACAAACTGATGCCTGCGTGGAAGACCCTTGATGATTTCGGCCTCCCTCGATTTTTTGTGTTGCCCTGCAAAACAAAAAGGCAGACCCAAAAAAGGGTTAGCTTTTAATTATTTAATGGAGACCAAAAACACTTACATCAATTTGTTAATCCGAAATTGGCTGCCCCTCCTTTGTGTGGTCACAATCATTTAATTTGATTGGCTGCAACTTCTTGTACGGTAAAATATCCGGCCTTTTACTGTGCGGCTCTTTGGGGATTTGGCCGGCTTGGGAGTTTGAAGACAACTTTGCTTTCATGAACATACAACCGAATCAACCGAAACAATTAATTGCAATGTGATTCCTTGCACACAAAAAAAACAAGTTAGTGGGACTTCACGTTTTTAAGAATAAATGACCAAAAAAAACTTTGAAGTAATAATTGTGTGTCCCTTTGAAATAAATGGCTGCATGCTCTTGGAGATTCTGTAAAAGTTTGGCCGGCCTATAAAATGCTTTGTAGCGTGAAAACTTTGGCCGGCTTGAGAAAATTATAGTTTACGCCGCGCGTTTCTTCAACCCTAGAAGATGGGTTTTTATAGGGAGATACTAGGGGAATGCGGTTACGGGGAATCCTATTTTGAATAGGAGATTAGAGATTTGGTTCTATCGCTTTGCACCTCAAATAGGAGATTTGATTTGATCAAATTGGGATTTGCTTAGGTGTTTGAATAGGATGGGTAGACACAAATCCATCTAATTGATTTGATCAAATATTAAATTGATTTGAATCAATCTAATCTCCTAATTTGACCAAGTCCAACTTTGCTCTCCATTGACCAAGTCAAACTTCTTTGTGCACACACACTCCGTCTCTCCCAATGTGCTATACGAATAGCAATTCCGCCAAATAGCCTAGATATATTGTTTCGCCAAGCCTGAAACACACTGAGCACACACATTAGATATACCGACACGTTTGTCATCATCAAACCAAGATCCTAGATCGTTGCTTCCAACAAGTTCAACTATTACCGGACAAAATTAACTTGAGCATTTTAATGGACTTTTCAAAAGTGCCACATAAATTCAAAAGAGGAATTATTTTGGAACACCAGAAGTGTCCAGAATCGACCAACTTTGGATCGATATCACCCTGGATTGATGATGCAAGACATCATCAACCAGACGAACCCGAAGATTCTTCAAAAAGGGTGAAACTTTCATTGTCCTATTCAAAAAGGAAAAATGATAATGAGATCATCTCCATTCACATGGACCTTGACTCTCCCCACTTCCTCAAATGAATTTAAGATGATATACCATCATCATTAAAGATAATGAAGACCTTTAGGTCTCTTGAGAGTATTTAAGGGATATAAATAGGCTTCGTCCACTCCCTTAACCGGACTGATGATGTACCCTTGGTGTACTCATCAATATATCCTCTAAATAAATGGTCATTATCCAACCACATTCTTTTATAAAATGGTGGTAACTTTGGATAACACTGGGAAATTTAAATGTTTTACAACTGGAAAAATAACGAACACCCTGAAGCTTGTGTTCACACCCAAGTATGGGTAATATAAATCATTAAAATGATTTAAATGGATTTCTTATCCATTAAAAATCCAGTTGTAGGTGACCACATGGGAACATGCAATTACATTGCAAACCATCAAAACGCCTCCTTAGAACTTATTTATATGAGTCTGATCACCTCATATAAACAGTTTCCGAAAACCCCTGACGGGGGAAGCGTTTAGAGCACATCTTATAGATTGTGCCATGATGAGTAGACACCCCCATATCACCACTATAGACCATCAAAATGCAGAACTATTTATCGGAAGTAAATATCCAAGATAAATAGAGTCTGAGCACTCTGAACAGGGGAAGCATTTAAATTCACTTCTCCTAAGACGTGCATTGATGATCATATTTTAAAGATTTGATGAGATCCTGAAGATCCCTCACAACTTTAATATCCCAGAATCAGTTTCAACAGAAATACTACAATCATCCATGAGCCTAAAAGCTCAAATGACCATTTAAATCATTAATATCTATGATCTGGTTATCATGAAATGTGATGAGATCCTGAAGATCCACACTTATGAAACTGTTAAAACAGTTATCAGACATAGTTACTGACAATATAGATATTGTCAAAACTTTCACATCCCTGCTACTAAAAATCCAGCTAGGATTGACATACCAAATATATTGGATGCAATCCACCAGTAGCAGAAGTGGATATCATCAATGGATGAGAGGACATACCACTAGGCTCCAAAAAGAGAGATCTACTCCTGGAGACCGAAAAAACAATACCACCACAGGAAAGTGAGCTCAAATCCAGAACCTTATTGCAACTTGGTTGCTAAGGACCAATTCTGGATCTGTCCATATTCTTTACCCGTCCCAGAACCTTCACTTCTTTAACGCGCCGTGAAGGAGACACCTCTAGGAGAAATCAAATGATTATAGTACGTACGGGGTGAGTTTTGGACAAGAAAGAACACATTTTGTCGACAAATTCTCTCATATTTCATTTTGCCAGTTAAATATAAAATATCGTTTCCACAACTCTGCTTTGCCTGAAGCAAAGATAGAGATTTGGCCAAATTATAATAATGTGGAATGAGGCAATAATAAGGTGAGCTGGACTCACTTATGAAATATGAGGTGTTGGACCTGAAGTCCTGGTATCAAAAATGATATCAAATCCTGTGGGATAACTGAGTATTGAAGGAGAATTAAAATAAAATCGTTAGCTATAAGCATTTTAATTTGCTATAGTTCTTAGAGGTATAAATCGCTCAAACCAGGAAGTAATCAAGTACTGAACTCACTTACAAGATGAATCTGATGCATCGACTGGTTTATGTCAAGGCGTAACCCAACGAATGGCAAAAAGAGGGAATTTTTGGTTGATGTTGCTATTGGATGTGACAACATCACCGATATAAAATTTCTTCAACTGCATGTACAAATTTTTTCTTTACTTTCCTTTCTTTTTGGGACACATATTAATAATATGATTAAAGGGAAGACAACCTAGACAGAGATTCTTAAAGGACTCACACTAAAAGGTTGTTGTTTGCACCTCTTATAAACAGTATTGTTCTTAAGAGAGCAAATTAAAAGAATTGAGATTATTTTAAATAACTCAAAATATTATCGGATCTCCTGAAGAGAAATTACCGAAATATCTGTTAAAGCCTATCTATCAGATATGATATGATATGAAAAGCCCTAGCTAGGCATAAATTCTAGGCTTACAGAATATAATCATCCTGAAGATGAACCATCATCCTGAAGATGAACAATCATCCCGAAGATGAACTATTATCCTGGAAATGAACTATCATCCTGAAGATAACGTTAATTAATCATCCCGAAGATGTAAACTTCATACAATGATGATTGATGAAGAAACATTAATTTCATTCTCCACCAAATACACCTATTCGGTTGTATGGATATATATTAAAAGACCCCTTTCCGTTAGCTAGAAGAGGGGAAGAATATATATGGTCCAGAAGTACCTTAAGTGTCTTTGAAACACTCTTCTACCTGGCCAACTGCATGCGTCTCTTTTGAGCGTTAGCAGTATATCTATTAGCCAGGTACAGTGCAGTGCCCCCAGCGCGCCACTGGACCAGAGATATGTAGCTTCTGCGCTATCTCCCAGGGTCGAGGAAAAATCCTCTATGTTAAATGTATTTGCATATGCAGGTTACAGATCATCGCGATGAATGGCATAAAAGGGACGTCCACCTCCTAAAGATCTACACAGAATCCTTCCAAGTCTACATCCTTCTACCATCCCGAGAAGCTCATCACCCAAGGAGCAGTTCAAGAACATACAAAGCCAGGTCCTGAAGTACCTTTGCAGATATTGACGATTGAGACGTGGAGCTGTCTACCAAATTCGTAGCGCTCCTTCAGTTTCAGCTACTGCCTTATATGAGTGAAACTTGTATAGATGAGTGATGCTTGTACTCTACTTTTGCTTTCGAAATGTTGTAGATGAGATGGATGTATAGACACATAGGAGATAAATGTATAGATATATAGGATATCTGCAAGCCTGAAGCTTGATCAGATAAGGGGGAGTCAACTGTAGAGTTGTACTCTTTTTCCTTAGCTAGTGGTTTTTCCCACAGGGTTTTCCATAGTCAAGGTTTTAATGAGGCAACCACATTGACTCTGGATCCAGAAGTATCCACCCCTCGACACATCCCCAAATCAGGGGAAGTTATGGAGTGCTGTACTCTTTTCCCTTCGCTATTGGTTTTTCCCACATGGTTTTCCATAGCTAAGGGTTTTTAACGAGGCAGTTACCCTTAACTTGGATACAGAAGTATCCACCCCTTAAGATACTCAGTAGTACTAATGAATCATTCAGTATTCATAAAGTCGAGTATACCACGTTGGTTGGATAAAGGGAAGTGTTATGAATAGGACCCATTGGGCCTATTGGGTATCCACCCACATGAGTACCCATTATGAATACTATATAAAGGAGGCTAGGGGTTTCCTAGCCTCAACCCTTCTCCAAATCTGTTTCTCGTTCATAACAATTTTTATTATTTTTGAAAATAAGATAATACTTTAGGCAAGTAATACAGCATATAAATAGTCTTTGGAAAATTAGCCTAGAGTGCATGCAATACCAACAGAAAACATTTATTGTCTTTTGTTTTCTTGTCTTGGAAATGACAGGGTCCCGTCCATGAACAATGCAGATCACATGTTCGTTGGGATATAAGGCTAGTCTCATTTACTACCTAGTACCTAATCGTTTTTTTTTGTTATTCACAACGCAATCATTTTCGTACTATGATTTGGGGGGCGCACAGTTCGCACTCACAAGCTAGTCTTTTTTTCTCTGGAGAATTGCTATGTACATGGAAAAATCGGTGTAGAGAGGCGACAGATTTCTAAAATGAGAAAAAAATTTGACATCATATGATACATCAGAACATCCTCTCTCTTCGTTTCTGCCTTTATTTCGAAATACGTCACCTCCCTGCACCGAAGACAGAGGTGCAACCACGCAATCATTGTAGCACTAGGACTAGGATATGGCGGGCGAACCGTGCGTGCCGACGCAAGACAACTAAGGCATCGGAATCTCTAGTGACCTATTCAGAACGCATTGCTCCTCCCTACATACGACTAGTGCTACGTAGGCATTCTTTTCGCACCCCCTCGGTAATCTTTTATACACATAAAAAATGATGTGTGTGTGAAGCAATGGGCGTATAGCAATTCTCGCATCCGTTTGAAGTCATGGTAATATGAAACAAAAAGTTATTTAATAAATAAATAAAAGAAAGTGAAGCCTTATATGTAGATCCTAATTGTTGATGGACCCAACAGATGCAGTGCGGGGGAACCAAGTGACAATTGAATATACACTAATTTTGGAAAAACAATATTTGTGGCGCATTGTTTTTCAAAATACAGCCTTAAATTGTGAGAGCATCACATGGAACTTTAATTTTCCCAAATGGTTACCTGAACTTCTTTGTAAAAATTAGCCTAGAATGTAGGCAATATCAACAGAAAACATTTTTGGGCTCGGAATGGACTCGGGCCGGTGCGTGAACCATGCAGAGCACATGAGGCTCGGGAGATAAGACTAGTCCCATGTAGGCAGTCTTTTCGCACTCACTATCTAATCTTTTCGCACTCACTGATGTAATCGTTTTTATTTTGTCACCACGTAATCATTTCAGTGCTGGGCACTGGGGGCGTACCATGCGCCGACGCAAGACAACGAAGGCGTTGGAATCTCCCGTGCCCTATTTGGAACGCATTATTCCTCAATTTATTAAATATTAAAGGCCAAAAATGATCGAAACGGTATTTGGGTCGATGATGATGCTTTCGTTGGATCGTTCCTTCGTCGGCTGAGAAAGGGGATCCGCGAACGAGCGTCTTTGTGTCGTGATGAGCTTGGATGGATGTTGGTCTAGCTTCGCTATGTCTTCAATATCCTATGCATAATGAGCATATCGTTCGAGGGTCGGAAAAACGTGTAGCGTAAGATGAAGAGGAAGATATTAGAGAGGGAGATTATCAATGTTTATGATACCTAGCCATATCTTTTGATAAAGATCTTGTCCCCTTTTCCTCCTTGCTCTTTTGGGACATTTATCCTTCTCATTTTCTTTGTAACCCCCTCCTCTAAATGTGGCCACTAATTTCTCTATTAGTGGTCTTTGAATTAGTCATTAAGGGTAGGGGTGTGCATCGGTTAAAACCGGTTTATTAAAAACAAATCCGAATCCGAATTAATTCCGTCAAGGGGAAAATCCGCAGTCCGAATCTGATTGGGACTAAATAGCCAAGTGCTCATGCAACGCTCTCTCGTGCGAGTGTTGTTCTCCATACATCTATGGGACTAATGAAATTAAAATCGTATAAATATGTGGTTTGCGCTAGAGAGTTCAAAGACAATACTTCAAAGTTAATCTTGCAACCTTCGGTCAAGAGCCTACGTGCTGAAGCCCAATTGGACCGAGCGCTCACCATCCCTCTATTTTATATTTTACACTAATATCCTAATTTGTCCGATGTGGGACAAATCAATCCACGTGTTGCTCTTCCCTTGAGCGCCAGCCCATCCACTTCTTTGCATTTAGTCCCACATTGGTGGGCGGAAAAGACTCACGGGGATTTAAATAGGCTATTTCGGCAGCACGAATGAAGCAACATAGTCAGGATCGGATCGGATTGGCATTTGGAACTGTGATCTGATATCTGATTCCGAATTAAATCGGCTAGCAATTTTGTAACCGAATCCGAATCCGATTTATAACTGACCCAATATTCTGGCCATTCACTTCTACATTTTTATTATTTTTGAAAATAAGATAATATTTTAGGCAAATAATACGCCATATAAATAGTCTTTAGAAAATTAGCCTAGAATGCAAGCAAGACTAACAAAAAACATTTCTTGTCTTGGAAATGACATGGTCCAGTCCATGAACAATGCAGATCACATGTTCGTTGGGAGATAGTCTCGTTCGGGCAATCATTTCGCACTCACTCCCTAGCCCTAGAATTGCTCTCTACATCTCACATAGAGAGGTGCATTGAGGTGACATTTTGCTTAAAATGTAAAAAAAAAATTGAGGAGGGAGAGAACGAGATGTGTCATGTGAGTTAATTTTCTTTCTATTTTTAGCATAGTGTTCCATCTATGCACCTCAATTGAGGTATAGATATCATTTCTCTCTTTTTTTTTAGAATTGCTACATACACTCATACACGTAGGGGTGTATGTTATGATTACATGCCAAAAATGGTAAAATGGAAGAGACAGTAAGTGAATAATGATTAAATGATGTGATAATTGTCCATCTATGACACTAATCATTACATACACCCCGATGAAGAGGGGTGCCTTTTTTTTTTCACAACGCAATCATTTTCGTACCATGATTTGAGGGGCGCACAGTCCGCACTCACAAGCTAGTCTTTTTTTTTTCTGTCACCACGCGATCATTGTGGCACTAGGACTAGGAAGACAATGAAGGCATTTGACTCTCGCGTGAACCATTCGGAACGCATGCTCCTCTCTGCATATTATTAGTGCTAAGTAGGCGATCCTTTTTGTCAGCATGCAATGTTATATTATTGACAGTCCCTGTTGCGCGAACAATGCAATGTCATAAATTAAATGTAAGTTAAATTTATGGATTGTTTTCATAAAACATCCTTTATCTTTCATAGTTTTTTCCCATAATGCCATCTTTACCATTCACAAACCTACCTTCTCCGTTAAAGGAGTAACAGGAGTAAGCTAGGGGCATGGCTTTAAGGAGTCTTAAAATTTCTTTTTGGCTAAAACATTTATAACTCTTTAAGAACGTTTCATGCCCATGTTCACAAATTCTTGCGCCACACTTGTCTCTCTCCCAAACAAGTCGATTACACCTACTTGTGATCACTCTTATATCTCTCATATATGTTGTTTACGGGTGTTTTCTCACCACTGCTCGTTGACCGTCAGATGTGTGGTCAACGTGGTCAAGGTACCGGTTTGGGGGTCCCTTGGGTTCGCCGAGTCCGCTTGTACTCGGCGTGGGAGAGCTGAGGGGAAGCATCGGCTCGGTGAGTCGCGCTCTGCCTCGGTCGGGTCGTGCTCGGCCTCGGTCGTATCCGCGTCGAGGGGTAGCCTCGGCGCCTTGCGATTGAGTCGGTGCTTGATCAGTCGTCCTCCTGGCGACTGCGTCGGTGATGGCCGACCGACGCCGAGGGATAGCCTCTGCGTCTCGGATGTCTTCTTCCTGGACAGATGAAGAAACTCGTCAGGGAGGCCGGACCTAGGTTCCGGCCAAAGCCCATCCGATGCCTAAGTCAGATCAGGATCTGAAAGGATATTCGACGGGGGAGATCCGGCTTGTGAAGCAGCCGGAACGTCGACCCAGGCGGCGCGAGTATTGGGGGAGGGAGGAAATGGAGTGGTGAAAGCCTAGGTCGTTGATGGAGTACCTCTGTGTAGGTTACCTGAGTTTCGATCCTCCTCCTCGTCATCCTGGCCTTCCCCTTATAGGGTTCTTCCTAATTGCCCCATGTCCTGCCTCCTCTCACGTCCCCACGATCCGCCTCCGCCTCCGCCTCCTCCCATTCTCGCGTCGTGGTGAGGTGGCCCATTAACGGGTCCGTTAATGGCCATCATGGGATCGCGGATTCAGAGGGGCGGTTAATCCGGTCGAATGGGGGCCAGTCGGGCATACCCGAGGACGAGGTGGCTGGGCCTTCCGCTTCGTCCGTGGGCCTCTTTCGGGCGGGCCCGTCTTCCCTAGTGGGATTCTCATATGAGGTCGGGCCGTGGGCCGTCGTGTTTCGGGCTCGTTGATATTAGTTGTAACATATGTAAAGTTATTTCCTTCAATTTTCGCGCAAGCAATCATCCATGTAATTTCTACCCGTCATTCTGTGAACTTTTTCTTCATCATGCGCATGCGTGCTCTCTCATGATGTCTCGACATTGAATGGTTATGAGACAAGTCATTACTATCTCTATAGTAAAGATCAATACATGTTGGCCAATTAGGAATATCAACTTCCATCTTAATATTAATATGATTATGAACATTCCATATTATTCTTAAGCAGATTGATTACGCATCATTATTATAGTCTAATCAAGACCCTAATCTTGTCACATTATTTAAGGACTTTATCTATGAAATTATACATTAATGTATACATATATAAATTTATATTAAGAAAAGAAAGAGATAAAGAGTGCCAAATAGCATACCATTATTTTTAATAAGATGTAGCCAATTACAATAATTGTCTTAAGGGCACGTAAATCCCAAAAACTCCGCACTTGCTTTTTTAAGGGTTGAAATTACAATGTGTATCCTAGGTAATACAACTTCTATATGTGATCAAAAATCGTGCGAGCAAGCTTATATCAATGTGTGACTGTCGTTGCTAATTTTTCAACCTCTTGCAAGTGTAAGTATGGGTTTTCCTCCTTCGTACCATGGAAGACTGGTACGCTTCGAGTAAAATTAAAAATAAAGTTTAAAAAGTATGCATCACCGTCCATATTTTTTTGTTTTAGAGAACAAAAATACGAAAATAGGAAAAAAAATGCTAAGCTATAAGGTGGAAGGATCTCACCGTATATTCCTCTATACGAACTGAAATTGTGGAACACAAATACTGTTGTCACCGGCAACTGTGCCAAAAATTTGTCGCGTCTCAAAAGATGTGAGCGCTACTCCCAAGTGTAGGAGATCGAACTAGCAATAATCCTGGTAAGTCCAGGTATCGTGTTCATGGGACAACTGACATGCAAAACCACGGATTTCAGTTTAAAAGAGTACTAAAACAATAAGAAACAACCACCTTTCAGAGATAACGTAATGGTTTCGAATGTTTTAAATAATAAAGCAAAATTCTACGATAATTATAGTGAATTCGATACTATGGTACTAATACGGAGAGTATATGTTGGTTGTGGTTTCGTTATGGTGTTTGCAATCAATTATTATTAATATTTTTTCTATAACTTAACGTTTCATCTGGATAGGGCAAGAGAACTTCGAAAAGTATGGCGATAAAGCGTAGAACAACGTGCCAAGATGTAATCACGTAAACTATCGATTTCACAAAGAAAATACGCACAAGTGCTCTTTTGGGTCACGATACGTCTTCTCAGATCGCATCACGAATAAGTATTACTCAGTTCATATTCGATTCAAGAATGCCCACATCTCCGTTTAACATACTCAAACAAAGTATACATAGAATCGATAAAATACGCGATTTTGACGTGAATATAGGGCGAAAAATATTAAAACAAGAATTACAAAGCCCTAACTGCATCACAACCAACACATATAGAGATTAGCCATGCATGGAGAGAAGAGAGCTCATATTCATAGACAAATACACGTTCAAATACTCAAAATACGTTAAAATACTACGAATACAAGCCAAATACTTCAAATACAATGCAAAAGTTAGGGAATTTGTCACCAACTCTCTCCAATTAGACCATACATCTCCTTCAATGGTAGCTTGTAGCATCTGTCTCCAGGGCCTCCAAAACTCACGCACCAATTCTCTCTCTAGAGGTGAAAATACGCAAAGAATACCCCAAAACCCTAGAAAATACGCTTATAAAGGAGTATTGCAGGTTTGGGGTCGTTAACAGGTCCAAAACCTGATCCAATTATCTTAAAACCCAAACCTTGCCGCCGCTTGAAACCATGGCTGTTTGATATCGGGATGATCGTCGAGCTGCCACGTGGCAACTCGGATCGTATCCTCGATCGCTTTGCATCGACATCTGTCGTTTTCGCATATGGCATCATTTATGACATTGATTTGAGTGGTAATTAGTCAGGATCATGCCACGTGGCCAAGGCGGTTCACCCACCGCTCGAATTTGCATCTGTGTAGGAGACGATCGGAACCGTTCGATGAAGATGAGCGGCCATCCACGCCCTAAGAGCGCCGTCGTCGGATTGAGGTGGGAGTGGCTTGGATCACTGCCACCTGTCAAGCTGGAGCGACGATACGTATTTTCTGCCATATTTGCAGTCGTATTTCGTATTTTATTCGTATTTTCTCATTTAAAATGGTATTCTGTATTCAAAAATTCATAGAAATTAGCACAGATCTTAGAAAAATATAAATAAATAGCCGTTGGAATCATTAGATCGAGATCTACACATTAAAAATATATTAAAAGGCAGAAATAATCAATAAAAACGTATTTTTTGCATAGATCAACAAGTTGCTCTAATAGTTATAATTATCTAAATATGGTTTATTAGATGTCAAATAAGCATTATATACACACAAAATGACACTAGATGAGGGGTTAAATATGCAACATTTACCTCGAGTCGCACCCGCAACTAGCATTTTTCTAGTCCCTAGCAAAAAGAGTTATTAAGTTGAATGATTAAAAAATATTAAATTCTATCGATCGTTTATGGCGTGGCTCAATAATACGCTTTCCAACATGATTTTGACCATTAATATGCACAATCAATGAAGAAAATCAATCACATGACGCTTTCTCTAATTTAGCTTAAATAAATAACATACAATCATCGTTTTACGTAAACGGAAGTGTGACACAACGTCATGTCTTGATTTTCGAACTTCGAAGGAATTGGAATAACCTAAATATTGTCCAATTCAATGGTATTGAGGTTGCTTTATTTATTCATCTATTTTTTCTTTTCCTTTGTTTTTCTTTTTTTATAACTTAGAATGATCCATGTAATGATCTTTCAGTTAATGACTCCTAGGTCAGACGACCTTCGGGCATTTGGCTTAGAAGATCCCTCGAAGCTAATAACTCGAATCGTCTAAGTTTTTATTATCTCTTTTTTCTAATGCATTTTCTATTGTTCATCTTTCGACGTAAATCTCGAATGCTTCTTGAGGCACGAAGACCTGAATATTTAATAAAACTCAAGGAAATAGTGCATTTTTTCTTTTTCTTCTTTTTTATTATTTTTCTCAGTTTTTTTGAAAGCAACTCAACACCCATTCATCGAACCAAATTAAAATCAGCATGAATAATGACCAAATTCCCATTCAATTCGAAAACTAATCCAATCAGTCATGTCCATTTTAAACTTATGCATCGTAATAACTTGCATGAAATAATTTCAAACTATTTCGAGATAATAATCATAGCAATGGAAAGTTTTCATAAACAGCGTATTAGTGACTACCTATATAAAGGAAAAATAATTAATTCAAGACAAACAATTTCAAGAATTTAATCATTGCTTAATCATCCAAAAATGTGATATGTGAATGACTATTAAATGATGGAAAAATGGCGAATGATTCCTTTCTCTCATTTTATTAATAAACAAAAAAAATCCTAAGATCTCAAACTCCCCCCAACTAAAGATGGACATTGTCATCAATGTCGAAAAGATACGAGTTTATTCAAATGCAAATGTCCTAGACAGCATTAAAAAAATCTACGCTAATGGAAACAACATAAAGTGATCAAATGGAGGATCAAGAATCTTTAATGGTGGATGAAGTTGTTCAATTTGCTCCTTGTGCTCTTCGATAAGTATTATTCCTCTACTCACATCCCTATGGCCAAGCATCGACACAACCCAACATATCTCCTCCATGTGTGTATGTTTTTCCTACATGAGATACATTGTGTTAAATAAAGATGGACAAATTTGATTATACATAAAAGCTTGCCATAATGGGTCATCATAAACGATAAAAGAATTTAATGCTAGTTGACGATCATCTGAATCTAAAATATTTGTAATTAAAAATTGAGATTCAGAATTAAAGTGTTTGGGTTCGTGGGAACTTCCTTGAAAAGGATCGATATACTTGATTTGATGCTCTACCTCAATAGGAGGTGCAAGTGGCCATAGAAATGGATCTAGAGGGCAAGACGACTCAGGCTCAGTGTATGTCATCTTGTAGTCACCTTCACTCGCTCCACTCTCTTCATCAGAAATTATAGGTTCTGCCGGCCTCTTGGTGCTCTGTGGTTCTTCCTGAAGCTCTTCATGGATGATAGTTTGGTGCACATCTTGCGGTGGAAAAAGTAGTGGCTACTGAAACAAATTTGTGGGGAGATATGGCTTGGGCTCCATCGTAGTCTGTAAGCTCTTTCCCTCGCACATATCTTCTTCTTCATAATAGTGATAACATGTAGCAGTCCATCCAATATATTCATACTTCTCAGGTGAGGGAGATGAAGCTGAAGGAAGACATGGTTCGGGCTCATTGATTTTGCTCTAGCCATCACTTGTCTCCACCCCATCATCATCATCATCAAAATGGAAATGCATCGTGTCACCCTCATAGTCCACACACACCCCATCACCCATCTACTCATGCTCATCCAAGTGTCCTTGCTCATGCTTCTTTAATCGGTTCTACTGCTCCCTCTCGCATGATTCCACTTGGTGTTCCATAGTATCGCATCTGTAATAACTCCAACGTAACTCCTCAGACTGTCCCTGGACCTGCTGAAATATGTCCTCGAAAGGAATGCTTTGGCCATCATCTTCATATCTAAATGATTGATTTTCAAATGGCGTAGTCGGCTCATGCACTGCAAGGTCCTGTAAGTACCATCATGCATCCTCAGTCGTATATGCAAAGAATTCTCCATTGCAGCTCATCTGCACGAAATCCTGTGTAGGAGGTAGTAATCCTATGTAGAATATTTACGGGAGATGATCATCGTGGAAGCTATGGGGTGGGGCACGCAAGCACTAAATCGTTAAACCAATTCAAAGCTTGATGGCAGGCCTCCCCATCTGTCACGCCCCGCTTCCCATTCTACCGGGAGCGAGGACGCGAGCGGGTCCGCGATGTGCTTAAAACAAAGAGGAGTACTTTTTTTTTCTTCCTCCTTTGTTTAAACACACTAAGCGTCTATGAAATAATATGGCAGGATCTTGCATGCTTATAAGAAATAGTACAGATGACATTATTACAATACCAAAGCGTCTGAAAGTAAAGTACAACATAGGCCTAGTATGGCCGCAATCAACAAGTACAACAATTACATTATTCAAATATATAAAGTGCAGTCGCGAAGGGGAATGTCTAGTCTTCTATGGGTAGATACTCCACGTAGCCTTCGAGCTCTGGCTAGGTTCCTGCAGCAAAGACTTCAACAAACTCACTGTCGGTACCTGACGGACATTTCGTAAAAACAACAAAATGAAATGTCCGTCAACGAGGTATACTCGGCAAGATATTCTCAAAACCAAAATGTTAGACATTTAAATTAAAAACTGGAAAGACAAGTGATAAGATAAATAGAAAAGAGTTATAGTAGTTTAAATCAGTTAAAGTAGTTAAATGTTCGCAACCATTTGCAACCTGCAACAATTTAATAATCTGATAGCAATTGGCGATACTGCTAGCATCATGCAATAATTCAATATTTAATAACAATTTTCAAGCCATCTGTAACCTGTGACAATTTAACATTTGATAACCATACTGTAGCAACCTGCAGAAAAGATGTTAGAACAATTAATCAAAAACCAGTCTATCCTAGTGATAAGTCCATATCCAAGAGTACTGGAGATAACCAATATGCAGCCTGTGACGGGAGCAACTCCGAGGCTTACCCACCGTTCCGATATGGCAACTGTCAAGGATCTAACCCCCGTAATGTGTTGGAGGTAATTTAGTATGGCGCATCCAGTCATTCTGTGGCACTTGCGATCATAGACTACCCCAATCCCAGGTCAAGTCAAGTGTCGGTCAAAAGAACGTGTACTATCTGTCCATTATTGAAATTCCATCTTCCATTCTATATTATTAAAGTTCCATCTTCCATTCAATATTGTTGAACTTCCATCTTCCATTCAGTCAATTCAATCTCGGTGTTCCAATAGTCTGTACAACAGTCTCGTGAAAGTTCACAACTTCACGACTCGATTAAATGAAAACATCAGGATCACTTAAATAAATAAAAGAACGAGTAAGATGTGATTTTAACCAAGCAAAAGAGTTTAAATTAGCTTAAAATAATTTCTAAGACTAGTAGTTATTTTTCAAGATTGTTTAAATAATTTTTAACAATTTAGACCATTTAAAATAGCCAAAAACTATTTTAAAATCAAGGAACTATTTTAAAGATGAATGTTCAAAGAATTGTTTCGAGCAAATCGTACATCAGAATTCTTCAAACAAGGTGTCAAAATGGTCGTATTCACTAGTGCTAAGACTTATATTTTTATCGTACATTGGCGTACGTAAAAATCACAGGTTATGAATTTTAAAAGGATTTTTAAAACAAGAAATTACTAATAATACCCATGTTCAAGGATTTATTCCGGACAAACCGTACGTCAGAATTCCGCAAGCAAGATGTCAAAACGATCGTATTTAGAAGTACTTTAACATATATTTTTATCGTACAGCAGTGTATGTAAAAATTGCAAGCTACGAATTTTAAAAGGATTTAAACCTATTTAAGTTTTGCCTTTAAAAATTCATTGTGAGAAATATACTTGCCTTATAGCGATGAAACTAGCGCCAATGGATTCGTTTCGATGTTTCTGTTTTTCTGGGGCTATCCACACATTTTTCTGGCCCCTGTATAATTAGTTATAGATTTATTACTGTAAAACCCTGTTATTAATTAATTAAAAATCGAAAATTACGAAAGTTCGCCATATTTACAAGTTTGCCATTCGAGCAAACTTACGCTGCTGTCGACTCCTTCGATCGGCAGCTCCGGGGGGCGGGGGCTCGTGCTCCGACGGCGGAGGGTGGCGTGGCGATCGGAGGGGCGGAGACGACGGCGGGGGGCAGCGGCGGGGCGGCGACGGCGGGCGGTGGAGGGCGGAGCTGCACTGGATGGAGATGGAGGCGGCGACGGGCGCCTCAGCTGCTGCTCGCGGCAGCGGCGATCGACGGGGGCGGTGGTCGACGTCGTCGGGGTCGCGGCGTCGGGGCGACTGGTCGAAGGCGGAGGCGGACGGTGTACGGCGGCGTGCGGGGAAGTTTGTCTGGGAGTTGAGGCGGTGGTGGGAGGCCACGGCGGTGGCGGGCTGAGCGCGGAGGCTGTCACGGTGGAGGGGCAGCGGTGATGCGGCTTCGGGCGGCGGTTCTCCGGGGTAGTGCGGCGTTCGAGTGGGTGGAGGAGCTCGGAGTGGGGGAGATGAGCAGTTGAAGAGAGAGGGAGGAGGAAAATGGGTTACGGGTTCAAACAATGAAGCCTGGGGATGGGTTCTTTTCTTTTGTGAAGGTGAAGTGTTAAGCTGAGGGTTTAAATAGGGTTAAGAATTATTAGTTAAATGAGATAGCAATAACTATTTAGTCAAGCTTATTTTAGCTTTTTGACAAAAGAGTTAGAATCTTAGACCAAACTCCTCTATAAAACGTGTGAGGTTGCCGACAATAGAGAATTAAACCAGGTAGTTTAGTTAAGTAAAAAGTGATTAGTAAAAAGTCATTTTACAAATTTTGCACGAAATTACAATTTTGCCCCTAGGGTTAAACGACTCCGAAAAATTACGAAAATATAGCCACGGGTTCGTATCGTCACGAGTATCGTGAATACGAAATCTATTTCGTAGTTTAGACTACAGAAATACGAGTTTTGGGGCAAAACGTTTAGGAAGCGGGTTTGCGTGTTCTCTATTGATTTGACTTCGAAAAATTACGAAATTAATGTGGGAGGCTCTAAATGATCATAGAATGACACTGTAGAAGTTTGAAATCATTTTGAAAACGTTTACATAGAAAAATAATTTTTACGGCTGTAACATCAATAATTGAGTTTAAATAATTATAAAAATCATTTAGGGATTTAGGTTGGTACTCGTATATCCTAAAATATGTTATAAGTATATTGGTTCCACAAAACATTTTTTATAAATGATTTATAAACTATTTTGATGTTCAACTCCTAACAAACCACTATAAAATATTATTAATTAAGAAAATACGTAGAAAATGGGTATCGCTGAATACGTGTCATCACATTCTACCCACCTTATAAAAATTCCGTCCTCGGAATTCCTCACATTAAAATACATATAATAAAGATACAATGAACTAAGATTCGGTGAACAAATATGGATATCTCTCGTGCATTTCATCTTCTCGTTCCCAGGTGGATTCGCCATGTGAGTCATGTCGCCACATCACTCTAACGAGATTGACTACGCTATTCCTGAGAGTCTTCTGACGTCGATCCAAAATTTGCACTGGTTGTTGCTCATATGAAAGATCTGGTCGTACTGTGATCTCTGAGTGGTCAACCACATGAGTAGGATCACTAATGTAACGACGCAGCTGTGAGACATGGAATACGTCATGTACTCCTTCCAGTGAAGGTGGTAGGGCCAGGCGGTAAGCTACTTCTCCAACTCGCTCCAATATATCGAAAGGGCCGATAAATCTCGGACTGAGCTTTCCTCTTCTTCCAAATCTGATTACTCCACGGTTAGGAGATATTTTCAAAAATACATGATCTCCAGGTTGAAACTCTAGATGACGACGCTTTGCATCGGCCCAGTGCTTGTATCGGTCTTGTGCAATGCGAAGTTTGTCTCTGATAGTACGCACCACATCAACAGCTTCTACAATCAGCTCTGGACCCAAAAGTTCTCGATCACCAATGTCATCCCAACTCAATGGAGAACGACATTTCCTTCCATAGAGTGCTGCAAATGGGGCCATACCGATACTTGCTTGGTAGCTGTTGTTGTATGAAAACTCCACTAAGTGCAAGTGGTCTTCCCATGAGCCCTTGAAGTCAAGCATACAAGCTCTCAACATATCTTCGAGTATCTGAATGGTGCACTCTGATTGTCCATCCGTCTGCGGATGATACGCAGTGCTGAAACTCAGATTGGTACCAAGATTTGATTGCAGACTTTTCCAAAAGTGAGATGTGAATCTCGTGTCTCGATCAGAGACAATGCTCACTGGGACTCCGTGCAATCTCACGATTTCCTGTACGGTCATCGCTCATATTACGACATAAACTAGGAAGAAGTTATAAGGTATAGTAATAATCCTTACCTCCATGTACTTCTTCGCGAGTAATTCAGTCGATTGTCCTACTCGGAATGGTATGAAATGTGCCGACTTGGTTAATCGATCAACGATCACCCAGATGGCATCATTCTGCTTTGTACTCTGAGGTAGTCCAGTGACGAAATCCATGGTGATGTGTTGCCACTTCCACTCGGGAATAGGCAGCGGTTGAAGCAATCCTACGACGCGATGATGTTCAGCCTTCACTTGCTGACATACCAGGCATTTGGTGACGCTTCGAGCAATGCTTCTCTTCATTCCATGCCACCAAAAATTTAGACGAAGATCTTTGTACATTTTGGTGCCACCAGGATGTACAGAGTATGAGGAACTATGTGCTTCATTCATCAGCTCTTCTCGGATATCGCCTAAAGGCACACAGATTCTGCTGCCATATCTCAAGGATCCGTCTTCATGGATAAGAAAATCCGTTCGAAGACTTGTTTCCACTTGAGTCTTGATCTTCCGTAACTTTGCATCTCCAGCTTGAGCGGCTTTGATACGGTCGATGATGGTAGACTGAATTTGAAGATTCATCAATGAAGCTTCAATCCCAGGTAGAATGATTTCAATCTCCATCTCTCGCAGCTCTATTTGTAGTCTCTTCTGAGCCGTGAGTGTCATACCAGTTGGTAGCCGACTCAATGCGTCTGGTACGACATTAACCTTCCCAGGATGATATTGGAGGTCGATGTCGTAGTCAGCCATGAGTTCCAACCATCTGCGTTGTCTCATGTTCAGCTCCTTATGCGTGAAGATATACTTTAGACTTTTGTGGTCGATGAAGATCTTCACTTGCTCGCCCAGTAGAAAGTGTCTCCAGATCTTCAGATCAAAAATAACTGCGGCTAGCTCCAGATCATGAGTCGGATAGTTCTTCTCATGAGTCTTCAGTTGTCGGGAAGCATACGCTACAACATGACCATGTTGATGTAGCACACATCCGAGACCTTTGCCAGATGCGTCACAATATACTTCAAATCCTCCAGTTCTGTCTGGTATAGCCAGAACTGGTGCAGTTGTTAGCTTCGTCTTCAATCCTTCGAAAGCTTGCTCACAAGCCTCGGACCAAATATACTTGACGTCCTTCCTAGTCAGTCGAGTCATAGGCTCAGCAATCTTGGAGAAGTCTTGGATGAATCGGCGGTAGTAGCCAGCCAATCCAAGAAAACTCCGGATGTCCGAAACTGACCGAGGGGTTGGCCAATTTCTAATAGATGTGACTTTCTCCGGATCGACAGAAATACCATCTCCAGATACCACATGCCCAAGAAAGGCAACGCGGTTAAGCCAAAATTCACATTTGCTGAACTTGGCGTATAGTCGATGATGACGCAGAGTCTTCAATACGATCCGCAGGTGGTCAGCATGATCTTCCTCGCTTTTCGAATAGACCAGAATGTCATCAATAAAGATCACTACGAATTTATCCAAGAACTCATAAAAGATGAGGTTCATGAGATTCATGAATACTGCTGGCGCATTGGTCACGCCAAAAGGCATAACTGCGAATTCGTAGTGTCCATACTTGGTTCGAAAAGCAGTCTTGGATATGTCGTCCTTCTTGACTTTCACTTGGTGATATCCACTTCGGAGGTCAAGCTTGGAGAAGACTCGAGATCCACCAAGTTGGTCGAAGATGTCATCGATGCGCGGCAATGTATATTTGTTCTTCACGGTGACCTTGTTCAGCTCTCGGTAGTCCATGCACATCCTTCTTGAGCCGTCCTTCTTCTTGACCAATAGGACTGGTGCACCCCAGGGAGATACGCTGGGATGTATCAATACCTTCTGTAACAGGTCGTCTAATTGGGTACGAAGTTCCTCCAATTCTGCTGGTTCCCTACGATAAGGAGCTTTGGAGATAGGCTGAGTATTTGGCATCAAATCAATGGTGAATTCGAGAGCTCGATTGGGTGGTAATCCTGAAATTTCTTCAGGAAATACGTCGTCGAATTCTCGAACTACTCTGGGCTTCTCAGGTTCCGCTAGCATAGAGGCCATCATCATCTTCAGAGGCTTGGCCCGGAATTGAATAGGTCCAAGCGACTGGCTTTCGCTCGAAAATTCGAACATTGGATGGTTGGGAATTTTGAACACTACCTTCTTTTTGCGACAATCGATGGTAGCGTAAAAAGTTCCTAACCAATCCATTCCGAATACAGCGTCAAAGTTTGGCATGTCGATTACCATGAAGTCAGCGTAGAGCTCGCGACCACATATCACCAAAGGGCATGATCGACAGCCATCGGAAGTCTTCACTACGCCATTCCCGGTGTTGATGTTCCATCGGTTAGAAAGAGGGTCAATAGGAATGGAATGTGTTGTAGCGAACTTAAGTGATAAGAAGCAATGGGATGCTCCAGAATCAAAGAGGGATAAGGCTGGTGTAGATGCTACTAAAACGATACCTAGAGTACGATAAGGTATTCTTAGCAGTCTAAAGTAAAGCTATGAGCATCTATTAAGGTAAGGGAGGATGTCTTAGATGTTACCTGTGATCACTGGTTCAGTCGCCTCGGCTTCTTCAGCAGTTATGGTAAAAGCTTGGCGTTTAGGCTGGGCCTGTTGGAAAACCCTCTGCTGTGGCGGTAAGGGTGGTCCACGGGATGTTGATCCAGGAGCTCCAGTAGTAAATGGTTTGTTGATGCGCTGGGGGGCAGTCCTTAACAGTGTGCTCCGGTGATCCACATGCCAAGCATTGGTCCAACAGTTGGCGACAGTCCTTCTTGGTATGGCCCGGTCGGTTGCAGTGGAAGCATACCATAGTAGCTCGATTGTAGTTTGGAGGAGCAGCGGTCCGGTTGTTGGCTGGAGCAACAGGCCTGTAGTTGTTGGGAGCAGTAGGCCTCTTGAAGGTAGTAGTCTGCATCGGTCGAAGATTGTTCCTCGGTGGTTCCATCGGGCGCTTTCCTTGGGCTGCTTTACGCTGTTTGTCAAGAGCATCATGGTTGCGGGCAGACTCCAGTATCTTCTCAAAGCTGGTCAGATCAGCCGAGGTCATTGAAGCTTGAATATTGTAATTCAGACCTTGGCGGAACTGGAAGGCATGATCTTCCGTATTCTCGACCATGTGAGGAGCGAATTGACTCAGCATAGAGAACTCAGCATCGTATTCATCAACAGTCATTGATTCCTGTTTCAAGTTGACGAAACGTTGTTGAAGTTCCCTTCTTGCTGCTTTAGGGAAAAACTTTGTGTCGAAACGCTCGCGAAATGTGGCCCAGGCAATAGGCCGCATTATACGCTTTTCCTCAGTGTTCCACCAGGTTCGGGCGTAATCAGTCAGTTGGAGCCTGGCTATTTCTACCCATCCTGCCTGGGGAATGCGGGCAGTGGCCAAATTGTCTTCAGTGTTACGTGCCCATTCTTCAGCTTCCAATGGAGTTTCCTTCCTAAAGAACGTTTTAGGACGCATCTCACGGAATTGTTTAACTCCGGCTTCTCCTCGGCGTTCAGTTCTAGGTTCACGCTCGAGGATTTGATACTGGATGTCCAACATCTCTCACTCGCATAAGCAAGACCTGCATGGGCCACCACTAAAACCTGTCACGCCCCGCTTCCCATTCTACCGGGAGCGAGGACGCGAGCGGGTCCGCGATGTGCTTAAAACAAAGAGGAGTACTTTTTTTTCTTCCTCCTTGGTTTAAACACACTAAGCGTCTATGAAATAATATGGCAGGATCTTGCATGCTTATAAGAAATAGTACAAATGACATTATTACAATACCAAAGCGTCTGAAAGTAAAGTACAACATAGGCCTAGTATGGCCGCAATCAACAAGTACAACAATTACATTATTCAAATATATAAAGTGCAGTCGCGAAGGGGAATGTCTAGTCTTCTGTGGGTAGATACTCCACGTAGCCTTCGAGCTCTGGCTCGGTTCCTGCAGCAAAGACTTCAACGAACTCACTGTCGGTACCTGACGGACATTTCGTAAAAACAACAAAATGAAATGTCCGTCAGCGAGGTATACTCGGCAAGATATTCTCAAAACCAAAATGTTAGACATTTAAATTAAAAACTGGAAAGACAAGTGATAAGATAAATAGAAAAGAGTTATAGTAGTTTAAATCAGTTAAAGTAGTTAAATGTTCGCAACCATTTACAACCTGCAACAATTTAATAATCTGATAGCAATTGGCGATACTGCTAGCATCCTGCAACAATTCAATATTTAATAACAATTTTCAAGCCATATGTAACCTGTAACAATTTAACATTTGATAACCATACTGTAGCAACCTGCAGAAAAGATGTTAGAACAATTAATCAAAAACCAGTCTATCCTAGTGATAAGTCCATATCCAAGAGTACTAGAGATAACCAATATGCAGCCTGCGACGGGAGCAACTCCGAGGCTTACCCACCGTTCCGATATGGCAACGGTCAAGGATCTAACCCCCGTAATGTGTTGGAGGTAATTTAGTATGGCGCATCCAGTCATTCTGTGACACTTGTGATCATAGACTACCCCAATCCCAGGTCAAGTCAAGTGTCGGTCAAAAGAACGTGTACTATCTGTCCATTATTGAAATTCCATCTTCCATTCTATATTATTAAAGTTCCATCTTCCATTCAATATTGTTGAAGTTCCATCTTCCATTTAGTCAATTCATTCTCGGTGTTCCAATAGTCTGTACAACAGTCTCGTGAAAGTTCACAACTTCACGACTCGATTAAATGAAAACATCAGGATCACTTAAATAAATAAAAGAACGAGTAAGATGTGATTTTAACCAAGCAAAAGAGTTTAAATTAGCTTAAAATACTTTCTAAGACTAGTAGTTATTTTTCAAGATTGTTTAAATAATTTTTAACAATTTTAGACCATTTAAAATAGCCAAAAACTATTTTAAAATCAAGGAACTATTTTAAAGATGAATGTTCAAAGAATTGTTTCGAGCAAACCGTACATCAGAATTCTTCAAACAAGGTGTCAAAATGGTCGTATTCACTAGTACTAAGACTTATATTTTTATCGTACATTGGTGTACGTAAAAATCACAGGTTATGAATTTTAAAAGGATTTTTAAAACAAGAAATTACTAATAATACCCATGTTCAAGGATTTATTCCGGACAAACCGTACGTCAGAATTCCGTAAACAAGATGTCAAAACGATCGTATTTAGAAGTACTTTAACATATATTTTTATCGTACAGCAGTGTATGTATAAATTGCAAGCTACGAATTTTAAAAGGATTTAAACCTATTTAAGTTTTGCCTTTAAAAATTCATTGTGAGAAATATACTTGCCTTATGGCGATGAAACTAGCACCAATGGATTCGTTTCAACGTTTCTGATTTTCTGGGGCTATCCACACATTTTTCTGGCCCTTGTATAATTAGTTATAGATTTATTACTGTAAAACCCTGTTATTAATTAATTAAAAATCGAAAATTACGAAAGTTCGCCATATTTACAAGTTTGCCATTCGAGCAAACTTACGCTGCTGTCGACTCCTTCGATCGGCAGCTCCGGGGGGCGGGGGCTCGTGCTCCGACGGCGGAGGGTGGCGTGGCGATCGGAGGGGCGGAGACTACGGCGGGGGGCAGCGGCGGGGCGGCGACGGCGGGCGGTGGAGGGCGGAGCTGCACTGGATGGAGATGGAGGCGGCGACGAGCGCTTCAGCTGCTGCTCGCGGCAGCGGCGGTCGACGGGGGCGGTGGTCGACGTCGTCGGGGTCGCGGCGTCGGGGCGACTGGTCGAAGGCGGAGGCGGACGGTGTACGGCGGCGTGCAGGGGCGTTTGTCTGGGAGTTGAGGCGGTGGAGGGAGGCCACGGCGGTGGTGGGCTGAGCGCGGAGGCTGTCACGGTGGAGGGGCAGCGGTGATGCGGCTTCGGGCGGCGGTTCTCCGGGGTAGTGCGGCGTTCGAGTGGGTGGAGGAGCTCGGAGTGGGGGAGATGAGCAGTTGAAGAGAGAGGGAGGAGGAAAATGGGTTACGGGTTCAAACAATGAAGCCTGGGGATAGGTTCTTTTCTTTTGTGAAGGTGAAGTGTTAAGCTGAGGGTTTAAATAGGGTTAAGAATTATTAGTTAAATGATATAGCAATAACTATTTAGTCAAGCTTATTTTAGCTTTTTGACAAAAGAGTTAGAAGCTTAGACCAAACTCCTCTATAAAACGTGTGAGGTTGCCGACAATAGAGAATTAAACCAGGTAGTTTAGTTAAGTAAAAAGTGATTAGTAAAAAGTCATTTTACAAATTTTGCACGAAATTACAATTTTGCCCCTAGGGTTAAACGACTCCGAAAAATTACGAAAATATAGCCACGGGTTCGTATCGTCACGAGTATCGTGACTACGAAATCTATTTTGTAGTTTGGACTACGGAAATACGAGTTTTGGGGCAAAACGTTTAGGAAGCGGGTTTGCGGGTTCTCTATTGATTTGACTTCGAAAAATTACGAAATTAATGTAGGAGGCTCTAAATGATCATAGAATGACACTGTAGAAGTTTGAAATCATTTTGAAAATGTTTACATAGAAAAATAATTGTTACGGCTGTAACACCAATAATTGAGTTTAAATAATTATAAAAATCATTTAGGGATTTAGGTTGGTACTCGTATATCCTAAAATATGTTATAAGTATATTGGTTCCACAAAACATTTTTATAAATGATTTATAAACTATTTTGATGTTCAACTCCTAACAAACCACTATAAAATATTATTAATTATGAAAATACGTAGAAAATGGGTATCGCTGAATACGGGTCATCACACCATCGGCTTGGATATAGTTCGCAATCAGTTGCTTCATAGCTTGCTACCCTTGTGCTTGCCATACGAAAAGAGGCAAGAATCTCTTAAGGAAGTCAGCTTGAAATGATAACCAATTAGATAATGAGTTATCAGGTAAAATATTAAACAAATATATAGCATTATCTCGTAGATAATATGAGAAATATTTAAGACATAGTCTTTCAATGTGCTTAAGCTTGTTCCCATGAAATAAATGATGGCATATCATTTCAACCTCTTGCAAGTGTAAGCATGGGTTTTCCTCCTTCGTACTGTCACGCCCCGCTTCCCAAAACGACGGAAGCAAGATGTGACGAAGGTCTGCATAGGCCGAAGCTATGAGGCTTGGGCCCAATAAGTGTCTGTAGGGATACCATTTAAAAATTACAGGTTCTTGCATATATAAAATTCGTAACAACAGAAGTACTGAAAGAAAGATGCATTCATTTTATTCCATCAAGATATCCAGAAATACAAGAGTCTAAAAGGAAAGTAATGCCCAGCATGGCAACGACTGCAGAAAGTAAACTAATAGTGCAAGCACCCAGCCTAGGCAGAAAAGTAAACGGTGCTACGCACCCGAACTAGGAAGCAGTAAAAAAACCTCTGAGAATCCGCAACAGGGAAGTAGCTCTAGGACAGGTCCTCGTCAGGAAGGTACTCTGGGTCAACGTCCTCAGGTAGCTCTGGCTCAACCACATACTCTGGCTCGGTACCTGATGTACAACACCCAAGAGAGAAGGAGCTGTACGTCATGTAAAGTCTACAAGATAAGATTAGACTCTACTGCAAGTGTAAAACAATTTAAACAACGTTTTACTGGTTGGATTACATGCAGTTGTGATGTTATGGCAGTTATACAATTATACAAGGAAGGTAAAAACGGAGCAGGAAGGTAAACGTGACAGACAATAGCCGTAGCGTGTGCTACTGGCTATAAGACTAGACTAGACAGGACAGGACATGACAAGAAGTACCGTGTGTGTCACGAAGGGTTCACGCCTTACGGTTTGAGGGCGGCCAGTCCCTCTCCCCGTAAGACCGCTCAACCCAACCCCAAACCCGAGTGCTCAAGACAAGACAATATATGACCACTCACTCTGCTAGGTGAGTGCCTCTATCTCCACGGTCGGCAGGGACACTCACTCTGCTAGGTGAATCTGTACCTCTGTATATGACCACTTACTCTGCTAGGTGAGTGCCTCTATCCCCACGGTCAGTAGGGACACTAACTCTGCTAGGTGAGTGCCTTTATCCCCACGGTCAGTAGGGACACTCACTCTGCTAGGTGAGTGTCGGGCTTCCCGTAAATGAATCCGTACCACTGTATAGGGCCACTCACTCTGCTAGGTGAGTGTCTTATTGCCTGCAGGCTGTGTAAGATAGGACGTGCAAGATGTTCATGACATGGTAAGGGCAAAGTTGTTCTAGGGTGTCCACACGCACGCACACACAAAATAGCCCGAAGGTGTCAGTTGTTGTTATTGTTTGTGCTTAGACTTCGTCGTCAAGTCTAAGCCTGTCAATGGGGTCCCGGACGCTATCATTTCACGTCCGGCTCTCTTTAGTCGTACTTTAACTTTTTAAGAAGGTGATGGCCTAAACATGGCCATAAGTACGCAACACTTGCCTGCGGTGGTGAGTGAGTTGTCGGTCTAGATCGTCTCGTCGAAGCGACGCGTTGGCAAGGGTCCGTCTGAAACGGGACAACGGCGATGTCAGATCGCTTTTTTCATCAATCCTATTATGGTAAGTTTCTAAGTTTGGCGGGACTACCCTAACAGTCAAAAGTCACATCTTTTTGATTCGTTTCAGCCTAATCGACGTTCTACTCTATGTGCACAGATATTCAAGTCCGTTCGTCGATGTCTAAGGTTAAACAACATTTTAAAGGAGCAGAAATGTAAACTTAGTTATTGTTGATGACTTTTAGATTAGGTTTTAGATTCTCTACGGTGTGGATTTCTTACTACGCGTTAGGGGACTAACCTTTTTGGTGTTTGATCGTAGAGCGGATGTCGGGTCTGAACGGCGATGGATCTGCATCATCAGCAATGTCTCGGCCATGGGTAACATAGAGAGACATGTATGGATAGTGAGGGGAAGGTGAGATCAGCGAGCACGGTGTCGGATCTCTCCCGTTGCGCTTAGCGCAACGACTCTTCACGGCAGCGGCTACGACGTCAGAAAACACGCGAGATCTACGGCGTGCGTGAACTCCTAGGAGAAAGGGGGCTGCCGGGATTTGAAGGAGGTCGATGGGGGTTGCTTGGCCTGGTGGGTGGCTGACGACGGCTGCGCACGGTTACGATCGGCCGTGAGAAGGCGAAGAGGACAGATTTCCACAACGGGTCGCTGTTTTGCATCGCCGCAGAGATGCGACGGCCTGAGGGGACAACAGACACTTGCAGTTGGTAGAGGGTGTCGAGAGGAGTCCGATGGTGGTGGAGATGGTTACCGGAGGTGGTCAGAGAGAGGTGGGCGTGGGTGTTTTCCGGCGATGGACAGATCTGTCCAAAACTGAGTTTTGATGGATTTAAGAGGTGTTTTGAGGGAGATAAAGAGTAGAGGAAAGGGGGAGAAGGGTTTCAATTGATAGAGGTGTCCAAGGGGAGTCGGATGGCGACGGGGTTGGCTGCCAGAGGTGGCCGGAGAGGGGTGGCCGTGGGTTTTAGCTGGCGGCGGCAGATCTGGGTTTTTGTGTGTTTTGAGAGGGAGAGAGAGATAGAGAAGGAGGGAGAGAGAAGGGAGGAGGGAGGTTGCAAATGATAGGGGAGGTCGAGTGGTGTCGGATGGAGGTGGAGGGGGCCGTCGGAGGTGGCCAGAGGCAGAGGCCATGGGCTATTTCTGTCGGGCGCTGCTGCTGCCAAAAAACTACCGGCCTGGATGTTTTGTGATGGGTTTAAGGGGAGAGAGAGAAGAGAGAGAAGAGAGGGAGGAGTAGGGAATGATGGCCGGACTTAGGGGTGGCCGGTGGTCCCTGTCAGCGAGGGAGAAGATGGCGCAAGTTGAAGAGAATGGCGGCTGAAGATGGGTTTTGCGTGGCCTCTTAGGGTTCGGGTGTTTTTGGTTTTAAAGAGATGAGAATGGCTATTACATGGTTAAAAGCGGGTATAGTTAAGTGATGACTAGGAGAGAGGGTGAGTGAGGGGGTGTGCAAAGAGGGGAAAACTAGGTGAGGGTAGCTACAGAAATCTCATGTGATACGTATGAGATTTCCTAATGATTTGATTAGAGTTTGAATTTCAAATTTGATTAGGGCTAAACATGCTTGAAAGTGATTAGTGGGTTAGGTTGGGCTAACGATGTCTGAAAGTTATGAAAAAAATATTGAGACGACCGTGACGACGAGAGGCTCGGGGGTACAGTGGTCGATCGTGCATTAGGTTCACAGGAAACGAACTAAAAATAGAAAGACCCGGTGTCGTAGTCTAAAGCCACGACGTCTCTCCAATCAAAGCTGATTTGTGGGAGATCGACCAGTGAAATGACGTTCACTGAAAATCCCACAAATAACTACTCTTCCTTACGGTCACAACGACGTATCACAAAGCTTATATAAGAGTATTGTGGGTTTGGGGTCATTAATGGGTCCCAAACCCGCTCCAAGTAGCCTAAAAACCAAATCCTGCTGTCGCTTGAAACCATTGCTGTAGGATTATTGTGGGATGTTGAGTATTGGACATCTCCCTACTTGGTGTTAATGATGAGCAAACATAGATACTTGTGACTAATCCCCTATTTGCAGTTAATCCATTGCCTAAGCATACCATAAAGATAAATTAGCAATGGATGACACTCAAAGATCATTGAAAGCAAAGGAAGTGGATTGGATGATCAAAGATGGTGATTGAAGCTCCTAGAAGACTTCAAGGTCAAACTTTGGATAGAAGAGAGAGTTCTACAAATGTAATCTTCCTTTTCTCTTCTAGTATGTAGCTTAGAAGTAGAACTATGTTGGAGCATACACACATCTTCATTTCTGACTTAGGAAATCATTAGATCAACTTTCCTTAGAATCCAATTCATTTCTATCAAGAATGTGCATGTCATGATCTCAACAGTCGACTGCTGAACGATTTACAGTCGACTGTCTCAAAACAGTCGACTGTGTTTTGTTCTACAGTCGTCTGTTATGCACAAACTTAATCTGTTAATTTTTGGGCTTCTTAGCTTTAACTCTATCAGGCGACGACTGTGCATTTCACAGGCGCCTGTCCTAGTTACAGTTGACTATGGTTTGTTACTCAGTCTCCTGTCTATCTTCAGCCCAAAATCAACTCTCAGTTTTGATCATGCCAGTCGACTAATGTTGTATTTAAAGTCGACTGTCCAACTGGCACTGTCGATTGTCAATGCGTTAATAGTCGTCTGTCTTTGAGCTTATCTGAAGACTCAACTCTTTGGAAAATGTCAGGGTTTGTGACAGTCGTCTGTAGAAGGAATTACAGTCGCCTGCTAGATTCACAGTCGACTGTCTTCTCTTCATCAGTCGCATGTCTTGTATTCCCTGACTTTTCTAGGACCTTCTTTGCTTACCCTCATTTTGGTCAGTTGACTCATTTGATTATCTTTTTGCTCAAACATTCTAGCTTTCATTCTAAAAGATCAAAGCTCTCAAATTCCAAAAGCCCTAGAATTCTTATCGTTCATCTCTTGCTCTCCAACCTAGAACCAAAGAGAAATCTTCTAAGCATTTGGTGCAGTCAAAAGAAAGGGCTTTCCTCTCTTCCAAGAGAGTCATTCAATGCACAACACACTTCTCCTTCAAGTTCTACTTCAAGGCATATGTGATTGTAAGTGTTGTTTAAATTTCATATTTCATAACTTTCGTTATTTGATTTACTCTCGGGTTGTGAGAGTGGTTTGCTTGCTCCCAAGTTGTGGAAGTCAAGGACATCTAGTGTATTTTGATTTCACTTGTAGGGTTTCTCCAAGTGGGTTTTTAAGGAAATCTCAAGTTAAGGTTCTAACTTGAGTATCCGGTGGTATCCGGGTGGAAGGGACGTAGGATTTCCGGGAACAATTTGGGAAGTGACTTGGGTAATCCAAACCCTTGAAACATCCTTGTGTTTGCATTGTTTCATTTTGGGGTTTACTTTTATTCTGCATTAATTGTTGGTTAGGAATTTAATTTGGTGTAACTATCTTTTTAAATTGCATAAACACTATTCAACCCCCTTCTAGTGTTTTCCCCATAGCCAGGGTGCTTACAATTGGTATCAGAGCGCTGATTTAAAGCTATGGCATCCAACAACAACAACGTTCCTCCATCGACTTCGTACAACAATCACGATCGTGATGGAGTGTCCACAGTATTCGAAGGACAATCAATGGTGCGTCCTCCGCGTTTCATTGGCACAAACTACGGC